>CM016486.1:7202858-7848629 GCA_002890555.2 Lagenaria siceraria
CTTTAAGAATAAGAAACCAAACTTGTTGTATTTAAGAACTTGGGGGTGTCTAGCCTATGTAAAAATTTCAAACCCTAAAAGAAGAAAGCTTGGCAGTAGAGTCTATGAATGTATCATTATAAGATATGCAGTAAATAGTAAATCCTATAGGTTTTATGACCTAAAAAATCAAGTGATTATAGAATTAAATGATGTTGATTTCTTTAAGGATAGATTTCCTTTTCAATCAAAAAATGGTGGGGGCTCGATTTCTAGTAGTCCACCTTTAATTAGGAATCAAACTTCAAATGAAGAAGCAAACCCAGAGCCTAGAAGAGGCAAAAGAATTTGTACAATCAAAGACTTTGGGGATGACTTCGAAATCTACAATGTAGAAGAAGTTACCAAGGATCTAAGAGAAGCTTTGTCCTCAGTAGATGCCAACATATGGCAAGAAGCAATTAACGATAAAATGGACTCCCTTGAGGCAAACATGACTTGACACTTGGTGGACCTACCCCTGGTTGCAAGGCAATAGAATGCAAATGGGTCCTAGGAAAGAAACTCAAACCTGATGGAACAATCCACAAGTACAAAGCCAGACTCATAGCTAAGGGTTTTAGACAAAGAGAAAATATAGACTTTTTTTACACTTTCTCACCAGTGATTAGAATCACCTCAATCTGATTGTTGATTTCACTTGCAACCTTAAACAATCTTTTAGTACATCAAATGGATGTAAAGACTGCCTTCCTGAATGGTGAACTTGAAGAGGAGATTTACATAGAACAACCTAAAGGCTTCATAGTTCATGGTCAAGAAAACAAAGTATGCAAATTAGATAAATCCCTCTATGGCTTGAAACAAGCTCCTAAGTAATGACATGAAAAGTTTGATAACCTAATCATCTCTAAAGGATTCAAAGTTAATGAGAGTGATAAATGTATCTATTATAAGTTTGAAACAGTCTCTGCACTATTATATGCTTATATGTAGATGACATGTTAATCTTTGGATCAAACTTGCATGTTATAAATGATGTAAAATCCATGTTGAGTGCAAACTTTGACATGAAAAACTTAGGAGAAGCGAATGTAATCTTAGGCATAAAAATAACTAGGTCTAAAAAGGAAATTTCTTTGGATCAATCTCATTATAGAAAAGATCCTAAAGAAGTATCATTACTTTGAATGTAAACCAGCATGTACTCCTTACGATCCTAGTGAAAAGTTGTTTAAGAACATTGGTGACGGTGTTAATCAAATTGAGTATGCGAGCATCATAGGCAGTCTCAGATATGCTGCTGACTACACTAGGCCTGATATAGCATATGTTGTAGGATTACTATGTAGGTTTACAAGCAAACCTAGTATAGAGCATTGGAACGCTCTAGAAAGGTCATAAGATACTTAAAGAAAACTCAGAACCTAGGATTAGATTATAAAAAGTTTTCGGTTATCCTGGAAGGGTACAACGATGCAGATTGGAACTCCCTCTCGGATGACTCAAAGGCTACTAGTGACTATATTTTTAATATAGCAGGTGGAGCTGTTTCCTGAAAGTTCAAGAAATAGACTATTTTAGCCCAGTCAATGATGGAGTTAGAAATGATAGCACTAGCAACTACTAGTGAAGAAGCAAGTTGGCTTTGAAACTTGCTATCAGAAATTCCCTTATGGAAAAAATCGGTACCAGCCATATTGATCCATTGCGATAGTATTGTGTCTTTCGCAAAAGTTCAGAACTGTTATGACAACGGAAAGAGACAACAAATACGTCGTAAGCATAGTACCGTTAGAGAGTTCCTCACTACTGGTGCAATTAAAGTGGATCACGTACAGATTGATGAAAACTTGACAGATCCTTTGACGAAAAGACTAGCCAGAGAGAAGGTTTCAAAACCTCGGGAAGAATGGGACTCATGCCTATAGAAAAATGAGTCACTTGTGAGGAAATCCCAACTTGTAGACTGGAGATGCCAAGAAACAGGTTCAAAGGGTAATAACTGATCACAAGTGATATGAAGAGAATCATGCTCAAAACAACACAGAGTTTCATTCCTATGATCCAGATTATTAGCATGATATTTTGAAGCATATGAAAATGTTGAACTTAATTCTTAATGAGATCTATACTTGATGTCAAGTGGAGTATCTAGCTACAGGAGTACTCTTGATAGACCCACCTACGTAGATGTGGAAGTGAGGGTCGCTTCCTATGAAATTTTAGGCAAATTTTCTAGAGCGTCCATTAAACTGTGATACACGTGCTAGGCCTTAAAGCACGGGCTTTTGAACTACACCCTAATGATGTTGTGTGTGTGATATTGTTAGAAATAGAGTTCAAAACCAAGAGTTACTCTAGTAAATTCTAAATCATCTTCACCGTGTAAAGGTTCAGGTCATAAGACACCTTTACTGATGCACTAAAGAAATTGAATTCCTAGCAGAAACGATTTATCGCGTTGTGATTTCAATTACTCAATTATGAATTTTAAAGAAACGGAGAAAATAGAAAAGAACAGGATAAACAACATGCCTTTTGAGAAGGAAAAAAAAACTTAAGGGAAGAAAGAAGAACTTACCCTTGATGAAATTCCTTCCTCACGTTGAAAAAACCTCTGAGATCACAAAATCTTCACGTGCACAGAGAAAAAAAAAACAAATTGGGACAACACCACCAAAGAGCACTCACTATTCTCAAGGTTATCAAAATCATTGGAGAGTGGTCTCCATTTGCCTATTTAAAGGAAGGAAGAAGAAGTTACATTCTTCATTAGAGAGGAATTATGGAGAGAGTGGGGAGGGATTTTGGAGAAAAATCTCCACTTCATGTTGATAATAATTCCCAAATGGGAGTTATTATTTTCTTTAATTTAATTTAAATAAATTAATAATATAAATTACATATATATTAAATCTCATTTAATATATAATAATAACTAGTTACTACTTAACCATTTCTCTCACATAACCTATAGTTTAATATGAATCATATTCACATTATTTTTAGGAGATTTTCATAAATAATAAAATAATAAAACTATTTACAAATATAACAAAATGACAAAAAGTTTACTCATCCCAATGTGTACTTTTTGCTATATTAGTAAATAGTTTTATTATTTTTTCATTTAAAACAATTTTCCTTATTTTTAACCAATAGTTTTATATGAATCTCATTCATATAATATTTAATATTTGAATCTTATTCAAATATTTCTTTCACGTATATTATAAAGTTTAAATTTTACATTTCATAGAAAAATTAACTTTATATTATAATATATCAATATACATTATTTAATTGTATATTAATTCCAACTTAATTTGAACAATTCAAATTAAACCAAGATAGTTGACCGTCATCTTAACCTATATGAGCTAGCAAGTAAACCTAATGGACCTATCAGTTTGAAGCTCCAATGCTACGAGATTAATTAATTAAACTCTTTAATTAAATTAATCAACATTCATTAATTGTCGATCATTCCACTAAAAACCGACAACTGCACTCTTCTTGCTATAAATATATTTCTATGTCCACGGATATAATCAACCAACAATGAGTCGACCCTTCACAAATTGCTCGTAACAACAACTAGGTCAAATTACCGTTTTACCCATGTGTAATCTCTAACTCCTTAAGTACCACTGATCCCTCTAATGAACAATTTAGTCATAGTTCAACTATGAGCTAGACATCTCTCTGGCCAGTAAGAGGGTGAGTTGCCTCATTGTTCAAGACCCGGTATCAGCTCTTAAGGGAGCAATTCATAAGACTTCTTATACAGTTGAGTTGCCAACTATCTGCTCGAACAAATCCCCAAAGTGGTAGGCTTATTAAGTTGGCGAACCTGACCACTCTTACCCATACAAATCAAAGGATTTCTCTCACAGGCAGAAGTTCACAATTGACTCAGGATTAAGGTCGAGTCACCTATGATCATATTCGTGAAATGTAAGTTTCCTTAAGTAACGATGTTAATACAGGAAACTATTCATTTCACGGTCTGTCTTATATATGTCTCACATATATAGGATACCCCCACTCACATGCCACCACATGAACATTTAGAATCTAAATGTTTGTGACACTTTACAACACTTATAACAATCACATAGTTTCCACTTTTCTTTTAAGAAATATTTGTATTCACTCAAATTCAAAAAGAAAAAAAAAAACCCATACTTTTAATTCTTAATTTTTGAATGATTTTGTAATGATTTTGGTAATGATTTTGTTTTTAATTTTTAATTTTTGAATTTTATGTTTTTCTCCTCTTGAATTCTATATTATGATTCTCACATGTTTGGAAGAAACACTTGAATTCTTAATTATTATTTTTTTAAAGAAAAAACAAGTTTTTGAAAACTATTTTTTCTCTTTAATTTTTTAAAATACTAGTGGAAAGCGAATGTGGAAACAATATATGTGGAAATCGTGTTTATAATGTTAATTTTAAAAAATCAAATAGTTACAAACGAGACTTTAGTTTTTAAAATTTGATTTGATTTTTTAAAAATTTGTTTGAAACTGGATAACAAGACCATAAAAAAACATAAATTCCCCACAAACTTATATGTGAAAATAGTTTAATTTCTTAAAACATAAAACAAAAAACCAAAAGGTTATCAAATGGAGTCTAAGACTTTGTTATAACGATTTTATTTTTAGTTTTTAGTTTTTAGTTTTTGACATTAATATGTTTTCTCACTATTTATTTAGTATGATTTTTATCACATTTCTTAAAGAAACGTTTGAATTTGTTAACCAAATTCTAAAATAAAAAATGAGTTTTTGAAAGCTAAAAAGAAATTTGTTTTTTAATAACATTTTTGTTTTTGAAATTTGGCTAAAATTTTCAATGTTATTTTAATAAACACAAAAGTCATTATAAAGAAAATATTTGAAAACAAACACATTTTTCAAAAAAACTAAACACAAAAAAGGAAATAACTATAAAAGAGAACAAGCCTAAATAGTTATCAAACGTCCCTAAAATTATAAGATTATGTTATATGCATTTCTATTTATTACAATCTTATTTTGAAGCACTATAGGCCTACATATATACACAAATAACTTTTAGCTGCTTACGGATCCTTCTACAATTCTACTAACTAAGGTCCTACTTTGGTCTCCATACTTCAAGTTTGTTCAATTTTAGTTTTTATATTTTTAATTGTTCAATTTTAAGCCATGTATTTTTAATAAATCTTAGTCCCTACAATTAGTTTATTGATTTTTTCATTAATTTTTATTTCTTATTAATATTTTCACTATAAATTTTGAAAACATATTCATATATTGTGTTTATTCACATATTGTGTTTCTTCACATGGAAATTATTATGATTATTTAATCAATTTTGATACAAATTAACTTTGAGGGACTAAATTAAAATTTACTGAAGGTACATAGATTAAAATTAGACATTTGAAAGTATACGGAATAAAATTGAACAAATTTCAAACTATATGAATCAAAATCGTATTTTAACAGAAAAAAAAAAAGTAGAAGGAGAAGAAAAAGAAAAGGAAATTGGAAATGGTTGCTTCTATTTTTATGAGGAATTAAGGTTAGAAAGGTATGTAGGTAGTATTTTGCCCATATTAATTTATATGTGAAATAATAATCATAAGTAATAATAAAAAACAATAGAAAAGAAAACATGGGGCATTCCGAGAATTGAACTCAGGACCTCTCGCACCCTAAGCAAGAATCATACCACTAGACCAAATGCCCTTTGCTGGGAAAAAAAGCTTCGTTTCCTAACTTGATCAAGTTATTATTTTGTTCTAATGTTCTTTGCTTTTTAAATTTTAAGCTCTATTTGGTTTGTTATTTAGTTTCGTTTTTATGTTTTCAAAATAAAAAATACAAAGAAAATAATTAATGTTGTAAAATCGAGGAGAAAAATGAGCACCACAACAATACAAATATTGGAGAAATATAATATAATAATAATAAATATATATAAAATAATAAAATAACTTAAATAACTTAAAATAAAATAACCCCAAATTTCTCTACTATCTCCAAACTTTTTGGATTTCTCACCAATGTGTGTCTTCTAACATCCACAAAATGCCACTATTTATAGGCAATTTGTCAAGTAGGAGGTGGATTACATGCACACTAATAGTGTGTTATCTTGAGACACATGTATAATACATGGGAAAATAAGGATATGACACATGGCCAATGGACACTAAGCATGAGCATCTAATTTACACTTAATTTATGATATTCGTAATACTCCCATTTAGATGCCCATTATATATATGAAATATGCTTCGTTAAAACCTTACTAGGAAAAAAAAATCCAATGGAAAAAAAATCCTAGTGAAGGAAAAAGAGTACATATTTAATATATTTTAATACTTTTAAAAGAATACAACATTTTGCTCCCCTCATGGAAACATCACTTAAGATCTTTGAGTCGCCGCATTCCAATGTCGTGTACCAATTTTTCAAAATTTGTGGTTGGTAATGATTTTGTAAATAAGTCTGCCAAGTTATCCTTCGAACAAATTTGTTGTACATTGATGTCGCCATTTTCTTCAAGATCATGAGTATAGAAAAGCTTGAATGAAATATGTTTTGTTCTATCTCATTTAATATATCCACATTTGATTTGGGGTATACATGCTGTGTTGTCTTCATATAATATTTTCGGAAGACTTTTACTAGAAGACAAGCCACATGTTTCACAAATGTGTTGAGACATTGATCTTAGCCATACACATTCTCTGCTAGCCTCGTGAATTGCAAGAATTTCAGCATGATTTGAGGAAGTAGCCGTTATAGTTTGTTTCACCGATCGCCATGATATAGCAGTTCCTCCACATGTGAATATATAACCTGTTTGAGATCTAACTTTGTGTGGATCAGATAAATATCCAGAACCTGCATAACCAACTAGATCAAAATTCGATTTATTTGAATAAAACAAACCCATATCGATCGTTCCTCGGAGATAATGGAGTTGTTGGGGTTGATACCCTAAATCTCGTGATCTTGTATTTTGTAAACTTGTATTGTATAAATCAAATTCTTCATTTAATAAAATAATTGTTATTTTGTTTGACATTTAGTTGCACTAACCCAAAAAACCAATAAACTAAGATCCTAGGTTATTAGTAGTAACTTAAACACGTATGTAGAGACATATAAGTGGATCGTGTTTAAGTGATAACCTAAACGGTCTGTAGTAGATGGATAAGGTTCAACCTTATCCTGGTAACACTACGGATATGGTCCACTTTGTGATTATTACAAGTATTGTAAAGTGTCACAAACGTTTAGATCCTAAATGTTCATGTAGAGACATGTGAGTGGGGATATCAGACATATATAAGATCGGACCACGAAATGATTAGTCTCTCCTATTAACACCGTTACTTAATGAGACTTACATTTCACTAGGATGATCATAGGTGACTCGACCTTAATCCTGAGTCAGTTGTGAACTCCTGCTTGTGAGGGCAATCTTTGATTTGTATGGGTGAGAGTGGCCAGGTTTGCCGACTCAATAAGTCTACCATTTTGAGTATTTATCTGAGAAGACAGCTGGGAACTCAACTGTACAAGAAGGAATTCATGTCTTATGAATTGCTCCCTTAAGAGCTGATGCCAGGTCCTGAACAATGAGGCGCCTCACCCTCTCACTGGCCAGAGAGGGGTCTAGCTCATAGTTGGACTATGACTAAATTATTCATTAGAGGGATCGGTGGTACTTAAGGAGTTAGAGGTAACACAAGGGTAAAACGGTAATTTGACCCAACTGTTCTTACGAGCAATTTGTGAAGGGTCGACTTGCTGTTGATTGATTATATCCGTGGACATAGAAATATATCTACAGTAAGAAGAGTGCAGCTGTCGATCTTTAGTGGAATGACCGACAGTTAATGAATGTTGATTAATTTAATTAAAGAGTTTAATTAATTAATCTCGTAGCATTGGAGCTTCAAACTGATAGGTCCATTAGGTCCACTTGCTAGCTCATATAGGTTAAGATGACAGTCAGTTGTCTTGGTTTAATTTGAATTGTTCAAATTAAGTTAAGGGAATTAATTGTATGAGATACAATTAAATAAGAGAAATTACTATAAACAGAAAAAATATTAAACTATTTACAAGTATAGAAAAATTTCATTATCTATCAGTGATAGACCGCGATAGAATTCTATCGCTTTCTATCGCACAAGCAAATAAATTCTCTCGTCTGAGCGATAGAAAGTGATAGAATTCTATCGTGATCTATCAATGATAGACTGTAAATTTTTTCTATATTTGTAAATAGTTTGACTTATTTTTTTATACTTGAAAAGAGCCCATTAAATAATGTATATTGATACATTATAATATAAAGTGGATTTTTATATAAAATGTAAAAGTTAAACTTTATAATATACATGAGAGAAACATTTGAATAAGATTCAAATATTAAATATTATATGAATGAGATTCATATAAAACTATTGGTTAAAAATAATGTGAATATGATTCATATTAAACTATAGGTTATGTGAGAGAAATTGGTTAATTAGTAACTAATTATTATTATATATTAAATGAGATTTAATATATATATATATATATATATATATATATATATATATATATATATATATAATTTAATTTAATTTAATTTATATTATTAATTTATTTAAATTAAATTAAAGAAAAGATTAACTCTCATTTTGAAGTTTTCTTTTTCATAAATCCTCGACACTAACTCTCTCCATAATTTCTCTCTAAATGAAAGGATAACTTCTTCTTCTTCCTCCCTTTAAATAGACAAATGGAGACCACTCTCCATGGATTTGATAACCTTGAGAATAGTGAGTGCTCTTTGGTGGTAGTGTCCTTGTCCTTTTGTAGAAAGATTTTGTGAAGAAGATTCATCAAGGGTAAGCAACTTCTTCTTCCTTTTTCTTTTCTTTCTCAAAAAGCATGTTGTTTATCATGTTCTTTTCTATTTTCTTCTTTGTTTTTTAAAATTCATAATTGAGTAATTGAAATCACAACGCGATAAATCGCTTCCGTTGGGAATTCAATTCCTTTAGGAGTATATGTTTAATTCCATTCTAATGTCTTTTTGTTGGAGAAGAACTATATCTAGCTAATAAATTTACCGAAAATGCAATATCTGGTCTTGTATTATTAGCAAGATATATATGTGCACCAATTGCACTAAGATATGGTACTTTAGGACCAAGAAGTTCTTCGTTATCATCTCGAGACCGAAATATATCTTTCTTTACATCCAGTGAACGAACTTTCATTAAATGTTTAATGGATGTGCTTTATCCATATAGAATATTTTCAAAATTTCCCCTGTATAAGTCGACTGATGAACAAATATCTCATCTGCTAAATGCTCAATTTGCAAACCAAGGCAAAATTTTGTTTTTCCGAGATCTTTCATCTCAAATTCTTTCGTAAGTTATTCTATTGCCTTTGAAAGCTCTTCAGGAGTTCCAATTATATTTAAGTCGTCAACATATATAGTTATAATAGCAAACCTTGACTATGATTTTTTTATAAAAACACACGGACATATTGGATTATTTTGATATCCTTCTTTCAACAAATATCTACTCAGACGATTATACCACATTCGTCCTCATTGTGTTAATCCATATAGTGATCTCTGTAACTTTACTAAATACAATTCTCGAGAATTTAATTTATATGTTTCAGGTACCTTAAATCCTTCTGGGATTTTCATATAAATATTATTATCAAGAGATCCATATAAGTATGCCGTGACTATATCCGTAAGATGCATTTCCAGATTTCCATATACAGTTAGACCAATTAAAAATCTTAGTGTAATTGCATCCACTCCTGGAGAATATGTATCCCATAATCAATACCAGGTCTTTGTGAAAACCCTTGTGAAACTAGTCTTGCTTTATATCTTACGACCTTATTTTTTTCATTTCTTTTTCTCACAAATACCCATTTGTATCCCACAGGTTTGACATCTTCGAGTGTTTGGACTACTGGTCCAAAAACCTGACGTTTTGAAAGTGAGTTTAATTCTGCCTCAATTACTTCTTTCCACTTAAGCCAAGTTTTTCTATGTTGACATTCTTCAACAGATTTTGATACAGAATCTTCATTTTTAGATATAATATCAAGAGCAATATTATATGCAAAAATGTTGTCAATAACTACATTAGTTCAGTTTCATCTTTTTCCTGTCATGACATAGTTTATTGAAATCTCATTATTATCTTTAGATATTTCACCTCCTTCACTAGTCATGTCAATTATTTCTTCATGAGTATTTACATCCTCAACCAAGTCTTTTTGGCCATTGAGTATTTTTCTTTTTCGAGGATTTTTATCTTTAGAGCTCGTTGGGGTATCATATTTTATGGGACATTTACAGCTGGTATATGTGATTTAGTTACTTTCTTTGCATCTATAAATGTATATGGTAACTGATTTGCTATATTTTGCAAATGAATTATTTTCTGAACTTCAAGTTCACATTCATCTATATGGGGATCTAAATGAGACGATAAAGATACATTACATGTAATTTCTTTTTCCAACTTCTAAATTTCTCCCTCTAATGTTGAAAAATTTGTCTCATTAAAATGATAATAAGCAAATCGTGCAGTAAATACATCACCCGTCAGGGGTTCAAGATATTTAATAATTGATGGGGAATCATATCCAACATATATTCCTAACCTCCTTTAAGGACCCATCTTAGTACGTTGTGGTGGAGCAATTGGAACATATACTGCACATCCAAAAATTCTTAGATGGGAAATATTTGGCTCCTGATCATAAGCTAATTGTAATGGCAAGTACTTATGATAAGCTACTGGCCTAATGCGTACAAGTGATGCTGCATGCAAAATAGCATGACCTCATACAGATGTAGGAAGTTTAGCTCTCATAAGCAATGATCTAGCAATTAATTGCAAACGT
Source organism: Lagenaria siceraria (assembly GCA_002890555.2). NCBI lineage: Eukaryota > Viridiplantae > Streptophyta > Magnoliopsida > Cucurbitales > Cucurbitaceae > Lagenaria > Lagenaria siceraria. Next base: position 7,213,797 of record CM016486.1, read on the forward strand.
TTTATAAATGATTCTGCTAAACCATTTTGTGTATGAACATGAGGTACAAGTTGTTCAACATTTATCCCAATTGACATACAATAATTATCAAAAACTTGAGATGTAAATTCACCAGCATTATCAAGACGAATGGTCTTAATTGAATAATCAGAAAATTGTGCTCTTAACTTAATTATCTGAGCAAGTAATCTTGCAAATGCAAGATTTCGACTTGATAATAAGCATACGTGTGACCATCTACTGGATGCGTCTATTAATACCATAAAATATTTAAATGGTCCACTAGGTGGGTTAATAGGTCCACATATATCACCATGAATTCGTTCTAAAAATGCAGGTGATTCAGTCCCCACTTTAGCTGGTGATGGTCTAATTATTAATTTGCCTTGAGAGCAAACATCACATGACAATTCATTAGATTGAAGAATCTTTTGGCTCTTCAATGGATGTCCATGTGAATTATCAATTATTCTTCTCATCATTATAGATCATGGATGACCTAATCTGTCATGCCAAATAGCAAATATATCTGGATTTATGACCTTCAGGTTTATTGTTGCATATGTTTCAATTACACGTACATGAGTATAATATAATCCAGAAGATAAAGCAGGCAACTTTTCCAGTATACGTTTATCATGTAAGGCAATATATATGATATAAAGATATTCTATCTCATTCTTTCTATCAGTTTCAATATGATAACCATTGCAACATACATCTTTAAAGCTTAGTAGATTTCTTTTTTATTGACTAAAGAACAATGCATTGTCAATTGTAAATTTTGTTCCTCTAGGCAAAATAAAATTTCCTTTTCCAAATCATTCAATTAGGTTTGCAGAACCTAATATTGTATTGACTTTTGCTTCCAGCATTGTTAGTTTGAAAAAATATTTTCTACTTGTAAGTATTGTATGTGTAGTTGCACTGTCTGCCAGACATATATCTTCATTCCTCATTTTTGAGTCACTCAACATATGAAAATTGTCCATGATTCTTCATTTCAACAAGATAATTACAATAAGATAAGCAAAATTTGAAATACAAAAATTTAACATGAAAGATAGATAAACAAAACAAACAACATTAATTATAAATATTTTCAAAATCAAAAGAAACACTTGATGTTCCATCAACTGTGCCAATCTTCTCTACGGGAGATTCAAAGAAGTCTATCACATCCAAATTTGTCATATGGAATGGGTCAAATATATCATTATCCTGTTATGCAAAATTTACTTCCACATTCTTCCCTTTTTCCTTCAGGGAAGCTTGATAAAGATCAACTAGGTGTTTCGACGTACAACAAACATGTGACCAATGCCCAATCATTCCACATTGAAAACATTTATGTTCATCACCTCTTGAATTCTTATCTTGTGGAGCTTTTCCTTTATGATCATCATTTTGTGTGGTTCTTTTGAAATTTGGATTATTAGAACGACCACCACGAAAGAAATAATTATTTCTTCCTCTGCGATGGTCACGACCCCAACCACGACCTCCACCTCGACCACGATTAAAATTCACAACATTCACTTCAGGAAATGATGTTGTTCCAGTTGGTCGAGATTCATGGTTTTTCATCAATAACTTGTTATTTTGTTCGGCCACAAGAAGACATGAAATTAATTCATAATACTTTTTAAAACCTCTCTCTCAATATTGCTGCTGCAGGAGCATATTTGAGACATGAAAAATAGAAAATGTCTTCTCTAACATATCCGCATCAGTAATTTTCTCTCCGCATAACAACAATTTTGAATTTATCTTAAATAATGTGGAGTTGTAATCACTTACTGATTTGAAATCTTTGAGCCTCAAATGCATACATTCATAAACGAGCTTTAGGTAGACCGTTTTCTGGTGATCATATCTCTCTTTCAAATTCTTCCATAAGATACGAGGGTCTTTTACTGTTAGATATTCCATTTTTAATTCCTCGTGGAGATGATGACGAAGGAAAATCATGGTTTTTGCCTTCTCTTGACTGGATGTCGTATTTTCTTCCTTAATTGTTTCTCCCAGGTTCATAGCATCCAGGTGGATTTTCGCATTGAGCACCCAGGACAAATAATTATTGTCATTAATGTCAAGTTGCGAATTCTAATTTCGTAAGATTTGTCATGGTAACATTATCACAAAAAACATTGTATTTATATTAGAAATTTAATATATGCTAGACATTCAAAATAACATTTAATTTATTAATTATAATAAACATAAAAACGACCTACCTTTAGGACCTACCTTCAGCGGAAAAATGCTAGGAGCTCGTGCTGATAATGCGTTGTAAAATCGAGGAGAAAAACGGGCACCACAACAATACAAATATTGGAGAAATATAATATAATAATAAAACATATATATATATATATAATAAAATAACTTAAAATAAAATAACTCTAAATTTCTCCACTATCTCCAAACTTTTTGGATTTCTCACCAATGTGTGTCTTCTAAAATCCACAAAATGCCACTATTTATAGGCAATTTGTCAAGTAGGAGGTAGATTACATGAACACTAATAGTGTGTTATCTTGAGACACATGTATAATACATTGGAAAATAAGGATATGACACATGGCCAATGGACGCTAAGCATAGGCATCTAATTTTCACTTAATTTATGATATTTGTAATAATTAAAACATTTTTGGTATACATATTTTCAAAAACGATTTTTAAAAACAATCCTTAAAATAGCTCATTTTCAAAAACAATAAAAATTGTCATTTTTTTTTTCAAAAATTATGAACACTGAATACACTCCACATTTCTATTAAACAACACCAATTACAAATTGAATGTTGTAATTTTTTTCCTCAAAGCTAAGAAGCATGCTTCCATATACAAATGGTATCTCCTATCAATTTTTAGTGAATTTTTTTTAATTGTAATATATTTAAAGAAAGATGAATATACCACTAATTTAACTCGTGCAACATCTTATCAACATTAATCATACAAATTTGTTAATCTTCCTTTTCGATAAAAGATATCTTTTTATTTTATCTTGATGAAAATTATTTATATTATTTTCTCGTCAGAGAGAATTTATTTATTATCTTATACATTTTATTTTATCTTGATGAAAATTATTTATATTATTTTCTCGTCAGAGAGAATTTATTTATTATCTTATACATTTTATCAATTGTATTTCAATAAATCAAAAAACTTGTCTCCATCACGTAATCTCTTTCCATTGTCTTTATTTCCCTTATTAACAATAAAAATTCATTATAATAACAAAAGGTAGTATTAAATTAGTTTTTTTTTTTTTTTTACTATCTAGAATAATGAACTTTACCAAACACAAAAATTCACAACCAAACACAATTGAAACTACACGTGTTTTTGGTTATAGTGAAAAAGAAGAATTTGTTTTTGAAAACCTATTTGGGGCATTTCGAGAATTGAACTCGAGACCTCTCGCACCCAAAGCAAGAATCATACCACTAGACCAAATGCCCTCATATGAATATTAAAAATGTAGTTAGATTACTTTTGTTTTCATCAATTTTCCTATCTTATTTAAGTCATAGTAGGTAAGAGTTTGTACTTTAAAAAAAAATTGTAATCCCCTTTCCCCCATTTGTTGATTGTTGTTTCTAGCTTTTGAGAAATAGAAAAACGTTACGTAACTATTCCTGTATTTCTTGTTTTTTTATTTTTGAAACAACATAATCAAATTTCTTGTTTATATTTCTATTTTTTTCAAAATATAAAGGAAACATTATTTTATCTTTATGGAGTTATAAAATGAATAAGAAATATTTAAATATAAATATAACATAGAAACTTTTTATATTTGAGTTAAAAAGGAAGGAGCGAGAAGCGAGTGGAAGGAACAAAAATTTGTTTGAGCGCTAGGCCCTCGCATGTGGTTTGAGGACAAGATGGTATTTTCACACGCGGATGACGCAAGTAGAAGGCAATTTTTCGAACAAATTTGAATATTGGGTCAATATTCATTTGGACCACCTTAGGAGCCTTCTGTACAAAAACCCGAAATAATAAATAACAAGTGCATAATTTAACTAGTTTAGACATATGGTCTCAACCAAGAGGTTAAAAATTTGAATATCCTAACCTCATGACATATTGTCAAACTCAATAAATAAGGTCTCATTGTTGGGAATGACTTTGGGCCAAGGCCCATGGCAAAAAGCAAAAGTTGATGGGAAGGTGTTATCCCACATAGGAAGTTTTAGCATTGCCAACGGGATATAAATACAATGGCATGCACGAGATCTTCCAAGTTGTAGGTGTAGTGGAAATAGAGACTTTTCTCAATAAAAAGAATTAATTATTATTACCTTTCCAGTTTACGATTCTTTTTGGATTTAATTAAACTTTAACCTAGTAGTTTCTATCGGTTTTGAGTGGTTTCCTGTTTCTTCTTCATATAATGAGAGTTTTAGTGATTAGCTTTTCTTCTTCTTCTCACCACTGTTCTTAGCAAAGTTTTCATCAATTCCATTTCTTACTTCGGCAAGTGCATGCCTCGACAAACGCGATTTAACACCAAGATCGTACCGAACTTTTCTTTCAAGGTAGTGGATCTTCCACAATACAACAATGGTCTACGTTTGGTCTTAACACCCATTTGGTAACTATTTGAAAAGTTAATCCAAACGCACCCTAAGCTATTTCCTCTTAATTTCTTACAAAAGTTTATATCTTTTTTAAGTAAAAGAATTGAATTTTTACCCAAATTCCAAAAACAAAACAAGTTTTAAAATACTAGTTTTTTTAGTTTTCAAAATTTTGCTTGGTTTTTGAAAATATTGATGAAAAGTAAATAAGAAAACAATAAATTTAGATGTGGAAGGAGTGTTTATAGGTTTAATTTTCAAAAACTAAAAACCAAAAACCAAATGGTTACCTTATGGGGCCTAAATAAATAAGTCGTTACTATTTTTTTTCATTTTTTCCCTATATGATATAAAAAAAATAGATTCTTTTTACTTTTTAATCGAGAGTACACAATTTATTTCATGTGAGTTCATTAATAAAGAAAATCAACATTACAATAATGTAACTTGTGTTCAAGTATTAATATACCTTTTAGATCTAGACTATTGCAAAAAAAAAAATATATATATATATATATATATAAAATTCAACACATGTCAGTCAAAGTGAGCTTAGCTCAGCGGTAATTGACATGCACTTCCTCCCTTGAAGTTAGAAGTTCGATCCTTAGTTCTACAACATTTATACTAAAAAAAGTCAAACAACAACTTTAAGGGAAGGAGTACATGTCAATTACCGCTGAGCTATGCTCAATTTGACAATTTTGAGTTTTGATGATTGAAAATTGCATTTAAAAGTGTAAAATTGAAGACTAAATTGTTTTTGAATGATTTTAAAAAGGAAAAAAGTGATTTTCACCATTTTAAAATCACTCCCAAACCTGCCTTAATTTCTATCACTAGTCTTTTAAACTCTTTGATTTCAATCTATGTATTGATACAATCTTGGGTTTTGGTGTGAGAGTTGCTTAGCATTGAGTTTTTTCTCTTCTTCCCTTTTGGATTGTATTTTTTTTCTGAAAATTGAAGCTAATAAAAGATTGTTCACTTTGTACAATGGATGTAAATTTCATTGGTCGAACCGCTATAAATATTTGTATTCTTTCACTACTTTTTGCCTGATTTAGATATTTGGAGTTATTACTCACTTTAACTTTTGTATAAACTTTTATTTCCTGTTTGCAACCATATGAGTTATTATCCGCTTTAACTTTTGTATTTGCTACATTTTATTTTATCCCTTTTGTAGTTTTTTCCCTTTTAAATGTTTTCCTTTTTTCAGTCACATAACTTATAGACTATATTTTTGCTCCATAATTGAATTATTTAGGTTTAAAGTTTGATTTTATAATCATTCCTAAACTAGTTTTGTTATTAAAAAATGAATAACTATATGTTTTGAAGAGATAGTATATTGCTTGGTAAATCTAATATATTACTGATATGCTATTGATATATTTTAAGTATACCAATTAATTGATATATTTAAATAGTGTATATACTACTGATATAATAAAATAACGAGTTATTAATGAAAAACCATGAATCTCGACCAACTAGAACAACACTATTCCCTGAAGTGAATGTTGTGAATTTTAATCGTGGTCGAGGTCGAGGTCGTAACCGTGGCAAAGGAAGAAATAATTATTACTTTTGTGGTGGTCATTCTAATCATCCAAATTTCAAGAACCACACGAAATGGTGATCATAAAGGAAAAGCTCCACAAGATAAGAATTCAAGAAGTGATGAATATAAATGCTTCCGGTGTAGAATGACTGGGCATTGGTCATGTGTTTGTCGTACATCGAAACACTTGCTTGATCTTTATCAAGCATCTCTGAAGGAAAAAGGGAAGAATGTGGAAGCAAATTTTGCATACAAGGATAATGATATATTTGACCCATCCCATATGAAAATTTTGGATGTGGCAGACTTCTTTGAATCTCCTGAAGAGAAAATTGGCACAGTCAATGGAACGTCAAGTGTTTCTTTTGATTTTGAAAATATTTAGAATTAATGTTGTTTACTTTTCTATCTTGTATGTTTCTTTTAGCTAAGGTTAAATTTCATATTTCAAGTTTTCCCTCTTATTGTAATTATTTTTGTTTAAATAAAGAATCATGGACAGTTTTCATATGTTGAGTGACTCAAAAATGAGGAATGAAAATATATGGCTGGCAGACTGTGCAACTACACATACAATACTTACGAGTAGAAAATATTTTTCCAAACTAACAATACTAGAAGCAAAAGTCAATACAATATCAGGTTCTGCAAACCTAATTGAAGAATTTGGAAAACCAAAGATTATTTTACCTAGAGGAAAAAAATTTACAATTGACATGAATAAAAAAAAACCTACTAAGCTTTAAAGATATACGTTGCAATGGTTATCATATTGAGACCGACAGAAAGAATGAGATAAATATCTTTATATCATATCTACTATCTTATATGAAAAACATATACTGGAAAAGTTGTCTGCTTTATCTTAAAGATTATATTATGCTCATATACGAGTAATTGAAACATATGCAACAATGAAACTAAAGTTCATGAATCCAAATATATTGGTTATTTGGCATAACAGATTAGGTCATCCAGGATCTATAATGATGAGAAGAATAATTGAAAATTCACATGGACATTCATTGAAGAGCCAGAAGATTCTTCAGTCTAATGAATTGTCATGTGATGCTTGCTCTCAAGGAAAATTAATAATTAGATCATCACCAGCTAAAGTGGGGACTGAATCACCTGCATTTTTAGAACAAATTCACGGTGATATATGTGGACCTGTTAATCCACTTAGTGGACCATTTAAATATTTTATGGTATTAATAGATGCATCTAGTAGATGGTCACACGTATGCTTATTATCAAGTCGAAACCTTGCATTTGCAAGATTACTTGCTCAGATAATTAAGTTAAGAGCACAATTTCCTGATTATTCAATTAAGACCATTCGTCTTGATAATGCTGTTGAATTTACATCTCAAGCTTTTGATAATTATTGTATATCAATTGGGATAAATGTTGAACATCATGTAGCTCATGTTCATACACAAAATGATTTAGCAGAATCATTTATAAAACGTTTGCAATTAATTGTTAGACTATTACTTATGAGAACTAAACTACCTACATTTGTATGGGGTCATGCTATTTTGCATGCAACGTCACTTGTACGCATTAGACCAGTAGCTTATCATAAGTACTCGCCATTATAATTAGCTTAAACCCTAACAAACAATTGAGAACAGTTCTTCAGAAGACTACCTTGCAGCAAGACTCCGGTAAGTTTTTTTTCCCTCCTTTTTTTTAATTTTTTTATTCAACATTTTCAACTGTATATAACCAAACTGGAGAATTCACATGGACATCCATTGAAAAGCCAGAAGATTCTTCAATCGAATGAATTGTCATGTGATGCTTTTGCCGTTGCCGTGTCCGTCGCTATAGAGCATTCATGTAAATGTAAATTGATGGTCTTGATGTTCGATAATATTTGTTGCATGTTAGAGAGAGTCTCAAAGACTGCAGTTGACACATTAAAGTACAAGGGACATCTCATGTTGAGATGAAACAAATTTTGATAGACTTCAAGCATTGCAAATACATCATGGATGTCCGTGTCACGAAATTGAATTACGCTAGTCTCTAATTGATGTAATATCTCAAATCGAATGATATTGAGAAGTTGGCCTACTTGTAGAACCTCTTGGTAGAGGACAAAAACTTGGTTCATTAACGAATCCAAATTCTGAGTTACAACACTAATGCCCTGGTCATTCGCAATAGCACTCCAGAAAATTTCCAGGCTATCAATCACCAAATCCTCGGACCTGGTTTGCAGATTACCAGCAGTTGGAAGAAGGGTGTCGGGATTCATTTATCTGCATGTACCGAGGGATCAGATCAACTGTTAATTAACAAAAAAAAACTAAATAATTGCTTGGTTTGCAACAATTAATCTACCACTGAACACTCTATTACCCTCAATATGTTTCCATAGGGATGAGAGGTTTTCATGTTTTTGTGTTAACTTTGAAAAGTAGGGGTGTACACAAGTTGGGTTGAGGAAATTTTTTGAACCAACACACTTGGTTCTGGTCTAGTGGTGAGTTCTTATGCAATAGGACCAGTAATCGAAGGCACAAGAGGAAGTTAGAAACTCCATTATTTTTTTAAACTCCGCTAACGACCAAACCTCACAAGAGTCCTTCTCATGTTTGGTTATATACAATTGAAAATGTTGAATAAAAAAATTAAAAAAAAAAGGAGGGGGGGAGAACTTACCGGAGTCTTACTGCAAGGTAGTCTTTTGAAGAGCTGATCTTGATTGTTTGTTAGGGTTTAAAGGGTTTAAGGAGAGGTTTTATAAAGCTAGAAGATTTACATGGACATCCATTGAAGAGCCAGAAGATTCTTCAATCTAATGAATTGTCATGTGATGTTTGCTCCCAAGGCAAATTAATAATTAGACCATCACCAGCTAAATTGGGGACTGAATCACTTGCATTTTTAGAACGAATTCATGGTGATATATGTAGACTTGTTAACCCACCTAGTGGACCATTTAAATATTTTATGGTATTAATAAATGCATCCAGTAGATGGTCACACGTATGCTTATTATCAAGTCGAAACCTTGCATTTGCAAGATTACTTGCTCAGATAACTAAGTTAAGAGCACAATTTCCTGATTATTTAATTAAGATCATTCGTCTTGATAATGCTGGTGAATTTACATCCCAAGCTTCTGATAATTATTGTATGTCAATTGGGATAAATGTTGAATATCATGTAATTCATGTTCATAGACAAAATGGTTTAGCAGAATCATTTATAAAACGTTTGCAATTAATTGCTAAACCACTACTTATGAGAGCTAAACTATCTACATCTGTATGGGGTCATGCTATTTTATATATAGTGTCACTTGTACGCATTAGACTAGTAGCTTATCATAAGTAAGCGTCATTACAATTAACTTATGGTCAGGTGCCAAATATTTCTCATCTAAGAATTTTTGGATGTGTTGTATATGTTTCAATTGCTCCACCACAACGTACTAAGATGGGTCCTCAAAGGAGGTTAGGAATATATGTTGGATATGATTCCCCATCAATTATTAAATATCTTGAACTTCTGACGGGTGATGTATTTACTGCACGATTTGCTGATTGTCATTTTAATGAGACACATTTTCCAACATTAGGGGGAGGAATTAAGAAGTTGGAAAAAAAATTACATGGAATGCATCTTTATTGTCTCATTTAGATCCCCGAACAGATCAATATGAACTTGAAGTTCAAAAAATAATTCATTTGCAAAATATAGCAAACCACTTACCAGATGCATTTATAGATGCAAAGAAAGTAACTAAATCACATATACCAGCAGTAAATGTCTCATCAAAAATTGATATCCCAACACAGCAAGTTGTGACTAATGAGTCTGGAACACGCCAGAAGCGTGGTAGACCAGCGGGTTCTAAAGATAAAAATCATCGAAAAAAAAAATAGTCAATAACCAAAAAGACTTGGTTGAGGATGTAAATACTCATGAAGAAATCATTGACATGACTAGTGAAGAAGGTGAAATACCTAAAGATAATAATGAGATTTTAATAAACTATGTCATGATAGCAAACGATGGAACTGAACTAATGTAGTTATTCACAACATTTTGCATATAATATTGCTCTTAATATTATATCTGAAAATGAAGATTCTGAACCAAAATTTGTTGAAGAATGTCGACATAGAAAAGATTGGCTTAAGTGGAAAGAAGCAATTGAAGCATAATTAAACTCACTTTCAAAATGTCAGGTTTTTGGACCTGTAATCCAAACACTAAAAGATGTCAAACCTGTGGAATACAAATGGGTATTTGTGAGAAAAAGAAATGAAAACAAATGAGGTCGTAAGATATAAAGCAAGACTAGTTGCACAAGGGTTTTCACAAAGACCTGGTATTTATTATGAGGAGACATATTCTCCAGTAGTAAATGCAATTACACTAAGATTTTTAATTGGTCTAACTGTGTATGAAAATCTAGATATGCATCTTATGAATGTAGTCACGTCATACTTATATGGATTTCTTGATAATGATATTTATACAAAAATCCCAGAAGGATTTAAGGTACCTGAAACCTATAATCAAATTCTCGAGAATTGTATTCAATAAAGTTACAGAGATCACTAAATGGATCAAAACAATCAGGACAAATGTTTATAATCATTTGAGTGGATATTTGTTGAAAGAAGAATATCAAAATAATCCAATATGTTCGTGTGTTTTTATAAAGAAATCACAGTTAGGGTTTGCCATTATAACTGTATATGTTGATGACTTAAATATAATTGGAACTCCTAAAGAGCTTTCAAAGGCGATAGAATATCTTAAGAAATAATTTGAGATGAAAGATCTCGGAAAAACAAAATTTTGTCTTGGCTTGCAAATTGAGCATTTTGCAGATGGGATATTTGTTCATCAGTCAACTTATACAGAGAAAATTCTGAAAAGATTCTATATGGATAAAGCACATCCATTAAACATTTCAATGGAAGTTCATTCACGGGATGTAAAGAAAGATATATTTCGGCCTCAAGATGATAATGAAGAACTTCTTGGTCCTGAAGTACCATATCTTAGTGCAATTGGTGCACTTATGTATCTTGCTAATAATACAAGACCAGATATTGCATTTTCGATAAATTTATTAGCTAGATATAGTTCTTCACCAACAAAAAGACATTGGAATGAAATTAAACATATACTCCGTTATCTCCGAGGAACGATCGATATGGGTTTGTTTTATTCAAATCAATCGAATTTTAATCTAGTTGGTTATGCAGATTCTGGATATTTATCTGATCCACACAAAGCGAGATCTCAAATAGGTTATCTATTTACATGTGGAGAAACTGTTATATCATGGCGATCAGTGAAACAAACTATAACGGCTACTTCCTCAAATCATGTTGAAATTCTTGCAATTCACGAGGCTAGCAAAGAATGTGTATGACTAAGATCAATGTCTCAACACATTAGTGAAATATGTAACTTGTCTTCTAGCAAAAGTCTTCCAACAATATTATACGGAGACAACACAGCATGTATAACCCAAATCAAAGGAGGATATATTAAAGGAGATAGAACAAAGCATATTTCACCCAAGGTTTTCTATACCCATGATCTTGAAGAAAATGGCGACATCAATGTACAACAAATTTGTTCGAAAGATAACTTGGCAGACTTATTTACAAAATCACTACCAACTACAACTTTTAAAAATTGGTACACGACATTGGAATGCCGCAACGCAAATATCTTAATTAATGTTTCCATGAGGGGAGCAAAATGTTGTATTCTTTTAGAAGTATTAAAGTATATTAAATATGTACTCTTTTCCCTTCACTAGGATTTTTTTCCATTGGGTTTTTCCTAGTAAGGTTTTAACGAGACATATTTCATATATATAATGGACATCTAAGGGAGAGTATTACAAATATCATAAATTAAGTGTAAATTAGATGCTCATGCTTAGTGTCCATTGGCCATGTGTCATATCCTTATTTTCCCATGTATTATACATGTGTCTCAAGATAACACATTATTAGTGTCCATGTAATCCACGTCCTACTTAACAAATTGCCTATAAATAGTGGCATTTTGTGGATTTTAGAAGACGCGCACATTGGTGAGAAATCCAAAAAATTTGGAGATAGTGCAGAAATTTGGAGTTATTTCATTTTAAGTTATTTTATTATTTTATTATTATATTTTATTATTATATTATATTTCTCCAATATTTGTATTGTTGTAGTGCCCATTTTTCTGCTCGTTTTTACAATACTAATAATAATAATAAATAAATAAATAGTTGAGTTGTTATTAATTTTCTACAGTATCGTCAACAATTTTGAACTTATTAATTAATTATTTTTATTTATTATTTTTTTTGTTTAAAGTTCTGTTTTCTTCTTGTAGGTTAAATTTTCATTATTACCATGATTTGAAAAAAAATCAGGTTAAATGAAAAAATAAACAAATAACATTTTATGTTGATGGACGTTTTTGGAATTAGAATTTTTTTTTAAAAATAATGTTAATTTAATAAAATATGACAAAAATAGAGTAGAATGGAAAATAATCCCAAAATTAGGGTTGTAAAATCGTGTACCTGTAAATCGTGGACCAGGTACATGAGTATGGTATGTAACTCGTGGACCCGTCCACGAGTTACCTGCCACCTCTGCAGGTCAAAGATTCCTGCTGCCACGCCTGCACCGATTGTGAAATCGTGGACCGGGTCCACGATTTTAGGCCTTTTAACTTCACTTCTTTCTTCTTCTGCCTCACTCCTTTCTTCTTCTACCGCCCAAATTTCTCCCGCCGCTGTCGTCGTTTGCTGCCCACCACCGTGTCACTGTCGTCTCCGCCGCCGAATAGCTTGGTAATTATTATTTTTTTAAACATAAAACTTGTTATAAAGTTTGTTTTGGTTAATATTCGCTAAATCTAGAGTGTGAAGCTTGTTTGTTAATTAATATCGGAGTTGTTTTTTCTACTTGTAATTGACCTTTCTAATTGACTTTGTTATGTAATGGAATTTATTTATGTAATAAATTTGTTTTTTTCTACTTGTAATTGTGTTTCAGTGATTTCGCATCATGGATCCGGGTCCTTCTAATCCCATACAACTATCTCAACAAAATTCTCATCGTTCACAATCAGTATGGGATAGTTCTTCTATTACAATTTTGAGCTGCCGAAGGAGGGAGGCAGTAGTTCAACGAACTATCCCATTCGATCCATGTATCATGCCATATGTACAACAGGCGGGTTTTATTGGGGTTACACAAATTGGATTCATCCAACTAGATTGACACCTAATTACTTTTTTAGTAGAGCGTGGCGACCAGAAATCCACACATTCCATATGCCTTGTGGCGAATGCACTATTACGTTACAGGATGTTATAGGATGTTGCAGTTCAGTTTGGACAACCGGTGGACAGAGAACCTGTGATAGGATCCTTACAATATGATTGGAAACAAACTTGTGAGGATTTTTTAGGGTTTGACCTATGGATTTGAAAGGCTCAAGATTGAGTATCCCATGGTTAGCCTCCCAGTTTACAGAGTTGTCCCCCAATGCTGACGACATCAGCATACAGAGATACACGCGAGTATTTATTTTGCAACTGATTGGAGGATTTTTATTCGCTGACAAGTCAAACACTCTTGTCCACCTAATGTTTCTTCCACTACTGGCAAATTTCGAGCAAGCTGGTAGATACTCGTGGGGTGGCGCCTGTCTTGCATGGCTTTATAGAGAACTATGTCGAGCCAATAATGCACAGACTTTGGAAATAACAAGACCACTGATACTGCTACAAGTATGGGCGTATGATCGCTTTAACAATGTAGCACCACAAATCCAGTTACAGGCCCCAGGCGTAGGTCCACTCAGTGCCAGGTATTAATTTATTTATATATTCTTTCAAATATTATTTTATGTAATAAACTATTTAATTATATATTTTTTTAAAATTTTAGATGAAGTGGTATTTTAGTTCATAATCGTTGTGTACAGGTAGAAATAACAAATGGGTCAGCTGTATCAGACGACTACTTTCCCTGGTACGATTCAATCACGAGGCGATTTATCACCCCTGACGGTGCTTACTACTACTACATGGTAAGAGTTTTGTCAACTTATATTTTTTATTTATATGATATGAACATTATTTAATATTAAAGTTTTTCACCATTCAGAATAATTTTGTCCAAGATGTACATCAATATTCTGTACAACAAGATTTACCAGAGTTGACTACAATGTGTGACCAAAACTTGGTAAATATACAAAATATTATTCAGCAGACAAGACGACTCAATGTTGCTGACACTGATCGAAGACGTATTCGTCGTAGACAACAACGCCAACAGGATGAAGCTATTCCAGAGGAACAAGTTGACCCGGAACCTCCAATGTTTCATGATCCAATTCCAACTTCTCCAAGAGCAGACATCGGATCGAGTTCTGGCAATCAACAAGAGTATTATGAACATCCATCAGTCGTCACCCAAGAGGATATTGATGAATTAATTCATCAACAGCAACACTTTGAAGTGTCTATACCTTGTCGTCCGCACCATCAACGAAGACGTCCATCATGTGGCACATGACTCGTTTGTAATTTAAAGTTTAAGTTTTTATGAATTTCTAATCTTCAGACGCATTTATATGAGTATGCTATAAAATAACAATATTAAGAAATGTAATTGTTGATTAAAAAAAAAAAAAAAGGAAATCGTGTACCCTGTACACGATTTCAGTCTCATTGACCAATCCACGTGGGCGCAATGTGGAAATCGTGTACGGGGTACACGATTTAACAACCCTATTTTTGTCAATATTTTCTTCAACCACTCTATTTTTTGAATTTATTTACTATGTACCTTATTTTTGTCAATAGTTCAAAATTCAACATTAATTTTGAATTTTGTTCTTGGAATTAATATGTTTTCATCAACACCTTCAATTTTCTTGGTTTCCAAATTGCAGTAACTATTTATGGTAAAATGGGATAATAATCACAATATAATTTAAAGTTGGTTCAAAAAACTATTTTCATTCTTATACTATCAAGTTTGTTCAAATTGTCAAATTTTAGCCCCATATTTCTAATAGATCTTAAATTTAATTCCTCAAATTTAATTTTTACTGAAATTGATTAAATAATAATAATAAC
The DNA here is from genome assembly GCA_002890555.2 of Lagenaria siceraria. NCBI lineage: Eukaryota > Viridiplantae > Streptophyta > Magnoliopsida > Cucurbitales > Cucurbitaceae > Lagenaria > Lagenaria siceraria. Next base: position 7,229,110 of record CM016486.1, read on the forward strand.
TTTCATGCAAGAAAATACAATATATGAATATGTTTTTAAAATTTATAGTAAAAAAGTTATAGATAATAAAAAAAAGTTTTTAAAAAATCAACAATAAATTAGTATTGGACACTAAATTTAAGATTTAACGAAAATATAAGGACTAAAATTAAACAATTGAAAATTTAAGGACTAAAATTGAACAAACTTCAAAATATAGATATCAAAATAGTATTTTTAACCCATAAATTTTCATGTACTTTAAAAGTGCTAATTTCAACTTATTTGAATTTCATTTATTTATTGTGGGAGTCTAATTGAATAGTTTTTCTTGGTTGTTTCTATCTCTTCCCTTATTTAAAAAAGGAAAAAACAAAAATTTTTGGGGCATTCCGAGAATTGAACTCGGGACCTCTCACACCCTAAGCGAGAATCATACCACTAGACCAAATGCCCCTTTTGCCCTTGATGTAATACTTATATGAATTTGTCTTTAGTGCCACGTTTTTAAATATACCAAACTTTTACATAAACTTTAACATTCATTAATAAGAAAGAAAAATCAAGATTTACCCTTAAACTTGGTGGCATTGAACTTTTCTGATTTTTACTTTAAAACTTTCAATTCTCAAAATGAATTTATACAAAAAAAAAAAAAAAAAAAAAAAAAAAAATTGTTTGAAATGTTGTCACTTTTACATTACGTCCATTTTCGTCAATTGCTCATTAGTTTAAATAATAATAATAATAGGAAAAAAAAAAGAAACACACAAAAGTAATTATCTCATATATATATTTTCAATAAATCTTAAATTTAGTCATTTGTAAATAAATTGGGTCTTTTCACAAATAAAAAAAATACAAAAGTAATTACACATATACAAAAAAAGTGGAAAATACAAAAGCATGGGGTGCACTTTTTTCTATATGTGTAATTACTTTTGTTTTTTTTCTATACACAACAATTTCCCTAAATAAATTTTATCCAATTTGGTTAAATTATAATAATAGTTTTTAGGATTGAAAATTATTTCATGTGAATGGATTTTTGAGATTTATAAAAGAAATAATAACAGTGACTATTTTTCAAGAAATAAAATAAAAATCAATGATAAACTAATTGTGAGGGCTTTTTTTAAGATTTATTGGAAGTATATGGACTAAAATTGAACATTTAAAAGTATATGAACATAAACTGAATAAAATTTAAAGTATAGGGACCAAAATGATATTAATGTTAAATTTTAAAAAATTCCTAGTTTTATTTTTTTTAAAATAAGTTTATCAATTTTCTAGTGTCTCTTCTTTCATACTTAGTTAAACACGAGAGAATTTTTTTTAATGCCTTTTTAAATAAAATTTTGTTTGAGGGTAAAAATTATAACAGTTATTCAAGTTTAAAGTAAAAGTGGTATTACTTATGCATATTTATATCAAATAATGAAGAAATGAAAATGATAAATTCAGGCAAAAAACTTTAGTCTAAAGTTAATTAAACATTTCAACTTCGTTTAAATGAGTTCTAAAATTATAGGGATTTCTACCTAAATAATCATCTTTGAGTCATATATTTTAAAAATGAATCTAAATTTGAATTTTTTCAAGAAATGTTTTTAGTGTCATTTTTGGACAAATTTACCCTTTTTTATTATTTTATTTCTTATTTCTTATATATTTTTCCCAAAACTCTCTTAATGATAAAGAGAGAAAATACATTTATTATGGAGAGAGAAAATGTATTTAATATGATTTTATTTTCCATTTCATTTTTCATGTTGTTTTTTGATATTATGTAATATATTCCATTGTTTATTTGTTATTGTTCTAACAAATATATGAAATATACTAATAAATATATTTGATATATACTCAATAAATTCATGGCTTTTTTTTAAATATACTGTAGAACATTATATTAGATGTATGAAATATAAATTTACTCAAATAGATTGTTGTACAATTCGAAAGTTTTGATATTACTATATTCATATGACAGTACAATATAAATCATAGTATACATCATAAATTTTATTTTTACCACAGTATATCATCATAAATTCAAAGTAGTCGAAAATAAACAAAAATAACTACCACAGTACATAAATCACAGATGAACTTAATGTTCAACAGATAACACATATATAAGCGTATATATCATAAAACAAGAAATCTAAATACAAAAATCATCGTCGTTGATATAAAATAAACGATTATATATATCACAGTACATTTATTCCTTCGTTTGTGTGCCCAAGAACCTTCTCCATCTTCATCTCTTCTTCTCCCTATCTTCATCTTCATCTCGTTTAGAACCCGCGCCGTCGTCCCGATCTACTCACCCCGCGCCGTCAACCAGATATTCTTGCCCCACACCCGGTCTGCTTGTGCCCGCACCAGATCTACTCGTCTCTGTCGTCGATTCGCCCTACACCATTCGTCTCCCTTCGGCAGTCATTGCAACTCATGCCAGCGAGAAGGAGAAATAGAGAGGGAGGAGGAAGAAAGGGAAGAGGGAAGGAGAAAGAATGAGATTCCAACGTTTTTCATTTTTTTTATATATTTTTTTGTTTTATAAAAAATATGAGTGAAGTCTTAATGGTAAATATATACCAACATTTACGTAAATTTGTATTCAATTGGTCTATTTTTCAAATAAATGATACGTAGAAGATAATAATATAATATAGGTCTATATTGAAATTCTAAAATTATATTAGACACATTGCAATTTTTATCTTGTAATCAATTTTAATTACATTTAGTCATTTCAACATAAATCAAATCATGAAAATCAATCTTGTATTGCCCACTTAAATTATTTTTTTTTTCCTTCAAAATTCTTAAATTTTAACAAAAATTCAATTTTAGTATTGGTCCGGATTTTATGTTTTATAATTCATCTATGTCAGGAACATTTTTCCATGAATTTTCAAATAAAATATTGTCAGTAAGGTAAAATTTCAATACATATTTAAATTTAAGGTAAAATGTATAACACTGATCAAAATTTAAGGTTTAATTTGTTGGATGAAATTAAAAATTTAAGGTAAATTACTCATTGTTAAGCTTAGTTGTAAAGTTAATTTTGATTTTCCCCAAAATTTTCAAGTGAGACATTGGGTGGCATTATTTTCCAAGTTTAAGGTATAGAATACGGTGTTGAACAAATTAATTGTTATGCCGTAGAATGATCACTGTCTTGAAAGCAAATTGTGGCATGACCACAGTACTAAATCGTTTCTTACCGATTGCTCCCCAAAGTTAACACAAGACCCTTTTCAGACGTACACTCGTTGGAGAAGGATTGAAATCAATAGGAAAATATGCTCAGATTAAAAAAAAATAAAAATGTAAAATCCCCTTTTTACAAACATATTTTTCGATCTTTAAATAATAATAAAAAAAATATGGGCTATTTTCAAATATAGAAAAATGAGTCAAACTATTTACAAATACAGAAAAATTTTATTGTCTATCAGCGATAGATCATAATAGAATTATATCCCTTGAGCGATAGACAATGATAGAATTCTATCCCTCAAGCGATAGAATGCGATAGAATTCTATCGCGGTCTGTTACTGATAGAAAGTAATTTTTTTTTATATTGGTAAATAGTTTGATATTTTTTCTGTTTATAGTAATTTCTCAAAAAAACATTTCAGATCTGAATTAAATACTAAAAATGTTTCATATCTAAATTAAATATAAAAATGTTTTTTAGATCTAAATTAAATTCTGAAAACGTTTCAAGACTAAATTAAAGGAAGAAATACATTTTTCAAATCTTGGGTATTAAACACTTGTAAATCTTTCAATGTGAGATAAAAGCAAAAAAACTACTTTTATGACAAGTCATTCCAACAATTGACTAGTCATTCCCAACATAAAGTATTGAATGCAATACTAAATCAAGTTCTCAAAGTAAACATTGATATTCCTCGCAAAATTTAGACGTGTGAATCATTTTTAAAAAATTTTCAATATTGCCAAAGCAAATATTAGCTCAATTGGTATACAAGTATATTTGTGACAAAAAAAAGTTTGTACTTAAAAAAAAAATTACTCTTGTTTTTCTTTAAAATTCTCATAGTATATCTATTCTTTATTGTTCTTATTATTATATTTTTAAAAAGGTTTAAATATCATTTTAGTGTCCATATTTTGAAGTTTGTTCAATTTTAGTATTTTTATTTTTACTTGTCAACATGAAATAATTTCATTCTTTTCATTTATTAGGTTTTATTAGGTAGAATATATATAATTTCTATAAAATACTAAACATAATTATATATAAATATGTTAAAGAAAGTAGATAATATTTCTATAAATATATATCAATATTAAAATGAAATGTAAATACAATTAAGAAATTTTTTCATAAAATAGTTAAAAGTGAAAATTAGATTATATTTCTAATAATATATTTAGAATATCATAAATATCTAGTTCATGCACTTTTAATAAAAATTGAACAATTAAAAATACATGAACTAAAAGTGAATAAATTTATAAATATAAGGACCTAAAGAATATTTTAACCTATTAAAAATTTAAATAATTTATTTACAAAAAGGAGCATTCTAAGAATCAAACTCGAGACCTCTGCACCAAAGCAAGAATCATACCACTAGACCAAATGCCCAATTTGTCTTTAGACCTTCCAATTTATAGTACTTAATTACCAATTTAGTCTTTGAATTTTTAGGTTTATATTAAATAGGTTCATGAACTTAAAAAAAATAATTTAATAAGTCCCTGAATTTTCGATTCCTAAAATATATATTCTTTTATCTAATACAAATATTATATTAGACATTAAATTTAGCTTCATACTAAATAAGTATGATTAGACATATTTTTAAAATTAATATATCTATTAACTACAAAATATAAAATTGAAGTTCAATTAAACAAACTTTTTTTTGTCTCATAAAACAGTTCATTTTTAAATCTTTTTAATATTTATGAGATCTATCAAATATAAAATTGAAGTTTATAGATTAGTATTAGACATTTTTAAATAATTAGAGTCAAATTTAAAAGTTTAGAGATCTATTAATCACAATTTTCAAAATTTAAGAACTAAACCTCTAAGTTAACTATTATATATATGTAATTTTAAATGCACTAATAATAATGTTTATATGAAGTAATACTACTTACAAAATTATTATAAACTTTTATAAAACTATTCATCTATGTATAAACAAAAAAAATCAATCAATTACTTTTTGTAACAATGTGTGAATCAATTACTTTTTGTAACAGAGTGTGTATATATATTGAAAAATTAGAATATTTGTTTGCCATTTAATTGAAAATTAAAATAATAGATAAATATATGTTGAAAATTAAACAACCAGAAGAATTTTTTTTTTTAAAAAAAAAAGTGTCCAGTACATGATTAAACCTTTGAGTTGCTCAAACGGTTGGATTTTGTAATTCCTCGGAACTGTTGAAGTAACTTTGGATTCCAAGGTTTAAATGAAAATGAAAATGAAAAATATATATTTAAAATATAACTATGGATATTTTTATATTTAATAAAGATCAATATATAAAACGTTACTATTTAAAGGAGACACATGCTTCTAGCCTCTTAATAGATGTGATTGTAGGTAGAAAAATAAAAGGTTGATAATTATGTGGCATTCCAAAAATTGAACTCAAGACCTCTTGCACCCTAAGCGAAAATCGAGAATCATACCACTAGACCAAATGCCCTTTTTGCACTTGATGTAATAATTTTATGAATTTGTCTTGTGTGCCACGTTTTTAATTTTTCTCATTAAAATATATCCTTTTCATTCTTAGGTAACAAAATATACCAAAGTTTTACATTAACATTTATTAATAAGGAAAAAAAAAATCAAGATTTACCCTTAAACTTGGTGGCATTGTACTTTTTTTGTTTTTACTTTAAAACTTTCAATTCTCAAAATGAAATTAGACAATTTTTTTTTTCTTTGAAATGTTTCCATTTTTACATTACGTTCATTTTCGTCACTTTTTCATTAGTTTAAACAAAAATAATAATAATAGAAAAGAAAAAAGAAACACACAAAATAATTATCCAATTTTACTTCATATATATACTTTCAATAAATCTTAAATTTAGTCATTTATAAATAAATTTTATCCAATTTGGTTAAATTATAATAATAGTTTTTATGATAGAAAATTATTTTATGTGAATGGATTTTTTAGATTTATAAAAGAAATACTAATAGAGATTATTTTTTTAAAAATAAAATAAAAATCAATGATAAATTAATTGTGGAGACTATTTTTAAGATTTATTGAAAGTATATGGATTAAAATTGAACATTTAAAAGTATATGAACATAAATTGAATAAAACCTAAAATATAGAGACCAAAATAATATTTTAACCTAACATTTTATAATGTTACATTTTACAAAAAAATCCTTAATGTTATTTTACTTTAAAAAGTTGTACCAATTTTCTAGTAGGTCTCTTCTTTCATACTTAGTTAAACACGAGAGAATTTCTTTTAATGCCTTTTTAAACAAAATTTTGTTAGAAGGTAAAAATTATAATAGTTATTGAGTTTAAAGTAAAAAGTGGTATTACTTATGCATATTTATATCTAATAATGAAGAAATGAAAATGAGATCTAATGTTGATTAAACATTTCAATTTCATTTAAATGAGTTCTAAAATTATAGGGATTTCTATGTAAATAATCATCTTTGAGTCATATATTTTAAAAATGACTTTAAATTTGAATTTTTTCAAGAAAGACTTTTAGTGTTATTTTTGGACAAATTTACTATTTTTCATTATTTTTATTTTCAATTTTTTTTTATATATTTTCTCCTATTTACGAAGCTCTCCCAATGATAAAGAGAAAAAATGCATTTATTATGGATAGAGAAAATGCATTTAATATGTTTTTTTCAATTTTCAATTGGAGAGAGAAGATGACATTTAATATGATTTTATTTTCCATTCTTTTACGTTGCTTTTTGATATTATGTAATATATTTCATTGTTTATTTAGAAATGTTCTAACAAATATATGTAATATACTAGTAAATATATTTGATATATACTCAATGAATTCATGGTTATTTTTAAATATACCGTAGAACATTTATTAGATGTATGAAATATAAATTTACTCAAATAGATTGTTGTACCATTAGAAAGTTTCGATGTAACCGTGTCCATATGACAGTACAATATAAATCAGACTATATATCATAAATTTCTTTTATATCACATTATATCATCATAAATTCAAAGTAGTCGAAAATAAACAAAAATATTTACCACAATACATAAATTACAGATGAACTTAATGTTCAACATATAACATGTATATAAGCATATATATATCATAAAACAATAAATCTAAATACACAAATCATCATCGTTGATATAAAATAAACGATTATATATATCACAGTGCATTTATTCCTTCGTTTGTGTACCCAAGAACCCTCCCCATCTTCATCTCTTCTTCTCCCTATCTTCATCTTCATCTTCATCTTGTTTAGAACCCGTGTCGTCGTCCTGATCTACTCACCCCGCGTTGTCAACCAGATATTCTCGCCCCACACCCGATCTGCTTGTGCCCGCACCGGTTCTACTCGCCTTCGCCGTCGATTCGCCCCACACCGTTCGTCTCACTTCACCAGCCACTGCAACTCACACCATCAGGAAGAAGAAAAAGAGAGGAAGGAGGAAGAAAGGGAATAGGGAAGGAGAAAGAATGAGATTCGAACGTTTTTTTCTTTTTTTTTTTTTTAAAAAAAAGAACATCGATGGGCGCGAAGCCCTAAGGCTGTGCATGAAGAAGAGATAATCAAATATTTTTTTAGATTTTTTTTGTTTATAAAAACATGAGTGAAGTCTTAATGGTGAATACACACCAACATTTACGAAAATTTATATCTATTGGTCTATTTCTGAAATAAATTATATGTAGAAGACAATAAAATAATATAGGCCTATATAGAAATTCTAAAATTATATTAGACACATTGCAATTTTTATCTTGTAATCAATTTTAATTACATTTAGTGATTTCAACATAAATCAAATTATGAAAATCAATCTTGGATTGGCCCACTTAAATTGTATATTTTTTTTCCTTCAAAATTCTTAAATTTTAACAAAAATTCAATTATAGTATTGTTATGGAGTTCTATGTTTTATAATTCATCTATGTCTGGAACATTTTTCCATGAATTTTAAAATAAAATATTTTCAATAAGGTAAAATTTCAATACATATTTAAATTTAAGGTAAAATGTACAACACTGATCAAAATTTAAGGTTTAATTTGTTGGATGAAATTAAAAAATTAAGGTAAATATTTTTACTCATTGTTAAGCTTAGTTGTAAAGTTAAATTTGATTTCCCCCAAAATTTTCAAGTGAGACATTGGGAGGCATTATTTTCCAAGTTTAAGGTGTAGAGTGGGGTGTCGAACAAATTTGTTGTATCATGGAATGACCACAGCCTTGAAAGCAAATTGCGGCACGACCATGGTGCTAAATCGTTTTTTATTGATTGCTCTCCAAGGTTAATACAACACCTTTCTCAGACGTGCACTCGTTGGAGAAGGATTGAAATCAATAGGAAATTATGCTCAGATTAAAAAAAAAAAAATGTAAAATCTCCTTTTTACAAACATGTTTTTTGATCTTTAAATAATAATAAAGAAGACATGGGCTATTTTCAAATACAGGAAAATGAGTCAAACTATTTACAAATACAGAAAAATTTTATTGTCTATCAGCGATAGATCGTGATAGAATTATATCCCTTGAACGATAGACAACGTTAGAATTCTATCGCTCAAGCGATAGAATGCGATATTGTTCTATCGCTATAGAAAGTAAAAATTTTTCATATTTGTAAATAGTTTGATATTTTTTCTGTTTATAGTAATTTCTCAAAAAAAAAAACATTTTAGATCTGATTTAAATACTAAAAACGTTTCATATCTGAATTAAATAAAATATTTTTTAGATCTAAATTAAATACCGAAAACGTTTCAAGACTAAATTAAAGGAAGAAATACATTTTTCAAATCTTAGGGATAAAATACTTGTAAATCTTTCAATGTGAGATAAAAGCAAAAAAACTACTTTTATTACAAGTCATTCCAACAATTAACTAGTCATTCCTAACATTGATATTCCTTGCAAAATTTAGACGTGTGAATCATTTTTAAAAAAATTTCAATATTGTCAAAGCAAATGTTAGCTCAATTGGTATACGGGTGTATTTGTGACAAAAAGTTTGTATTTAAAAAAAATTACTCTTATTTTTCTTTAAAATTCTCATAGTATATCTATCCTTTATTGTTCTTATTATTATATTTTTTAAAATGGTTTAAATATCATTTTAGTGTCCATATTTTGAAGTTTGTTCAATTTTAGTCATTTTACTTTTACTTGTCCAATTTTAGTTCATGCACTTTCGATAAATCTCAAATTTAGTCATTCAAAGTTAATTTTTATCAAAATTGGTCAAGTAATAACAATACTAATTTTTATACAAGAAAATACAATATATGAATAAGTATTCAAAAGGTATAGTAAAAATATTAATAGGTAAGAAAAAGTTATACAAAAAATCAACAATAAACTAGCATTTGGGACTAAATTTAATATTTATTAAAAATATACAGATTAAAATTGAACAATTAAAAATACATGAACTAAAAGTGAATAAATTTATAAGTATAAGGACCTAAAGAGTATTTTAACCTATTAAAAATATTTACAACTATATATTTATTATAAATATGATAATATATGTGTGATGTAGATACCCATGCTTAGTGTTCAAACACAAGTGTCACACTCTCATTATTCCATGTGCTCTCCATGTGTTATATAACTACCAAGGCTTAGTGTCCAAGTGTGCCACATCCTGCTTGCCAAAATCCTTATAAATAGTGGTCATTAGTGGTTTTTGTAATGATACACACATTGGTGAAAATCCAAAAAGATTGGAAATAGTGGAGAAAGTTTAGAGATTTTCATTTTAAGTTATTTTATATATTTTTTATTATTTTATATATATATTTTATTATTACATTATATTTCTCCAATTTTTGTATTGTTGTGGTGCCCGTTTTTCTTCTCAATTTTACAACACGTTATCAGCATGTGCTCTTCTCGTTTTCTCCGCTGAAGGTAGGTCCTAAAGGTAGATCGTTTTTATGTTTATTATAATTAAATGTTATTTTCTATGTCTAGTATATATTAAATTTCTAATATAAATATAATATTTTTGTGATAGTGTTGCCATGACAAATCTTACGAAATTAGAATTAGCAGCCCTTGACATTAATGACAATAATTATTTGTCATGGGTGCTCGATGCCGAAATTCACCTGGATGCTATGAACCTGGGAGAAACAATTAAAGAAGGAAATACGAAATCCAGTCAGGAGAAGGCAAAAGCCATGATTTTCCTTTGTGATCATCTCTATGAGGGATTAAAAATGGAATATTTAACAATAAAAGATCCTCGTATCTTGTGGAAGAATTTGAAAGAGATATGATCACCAGAAAATGGTTATTCTGCCTAAAGCTCGTTATGAATAGATGCATTTGAGGCTCCAAGATTTCAAATCAGTAAGTGATTACAACTCCGCATTATTTAAGATGCGTTCAAAATTGTTATTATGCGGAAAGAAAATTACTGATGCGGATATGTTAGAGAAGACATTTTCTACTTTTCATGTCTCGAATATGCTCCTGTAGCAGCAATATCGAGAGAAAAATTTTAAAAAGTATTCTGAATTAATTTCATGTCTTCTCGTGGCTAAACAAAATAACGAGTTATTGATGAAGAACCACGAATCTCAACCAACCGGAGTAACACCATTCCCTAAAGCGAATGCTGTAAATTTTAATCATGGTCGAGGTCGTGATCGTGACAGAGGAAGAAATAATTAATATTTTTGTGGTGGTCGTTCTAATCATCCAAATTTCAAAATAACCACGTGAAATGATGATCATAAAGGAAAAGCCCCACAAGATAAGAATTCAAGAGGTGATGAACATAAAATGCTTTCGATGCGGAATGACTGGGCATTGGTCACGTGTTTGTCGTACATCAAAACACCTAGTTGATCTTTATCAAGCATCCCTGAAGGAAAAAGGGAAGAATGTGGAAGCAAATTTTGCATACCAGGATAATGATATATTTGACCTATCCCATATGACAAATTTGGATATGGCGGACTTCCTTGAATCTCCTGAAGAGAAGATTGACACAGTTGATGGAACGTCAAGTGTTTCTTTTGATTTTGAAAATATTTAGAATTAATGTTGTTTGCTTTTCTATCTTTTATGTTTCTTTTAGCTAAGGTTAAATTTCATATTTCAAGCTTTCCATCTTATTGTAATTATTTTTGTTTAAATGAAGAATCATGGACAGTTTTCATATGTTGAGTGACTCAAAAATGAGGAATGAAGATATATGTCTGGCAGACTGTGCAACTACACATACAATACTTACAAGTAGAAAATATTTTTCCAAACTAACAATGTGGAAGCAAAAGTCAATACAATATCATGTTCTACAAACTTAATTAAAGGATTTGGAAAAGCAAATATTATTTTACTTAGAGGAACAAAATTTACAATTGAGAATGCATTGTTCTCTAGTCAATCAAAAAGAAATCTACTAAGCTTTAAATATATACGTTGCAATGGTTATCATATTGAGATCGATAGAAAGATTGAGATAGAATATCTTTATATCATATCTACTATCTCATATGAAAAACGTATACTAGAAAAGTTGTCTGCTTTATCTTCCGGATTATATTATACTCATATACAAGTAATCGAAACATATGCAACAATGAACCTGAAGTTCATGAATCCAGATATATTTGCTATTTGGCATGACAGATTGGGTCATCTAGGATTTATAATGATGAGAAGAATTATTGAGAATTCACATGGACATCCATTGAGAAGCCAGAAGATTCTTCAATCTAATGAATTGTCATGTGATGCTTGCTCTCAAGGCAGATTAATAATTAGACCATCACCATCTAAAGTGGGGACTGAATCACCTGCATTTCTAGAACGAATTCATGGTGATATATGTGGACCTATTAACCCACCCAGTGGACCATTTAAATATTTTATGGTATTAATAGACGCATCCAGTAGATGACCACATGTATGCTTATTATCAAGTCGAAATCTTGCATTTACAAGATTACTTGCTCAGATAATTAAGTTAAAGAGTAAAATTTCCTGATTATTCAATTAAGACCATTCGTCTTGATAATACTGGTGAATTTACATCCCAAGCTTTTGGTAATTATTGTATGTAAATTAGGATAACTGTTGAACATCCTATAGCTCATGTTCATACACAAAATGGTTTAGCAGAATCATTTATAAAATGTTTGCAATTAATTGCTATATAGTTGCTTATGAGAGCTAAACTAACTACATCTGTATGGGGTCATGCTATTTTGCATGCAGCGTCACTTGTACGCATTAGGCCAGTAGCTTATCATAAATAAGCGCCATTACAATTAGCTTATGGTCTGGAGCCAAATATTTCTCATCTAAGAATTTTTAGATGTGCAGTATATGTTCCAATTGCTCCACCACAACGTACTAAGATGGGTCCTCAAAGGAGGTTAGGAATATATGTTGGATATGATTTCCTATCAATTATTAAATATCTTGAACCCCTGACGGGTGATGTATTTACTGCACGATTTGTTGATTGTCATTTTATTGAGACAAATTTTCCAACATTAGGTGGGAGGAATTAAGAAGTTGGAAAAAGAAATTACATGGAATGCATCTTTATTGTCTCATTTAGATCCCCGAACAGATCAATGTGAACTTGAAGTTCAAAAAATAATTCATTTGCAAAATATAGCAAACCAGTTACTAGATGCATTTATAGATGCAAAGAAAGTAACTAAATCACATATACTAGTTGTAAATGTCCCATCAAAAATTGATATCCCAACACAACAAATTGTCACTAATGAGTCTAGAACACGCCAGAAGCGTGGTAGACCAGTGGGTTCTAAAGATAAAAATCCTCGAAAAAGAAAAATAGTCGATAGGCAAAAAGACTTGGCTGAGGATGTAAATACTCATGAAGAAATCCTTGACATGACTAGTGAAGAAGGTGAAATACCTAAAGATAATAATGAGATTTCAATAAACTATGTCATGACAGGAAAAAGATGGAACCCAACTAATGTAGTTATTGACAACATTTTTGCATATAATATTGCTCTTAATATTATATCTGAAAATGAAGATTTTGAACCAAAATCAGTTGAAGAATGTCAACATAGAAAAGATTGGCTTAAGTGGAAAGAAGCAATTGAGGCAGAATTAAACTCACTTTCCAAACGTCAAGTTTTTGGACCAGTAGTCCAAACACCAGAAGATGTCAAAGCTGTGGGATACAAATGATTATTTGTGAGAAAAAGAAATGAAAAAAATGAGGTAGTAAGATATAAAACAAGACTAGTTGCACAAGGATTTTCACAAAGACTTGGTATTGATTATGAAGAGACATATTCTCTAGTGGTGGATGCAATTACATTAAGATATTTAATTGGCTTGACTGTGTATGAAAATCTGGATATGCATCTTATGGATGTAGTCACTGCATACTTATATGGATCTCTGGATAATGATATTTATATGAGAATCCCATAAGGATTTAAGATACCTGAAGCATAAAAATTAAGTTCCCGAGAATTATATTCAATAAAGTTACAGAGATCATTATATGGATTGAAACAATCAGGACGAATGTGGTATAATCGTCTGAGTAGATATTTGTTGGAAGAAGTATATCAAAATAATCCAATATGTCTGTGTGTTTTTATAAAGAAATCACAGTCAGGGTTTGCCATTATAACTGTATATGTTGACGACTTAAATATAATTGGAACTCCTAAAGAGCTTTCAAAGGTAATAGAATATCTTAAGAAAGAATTTGAGATGAAAGATCTCGGAAAAACAAAATTTTTCCTTCGCTTGCAAATTGAGCATTTAGTAGATGGGATATTTGTTCATCAGTCAACTTATACAGGAAAATTTTTGAAAAGATTCTATATAGATAAAGCACATCCATTAAACATTCCAATGGAAGTTTGTTCACGAGATGTAAAGAAGACATATTTCGACCTCGAGATGATAATGAAGAACTTCTTGGTCCTGAAGTACTATATCTAAGTACAATTGGTACACTTATGTACCTTGCTAATAATACAAGACTAGATATTGCATTTTCGGTAAATTTATTAGCTAGATATAGTTCTTCTCCAACAAAAAGACATTGGAATGGAATTAAACATATACTCCATTATCTCCGAGGAACGATTGATATGGGTTTGTTTTATTCAAATAAATCAAATTTTGATCTAGTTGGTTATGCACATTCTGGATATTTATCTGATCCACACAAAGCTAGATCTCAAACAGGTTATCTGTTTACATGTGGAAGAACAACTATATCATGGCGATCAGTGAAACAAACTATAACGGCTACTTCCTCAAATCATGCTGAAATTCTTGCAATTCATGAGGCTAGCAGAGAATGTGTATGACTAAGATCAATGTCTCAACACATTCGTGAAACATGTGGCTTGTCTTCTAGTAAAAGTCTTCCGACAATATTATACGAAGACAACACAGCATGTATAGCCCAAATCAAAGGAGGATATATTAAAGGAGATAGAACAAAGCATATTTTTGCCGAAGCTTTTCTACACTCATGATCTTGAAAAAAATAGCGACATCACTGTATAACAAATTTGTTCAAATGATAACTTAGCAGACTTATTTACAAAGGCATTACCTACCGTAACCTTTGAAAAATTGGTGCACAACATTGGAATGCGGCGACTCAAAGATCTCAAATGATGTTTCCATGAGGGGAAGCAAATGTATTGTATTTTTGTAAGAGTATAAATTATATGAAATATGTACTCTTTTCCCTTCACTAGGATTTTTTTCCATTGGGTTTTTTCCTAGTAAGGTTTTAACGAGGCATATTTCATATATATAATGGGTATCTAAGAGAGAGTATTATAAATATGATAATATATGTGTGATGTAGATACTCATGCTTAGTGTCCAAAGATAAGTGTCATACTCTCATTATCCCATGTGTTCTCCATATGTTATATAACTACCAAGGCTTAGTGTCCAAGTGTGCCACATTCTTCTTGCCAAAATTCCTATAAATAGTGGTCATTAGTAGTTTTTGTAAAGACACACACATTGGTGAAAATCCAAAAAGATTGGAAATAGTGGAGAAAGTTGAGAGATTTTCATTTCAAGTTATTTTATTATTATATTATATTTCTTCAATTTTTGTATTGTTGTGGTGTCTGTTTTTCTCCTCAATCTTACAACAATATTATCATTTTTTAAAGACGTGAAAATATTTTTTTTATATGATTTTTTGAAGAAAAATTCATCAAGATAAAAGGAGGTTATTTCGTGAAAAATGTTTTTCTTTTCAAACTTCATAAAAATATAAATAATTTATTTACAAAAAGGGGCATTCCAAGAACCGAACTCGGGACCTCTCGCACCCAAAGCGAGAATCATACCACTAGACCAAATGTCCAACTTGTCCTTGTAGCTTCCAATTTATAATAATTAATTATTAATTTAGTTTTTGAATCTTTAGGTTTAAATAGATTAATGAACTTTAAAAAAATAATTTAATGAGTCCTTGAATTTTCGATTCCTAAAATATAATTTTTTTATCTAATACAAATATTATATTAGACATTAAATTTACTTAATAAGTATGATTATATATAGTTTCAAAATTAATATATCTATTAACTAGAAAATGTAAAATTGAAGTTCAATTAAATACAAAAAAAAAAAATTTGTCTCATAAAATAGTTAATTTTTAAACCTTTTTAATATTCATGAGATCTATCAAGTATAAAATTGAAGTTTATAAATTAATATTAGACATTTCTAAGTAATTAGAGTTAAAATTAAAAGTTTAGAGGTTTATTAATCACAATTTTCAAAACTTAGGAAGTAAACCTATAATTTAACTATTATATATATGTAATTTTAAATGCACTAATAATAATGTTTATATTAAGTAATACTGCTTACACAATTATTATAAACTTTTATAAAACTATTCATCTATGCATAAGAAAAAAAAAAAATTATTCAATTACTTTTTGTAAAATATTTATCAATATTTGTATATTTGTATATATATATGTGTTTGTTTGTGTCTGAATGTGTGAGAAAAATAAAAATGGAATTAAGTTTTACTAGCTTATTTCGAGTGTACTAAAAATTAAATATTTTACCTAATTTATAAATATATGTGGTGAATAATTTATATATATATATATATTAAAAAAATTAGAATATTTGTTTTCCATTTAATTACAAATTAAAATAATAGATAAATATACGTTGAAAATTAAACAATCAGAAACATTTTTTTTAAAAAAAAGTCCCCAATTCATGATCAAACCTTTGAGTGGTTGCTCAAATTATTGGATTTTGTAGTTCCTCGGAACCGTTGAAGCAACTTTGGATTCAAAGGTTTAAATGAGAATTAAAATGAAAAATATATATTTAAAATATAATTATGGATTTTTTTTATATTTAATAAGGTGAATATACATATATGTAAAATGTCACTATTTGAAAGAGACACATGCCTCTAACTTCTTAATAGATCTGATCGTAGGAAGAAAGGTAGAAAAAAAAAGGTAGAGAAGTATGAATTTTTTTTTAGGAAAATAGGTATACAAAGAAATTATGAGCACAATCCAATTTGTTTAATGGATAAAAAGGGGCATTCCGAGATTTGAACTCGGGACCTATAGCACCCTAAACGAGAATCATACCACTAGACCAAATGCCCTTTTTGCCCTTGATGTAATACTTTTATGAATTTGTCTTAACTGCCACGTTTTTAATTTTTCTCATTAAAATATATCTTCTTCATTCTTAGGTAACAAAAATATACCAAACTTTTACATAAACTTTAACATTCATTAATAAGAAAAAAAATCAAGATTTACCCTTAAACTTGGTGGCATTGAACTTTTTTTATTTTTTAAAACTTTCAATTCTCAAAATGAATTTAGACAATTTTTTTTTTTTTAAAATGTTTCCATTTTTACAAGGTCTATTTTCGTCACTTTCTCATTAGTTTAAATAATAATAATAGTTTAAATAATAATAATAGTTTAAATAATAATAATAATAATAATAGGAAAGAAAAAAGAAACACACAAAAGTAATTATTCAATTTTAATTTATATATATACTTTCAATAAATCTTAAATTTAGTCATTTATAAATAAATTTTATTCACTTTGGTTAAATTATAATAATAGTTTTTATGATAGAAAATTATTTTACGTGAATGGATTTTTGAGATTTATAAAAGAAATACTAATAGAGATTATTTTTTTTAAAAAAATTGTATCAATTTTCTAGTAGGTTTCTTCTTTCATACTTAGTTAAATATGAGATAATTTTTTTTAATGCCTTTTTAAATAAAATTTTGTTTGAGGGTAAAAATTATAATAGTTATTCAATTTTAAAGTAAAAGTGGTATTAGTTATGCATATTTATATCTAATAATGAAGAAATGAAAATGATAAAGTCTAAGGCAAAAAATTTTAGTCTAAAGTTTAATTAAACATTTCAATTTCATACAAATGAGTTCTAAAATTATAGAGATTTCTACATAAATAATTATTTTTGGGTCATATATTTTTAAAATATTTTTAAATTTGAATATTTTAAGAAAGGTTTTTAGTGTTATTTTTGGACAAATTTATCCTTTTTTATTATTTTTATTTCCAATTTTTATATATTTTCCCCTTTTTACGAAGCTCTCTTAATGATATAGAGAGAAATGACATTTAATATGATTTTATTTTCCATTTCGTTTTTTATGTTACTTTTTGATATATGTAATTTATTCCATTGTTATTTTTAAATATACCTTAGAATATTTATTAGATGTATGAAACATAAATTTACTCAAATATATGAAATATACTAGTAAATATATTTGATATGTACTCAGTGAATTCATTGTTATTTTTAAATATACCTTAGAACATTTATTAGATGTATGAAATATAAATTTACTCAAATAGATTATTGTACCATTCGAAAGTTTCGATATAACCGTATCCATATGACAGTACAATATAAATCACAGTATATATCATAAATTTCATTTATATCATATTATATCATCATAAAAGTAGTCGGAAATAAACAAAAATATCTACCACAGTACATAAATCACAGATGAACTTAATGTTCAACACATAACATATATATAAGCGTATCTATCATAAACAAGAAATCTAAATAAAAAATCATCATCGTTTATATAAAATAAACGATTATATATATCACAGTACATTTATTTCTTGGTTTGTGTGCCCAAGAACCCTCCCCATCTTCATCTCTTCTTCTCTCTATCTTCATCTTCATCTTCATCTCGTTTAGAACCCACGCCGTTGTCCCGGTTTGCTCACCCTGCGCCGTCAACTGGATATTCTCTCCCCACGCTCAATCTACTTGCGCCCGTAGTGGATCTGCTCGCCTCCGCCGTCGATTCGCCCCACACCATCCATCTCTCTTCGCCAGCCGTTGCAACTCACGCCGCTGGAAAGGAGAAAAAGAGAGGGACGAGGAAGAAGGGGAAGAGGGAAGGAGAAAGAATGAGATTCCAACGTTTTTTTCTTTTTTCTTTTTTAAAAAAAGAAACATCAATGGGCGCGAAGCCCTAAGACTGTGATGGAGAAGAGAGAATCAATATTTTTTTATATTTTTTTTGTTTTATAAAAAACATGAGTGAAGTCTTCAGGGTAAATACACACCAATATTTACGAAAATTTGTATTCTATTAGTCTATTTCTAAAATAAATTATATGTAGAAGACAATGTAATATAGGCCTATAATCAAGATTATATATATATATATATATAGAAATCCCAAAATTATATTAGACACATTGCAATTTTTATCTTGTAATCAATTTTAATTACATTTAGTGATTTCAACATAAATTATGAAAATCAATCTTGGATTGCCCACTTAAATTATATATTTTTTTCATTCAAGATTCTTAAATTTGAACAAAAATTCAATTTTAGTATTGTTCTGGAGTTCTATGTTTTATAATTCATCTATGTCAAAAACATTTTCAATTTTCAAATAAAAGATTTTCCTACGGTAAAAATTTCGATACATATTTTAATTTAAAGTAAAACCTATAACACTGATCAAAATTTAAGGTTTAATTTGTTGGATGAAATTAAAAAAATTTAGATAACTTTTTTCTCATTGTTAAGCTTAGTTGTAAAATTTAATTTGATTTTCCCCAAAATTTTCAAGTGGGACATTGGGAGGCATTATTTCCAAGTTTAAGGTATTGAATGAAATACTAATTCAAGTTCTCAAAGTAAACATTGATATTCCTTGCAAAATTTAGTCGTAATAATTGAATCATTTCTCAAAATTTTTCAATATTACCCAAACAAATAGTAGCTCAATTGGTATACTGATGTAATTGTGACAAAAAGATTTGTATTTTAAAAAAAATTACTCTTGTTTTTTTTTTTTTTAAATTCTCATAGTATATCTATCTTTTATTGTTCTTATTATTATATTTTTAAAAAGGTTTAAATATTATTTTAGTGTTCATATTTTGAAGTTAGTTCAATTTTAGTCCTTGTATTTTTATTTGTCCAATTTTAGTTCATACACTTTCAATAAATCTCAAATTTAGTCCCTCAAAGTTAATTTCAACTAAAATTGGTTAAATAATAGCAATAATAATTTTCATGTAAGGAAATATAATATAAGACTATGTATTCAAAAGTTATAATAAAAATATTAATGGATAACAAAAAGTTACAAAAAAAAATTAACAATAAACTAGCATTTGGGACTAAATTTAGATTTATAAAAAATATAAGAACTAAAATTGGATAATTAAAAATACATGACCTAAAAGTGAATAAATTTAAAGTATAAGGACGTAAATAGTATTTTAATGTATTAAAAGTATTTACAACTATATATTTATCATTTATTAAATACGTGAGAATATTTTTTAGATGATTCAAAATTAAATAATTAATTTACAAAAAAAAAGGGGCATTCCGAGAATCGAACTCGGGACCTCTCGCACCCAAAGCGAGAATCATACCACTAGACCAAATGCCCAACTTGTCCTTGTAGCTTCCAGTTGTTTTCGTTACCTTTACATTTAGTCCTTCAATTTAACTTAATAGATTCTCAATTTTCAATTTAACTTAATAGATTCTCAATTTTCAATTTTTGTATTTAATAGATTCTTAAAATATCATTTTTTTTCATCTAATACAAAATGTTATATTAGACATTAAATTTAACTTTATGCTTAATAGGTACGATTCGACATAATTTAAAAATTAATATATCTATTAACTACAAAAGATAAAATTGACGTTCAATAAACAAAATCTTTTTTTTTTTGTCTCATAAAATAGTTAATTTTTTAAAAATTTTATATATAAGATCTTGTAAATATAAAATTGAAGTTTATAGATTAATATCAGACAATTTTAAGTAACTAGAGTCAAAATGGAAAGTTTACAAATTTATTAATCATAATTTTCAAAACTTAAGAACTAAACTTATAATTTAACTATCATATAAATGTAATTTTTAAATGCACTAATAATGATATCTATATTAAGTAATATGAAAAAAATTCATAGATAAAAAAATGTCAAACTATTTAAAAAAAAAAAAACTGATAGACATTGTAAACTTCTATCAACATCTATCCGTGATAGACTTCTAACATTTCTATCACTGATAGACCCTGATAGACTTCTATCATCTATCACAACTATCTAAAAATTTTACTATTTTGTGTAACTAATTTCCCTTATTTTTATATTTTTTAAAATTCTCCAAATAATATTAATTACAAAATTATTATAAACCGTTATATAAAACTATTCACATAAATATATATATATATATAAAAAAATCATTCAGTTAGTTTTTGTAAAATATTTTATAAAGATCCAAAAACATTTGTCTATTCGTATATATGTGTGAGAAAAAAAATGGAATTAAGTTTTACTAGCTTGTTTTAAGTGTATTAAACATTAAATACTATACATAATTTTTTGAAATAAAAATAATTTATAAATACATGTGGTGAATAATATATATATATATATATATATTTTGAAAAATTAAATGTGAAATTGAGGAGCAAAACGACGCACAACGGAAATAGGAATACCAAAAAATATATATAATATATTATAATAAATAAATAAAATATAAATAAGAAAATATGAAATTTAGAAATCTTCTCCAATTTATTTGAATTTCTCACCAATTTGTGTATCTCTATAAAAACTACTAATGACCACTATTTACAGGGATTTTGGCAAGACGGATGTGGCACACTTGGACACTAAGTCTTGGTAGTTGTATAACACATGGTGAGCACATGAGATAATGGGAGTGTGACACTTGTTTTTGGACAATAAGCATGAGTATCTACATCACACATATATTATGATATTTATAATGTTGAAATGTTGACCATAAAAAGGTGAAAATTAAAATAATAGATAAAATATATATTCTAAGTGCCCAGTTCATAATCAAATCTTTTAGTGGTGTGCCAACTGCTAGATTTTGTAGTTTCCTTCAAACCGCTGAAGTGACTTTGGATTCTAAAAGTTAAATGAATATGAAAAAAATATATTTAAAATGTAATTACAACTTGTATATTTAATAAAAGATAATATACATATATGTAAAACTTCCCCATTTAAAGGAGTACGTAGATGAAGTGTTTGAGAAATATATAAAAAAGAAAAAAATCACTAGAAAATAGGAAAACAGAAAAAAATTATGAGCACAATCCAATTTGTTTGACATAAAAATTAGAAAATGTTCTATCAATTTATTCTTCTTACAAAATGCATCAATTGCCTAAATTCATGATATAATAATAAAAATTGTAAAAATTTTGGGGCATTCCGAGAATTGAACTCGGGACCTCTCACACCCTAAGCGAGAATCATACCACTAGACCAAATGCCCTTTTGATGATACTGTTTACAATAAACATTATATGATTAATATTTAATTCCATCCCCATATTAAAGTACGCCAAACCTTTTTCAACGAAGAAAAAAAAAAAAAAAAATTAAAACTAATGGAAAAAACGGGTAATTGTTTTAAGTGACAAAACTATTGAAAATATTTTCTAACTCTAATAAAATGTAGTTGTCTATCTGTGATAGACCGTAATAGATTCTGATAGATGATAGTAGTTAGTTTATCATTGATAGACAATAATATTTTGTTATATTTGTAAATATTTTGACTCATTTTGCTATATTTGAAAATATCTCTAAAAAAATGATAATTTCAAGGTCAAAGTACATTTTTGGTCTCCAATATTTGAGGTTAGTGTCTATTTGGTATAACAAGCTTAAAAGTTACATTTTAGTCCATAAGATTTAGAAAATGATTCTAAATGGTCGTAAAGTTTGATACCGAAAAAAAATGATGTGGCATTTATTATGACAAATTTTAAATGAGGTGAAAATTTTATTAATTTCGAAAAGAACGATGTGACATATTAATATGATAAATTTTAAATGAGGTGGAAAATTTTATTAATTTTATATTAATGTTTTAATTACATGCATGACTTTTCTATTTTCTTTCTCTCTCTTTTCCCTCCCCTTCCTCTTTTTTCATCTTCTATATATATATATATATATATATAAATAAATAAATATATAAATAAGGGTTTTTAAGGGATAATTTGTAAATACTCATTTTACCTTTTATTTTTTAATATATACCTATTTTATTCATAATTTTAAGTGTAATTATTTTAAATGATAAAACTGTTTAAAATATTTTTAAGTATAGTAAAATGTCACTATCTATCACTGATAGACATCAGATGTTTATCATTGATAGACAATGACATTTTGCTATACTTGTAAATAAGTTTACTTATTTTGTTATATTTGAAAACTATTTTAACTTTAATAATTGGTTATTAGTAGTTAATTTTAAATTATAATTAATGAGTTGCAATTTTTTAAATCATCTTAAAGAGTATAAATTAAAGGTCACATAGATTTTCGAAAGGTCACTAACATTTGATTAATAAAGTAAGAAAAGATTAAATTTACCGAAGTAAGTGAAAATATACTTATAAATAACTAATAACCCTTTTCTCTTCCTTTCTTAAAATATATTTACAATAATTCTCTGTTTAGCAATATATTTAAATCATAAAGCTTAGTGAATTAAATTTAATTATTCTCTTCCTTTCTTAAAATATATTTACAGTAATTCTCTGTTTAGCAATATATTTAAATCATAAAGCTTAGTGAATTAAATTTCCAAGAAAAAACGCTCATAAGTTCTCTCCCTTTCATAATTCAAGTATAATTTTGTAACTTAGGCTTCCCATTAAAATTTAAAATCTTTATTTCAGTTGTAAGTGAAATATAGAACAGTGTAAAATAAAATTTTAAAATAAATATCTCATAACAAAAAAAAAAAAAAAAAAATTAATTTTCTATTAATTACTTACAAAATATATAAAATCATTGAAAAAAAAACATTGCATGGTATCTAACTTAAAAAAAATCCATAGTACTGTAACGAAAAACAATAAGTTAAAGAGAACAAAAGATAAAACAAGAAAATAACATTGCACGAAAGATCAAGTGCTTCAATTGAGATTTATGTTCGTTGAAGTGAAACATTACAAGCATTTATATAAAAAATAAAAACTAATTCCTAACACATTAACTTTAAAATTATCACTTAATCTATTCCAATAAGGTATTAAGCCAATAACTTCTAAATAAAAATCACTATCCTAAATAAATGCCAAGAACATTAATTTTAAAAAACAACTAATTCAATTACTTGCAAATTAAGTTTGCACTAATTCTTAATAAGTAGATGTGCAACCTAAACAATCATTAAGTAGTATTTATAGATGGAGGTAAAAGTACTCTATAATATTGATCTATAAAAGTAAAAACTTTTTTTTTTTTTTTTTTTGGCAAAGGGATAGACATAGCAACTTGAAATTGATTATTGTTACCGAAAATAAACTCATTACAATGTTGGTGTCCTAACCATTATTAAACTCATAGAGAGAATACTTCTCTAGATTCATATATTGTTCTAATTTAAGTATTTAATGAATAGTAAAATCAAAGAAATGAATGAAAAGTTTAAATCATTTAAAATTATATTGAAAAAATCATTACATTAATCACTCAATAATATATATATATATATAGTTTGACATAGTAAAATTATTTGGTTAAATCGTCACAATGTGATTAACAATTTTTACTGTTGAATGTATATATAATTTTTTATTAAGACACAATCATATCATGGCGACTTAATTAAATAATTTTTTTTGACACGACCGATGACATAATATTTTTGCTCCAAAAAAAATTAAAATAAAAAATGGGAATTTTCCTAAGAGAGTTAGAGGAGTAAGACCTCTTGCACTTGCAGCCAAAGTGAGAATTATATTTAATTCACATTTGCCTAATTTTTTAAATGTTTGGTTTTGGTTTGTAAAACTTTTCATTTAAACCTATCCATTGTTGTTATTCTTTTATAAATAATTATTTGATAAAATTATAGATGTGTTTCATTAAGATGAACTGCATAACCAGATAGTGGCGTATTTAGAACTTCATAATAGAGACACAAATTTATACAAAGTTAGATGTTTAGTCCATGAACTTGTAAATTTGTGTCTATGCATAATTTCTGAACTTTAAAAATTGTCTAATGAGTTCATGAATTCTCGATTTTTGTATTTAATAGATTCTTAAAATATCAATTTTGCGTCTAATAGGTTTGTTATATTTATAAAAATGTTAAAAATTAAATATTATATTATACATTAATTATAATGTATCCATTAACTACAAAATTGGAAATTCAGGGAATATAAAATATTTGGATGCACATTAAAAAAGGAAAGAAATTATTTCTAAGAAAGTAGAAATTATATTAAAAAAAAAGTTGATTTTAAATAAATTTAAATCAGTAGACAAATATATAGATTGAGAAATTTTAAAAAAATAAAAATATATATAATAAAAGAAAACGACGCGCCAGCCCTTGAACTCTGGATTAGAAAATAGCCTTCCGTGCCCTTCCTAAACCACTGAGCCAATTCTAATGTTAAGATTTACATCGAACATATAAATTATATATCAAAAAACAACTATACATTTTTATATTTAATAAAAAATTATATACATATATATAACGCTATCACTTAAGGGCACGTGTCCCTAGCATCTTAATAGATTCACCCTTGCAACCACATATAGTGTAACAACCCGAATTTAGGAGAGGAACATCAATGAACCGAAATCACATTCGAATGAAAGGAATTTTGAGGACAGAAAAGTATGATTAAGAAGCTAATAAGAATTAAAACTTACTACCTATAACAACAAGGTGTACCTTCATTTTCAGTAGCTCAAACATAGGAACTCAAAAGTTAAGTTGTGTCTAGCCTGAAGCAATCCTATGTTGGAAGCAAGGATGACGTTTCTAGATCGCAGGGAAATGACGGAGCCATTAGGTGTCGAATCATCGGCTACATATAGTTTTGAAGATTTGATATAAATAATAATATAAAAAAAATTGAACATTTGCTAAACAAAAACTTTTGAAAAAATGTTGAGTAATTTCTAATTTAAACACTTCTAAAAAAATATATATTCATAAAAGTGTTCTTGCATCTGACATTTTTATAAAGTGCTTTAATTAATAATTTCCTTTGGTTGAATTTATACATGGAGAATTGATTCCCATTAATTATAGATATATTTTAATGCTTTCTCCCTATCCATATTATCAAGATTTGAAAAATCATCTTTCAAGTAATTCCTTGAAAATAAAATATAGGTTATTCATCGGCCAATTTTAAGTGTTTTGTTTAATTTATTAAATTAAAAAGTTTTCTAAAAGTGCTTATAAAAATTGATTTTGTATATAAAACAACATTTTTTTAACAAAAAGTTATTCCATGAATTTCTATTTAAAAATTCAATTTTTTTTTTTTGAAAAAAGAAAAAGATGGTGAGAGAGAAGAAGATTGTAATTTAAACTACTAAACTTGGTCAAAGTATTCTTCAAAGAGATTTGAGATTGTAATGCAATTTGTTGTATATATTATTATTATTATTATTTCTTCTAATTTAAGCCAAAAATCGGATTAGTTGCTAAATTTGCTATCCATTGGCTTATCGCTAAATCAGCTAATTTGAACTAATCTCCACCACTTACATTACAATTTACCCCCACATTTTTCTCATATTTGTTATTTTATCTGTTCATCTTTTTCATTATTTAATCACAGCTTGAAACACAAACACAACCACAACACAAAAAAGAACGACAACAAGAGAGTGGCATTAGCCAAAAAGTAAAAGGGCAAAAAAAAAAAAAAAAAAAACAAAGAAGCCACTCTCTCCGGTCCGTTCCCTGTCGTCGTCTGATTTGTGTTCGGTTGATCGATTGATCGGTTTTAGAGCGTTCAGCGAACCGGTGAGGTGTATTATAAAGGTTGATCGATTGATCGGTTTTAGAGCGTTCAGCGAACCAGTGAGGTGTATTATAAAAAGACGGAATGACTAGCTTTACAGGAACCACACAAAAGTGCATGGCTTGTGATAAGACAGTTTATCTTGTAGATAAGCTGACTGCTGATAATAGAGTGTTCCATAAGGCTTGCTTCCGATGCTACCATTGTAAGGGCACTCTTAAGGTAAACAATATCCATATTTAATCCCTATCTTCTTCTTCTTCAAAAAAAAAAAAAAAAAGTCATTTTGTGTTTTCTTTTTTTTTTTATGTTTGGTGGTATCAAAAGTGGTTTTTAGGCGAGTATCATGAGGAATCATTGAGAACGATTTTGTTTACAATTTTCTCTCCGGGTGAAAATTGTGTTTTGTTTCATTTTTTTCTGGCAAGTATGAAGATCATCATTTTGGAGTGATTTTAAACATGACAAAAGTGATTTTAATCCTTTCAGAAGACCTAACCATTTTATTTCTTAGTTTCTTAAGAAACTAAGCATATATATTTTAATTTTTTATTATAATAATACTTTGATACATAATTATTAGACCAAACTTGATAATAGGGTAAATTTAACAGTCTATTTTTGTATTATTTTCAACTAAAACAATAGTACTAACAATTTTTTTTTTAACAAATAATTTATATTTGTATATTTTGGTTTTGCAGCTTAGCAACTATTGTTCCTTTGAGGGAGTGCTTTACTGCAGACCTCACTATGATCAACTCTTCAAGAGAACTGGCAGCCTTGACAAGAGCTTTGAAGGCAATTTTTTCTTCTTTTTTTTAATTACAAATCACTCGTCTTTAATTTTTCTATTTTGCAAAATCATACCCTTCTCCTATTTTTCAAAATTATTTCAAACACCCACTTGCAAATTTAGAACATTAAAAAAAAAATTGATAGGGTAATTCTAAAATTGAATATTTTCTTTTCTTCAGGTACTCCAAAAGTCATGAAACCAGAAAAGCCCACCGAAAATGAGGTAATATATATCATTTTATATAATTCTTCCTAAATTATAAAAACTAATTCAATTTTTTTTTTTAAAAAAAACTATTTACTAATGATTTACTAATGATTTGATCTTGCAATGGAACAGAATGCAAAGTCAGTCTCCAACATGTTTGGTGGCACCAGAGACAAATGTTCAGGCTGTACCAAGACTGTTTATCCCATTGAAAAGGTACTCGCAATCAAAATATTAAAAAATAAATAATTATTTAAATTTTTTGTAATTACTTGGTTTTGGAGCATAACTATAAAGTTTCTACTATCGATCTCGAGATGAAAAAAAAAAAAAAAAAAAAAGAAAAGAAGAAACTCAATTGTAACGGTTGTGTCGGGTTTTTTAGGTAACGGTGAATGGGACGGCGTACCACAAAAGTTGCTTCAAATGTAGCCATGGAGGATGCACAATAAGTCCATCAAATTACATAGCACATGAGGGAAAGCTATATTGCAAACATCATCACATTCAACTATTCAAGGAGAAGGGAAATTACAGCCAACTTGAAACTGAGCGCCAAAAGAACGATTCATCAGTTGGGGCTATGAAAATATCTACTCCAGTGGAAATTGCAGCTGAATCATAGTCTTTATTTTTAATTATTATTATATCTTCAGCTGGTTATGTTTCCTTAATTACAAAAAGAAAGAAAAATGTTAAAAATGTAATTTGTTGATTATGTTGCAAAATTAATTTGTGTTGTTTGTTTTCCCATTTCTTAATTAAGAGTGGATTCTCTGTGGAAAGTTAGTTTGTTGATGTTTTTACCATTTTAAGTTGTAAACGTTTCAACAGACTATTTATATTATTTAATCTCATTTAAAGAGCTTATTTGTTAAATTTATTATTATTATTTAATTTTTATGAGACTCAATTTCATTATTTCATTATTTAATCAATTTCATTATCAAACACCAAATTATTTCAGACCAAAATTGTATGAATAGAAATAACTTGTGTATAAAAATAACTTGGACCTTTGGTATAAAAAACAAATTAATCATTCTTTTATAGTAATTTGCATTAATAGAAACAAAAAAATGTTTTTATTTTAAACCCTTTTTATATCAAGTGTTTAAATAAAAAAATATTTTTTCTAGTCAATCATCCAAACAAGCATATAACTTGTTTCAAGAGTCTTATCAAAGTAATCAAGAAAATCATGCATGTATGGAGAAAAAATCATTTAAAAATCATTTTTAAAAAAATTTAAAATAAGAACAAAAAATTACTCCAGAGATCTTGTAAACCTATTTTTCTTAAAAATTTGAGTACTAAAAAGGTATGTTATAAAAATTTATAGAAAAACACATATTCTTCAAAACTTGGGGACGAAAAGTAACTATCCCTAATTTTTCTTGAACTGCATTGAATGATAACCTTAAACCCTAAACCTATACCCTAATCATGTAAGGTTCACAATAGTTTTTGTGTGTCATCATAGTGGTGACCTAGACGTGGCAACAATCACACGGAAATATATGTTTTTGGCAAACATTATGGAGTTGAGAATTAGTTGCTTAAAATCCAATACATTTTAAAAATTATTGAAACAAATCTTTTTTATTTCTATTTACAAAATATGATATTTAAGGTACTAATACTTATACAAAAAAAAAAAAAAAAGGTTTCAAAAACAACCTTAAACCCTAAACCTATACTTATTCAAATTAGCTTTTCATATTTTCAACAAGTTTGTGTTAAACATGAAGTTTGGGCCACAAAGGTGCAAATTATTTTGTTTAAGTTGTGACTTTTGGTTTTTGTAACCAATAGTGTCCATTGAGCTCTTTGGGAGTTTAGAAGTTATGAGAATTAAGTAAGATTGTTTATGATTTCTTAACCATTGAAATTCTATGGTTATAGTTTGTAAACCTATATAAAGGCATGCTTTGTTGAATCAAGATATCACTTTCTCCACATTTGTGTCATCCACACCTTTTTTCTTTTCTAACAAAATGGTATCAGAGCCATTGTAAAATTTGAGAGAAAAATGGCCAACGGTGGGATGAGTTCGATTCAATTGCCGATGCTTACCAAGCTCAACTATGACAGTTGGAGTATCAAGATAAAAGCATTACTAGGAGCACAAGACATGTGGGAGATTGTGCAGAACGGTTTCCAAGAGGCGGAAGCTGGAGCTGATCAAGCGCAAAGAGATGGATACGGATATCTTGTACCAATTAGTTGACGAAGACACATTTCAGACCATTTGTGATGCCGAGACATCAAAGG
Organism: Lagenaria siceraria; assembly: GCA_002890555.2. Classification (NCBI taxonomy): domain Eukaryota; kingdom Viridiplantae; phylum Streptophyta; class Magnoliopsida; order Cucurbitales; family Cucurbitaceae; genus Lagenaria; species Lagenaria siceraria. The sequence goes on from CM016486.1 coordinate 7,259,041, forward strand.
CAGCATGGGACAAGCTCCAATCGACTCATAGAGGAGCTGATCGTGTTAAAAAGGTACGATTACAAACTTTACGTGCTGAGTTTGAATCATTACAGATGAAGGAGGCGGAGATGATAGCGGAATATCACACCAAAGTTATGACTATTGTCAACCAATTGAGACGGAACGGTGAAGAAATCGCCGACGTTCGTGTCATGGAAAAGATTCTACGGAGCCTAAATACTAAGTTTGAGATCATTGCCACGACAATCGAGGAGACAAAAGATCTCGAGACCATGACGATTGAACAATTTATAGGCTCATTACAAGCCTACGAGGAGAAAAAGAAAAGAAAGATGGAGCAATCGGAGACCATCGAACAACTTCTCCAACTCAAACTCAAGGAGGAGAATAGTCGTGGACGTGGAAGAGGTCGTGGTGGAAGAGGCCGTAGTGGAAGAGGTGAATCCAACACTGATGTTTCTCCAAACTCAAGTGAATCCTCAAGAGGAAGAGGAGGTCGAGGTCGTGGAAGACGTGGTGGAAGGTCCGGAAGAGATAAATCTCAGGTAAAATGTTACAATTGCAATAAATATGGACATTATGCGAATGAGTGTTACTTATCTCAATCAGAGTCAATCGATCGGAAGCAACATGACCGATCAATCGCTAACACATCCAAAGCGCGTGAAGGGCAGTTCAATTATGCAGAGGAGAACGGAACCTTATTCATGGTTTCAAAGGGAGAAGAAGAGAGTCAAGATAGCAAGTGGTATCTTGACAAGGGAGCCTCAAATCACATGTGTGGGAACCGAGAGATGTTTGCAGAGTTGAACGAGATGGAAAAAGGTAATATTGCCTTTGGAGACAATTCTTTGGCCGCCATCAAAGGAATAGGTAAAATTCTCATTCGGTTGAAAAATGGAGAAAATCAATATATTACAAATGTTTATTACATTCCCAATATAAAAAATAATATATTGAGTGTAGGACAATTGTTAGAGAAAGGTTTTGAAGTTCAAATGAAAAATAATTGTTTGTATTTGAGAGATAATCATGAGAGACTTATTGCTAAAGTCATCATGACAAAAAACCGAATGTTTCCTTTGAATATATGTAATGATGTTCCAAAATGCTTGAAGACGTGTTATGAGGATGTTTCTTGGCTATGGCATCTACGGTTCGGGCATCTCAATTTTGGAAGTCTAGAAGACTTGTCGAAGAAGAAGATGGTGCAGGGTTTACCGCATATTCAGAAGCCGAACCAAGTGTGTGAAGGGTGTCTACTTGGAAAACATCATCGGAGTAGTTTTCCAAAGGAGTCTATGACAAGAGCCAACAAACCTCTAGAACTCATCCATGTTGATGTGTGTGGAGCAATCAAACCGGAGTCTCATGGTAAAAGTACATACTTCCTTCTCTTTATTGATGATTTTTCTAGAAAAACATGGGTGTACTTTTTGAAGGAAAAATTGGAAGTATTTGAGATCTTCAAGAAATTTAAGGCGCGCGTGGAGAATGAAAGCAACCTTACAATTAAGGCCATGAGAACAGATCGAGGTGATGAATTGACATCAAATGAGTTCAAACAGTTTTGTGATGAAAAAGGCATTCGACGCCCATTAACAGTGCCAAGGACACCGCAACAAAATGGCGTGGCGGAGAGGAAGAATCGAACAATCTTAAACATGGCAAGAAGCATGTTGAAGACGAAAAAGATGCCTAAGGAATTTTGGGCGGAGCTTGTGCGGTTTATTTAACAAATCGAGCACCAACCAAAAGTGTGCTTGACAAGACGCCTCAAGAAGCATGGAATGGAAGAAAGCCTGGAATTGGTCACTTCAAGGTGTTTGGAAGTATTGCATATGCTCATGTGTCGGAGGAAAGAAGGACCAAGCTTGACGATCGAAGCGAAAAACTCATATTCATCGGCTATGATGCAAGCTCAAAGGGTTATCGCCTTTACAATCCTTTGAATGGGAAGGTAACTATTAGTCGTGATGTTGTTTTTGATGAAGAAGCTTCTTGGGATTGGAATATACAGACGGAGGAGTATGATTTTCTTCCATACTTTGAGGAAGACGATGAGCCAACCAGGGAGAGGGGTGAAGTTTTGCCCATTCCAATTTCACCTCAATCAACCGATCAGTCATCTAATGCATCATCCAACGGAACGGAGGCAATTTCCAGTGACTCGGAGAATGAAATTGGCCCAAGAGGAACCCGAAGTCTACAAGAACTTAATGAGGTAAGCGAAAATCAAAATGACATAATTTTCTATTGTCTTTTTGGTGATTGTGAGCCCATTAATTTCCAAGAAGCCATTGCAAATAAAAAATGGAAGGATGCAATGGATGAAGAAATTCGAGCGATAGAGAAAAACAACACATGGGAGTTGACCAAGCTTCCAAAAGGACAAAAACCAATCGGAGTGAAGTGGGTTTACAAGACAAAGAGAAAGGCCAATGGCGAAGTTGAGAGGCACAAAGCGAGACTAGTAGCAAAGGGTATAGTCAACAACATGGCATCAACTATGATGAGGTATTTGCCCCTGTTGTTCGCCTTGAAACTATTCGTTTGATTATTGCTTTGGCAGCCATAATCATTGGAAGATACATCAAATGGATGTCAAATCGGCATTCTTGAATGGAATTTGAGGAAGAGGTCTATGTGGAACAACCATTGGGCTATGAAGTCAAGGGTGAAGAAGATAAGGTACTTCGATTGAAGAAGGCTCTTTACGGTTTGAAGCAAGCACCGAGAGCATGGAATTCGAGGATTGACAAGTATTTTAGAGAAAAAAGTATATGAAGTGTCCTTATGAGCATGCCCTATACATTAAAATGCAAGGTGAAAGTATATTAATAATTTGTTTATATGTTGACGATTTAATATTACTGGAAACGATCCTTGCATGTTTGATGAATTAAAAGGGAGATGACAAAGGAGTTTGAAATGACGGACATTGGTCTCATGAGTTATTATCTTGGGATCGAGGTCAAACAAAGTGAATATGGGATTTTTATATCTCAAGAGGGCTATGCTAGAGAAATGCTCAAAAGGTTCAATATGGATGATGCTAATCCGGTTGGAACACCAATGGAATGTGGAGTCAAAATCACCAAACAAATGGAGGAGAGAAGGTAGATTCTACGTACTTCAAAAGCTTGGTTGGAAGTTTGAGATACTTGACATGCACAAGACGGATATTCTTTATTCAGTTGGAATTATTAGTCGATTTGTGGAGGAGCCGACAACAACACATTGTAAAATGGCAAAGAGGATACTTCGCTATATCAAAGGGACAATTGGGTATGGTCTTTCTTATGTCTCTTCTAAAAATTTGATATTGTTGGTTATTGTGATAGTGATTGGAGTAGTGATTTGGATGATCGAAAAAGCACTACGGGGTTTGTGTTTTTATTGGTGAAACGGCGTTCACATGGATGTCAAAAAAACACCCATAGTCACATTATCAACATGTGAGGCGGAGTACGTAGCGGCAACTTCATGTGTATGTCATGCAATTTGGCTAAGAAACTTACTGAAGGAGTTGAAGTTCCAAATCGAGGATCCAATGGAAATTTTTGTTGATAATAAATCAGCCATTGCCTTAGCCAAAAATCCGGTATTTCATGGAAGGAGCAAGCACATTGATACCCGATTTCATTACATTCGGGATTGCATTATGAAGAAAGAAGTAGAACTCAAATATGTCAAGTCACAAAACCAAGCAGCGGACATTTTCACACAGCCCCTCAAGTTGGAGACTTTCATCAAAATGAGGAGTTTACTTGGTGTAACAAATCAAGTTTAAGGGGGGGTGTTGAAAATATGAAAAGCTAATTTGAATAATGGAAGTTTTAATATTAAACTTGACTTGTGACTTTTGGTTTTTGTAACCAATAGTGTCCATTGAGCTCTTTGGGAGTTTAGAAGTTATGAGAATTAAGTAAGATTATTTATGATTTCTTAACCATTGAAATTCTATGGTTATAGTTTGTAAGCCTATATAAAGGCATGCTTTGTTGAATCAAGATATCACTTTCTCCACATTTGTGTCATCCACACCTTTTTTCTTTTCTAACAAAACTTTCTGAACCTGACTAAAATAGTCTACACCCCAAACACATACTATTATAATTAACTTTGTGGCCCAAACAACCATATATTCTTAGGATCAATTATTCCTCTTATGTGAACTTTATGGGAAATTAAGCAACTATAAACAATATAATTATCGAGCACAGGACATAATCAATTTTAATGTGGAAAAACCTCCTCAAGGTGAGGAGTGAAAAACCACAAACCGGAATTACAATATCTACTATAATCAATAATGGGTTATACTAAGTTTTTCATAGTCACAATTAGAGACATACACAATAAATATCTCAAAATAATAAATCATGGCAACAAACGATGATAATAGAAAAAATGGCAAAATACATTTTTGGTCCCTAAAGTTTGGGATAGGTGTCTATTTGGTCCCTAAAGTTTCAAAAAAGACATTTTTAGTCCTTAAGGTTTGAAAAAAAGGTTAAAAATGGTCATTGAACTTATTTGACTGTTAGTTGACCGTTATGAAAGATGAAGTGGTAAGAAATTAAATTACTAGGCTTAATTGATGTGTTATTTTTTAATGGGTTGGCTAAAATTTTGTTGAGATGACATTTGTGTCTTCTCCTTATTTTCTATCTTCTTTGTTCTCTTCAGCTTTCACCTTTTCATCTTGAAGGGTTCAAGTTCATCCCTTGAAGAAGAAGATCACACCTCATGACCCACTAAGTACAAATTCAAAGTTGTTAGAAAAGAGAATATAATACAAATAGTAACGTGCGACGATAGCTTTTTCTCTGATGAAGAACTAGGACCACTTACACTGCGACGATAGCAACGTGCTGGTGCAGTATTGACATGGTGGCAACAGCGGTGTGCCCTGCCGTGGAAGATGAACAGGCGAAAGGAGAGAGGGATGAGAGAGAAAAGGGGAGTAAATGAATGTCATTCCTGAAAATAATATAAATTATTATTTTGATCCCACTCATTAAAAAGTGACATATCAGCTAATTCCAGTCATCTATTCTTGCCATGTCATCTTTTTTAACAGTCAACTAACAGTCAAATAAGTTCAAGGACTGTTTTCAACATTTTTCCAAACCTTAGGGACTAAAAGTGTCCATTTTGAAATTTTAAAAACTAAATAGACACCTACTCTAAACCTCAGGCACCAAAAGTGTATTTTGCCCTAGAAAAAAAATAGAAAAGAAAAACAATCCATATAATAGTGTCTCTAGCACTTTTTGGATGTCTATTTGTAGTTCGATCAAGATAAAATTTTGACAACTTATTCTTGACACGAGAGTCTTCAATCTGATCGGTGAAGATTTCTTTGGAGTTGCCTATAACCAAAATACAATGGATAGTTGGTTTCCATTTCAAATAAATCTTGCTACACAACAAAACAATAGGGTGATTGACTTGCATCCTATACATCTAGTGATTTTGATGGTGTTAGGATGAGTAATGAAGAGTCAACAAAAGCAGTTGATATCAAAACCTGGTTAATTAATTGTGACTAATTAAGTGTCTTGTATTGAATATGGAAACTAGTAAAGAATGTGGTATTATGAGACATTGGGTAGAAGAAAATTTTCTAAATCACATTGGTGAAGAAACTCATGCACGGACTATGGAGAACAAGCTTGAGTCGCTATGTGCCTCAAAACCTGGTAATAATAAAAGGTCTTTAAGAGTTCCATTTGAAATCCAAACTTAAGATGGAAAAAAAACTAAAAAATGGGGAAAATGGAACAACGATGAAAAGCAAGAGACAAAAAAAAAAAAAAAGATGGCAAGGGTTGGATTGGATTGAGTTAGAGACCTTATTCAAATCTATCGGGTAGCTGACTTAACCAATCCAAGTCAACTTCCCGATTGGTTTCAAAAAATTTCCCCAACCCAACCCAACTCATGTACACTCCATAAGACCCTATTCACCAATTGAATATAGCTTGAGAGGATTTTTTAGACTATACATGCCAATCATCGATCATATCTTAATAGAAGCATCAATTTCATACACAGTGTGGTAGAAGCATTAATTACCATCCCAAAGGTCGATGATTCGTCCCACCCTCGCAATTGTCTAACTTCTTTTTAAAAAAAAGAGGAAAAAATCGTATGCAATTAGATAAACGATCCATGAATCTTCAAATAGTAGGCACAAACAAACGAATAAAAGACCTTGTATTGACAAAATGTAAATTTGAACAGACTACACCAGTTTTTCACATCTTTGTAACAACACAACACAACCTCAACCTAATCAAATTATCAACATCAACATAACAAAAATGTACAAATGTTTAGGAACAAATAAATTGGATTCGACAACTCAATTTCATCCGAGCCATAGATTAAAGGATACATGCATTTACAGTTTGTGTATATTCTAACAAATCTACAGTAATGCACATGTTTTCATTTTCTTTTTTCCAGTTATAATTTTTCCTATGGTACAAATCCCCCTGCACTCATCATTGCTCATCCATCAATTTGCAGAGCATCACATTCATAACCATGCCAGAATCCAAGGCCAAAGTAGATAAGAGTTGAACAATCAGTTTCATATCAAGAACCACTATCAGCCATGTAATCCTTTAACAACAACTCAGCAACAGAAACAAGGAGCTCAACCATCTCAAAACCAGCAGCAAAAACAAAATCTATCTTTCCCAGGTTAGAGTCTTCTCCTAAAACATCACATGAATCATGTAAACTTTCCTCACTGGATCCAGTATTTACCTCAGCTGACCAACTAATTGGTAAGGAGCTGCTAAGTGCAGTCTTTATGAGTTTTGCCTCATTGATTATGCCCTTAAGAGCTTCCAACACACTTGTAGCTGGACCTTCAGAAGTAATAGACTCTTTAGCCTGCAAATTGACAATAGTTATAATTGTCACAACTTGATCCCCATAATAAGTGATTTTGATGTCCTTCTAGTAACTCAAATGATGCAATAAGCAAATATTATTACGATAGACCATTACCAAATTACAAATTTAATCCCTAAACTTTTAAAGTTTGTCTGTTTAGTCGAAAGTCTCAACTAAATCTCTGAATTTCTAACTTTTATTCTAACAGGTACTCTTTTTTTTTTTTTTGGAAAAGAATTCTAACAAAACCCTCTTGTTCATGCTGTTTAAATGTTGATGTGACATGCTCTTGATGATTTGGTGTAACATAGCAACTGAGTGGTCCCAGGTACATGTCATTAAAGTAGGAGTTTGAAATGTATTCTACCAGCCTACCCCATCAATTTTTACCTTGCCATTATTTCTCCCACATGGTATATTGCACCAAATCATCACTCATTTGTGTCAGACTCACAGGTCAACTTTTAAATAGTCAAATGTATTAGTAGCAGGGACATTAGTATCACAATTTCGAAGATGTAATCAGATAATTGAAGTAGATCAATCTATATGGATATGGTCTATGTCTCACTCTCATGTTGGTTACAATTAGGTATTCGTTTTTAGTAATATTAAAAAGAAAAGTTCAAAGTTACAAAAAACTAATTATGCTACCAAAACTAAATATTTATAATTCACAACGAGGGTTAAAAAATAACAAGTTTAGTTTTTGAACTTTCAAAATTGTGTCTAAATGGTTTCTGAACTTTAAAAAGTGTCTAATAGGTATCTGAACTTTCAATTTTTTGTCTAATAGGTCACCATGTAAATACATCCCTAAGATTTCAGTTGGACCCTAAACTTTTAACTTTGTGTCTAGAAGCTTTCATAGATTTTTAAAAACGTCCAATATGTCAAGAACCTATTAGACACTTTTTAGAGTTCATAGACTTAAACACAAACCTGAAAGTTCAACGACCTACTAGATACTTTTCAAAGACTAGTAGACAAAACACCAATAGACACAAACTCATTCAAAGACTAAATTTGTAATTTAACCTTAACCTGAGTAATAAAATGTTACTTGAAAAAATGTTGCCAAATCATTAGTGCTAAATATAAATGGTGATGAGCTATTCATAATAAGAAAGACGCCTAGAAAATCACATGGATGATGAAATATAAACCATAAAGAGAGACCAACAAAGCTCAACTTCAAGAATCAAGCAGTAGCTGCCAGATCAGAAAACCCTCTTACATGAAAATTAAACTATTAAAAGACAGTTAACGTGTTTTAACTATATAAATGGAGTTGTGAAGGTAACCACCTTTAGAAGAGAGAGGCGAAGCCTGTGAATTGAAGAAGTCAGTTGCTCCATGCTTTCAATACTTTCTCTGAGAGTTGCATTCTCAATTTTCATTCTGCAAACAAAATCAAAATAATCGAGCCTTTCATACATGAGTTGATGCCATTGAATATCTCATGCAATACCCATACGTACATGAGTCACAATCCTACAATTCTAAAGAACACCATAAATGTTAACTAACCTGGCAAATTCCACAGCAGACTTCCGAGAAGTGTAATTTTCTTCATTATCCAAGTGAGCTGCAGCTTCACTTCCACTGATTTCTGGTGTACCTACCCAACGTCTCAGATATGTACCCTTCAGCAAGCCTTTTAGTCTCCCCTCTCTCTCGTGAGTAACAATTTTCCTTTCTACAGTGTCAACTCCTCGTTTCAAGTCATGAACACTTTTCCTTGCACAAGCACGTATCATGTGGGTCAATTTTACTATCCATATCCATAATATTAATCACTCTAGTTAAAAGGTGTTCAAATCATTTTGAGGGAAAAATACGAAAAAGCAGTTGCAGTCACAAATTGTATTTACTGGACCCAGCTCCTTGTTTCAAAGAAGCTATCCACTATGGTACATTGTCATGAGAATCAAACACAAAACAACAATCAGTCTCAAGCTGCTATGCAGACATAAACATACTCTTTAAGTAGTTGAAGTTCTTGCTTTACTTGTGCCAGCTCCATTAGTGCTTTAACTTTTTCATGGGTAACCTGAAATCAATGTCATTATCATTTCAGAATCGGATCAACCCACCATCACTTTCATCCCAAATAATAGTTGGCTTGTAGGCACATATAGTCTTTGAGACATTTTCAAATGATATTCGGAAATCTCGAAGCCAAGGTGAAGGGTATAAAACCTGTAATAAGTTTCTCTGGAGCTCCTCTGTTTTTCTTTGAAGAGCTGCATTGACATCTCTCTCCAGCATGTGCCTTTCTTCCTGTTGTGAAAGAAGTAACAGAGCTGAAACCTAAGGAAAGATCCATAGTTAAGAGAACAATTAGAAAAAAGATAGGACAATACACCCTAAGATAATATAGAAGCGGTTATTGCTGAATCATGCAAGACTAGTCAACACAACAGAGGAACAGAAAAGAACTATGGGAATAATGTAGTACCTTTTCTTGAAGTGCCAAAGCGAGGGCTTCAGAGGCCTCGACATTTCCATCAGCAATGGAATCTTGTAAGCCAGGAATTTTCATCTACAATACGTTCAAAAAGTCGTAAGAAATTTGACCCCCACTCATGACAAAACCCTACACTTGCTCATAAAACTTCACTGAAGAAAGGATGAAAAAATCTGGTCTTTAACATTTCATTCCATGTGAAAACCAAAATGCCATAAGAAGTGTAGAAGACCACATAGACATCATGCACATTAAATAAGTTCTTATTCAGTTAATAAAATTAATTTAAGAAATTCCATCTTATAAATAAAAAAAATAAATTTACAAGATACTTTTCACAAATTACATTCCCACAAATTGAACACTGCTTATATATTCTCACGCTTGTAGTAAATATCAATCTCATACACATCCAAACATAGGTTAAGTCAGATTCTTCCTAATCTTGTTCTTTTTAATCCTAGGCTTCAGAATCTCATTCCTGCATGCTAAATGCCTCTTTAGTAGTTTTAGTCTACAAGGTATGTCACCTGCTATATAAGGATATCGAGTTACTCCACCCCAACGAAGCACAAAGAAAAGACGAGCGGAATCAAGGAAGCCCAACATAAGAAGGACCAAAAGTAGTTTCACTGAATGAAACTATATACAAACTAGCGATAGACAAATGGACTACTGCGTGAGCAATCACAAATAGTAAATCCATAAGCCTATAATACTATTGGAAAAACAAGAACCACATTACAGAAACTGCATAGATACTCCATTATCATTTATTCCCAGTTGAAAGCAGTTCATTTCTGCATCCAGTATACCCACCTTGGCATTGGTACTCAAATGCTCATCCTGGGAATCATGGTCTGGTTTCAGCACTTTCTCAGAATCCTTCAAATTTTGAACACCCCAGCCATATTGCATAATCTTTTCTTCAATCTCTCCTATTGTTGAATTCATATTAGACGTTTCTTTGTCCAATAAATTCAATATATGATCTCGATATTGAGAATAGTATTGACAAAACCCTGAAATCTTGCTCTTGACCATATCATCCATGCGAATCTGCATTAGAGGTAAACATGATGATTTATGAATAAAATAAGGATATATCTACATTTTTTTTTATATCCGTGAGTGTCTGGGCCAGCTTACGCGCACCTCGACTAATCTCACAGGACAACTCGCCTGACCCTACAACAATTGGGTGTCAAGGAAACTCTTAGGAAATTAATTCCTAGATAGATGGCCACTATGAATTGAACCCAGGACCTTTTAGCCATTTATTGAGACTTTGTCTCATTTTTTACCACTAGGCCAACCCATGATGGTTAAATTAGGATATATCTACTCAAAAGGTGGAAGTATTTTTTGAAATGGATACGAAATTTTTCATTAAGTAAATGAAAAGAGACTAATGCTCGAAATACATCATAATAAAGACAAAACAAAGTAAAGACCTTAGTACAAATAAAGAACCAAACTGAGCTGAACAAAAATAATAAGGAAAAAAAAAGGCGGAAGTACTGACCAACTTCAATTCCAAATCATGCACTTTCAGCTTTAAATGCTTTTCAATTTCCACACCCTACACCCACATAAAGATTCCCAGTTAACCACACGAAGATGTTAAATGCAAAGTTGAAATATTGGAGAAACCAATCATACCATCCGTAGCTTATTTTGAAGATTGTCCACCGTTTTCTTCATTGTCTCCAGTCCTTCTTCCAAAGAATTCTGTCTGAAGAGAAGTTAATCCATTTGCACACAGACCACATTTAACCAAAAAGATGGAATACATAGCATTATGTGCAACAAGGATTATTTGATTTGCTAGTTATAAAGATCATACATTATTCATAAAAGAATTCAGTAATATGAACAGAATTATAAGAAGAACAGACTATTTAGCCTACACAATAATTAAAGATCATGCATGAATTCAATAATATGGTTGACGAGCAATTGGAAAGAATTTGACTAAAAAGATTCTTAAATAAATTATTTAAGAAGAGCCCATCAAACTGTATTACGACACTCTAACTAAAGTGGGGTTATAAAAAAAATAGCATTGATTTTAAGGATATTCACAAGTTCCCCAATGAGAGGCAAGAACTCTCACACAAACTACTTTAGAAAACACCCTACCGCAACACTCCCTTAACTCCCTCCGCTTATAACCACCTTCCACCAATCAAAATCTTTCTAACTTTCTTTTCTTTTCTTTTTTTGAAGTACAAAGGACTGAATGCCGCAGCTCAAATTGAATAATAACTCATCAGAGGACAACAATCAAAACCTTTCTAACTACAAATATGCCCTCCTAATATTCCAATGATATCTCTAATATTTCCCTAATCATATTCCTAACACACTTGCCTTGTGATTAGTAATGAAAAAGACCTTAGTTTACCACAATTGCACAAAGCTTATGGAAATTGGCAAGTACTTCATCCAAAAAATAGAAATCATTGTACTCCCTCCAAGATTCCAAGCTGCATATATAATTACTAAAGCTTTATTTGTCCCAAAAGTTGAAAAATTGAGGACTAAATTTTGCTTAATCAATATATTCCAACCAATTTGCAAGGGAGTGTTGTTGAGTGGATCCTACTAGCAAGATCGCTCTCCTTATTCTATTATTTCCAGTTCACACATCTCTCGTTATCTCCTCCCTTTTCTGAAAGTTACTTCATGTTTTATTTTCCTTGTCAATTTTCAACCATAGTAAATATTTCTTGTATATTTCCCTAGTCAGTTTTGAACCATTCTATATTTCTTTTGTATTTCCTTTACCCTTGTAATTTAGTTGTCACTCCTGGTTCAAACTCTGACGAGTGAAGGTAATCTAATCTTTTGAACAAAAGCTGCATAAGCATAAAAGACAACATTGTCCCAAAGAATGATCAATCTCTACAAGTATTCTCAAAATTATACTATTTCTTTCTCACTATATGACCATTGACCACGGCGAAAATTGAAGCTGTTTCTATTGACATTTGGCCAAGTGACTGCATCTTTTGATTTGCCAGGACAACCACGAATCACAAAAATTGAAGCTGTTACTATTGACATTTGGCCAAGTGACTGCATCTTTTGATTTGCCAGGACAAACACGAATCACAAGATTTTGGAAGTATTTTGCATCAGAACCTCACAACCTAAAGTTACATCTAAAGAGAACTATTGCAAAGGATACAAAAGGTCGTCTGATGTAAGCTGAATTTCTCAGGTTTCTCTACTTCTTAATTAGGAAAAATTTTAATTCATATTTCAATTAAAAATTAGGCATAATTAAGTCATTTCACTTTATCGATCAGGAATCCTGTTCCAACTAGATATTATAGAAATTTGCAAACTTGGATAAGTGTTACAATCTTTACCTTAAACTTGGATAAATGTTGTAATTTTTACCTTAAACTTCGATAACTGTTACAATTTATACCTTCTAATAGCCTTTTGTTCAAAGAATAGTTAAAAAATAGTTCCACGTATATTTAATGAATTATAAAACATATGTCTAGTACAAAATTGATAGATGTCAAGTTTAGACACCAATATATCAAATTTAGTGGGTGAGTTAGCAAAAATTGAACCAAAGATAGAAATTGTGACACTTATCTAAGTCTAGTGCCCAATTCGATAAAATTGAAAGTTTGAAGGTGAAAATGGATACACCTTGCCAAGTTTAGGGTGAAAATTCACTTTTTTCCTGATTAATTAGAGTAAGTTAGTAACCGAGAAATCAAACACAAGAAAAAGAAAAGAAAAGCATATCACAAATAATCCAGACAAATAATAAATAACATAATACAATGAGAAAAATCCAATTGCTAAATAGAAACTTACTATATATCTAAACGTTGAAGAATCATTGAAACTCCACATTTCTGGAGGATCGTGTAAAAGACACTGACATTTTTCGTCCCAGCTAGTATCTACAAATCCTTCAAGAGAATTTTGTCTGATCTCATAAAATTTATTGATTACCTAATAGATAGAGAGAAAATAGCTATTAGAATGAGCAAAGGGAAGAAATGAACAACTTCATGCTATGACCTCCATACATTAAATATTGAATTCTCCGGAAAGGAGCATAGAGAGTAATAAATTAGAAACAATGATTAGAAAAACACAATTATATTATAAATTCGATTTAAGGTTAATTTCTTGTTAGATGATATAATATTAAATCCACCTTCACCCATTAGCATAAGCTTTTGGGCCAATCGGAGATTTAATACCATATCATCTAACTCCCCCTCACTTGTGAGCTTGAAATATAAGAAGACCCAACAAGTGGAAATCAATATTTGAGGAGGAAATAACATTGCAGGGATTTGAACACAGGACCTTCCTGGACCACCTGCTCTGATACCATCTTAAATCACCAATTGACCTAAAAGCTTAAGTTGATAGGTGAAGGAAAATTTAATATCATATCATCTAACACTCCCCTTCACATGTAAGCTTGAAATATGAAAACCCAACAAGTGAAAATCAATATTAAAAGGGGAGGAAATAACATTGCAGGAGATTTGAACACAAAACCTCCTTGGACCACCTGCTCTGATACCATGTTAAATCACCAATTGACCCAAAAGCTTAAGCTAATGGGTGAATGCCAATTTAATACCATATCATCTAACACTCCCCTCACTTGTGGGCTTGAAATATGAAGAAGACCCAACAAGTGGAAATGAATATTAATTGGGGAGGAAATAAAATTGTTGCAGGGTTTGAACACAGGGCCTTCTTAGACCACTTGCCCTGATACCATCTTAAATCACAAATTGACCCAAAAACTTAACCGGATACCGAAGGCAAATTTAATATCATATCATCTAACATTCGCGCAAGTGAACTAGCAAAAGTTGAATAAAGAGTAAAAATTGCAACACTTAACAACCATGTCAAGGGTCCAATTTGATGAAATTGAAAGTTTAAGATGAAAATTCATGCAACACGATAAATTTAGGAGTAAAATTTGAAAATTTCCCTTATTATTAACATTTTGATATGACACAATTTACATTGATAATATGACCTCGTACAAAGGGAGAAGAAAATCTGAACAAGAGATTTTTTTTTTCTTTTAATGAATAACCAAAGCTGAACCTAAAGCTAAAAGAGAGAAATTTTACACCAAGAAATAGCCAAAAGGCCAGGAAATCCATGAGCACTTCAGTTGATTTCTCTGTCTTTAAAGATTGTCATTTTTTTTCCATTCTGAAGAGACCAAATAAGAGCTCTGCATCTGCAGAAATGTAGAGCCAAGTTCTTTGCCTTTTGGAAGGATGCTCCACATGGATCAAAGCCAGCCTGGAAATGACATCATTTGGGAAGACCACCAGCCTTCCAAAGGCTGTAAGAAGAAAACTCCAGAATCTGGTTGTGTAAGGGCAGGTGATAAAAGTATGGGCCTGCGTTTCATTTTGAGATTCACACAAATGGCACCGATTTGAAGAGATGGGCAATGGTAATAATGTTGCCGCCTGCAGGTGGTGATAAGTGTTGAGGCAGGAATGACTAAGCTCCCAAAGCAGGAATTTAACATTTTTTAAGTAGAGATCCTTCCAGATAACCTTGTAAAACCACTTGTCAACATCTCCTTTAACCGGAGCAAGGAAGTGAGATTCACACAAATGACACCAATTTGGAGAGATGGGTAACCATGGGCATTAATATTGCAGGTGGTCATAAATGTAGAGTCCGGAATTACTAAACTTCCAGAGCAGTAATTTAACCTTTTCAGAGATCCTTCCAACCAAAGCAAAAGAGTGTGAATCAATGATCGGACCTTCGTCAACTTCATTAATCTGAATCTTATGGTGACTCTAGTATTTTCTTTTTCAAATGGATGGAGTCGGCTTAGTTGTGGCCCCCACAGCCACGAGTACCATTTGGTTGAGCTTGAGCATCCATCAAATACTTGTAATAGTGACAATTAATGAAAAAGAGTAATACTTTGTATAGAATCAGTATGGAGCTCCATTTCATCTCTCTCTCGCTCTTACCCCTTTTCTGGTTTGCTTGCTTCCCTTTTTATCTATCTCTGCTTCCACGGGTTCTCCATTGGTTATCTTGGCTCATCAAGGCCAGGAGCTAACTACCCATCCCATAATTGTCAAGTTGAACATAAAAGAAGATTCTGACCAAAAATCCAGAGTCAGAAGCATTAGTATTAGAATCCCAGAAAAGAGTCGACAAACTTTTCTTCTCCTTGTGTACTGAGTTAAATCATCCTAAGTAGTAGTTTTAAATACCTCGAGCTTTCCCTCCTGACCTACATTTCATCCGCAGGTCTCATAGCTCCCATTAATACTCTAATAGAAGCTTTAACTGAGGCAAAGGATAACCAAATGTGACTTTTTTTTTTATTATTTATAAGAAATAAAGGCAAAAAGAGATAACCAATGTGATTTCATCCTAACGAAGATTGAGTTATCCAAGTGATCCTTTTCCTTCACTAGGATACACCATCCCTCAACCATTCTATTAATTCTTTCCAACAGGATAAAGCCTAGCTCAGACGCATTGACAAAGGAAGAAGCAAGGATACTAGGGTAGCTTAGCAAAGGGGCTGGATCAAAATAAAGAACCTTTCGATCAACTTGTGGAACTCAAATACTTTCATCTCTTCAAATGTGCTGAAACATGTTCCTGTTATAGTGTTTGTACTGAGGAGAAGGATAACTATCAGGGCTTCATCCCAACAAAGAATAAGTTACCCAAGCGATCCCTTTTCTTCACTAGGATACACCTTTCCTTTACATCTGCAAATGAGACATCAGAGAAAGAGGGGGGAAAGGACTGCTAGGCATTACTTCAAGACAATCCTCAAAACTCAAGATTAAGTGATGAAGGACTCCCTAGGAACATCATCATAGGATGTCGCTTAAAGGCAAAATGAAAATTCATTGGAATTATGCCATTCAAGCTACTCTATGACTTCTTTGAAAATAGATAAATCAAGATATCTTTTTTTTTTTTTTTTTGATAAGAAACAAAGAACGGAAAGCTTTTCTAAAAATATCTTCTTACTATTATTCCTTTTCAAAAAAAAAAATATATTTTTTATATTCGTGAGTGTCCGGGTCAGCTTACGCGCACCTCGACTAATCTCACGGGACAACCTGCCTGACCTTACAACATTTGGGTGTCAAGAAAACTCGAAAGAAATTAATTCCTAGGTAGGTGGCTACCATGGAATGAACCCATGGCCTCTTAGCCATTTATTGAGAATAACCTTCTTATTATTTATTATTAATTATTAATGATTGGAAGGCTTTTCTAGTCTTTTGGGATGAAGTTCTCTCTCCGCGGCCATTTAGAATTTTCCATTCCCTTTCTGGTTTAACATTCACCATTTCATAAAAAAAAATAAAAAAATAAAAAAATTAAAAGGGAGGATGAAAGCAATTAGGGGAGTTATTTGCAATTTTTTAATTGCTTTAATTCTTTTAATTAGCTTAGCTACCACCAAGGCCGGCCCCCTTTTGTCACTCCATTCAAGAAGCATCAAATAACTCTTCCTGTCACGATTATTAAACTTGAAGATTTCAGCTAACCAGCCACCCTTGTTCCACGTTTTTTCCACCAAGAACAAAGAACAAGCATCCAAGGCCAAATAGCTAATCAGGATCCCAAACAAAATAAAGAATGCAAGTATATGAAGAAAATAAAAGGTCACACCAATCATGGGTATCCCATGAATGCATCGAGCTACAGTATAACTTCAACTTAAATAATTCATTTAGAGCACTCGATTAAAAATGCCAAGATTTAAGCTAAAGTAATAGTAGATATCTCACGATCCTGACCATTAGCAAGGAGAGATGGAAGTTCAACACAAAAGATTTGTCTCTTTAGACGTGCCAGATGTATACCAGGGAGTAAAAACCTCTTTTTATTCAATAAAACCTTAAAAATAACTAAGATGTTCTAGAATCAACTCAACAAAAAGCCTGCTCGAATTTGAGTCGCCAAAAATATGTCAATATGAACCCTCGGGACAAAAATATATAATAAAACAAGATATTTAGAAGTTAATTACAGTTTTAGACAGGTTGCAAATGTCTAGGGTACTAAACTATTAAAATTGCTCAGACGCCATTAACTTTTTAATGGCAACAAGATGTTCAAAATGTCAGCACAGTGGGAGGATGGGAAGATAGGGACTTCAATGTCTAGGTACCTGTTTTGAAACCTCATTCCGCTCTTCTTGCTTCGCTATGTTAATGCATAGTGTATCATTAGTTTCCCTCAAATTTAGACAGTCAGAAGACAACTCCTCTAATCTGCATCACCAACACAAGATATGTCATGATTTTGGATGGATAGAGGAGTCGAAAGAACAGATAGGGAAGTGGGAAAACAATATGTAGCAATCCCATAAAACCTAATAGAATATGTACAATAGAAAGCACCGGTTCCTAGAAACTGTGTTATCCGCCACCATTTAGAATTTCATAAATAATATTTGAAAGCTATTCTAAACAGGGGGAAAAAATGACAAAAAATGAGGAGAGGAACACACGATGTGTATTATGAAGCTAACTTGCTACACTATAGTTTCACAATCAATACAGCCAAAGCACAAAGAAAATAAATCGCGAGGAGAATGACAAGAAAATAGAAAGTCAAGTGAGTGTATGGTTTTCCGGCTGCTTATTTAATTTAGTTGGATGTTTGGTTCAGTTAGCAGTGGGCTGTCTATGGGTTCTGTATAACTAACAACAGAGACTAGATTTTCCTTTTCTAAAGAAAAAACAACTTTCATTGAGAACTAAAGAAAGTATACCCAGTGGCAAAGCCCAGGCCAAAACGAATAAAACAAAATGTTTATAAAATTACAAAAAGGAGCTCCAATTCAAAAGAATGAAAGATAAATGATAACCGTTGAATTCCTTATTGGTCAGAAAGTCCAAAGGGAGATGTTGAACCTAATCAATACCCAAACCTCCTCCTAGGGACTTCCCTTATCACTGATGACTCTCCCATTTCTCTCAAGCCAATATAGATTAATCAATTATTTGCACATAATTCATTGTTTCACTCTAATGTGATTTTTCAGCAACCAATATCTGATGAAAAGATTATGAAGTACCTATTTTGGACCTCTTTAAGCTTTTGCGACATTGACTCTTCTTTCTCCTTCGCCTTCTCAGCCTGTTACCAATCATATAGCAATTTCAAAATTATTTTAATTAGAAAGACAAGAAAAGTATAACCAGGAAACTTTAAAATTTAAATAATGAGGGCTTGCATGACCTCCATAATAGAATGATCCCGTTCAGCAAAAGCAGTAGCAACACAACCTTGGAAAAACTTAAGCTGCTTCTCCGATTCCAAATTCTGGAGATAAAGAATGTTTATGATTACAACTGAGATGGAGGATGAAGCAACTACAATTGAAACAGGAAGTTTAACACGTGAATTGTAACTAAAGAAACCTCTTCCCTTCCTCCTTCCTCCCTTTTTGTAAACTTCTTTAATTAATTACTAACGATGATGTTGGTATATCCAATATTTTTACAATTCTTTTTAGAAAAAAGTTACTAAAAGAAGCACAAGTACACAAGAGCAGGAATCAAGAAAAGGACCTTTGCAACCTCTGAACTGTGCAGATCTGCCAGCTGACTCTGGTGACATTGAAGAGAAATATAAGCTAGTAAAAGAGGTTTATCCCTGACTTGAATGAAAAACTAACCATCATACTTTAATTCTGTAGGCTTCTGCGAGTTCCTCTTGAAGATTGTGATTCTCTCTGGTACAAGCAGTAAACTTCTTTTTCAGGTTCTCAATCTCCTGTTCCAAGCCAGCTGTCCTAATAGGGGCGTAAAAGTTTAGTAATCCCATTATAACTCAACCATTTTAATAAGTCCAAGGCCAACCTTCAACTACATTAAACGCATGGAAGCCTACCTCTGAACAGAAAAAAAATTTGGAAAAGTTATGGTACCTCTGAAAATGCATTCGAGTAGCCACAGAAAGGTAACCAGGTCCAGATTGCTGCATACATAATTGTTCGATATCTTTTCTTAACTCATCACGCTCTGCAGGATGTAAAAATCAGCATTGAAATGATTACATCATAACATAAATGCAGTACAGAAAAATATGGAAAAAAAACCCAGACTCAAACACCAAAAAAATTAAATGTCTACACAAACCCTACCATACAAATAAGCAGATGAAGATTCTGAATTGTCAAATTTGAGCCTCAAAGTTTCGTGCAAACAAAGAATAATGATAGAGATACGTTGCACATTAAATTGCAATGTAACTGTTCTTCTTTGCAGAAAATAATCCTTTAACATTGCATTCTTCTTTTGCTTTTGATAGTGAGTTTCTTTCAGAAAAAGTGAAAGAATACATGAGCATTCAAAAAAAGAGAAACACACACAAAAAAAAAAGGAGCGGACAAGAAGGGGCTCCAATCAAGTAAAATAATACCTATTGAATAATTACAAGAAGACCTAGATATCAAGGCACAAAGAGAAACATAGGATCTAACAAGGAACCAAACATCACTTACAAATTTTTCTCCCACCCCCTAAAAGACTATTATTTCTCTCACCCCAAAAACATCCCAAAATGGCACAAACACATGCCTGCCACAGAAAGAACTCAGTCTCTCAAAAAGGAGGATGGCTCTCCGATTGTGAGGTAAGTTGTTCTATACCATAGTGAGAAATTTGGATGTGTTAAAGATAGCTCAAGGAATTTCAAACTCTTGAGCCTTCAAAACAAGTTTCGTGTATGTATGTATGTATTATTATTATTATTAGTAAACTCCTTGAGACTTCAAAACAAGTCTCATGTACTTTTTATTTATTTATTTTTTTTTATTTATTTATTTTTATTATTATCAATCCATCTTCTCGCCCAAAGACCCCCTAAGAAAATTAGTCTTTTCTTGGGAGATTGATTGCTTTGGGAGGAGGGTTAAACACTACAGAATTCCCCATCCTTGGTTTTAGGCTGCTAGTGTGTGTTTGATGTAGGATGTTAGAAGAGCTCGATCTTATCCTATGGAAATATTTCTCAAATACAAAAATATAAGGGAAATTTTCTTGAGATCTCAGTGTCGGTTTGGCTCTAGGGGAGGCTACTGAATAATGAATATGATAGAGAAAGTGCTTATTCTCTCTCCTGTTCTTAATGGAGGTTGATTTCATCAGCAGGTGACACATCTTTCCAATTATATGGAATATTTGACTTTAGAGGAACAAGGGCGGTCTAAGGGATTTGAAGTGTGGCTCACTCCAATACTTCTCTTTGGACATTCTCTATAAACTTTTTGTAAATACTTCTCTTTGGACATTTTCTTTGAAACTTTTTGTAAATATTCAGTATCTTTCATATTTAACGACCAACCGGAGTCTTTTAGCATAGTTCAATTTGTTCCTGTTTTCTCCAGCACCATTTCTTCAGGTGCAACTAAGATAAGAACGTACAAGAGACTTTCATAATAAGCTAACTGACTCAATGAAGTCCTTAATTCTACTTTGTCTCTGTTTGAACCATCACTTTGGATGCACAAAGATACGAAATTACAAGAGAATTTTTCAAAATAAACGAACTCTGTGAAGTCTTCAGTTCTATTTCACTTCCCTATTCCTCAGCACCATTTCTTCGGGTGCAACTAATATGCAAAAGTACAAGAGATTTTCAAAATAATATACTGAAGCGATATTGCCCACATTTAAGAACCATTTACAATAAATGGGAGATGACATACCATATTCCAACTGTTGGATACGAGTGAGCAAATGCTCATTATCAGGTAACTCTTGATCCATTTTCAGTGTGATAATATACCTGCAAGCTAATTAAACCTAATAAAGTAAGTTAACTCCATGGTTATGCAAGCTCTACATAGAAGAAGCAACACAATCCAAATAGTTACTGCAGCGGCACCCACATTAAAATTCAAACAATCGTTTTGAACACCCTGTTCTCCAAATGTTAAAATAGAGATCTTAAAGGCTCCACCACCACCCTTCTACATAATGAGTCAGCGTCCTCCCCTCTATTATCCATCCACATCACTGTTTCTACAGAGTCTTAATTTCATCTATACATGCCATGAATTAATCTATGAACCCATTTCTTCTTAAACCCCAACTAACAAAAAGAACATGTTACCTTCACTACTGCAGCAATTTACACAAATGCATCCGTACGCGCTGAATAAGGGGTCAATCAAATAAACCCAGATAAAACTAGTTCAAATTTCACAACAGAAAGGACATTTCCGCACAGATAACCACAAAAATTTCCTAAATTTGTCCGAAGAGTAACTAGAATTAAGAAAATACCCGCCGCAACCATGTCCAACTGGGGTTCACCGTTCGCATAAATTCCCGATTCTTGAATCAAAAGAATCAAGAGAAAAAGAAAAGGCTTCGAAATGCAATCGAAACATACATACATACGTACCTGATTACTTGAGCATATTAAAGGAGAATTGATGCGTATGTTGGACTGGAAAGCGGAACTGGGTGGAGAAGGAAAAGAAGAATGCTAATATTGAAGTAAAAGCAATAAGGAAAAATGGGGAGAAGGCTTCGAGAGGAAAAGGAGAAGGTAGAAAACAAAAAGAGAGAGCCGTTTCCTTCTCCTCCTTCTCTCTCTCTGTCTCGCGGCTGTTGACAGGACAGCTTGTGCTCCCCGCAAAACAACGGCCATTGGCTCTCTCTTTTCATTATTTAATTTGGTTTGCAGCGTTTTGGTTCAATTACACGTTAGTCCTCCACTTAATTTTTGTTTATATATCATCCCAGAATTTTTTCATCAATTTGTACTTAAAATCGTTGTAATCAAAATGAAATCTCAATCGTAGGTTTCAATCGCAAATGTAATTAGATTATTTTTAATCATATTTATTTAGAATTATAAATTTATCACATTTATTATTACTCAAACGATAACGATAATGGTAACAGTAACAGTAAATATGACAGATTCATAATTTCATATTGTAACAGTAAAAATATCTATAACGGTATCGACACATAATTTTCAAGCGCAATTAGATTAATCACCCTCTGCTCGTCAATCAGTTTGCATTTTTTTATTAAGAATTTGGACATGGGCCCGAATGCTACGTGTACAGAACACAGGTAATCAACACCAAATGTAATTAAATAGAACCCACTTTTCAGATTACCCTTGATTTATTACGTTTCCATTGGTGTAAACGTGACCGTAAGATCTGTTTGTTGGCAATTTGAATTCTTTATTTATGTTTTCAAATTCACTAAATTCAGCAAAGATGTGTTTGTCATATAACATTTTTATGTTTTCAATGTACCCCAAATTTTGAAATTTATTTTTTTGGTTTTGGTTTTTGAAAATTAAGTCTATTTCCTCTCAATTTTTTAAAATGGTTTTCATCTTTCTTCCGTAAAAATGTTGAATTCTTAGCTAAATTCCAAAAATAAAAACAAGCTTTTTAAAATTACTTTTTTTAGTTTTTAAAAATTGGTTTGGTTTTCGAAAAGTAGAAAGTAAATAACAAAGCAAGAAATTTAGAGGTGAAGAAGGTGTTTATAGGCTTAATTTTCAAAAACTAAAAACTAAAAATAAAATAGTTATCAAACGAAGTCTAAAATGCATAGTTATATTAATAAAGATAAAACGTTAAGAAATATCTTATCTCATGCTATAAACTCAAATAGTCAACCTAATATTTAGTATGCAACCGTAACTATTTTTATGGTTAAAATTAATTTTATTGTTTTATATAGATTAGTTGAAAGCTAGTACACTCTAGTTGATCTTGGAGGTTGAAAACAGATACCATCATTTTTGTTTACTGGTACTACGCAGAGGTGAAAAATATTTGAAATATGGACTTTTCTGCAGCTATATATATATTGCTTCAATTTCTTGTTTTGCTTACATTTCTCTCATATTGTTGCTCCGCTTGATTCTTTTCCTTTTAGTTTTTCTTTCATGCTATATTGTTATTTGTCATCACGATGACTATTTCGGATGATCAAGGCATGAATAATTATTGTTGCAAACTCTTGACTGAAATTTTTTTTTAGAGTTGAAGTGATACATTTTAGGAACTCTTTACTTAGTTTTCATAGTCAAAATAATTTTAGTCACTTTTTAAGAATATTTTAGGTGGTTTCAAGAGGCGAAGTGACAATTTGAGATTTTCTATAACTTTGTAGCTTGTTTTGAGTGTTAGTAACACACTTAGGCACTTTTTGAATAGTTTTGAAGGTCAAAGTGAAACTTAGCCACTTTTTAGAAACTTTCAACATTTGTTATGTCAGTTTCATGGACCGAGAAGCTATAATGTAGAATAACCTACTACATCATTCTATTGAGTTAACTCTCTCGCAATTTTGTTAGTTATGTGAAAGATTAGAATGTAGAAGCTCTTAATTTTATCACATTTGATGAGAGTTTGAGTTGAGTTTGATGGTAAATATTTGTTCTTTTCGCAGCACTAAGGATGAGAGTTTGAGTTGAGATGTGAAGATTAAATGTTGCATTGTATTAAAAAAGTGAAGATTCAAGGATATATATGTCCCTTAGAAAGTAGAAAGCCAAGGTTATTTTTTATCTTATTTTATTTACTATAATGCAATTTGAAGAACATGGTGACCCCACCCAAAATATGTGGTTATTTACGTACGTGGAGTGTTGTAGTTATTGAAATACCACATTACAACTAATATATAGGTTTTGACTCTTAAAAATTTATTTTTATTTAAAGCACTTGATTACATTAAATTTTTATGTAATTGAAGTTGATTTTAGTTGTACATTGTAACAATTTCTTACTCATAAAAATACTATATAAATGATACACGACTTGATTAAAATTGGTTATCACGACAAGGTTAAAAATGCCATATGTTTTTATAGCATCTTTTACTATTATAAAAAAAATCTACGAAAATTAAATTATAACATTTTTTACTATTATAAAAAAAGCTATTAAAATTAAATCATAACACTTTTGCAATGCTATGAAATGTTTTCATAACATTAAAATTATGTTATAAAAAATGACATTGTTATAGGTTTTTTTATAGCATTAAAACAACGCTATGGAAAGTCGGGGACTTTCAATAACATCGGCTACGACAGCACTTCTAAAAACGTTATAGAAAGTCTTTTATAACGTTTTATTTTTTACTGCTATAGAAAACGCTCTAAAAGACCTATAGCGTTTTTGGCTAACGCTATGAAAAGTTTCTATAATATTAAATTTACGCCGTCGAAAATTGACTTTTTATAACGTTTTTTTATAGCATTAAAAAAACGCTATGAAAAGTCTGAGACTTTCAATAACATGGGCTATGACCGCATTTCGAAAACGCTATGGAAAATCTACGATAGCGTTTTTTTTAATGCTATCTTATGTGATATTTGTTGTAGTGTCTTTTTCTTTTATCAGATATTCTGAAAGATGAATTGTGCGACCTATTTGTTGTATTAAGTCATGCATTTTAACTTTGTTCACTTCGTTAATACTAAGAAGTGATAGATTCATGAGTTTTGTAATTTCCTTTTCCAAACATAAACTACCACATGCCTCTAACATCATTTTAACATTGCTGATCATATCTTCTCGTACAAAGCAACAAGAAATAAAAAGAAAAACTCCTTCTACTTCAATCTTCAAGTCCATCATAACTTATTTGAAGAGGATTTTGGATGCCGTTGTACAAAGGAATTCTCATATCCATCCAATATAGATTCAAACTGGGATTGATCATCAATAGGACAAAGGAATTTACCTAAAACTCGAAGAGTCAAGGGAAGACCTTTACAATAATCTACCGCACGTTTTGAAAGGTCAAAATAATCACTTGATGGATAACTTCTCTTAAAAGTATGCCAACTAAAAAGCTCAAGTGCTTCATCATCATTCAATTCATCAACACTCTGCAATATATCAAATCCATGACTAGCAAGTAATTGTTTGTTTCTTGTTGTAGCAATGACCTTACTTCCAGCTCCAAACCAATCATGTCCTCCTGGCAATGCCTCTAATTGCTCATGAGTATCTACATTATCAAGAATCAAAAGAATCTTTTTTGAGCATAGTCGATGCCTTATGATGCTAATTCCTTTATGATGATTGCTAACTTTGATAGAATCATCCATTAAAATTTCTCTAAGTAGATCCTTCTGGAGTCTAACAAGGCCCCCACATTGATTTGACTCTTCTCTAATATCTGCCAGAAAGCAGCAACCTTCAAAGTCATCAGCAATTATATTGTATAAAGCTTTGGCCAAAGTTGTCTTATCCACACCTCCAATTCCATATAATCCAACCATACTAATTCCATCAGACATAACATGTGGGAGTAAATTCATAAGTTGTCTGTCAATTCCAACTGGATATTCAGCTACATCTAACTGCATCGTTGCACGATTTAATTTCTTCCAGACGTCTTGGACAATTATTTGAATCAAATTAGCCTCATCACTGCCACATGTCAAGAAAAAAAAAAGCATACACTAAAAAGTGTTATGAAACACACATTTTTCCCACAATAATTCCTAAAATTAGAAGCCAGAAAATCAAAGCAACATAATAAACTCAAACTAAATCCAAATCCAACCAAGTAATATCTGTCAGAAGGGTGGAGACAGGACATAACAAATAATATAATGGAAAAAGTCCCATTTGAAAAGAAAAAAAAAAATCTAAGGCCCATTTGATAACCATTTAGTATTTAATTTTAAGTTTTTGCAAATTAAGCATATAAACACTACTTACTACTTCCTTCTTTGTTAGCCAACTTTCTCCTATTATTTTAAAAGATGGAGCCTTGTTATGAAAACTATTTTCAAAAACATGTTTTTGTTTTTAGAATTCTATTAGGAATTTAAGTGTTTCTTTTAACAAAGTTGAAAACCATAACTGAAAAATTAGAAGATCAAAAACATATATAAATTTAAAAAATGAAAAGCACAAAACAAAATTCTTTTAAAACTCAAGGATACAATTATACAACAACAGATATTGTTTAAGTAAGGTCATGCATACGAAATTATTATCATACTGGACCTAAATATCTTGTTTTTTTTCTTTTTCTCCTCAACTACATGCTCTTCTCTTCAAATGAAAAATATATATATATAGTAACAATAGAATGTAAAGAGCAAAAGTGTATTAGGGATATGGAAAAACATACTCTTTTTGTAGAACCCTTCCTGACATATTGGAAATAGTAGTTAGAGCCTCCCTCCATTCTTGCATCTTGTTGAAGAATCTAACTTCAAGTTTGGCAAATTCTTCTCCAAATGTTCCACTTTGTTTCCT
The DNA here is from genome assembly GCA_002890555.2 of Lagenaria siceraria. NCBI lineage: Eukaryota > Viridiplantae > Streptophyta > Magnoliopsida > Cucurbitales > Cucurbitaceae > Lagenaria > Lagenaria siceraria. The sequence goes on from CM016486.1 coordinate 7,285,731, forward strand.
TACATGAGATGGATCCACTTTGTAAAAAACTGGTAAAACAACTTGTTCACCAAATTTGTTACACATAATGATTTTCACCAATTCATTCAAATACCAACTCGAAGATGCATAGTTTTCAGACATTATAACAATTGAGATCTTCGATTCTTCAATAGCTTTCAAAAGAGATGCAGAAATTTCTTCACCCCTCGAAAGCTCGTTATCTATAAAGACATCGATTCCTTTTTGACGCAAAGCCATATTAAGATGACTCGTGAAGTTTGAAAGAGAATCTTCCCTGCTAAAACTTAAGAATACATCAGAACACCAACTAAAACGTGAGGAAGAAGATGATCCACTTGCTTGAATCATAGTGAGAAATCTGACGAAAGACAAATGAAAGAAGCACAAATTAATGGGAAAGTTGAAGATAACTCAAACCTGAAGCGTGAGTTCTGAAACAAATCAAATATATACTTACAGAAACAACCAACAAACTCCAAACTTATATGCATCAAAATGATATTTTAACTAAAAGAATAACTAAAGAAAAATTAAAAGAAAAAGTAGAAGAAGACGACGACCACGACCACGACTTGGAAACGTCTTCCAAAGTTAGAAAAAGGCAGAGGAGGACGGTTCTTGGAAGAAACCCACAGAAAGTTTTAGAGAAAAAAGAAGAAATAGAAAAAGAGGGAGATGGAATAGAGACCTATTTTAACATTTTTTACTTTATTAGAGTCCTCATATTTTCAATCTTGTTTAATATGCAATTCAGCTAAGTTCATGTTCATTTTGATAAATTTTGTTCAATTTTAATCTATGTAATTTTTTATTTTTTATTTTAGTCTCTACACTTTCACTAAATCTTAATTTAGTCCATCGAAATTCATTAAATAATTATTATTATAATCATGTAAGAATATACAATACATGAATGTTTCTAAACTTTATATTGAAAAGGTGATTTGCACAAATAAAAATCAGACCTAAAATAATAAAAGATGTAGTACAAGGAAAAACATATTAAGGATATGATACAAAATTAGCGTCAAATATCACTAATAGCATCTATCAGTGATAGTCATATTGGTAAATGACTAAAAAGTCCATGTACACCATTTCGCGCTTCTTCTTCCAATTTTCTCAAATTGAAAGCTATCACTAATAGCACCTATCAGTTTCTACCACTGATAGCTGCTATCAATGATAGCTTTCAATTTGAGAAATATTAATACAACCTTGAAATAGTAACAATTGAAATATTAACTTTCAATTTGCTATCAGATATCATTGACTATTATTGATACACTTTCATCAATTGGAATCAAACTTGAAATATTAACACTTCAAGGCTATTAATGGCTATCAGTGATAAACTTTTATAAGTATTTATCAACTTTGAAAGGAAACTATCAACTTTCAAATATTAACATTTAAAGCTATAAGTTATAGAAGTCTATCAATGTGAGGTCTATAAGTGATTATCACTGATATTTATCTAAGTCATATCACCAATATCATTAATATCATTCATTTAATTGATATATACATAAGTCATATCATTGATATACGAATATCATTGATAGCTTGTATCAGTGGCTATTACCAATGACTTTTAGCAATGGCTATCAGTAATAGAGTTTCATCATATGGAATCGGCTTTTATATCATTGATATCATCGATATATGGATATCACCTAAGTTCTATCACTAATATCATTGATATCACTTATATCGTGGTTATTGGTGATAGCTTCTATCACTAATAACATGCTATCAAAGATAACTTCAATCATTCCTTTTTACCATCAAATAACATGCTATTGTTGATAGCTTCTATCAATGATAACATGCTATTAGTGATAACTTCTAAGCATCCCACTTACACTTTAGTTCGAGATTCAACTTTATTAATTAAATTCATTAAGTTGGTTATCAATGATAGACCTCTATAAGTGGCTATTAAATGTGAAAGAAATTCATCAAAGATTAAGCTATCAATGATAGAAAATATTAGTCGCTATCTCTGATAGACTTTCATTAGTGACTATCAATTTCAAAAGATTAACACTCAAAGCTATCAGTGCTATTATTGAGAAACTTTTATCATAATTACCAATAATAGACTTTTATCACTAATAGACTTCTATCATTGATATCTACCTAAGTTCTATATCACTAATACATGACTATGACTGATATCTATCCAAGTTCTATCACTAATATCACTGATAATTGATATTACCGATACACAAATATTTAGTGAATTATTTTCTAACATTTAAAAATATGAGTAGCCAGTGAATTTTGTAATTAATGATAACATTATTTGAGTGACTAATTTATAAGTATATCAGTGGCTATTATTGATAGATTTATATTATTATGTCATAATAGTGAAGTCTATCAATGATAGCTACTGATAGATTCTATAAGTTTTAGACTTTTAGTTTTATCTTGAGTATTTACTAATAAATTAGTATACATTAGTTGATAAGAGTTTATAAGTCATAAACTTCTATCGCTGATTGAAGTAGTTTGTTAGTGATAGGAGCCTATCATTAATAGACTATAATAAACTTAGTCTATTAGTAATATTATAGATCATCAGTGATAGAAGTTTATTAATTATTATTGATAGACTACATAATTTTAAAGTCCTAAAAAAAAAAATTATTGGGTTGTTTAATTGGGAAGGTTTGGAGAGAGGAGGGGTTTGGGGGATGGAAGCAAAAAAAAAAAATGGAAGCAAAAACGGAGAAAGGAAAGAAAATTTTAAAAAAGAAAAAAAAAGAAAGAAAGGGAAAAAGAATGGAAGCAAAAACGAAGAAAGGAAAGAAAATTAAAAAAAAAAAAAAAAAAAAAAAAAAAAGAAGAAGAAGAATAATGGAAGCAAAAACGGAAAAAAGAAAGAAATTTTTTTTAAAAAAAAAAAGAAAGGGAAGAAGAATGGAAAACAATGGAGAAAGAAAAGAAAATTAAAAAAAAAAAAAAAGAATAGAAGCAAAAATGAAGAAAGGAAATAATTTAAAAAAAAAAAAGTGAATAAGAATTGAAGCAAAAAAGGAGAAATGAAAGAAAATTAGAAGGGAGACTAATGTAAGCAAAGCAGGAGAAAGGAAAAAAATAAAATAAAAGAGAGAGAAAGAAAGAGAAAAACAAGTACAACAAAACAAGGAAGGGTAAAATTGGAAATTAAAAAAGATTCAAAAATTGAGCGATCAACACTTCCATATTTATAAATATTTTAAAGAGGTGGCATATTTTTAGATTTTTTCTCTTATTGGTCTATCCATTATAAATATCCTTTTTTTTTTTTTAATTTAAGGGTAAAGTTGAGGGGTATTTGTCTTTTGTAAATCTAGCCTTCTTAAATTTTAACAAGGTTGAGTGAATGAATTTTTTATAGAAATTGTTTTATTATTTTGCCCATGGAACTACTCTGTGTGATCATATAATGAGATTTTGTTTAAGCTTCTACTTTTATTTGTTTTCCCCACTTTTTTTTTTTTTTTTTTTTTGTTTCTTTTATTTTATCATTTATTTTTTTTTGGTGCCCATTCCATTTTTTTTTAAAAAAATAATATTTGTTATCTAGACTTTAAACATTGCATAAAAAGAAATATTTGTCTTTTCTGTTACTTTTTTTTTTTTAAAAAAAAATATTATTCAACACATAAATACATAAATGTCTTGTTTATTGATTATTGGATATTTATATGATCACAAGCTTGAAGCCATATGAAAAAGTTCACAGAGTTAATTTGCTAATAAATTTGGATTTTTGTCGAGCAAGGACTAAAATAATAGAAGCTAATTAAGCTTTATAAAATTTAAAGAGCTAAAAAGTTATATTTTTAAAAGACTAAAAGTTAGGTTATAACAAGTAGGACTAAAATACAATTTCAACCTTTTATTTACACACCAAAGACTCAAATTTTATTTTGATCTAGGGAATATTTCACATTTTCTTTTTTGGTTTTTATAAATTGAAATATTTTTATTTTTATTTTTTTTATATTTTTACCTTTTTACGATATATATGAAGTGAAAGAAATAGATCTTTTGATATCAAAGCTGATAGTTTAAATTTTATTCATTGAACTGTTTTGCTTCTTAAATTTTTATAAAATTTCTTTCAATTTTCATAATTTATTTAAAATATCTTACATCTTTAATGATATGAACACGATATATATATAAGAACTCTCAAATTCACATAATACTCAACAAATTTTTTATTAAACACCCTACACATAAAGTAAACTACAATAATTTATTTAAGGTTTTGGCTAATACAAAAGTATGAAAGTCTTTGAAGAGACCAAGTTTTTTTTTTATTTATTTTATTTTTTTATTTTTTTATTTTTTATGAATGAATGAATTTAAAGGCGACCTTTAAATTTGTCAGGATAATTATTGATTTAACATTTTCTTGAAGTATTGAACTACTCCATTGGGTTTTAATACTTTATCAAATGAAAAATTACTTGTTGTTCAAGTCTGGTTGGTAACGATTTAATTTTATTTTTAGTTTTTTTTTTTTAATTTTATTTGTGTTTGTTTTCTTCCAATTTTTTTAGAGTTATTTTTAAAAATAAAAAAATGAGCCAAACTATTTACAAATATAGAAATTTTTTACTATTTTTCAGCGATAAAAGTCTATTGTAGTTTATAGTTGATAGATAGTAAAAATTTTCTATATTTATAAATAGTTTGATATTTTTTTATTTATAATAATTTTATTTTTTTATTATGATTTTTATATTTCCAAACTAAACATTTGAATGTTGTCATATTCAAAAAATAGTTTTTTTTTTTAAAAAAAAAAAAACTATTTGTTTTCAGTTTTAAAAACTTAGGTTGGTTTTTGCTTGCACTCCTAAAGTGTAGACATTAAAAGAAGAAAAAAAAATCAATAGGTGCAAATAGTACATGTAGGCTTAATTTGAAAAAAAAAAAATTGAAAAACGAAAAATCAAATGATTATCAAATGTGGCCTTAATTTTTAGTTTTTGGCATTTTTGAAAATTAGCTTTGTTTCCTCATCTTTCTTAAGTAAACAATCAAACTTTTTGCTAATTTCTAAAAACAAAAATAAGTTTTTAAAAACTTTTTTTTAGTTTTCAAAAGCATCGACAACAGAAAAAAAAAAATCAACAAGGGCAAGTAGTATTTATAGCTTTTTTTCCTTTTAAGATTGGATAATGTGTAATATTAAGGTCATTTTATTAAATATGCAATTATTTCATAGACTAAGTAGAGAACAACCTTCAAATATATATTTTATTTATTTATTTATTTCTTTTTTTGGTATTCAACAAAACAGCTTAAGATTTTCAAGGGAAAGTGGGAGAGGCAGCATACTTAGAGAATTGGATTGGGAATACAATAATCCCAATATTTGCTGGAGAAACAGCCTTTAGTTACATTTGATTGGGATGAAGAAATTGGAGTTTCAGGTGCTTTCTTCATTAGAAATCAACATTTTAGTGAATTCTTTCTCAAATCTCTCACTCTTGAGGATGTTCCTGGCCATGGAAGACTTCATTTTGATTGCAATTCTTGGATTTATCCTTCTGATAAATACAAAAAAGATCGTATTTTTTCGTCAATCAAGTAAATTTTCATAATCAAATCCGTATCCATCATTAAAACGTCATAAAAATGATATCGTATGAATTCGAAAATGATATTTTTTATGAAGTTACCATTTATCATTATATAATAATATTTGTAATGTGTCAAGATAATACAAATATCTTTTTTTTTATATATCCGTGAGTGTCGGGTCAGCTTACGTGTACCTCTTTTTAGATGTTACCACTATCACTAGGCCGACCCATGATGGTTATAATACAAATATATCTTAATTACACATCATTGTTGAATCCTCGAGTTTAACACAATTAGCTAGAAGGAAAGATTTCATTAAAAAAAAATGAATCTAATTAAATACATAAAAAATAATCTAAAATTTTCAACAGATAAGTTGGAAAATGATCACACTAATATTAGAAATAAATTATATATATTTTTAGCTTTTTACTTTTTATTTAAGAATTAAAAAGAAAAAAAAAAGTTGATTGTGCTCATCAACTATGTAGTAATTTATGTTTAGTGACCTATCAAGTTGCTGTCTTAATGATTAAATATTATAAAATGGTCTAAGGCAGATGGTATTGCATGATAATGATACTTTAATGTATTGATCCCTAGCTTAGCCAATGTATTTGGGATAATTAATATTTTAAAATAGAAGGACTTTGTCCTTGGCTCTTGACCATGGAATTAATTAAGATAAGAGCAATTTGCATAATTATTGTAGAAGTTTATCCTTCAAAATATTTTGCTTCACATTTTCTTAGTTTTGAAGTACTTTATTTAAAAAATAATTAAAAAAAGTCCAGGTTCAAAAGTTGCTAACCTACCAAACAAACATGTAAATTCAATTAAAAAATTGTTGCGAGGATTAACTCATTTATCTTATAAAGAATATAATGTGAGGTCTCTCCAATTTTTTAAATGTAAGACCCTTAGACATCAAAGAAAAAAAAAATATAGTTGATTATATATTCAACAATTCATGTTTTTATAGTTTAAAATTACCATGAGTGGATCGATATTTCACGTTTATTTTAAAAATGGTGAGTCCACTTCATTTTATCGATATGGGATAATTGACCTTAAGATAGTGTCTCTTTTGGGTTAATTATTTTTTAATCAAATATTGTTTTTTGGTATTATCGAATATCCATTTATGTAATTTCATGGGTCATTCTGATACCATATTGCATAAATATAGGGTTCATTCTCAATACCAATTGAAGATAGTAAGGTCTATCCATCTTTTTCATGTGGGATACTGACTACACAAACTTCTTATCTTTTGATTGAGTGTATATATAATGTTTTAATCAGTTGAGCTATGTTCGAGTTGACAATAATAATGATGTTTTGAATACAGGCATACCTTCCTAATGAAACACCAGAGGCACTTCGAAAATATAGGGCAGATGAATTATTGAACTTTAGAGGAAATGGAAAAGGAGAGAGAAAAGAATGGGATAGAATCTATGATTATGATGTGTACAATGATATTGGTGACCCTGATAGTAATTTGGACCTTGGTCATCCTATACTTGGAGGTTCATCCAAATATCCTTACCCTCGTAGAGGAAGAACTGGAAGACCACCTTCCAAGAAAGGTGAATTATATATATATATATATATATATATATAAAAAACTTATGTGTTGTCTCGGCAACGTAGCATCTATCTTTGTGTATATTCAAGACAGTAATTCAATAAAAAAAATTGCCATGTGGTAAATATTTTTTTTAAAAATAACTTTTTTTTTGTGTAAAGAAAAGGGAAGCATGAGATTAAGAGCAGCCATGTGACTGCACACTCTTTTTTAAATCACAACTATACCTTCCTAAATCTTTAATAATTACTACTAAGTTTAATTAATCAATTAATTATCTCACCTTCATATTAATGTTTGATAAATTTTTTAAGGGTTGTTTTTAAATATTAGAAAATTGGTCAAACTATTTATAAATATAGAAAAATTTAACAGTCTATCAGTAATTTTTTTTTTTTTTTTAATTCTCTTGATTTTTTCACTTTTCATTAGGATAAAAAAATTCAAACTACAAATCTTTATATCACTAACACATTTATATGCCAATTGAACTATACTCATTTGGATATATTTTCACTCTCCCTATGATAATAATTGTGTATAGTTTTACATGATCATGTTGGTCATTATTTTTTTCCTATCTCAAATTATTTAGAAGATGGTGGCAAAATTTTTATATTACTTTTTTTTTACAATGGTTTAATATTTTGAAGGTGAAGGAAATGTCGAGGTTTTGGGAAGATTAAATGTTAATAGAAATATCAATAAACAGTTAATAGAAAATTGTATTAATATCATAAGCATTTCACCTTTAAAATGGCTTAAAATTAATCAGGATTAAATTAAAAAACTCAGTCCATCAAGTTTGAAACTTTTACGTATTTGTTCCTTAAATTTTTAAAATTAAAATTTTAATCCTTAAAATTTTGAATTTTTTAATTTCATAGATCTACAATAAACAAAATTGAAAGTTGAGAATTTCATTATTCGTTATAAAATTTATATTTATATATCATAATTCAATTAATTTTCAATAATCGTGAATTTGTCAAAGACCTCTATTAGACATAATATTAAAAGTTCAAGAACTAAATAGACACACCTCAAAATTCAAAGACTAAACTTGTAATTAATTAACTAAAAGATCGTAAATTAATATTACATTCACATTAGTGATATTTCTCGACATTTCTTTCGTTATATTTTACCACATAATAGAAATAGTATGATTAACTCCAAATGTCAAATTCTTATATGCATGTAGATATAATTAAATTTTTTAAAAAAACATATAAGATTCTATATCAAGAGGTCAGATGTTCACGTATGTTTATATCTTTTGACTTCCATCTAGTAGTCGTGATTTGAACTTCATCAAACTTTCAAGTCGAGAATATATATCTTAACCAGTTGAGTTATAGACTCAAGTTGAAAACGTACAAATAACGCTTTTTAATATTAAAATGTATTGTGATTTGAACATGCAGATCCCAAAAGTGAAAGTAGATTACCAGGTTCAAGTAAACCAACTGATATATATGTTCCAAGAGATGAAAGATTTGGTCACTTGAAGATGTGAGATTTTCTTGCTTATGGCCTAAAATCAATTTCAAGATCAATCAAACCAAAATTGGAAGATCTATTTGACAGTACCCCTGGGGAATTTGATGACTTTAATGATGTCTTTGACCTCTTTGAAAAAGGTTTGCCTGTTCCAAGATCTTTGCTTGAGAGTATCACTGACAACATTCCAGCTCCACTGCTTAAAGAAATCTTTAGAACTGATGGTGAAAGATTTCTTAGATTCCCAACTCCTCAACTAATCCATGGTATGTTTATTTCTCGTATTTCTCGTTTCATGTTCGTAACTTTCATGTTTGGACGAAAAAGAAATAAATATAGAGTAGTGTTCTAAACTTCAACTCGAAAAATAGAGTGGTGTAGTAATTTACTAAACCATGCATGTAATACACGTACATTAATACCTAAATGAAACGGGGATGTTGGTTGTGACTTAATTAGGGTAAATGATCACGTACATGGCATGTGCGTGACGTGACCTAATATTTGGATGCAACACGCGACGTGTAAAAAAAGAATTTAGAGTTTAAAAAGGAAAAAAAAATAATTTGAAAAAAAATGAGGAATTAAAACTTTGAGAAGCAAGAAACAAGCAGAGAAAACTTCCATTAGAGAGAACTTTTATTAGCTAACAAATATTACCAGACACAATATATATATTTAGTTCATTCATTTTTTTTTTAACAAAAATTCATTGGCAACATAAAATTTTCCAATCAACACATTAAGAAACTATATATCAATTGGCACTTTTATTCACTTATTTAAACATTGATTATCTAATCTTACATGTTTTAATATAGTCCTCCCAAAGTAAAATATACTTTAAACTAATTTTTTTTATTGAATTTGTTTGTGTGGATCATAATTTTTGTTTTTTTTTGCTGAATTTAATGACTTTGAATAGAGAGTAAGACTGCATGGAGCACTGATGAAGAATTTGCAAGAGTAATGTTGGCGGGTTATTTGCAAGAAAATGTTGGCTGGAATAAACCCAGTAGTCATTACTCGTCTTCAAGTAATTTTTCTTATAATAATAAGTTGGTTAAAATACAATTTTAATATCCTTCATTTTTAGTCTATGTATACTTTCAATAAATCTTAAATTTAGTACATACTACTAGTTTATTGTTGATTTTCAAAATTACTTTTAAACTATAAATCTTTCTACTAAAAGAATTTGAAAAGAAATTCATATAATGTAATTTATTGCATGAAATTATAATAATAATTAGTTTTAAGGAAAGTTTCCCAGATAGAAAAAATGTCAAACTATTTACAGAAAATAGCAAAAACAAAAAAAATACTGATAGACATTTGTGGACTTCTATCATCATCTATTAGTAATAGACTTCTATTATTTCTATCAGTAATTGATCTGATAGACTTCTATTGGTGTCTATCACAACTATCTAAAAATTTTGCTATTTTGTGTAAATAGTTCCTTTATTTTTCTATTTTTAAAAATTTTCCATTATTTAATCTATTTTGAAAAAGATTATATAAGATTTATTGAAAGTAGAGAGACCAAAATGATATTTTAAACCTAATAATCTTTTTCATTGTAGTTTATTTTAAAAGCTTTAAGCTTATACATATATTTGTTTTATATAATTACAGGAATTTCCACCAACAAGCAAACTGGACCCTAACATTTATGGTGATCAAACAAGCAAAATAACTGAAGAACACATAAAAGATGGCTTAGATGCACTGACTGTGGATGAGGTAATTAAACTAATTAGAATTTTAGAGTTGATTTTTAACTTTTTGAAGCTTTTCTTTAAATTAAATTTTTTTTAATAACATTTTTTTGGATAGGCACTTGAGAAGAACAGGCTATATATATTGAATCACCATGATTCATTGATACCATATCTTAGAAGAATAAATTCAACTCCCACAAAGACTTATGCTACAAGAACAGTTGTGTTCTTGAAAAATGATGGGACTTTAAAGCCTTTGGCAATTGAATTAAGCTTGCCACATCCTCAAGGAGACAAATTTGGAGTAATTAGCAAAGTAATTTTGCCTGCTAACACAGGAGTTGATAGCTCAATTTGGCAGCTGGCTAAAGCTTATGTTACTGTTAATGATACTGGCTATCATCAACTTATTAGCCACTGGTAAGTCCCTAAGGTTCAGTTTAACTTGCATTTGGACTCTTAAATTTCAAATTCAACAATTTTTTTAGCTCTGAGTTTTGGTAGCATATCTTTGGTCGCTCCGGTTTTTTTTTCTTTTTTCTTTTTTGTTAATTCTCAGCAAGATAATATACGTGACACCTATTTTTTTTTGAAAAATTATTACCAATAAAAAAAATCAAACTATTTACAAATATAGAAAAAAAATTATTTGTCTATTAGCGATAGACAGCAATAATCTTTCGCCTAATGATAGAAGTCTATCGCGATCTATCACAGATACACAATAAAGTTTTTCTATATTTGTAAATATTTTGACTCATTTTTCTATATTTAAAAACAACATTTTTTTTTATTAATTTCTGAATTATTAAATTATAAAAATATTTTTTATTATAGTTTTTTCTTTCTTTCCTCCCTCTTTCTCCCTCCTTTAACCTCCTCCCCTCTAACAAAATTTTTGTTTTTTTTAACAAAGAAAATTTTGTTGTTTATAATTGAGTTTTTCATAAAACCAAAAACATGGATAATATTATAGATGTAAAACGAAAAAGAACAAATGCATTCTAAATTACTCTCCAACCACATGAGCAGAAAAAAAAAACCATAAAGTAATTTTTTTAAAAAAAAAAAAAAGAAAAAAAATTTCAGCTTGACAAACTGTAGTTGGATGACTAAATAGACGATAAAAAGATCCATCATGGATTGACCTAGTAATAGTGGGAACATAAAAAGAAAAGTCAAAGGACTAAGGGGTTGTGGGTTCATGGTGACCACCTACCTAGGATTTAATATGGTTCAGATACTCACGGATAAAAAAAAAAAAAAAAAAAAAAAAAAAAAAAAAAAAAAAAAATAGATGACAAAAAGATGGGCGATAGTCTAGGGTGTACCTCAAGTATTTTTTTTTCAAAGAAGAACACGGGTTCGAGTTGAAACCAAAAATTGAAAATATTTTGATAGGTTTGATTTTTTTTTCTTATTAGTTTTGATTCTTGGTTTACTTTGATTATTTTTTTTCCCTTTTTGATTTACATTTCTTCCTAAACAAATATTGATTTGTCAATTTTTTTTCTCATTATCAAAACCTTATTATTCTTACACCATTTATGAATAAATTCACACACCTATATATCTTTAATAAAGTTGAATAATATTTCTTCAAACTTATTTGTTTTTCCATAATTTATAGGTTGAATACTCATGCAACAATCGAACCATTTGTGATAGCAACCAACAGACAATTAAGTGTTCTTCATCCAATTCATAAGTTGCTTGTTCCTCATTTTCGAGACACCATGAACATTAATGCTTTAGCCAGACAATCTCTCATTAATGCCGATGGAATTATTGAAACAACTCATTATCCAGCTAAATACTCCATGGAAATGTCTTCTTTTGTTTACAAGAGTTGGGTCTTCCCTCAACAAGCTCTCCCTGCTGATCTAATCAAAAGGTATTCATTACAACATATTTAGACCCCGTTTGATAACACCCATTTCGTTTTTTTTTTTATTTTAGTTTTTTAAAATTAAACCTATACGAACATTACTTTAACTTATTGGTCTCTTTATTTTGGTTATAGTACTTTATAGGGTTCTTTTGATAATTCATTTGGTTTTTACTTTTTATTTTATATTTTATGACCTTCATCTTTCTTAAGGTAATTAATATTTAAATTCCTAGAAAAATTTTAAAAACAAAAACAAGTTTTTAAAAACTATTTTCTAGATCCGGTTTGATAACAATTTCATTTTTATACAATTATCTATTTTTAAAATTTATGATTGTTTGTCCTCAGTTACTTACTATGGTTCTCAATTCTCTTAAAGAAACATTTGAATTCTTAGTCTAATTTCAAAGTAAAAATAGTTAAAATACACTTCAAAATTTCAAAAGTACAAGTAAATTTTTAAAAACCATTTACATAGCAAAACTCGGCTTGGTGTTTAAAAACTTTGGCATAAAAAAGTGTGAGTAGTTAAACGAAAAAACTTTATAAGTAGAAGTAAAGAGCTTACAGGAACTTAATTTTCAAAAATAAAAAACAAAGAACCAAATGGTTAATAAATACAACTTTTAGTTTTTCAAAACTTAGAAATGGATATTTGGAAAACATTTTTAGAATTAGAGAAAGTATATATAGATAACAAAAACAAATAAATGCAATACATGTAAATAGTGTTTATAAACTTAATTTTTAGAAAAAAAAAAAAAATTACATACCTCAATGATTTGTTTAAAAAAAAAAACACATGGTCTCTCTTGTTTTTAAAATATCTCCAAAGCTAAAGATCATAAAAGTGAATCTATATAATTTCTGTTCATTTATGAGAAAAAAAGTACAATTCCCATTTCTCATTTCATTGATTAACATTAAAACCTTGCTTAATATGTTAAAGAGGAGTTGCAATAGAGGATTCAAGCTCTCCCCATGGACTTCAACTACTAATAGAAAATTATCCATATGCTGTTGATGGTCTTGAGATTTGGTCAGCAATCAAAACATGGGTACAAGATTATTGCTCTTTCTACTACAAAGATGATCAAACACTACATAATGATATAGAGCTTCAATCATGGTGGAAAGAGCTTCGTGAGAAAGGCTATGTAGACAAGAAAGATGAACCATGGTGGCCAAAAATGCAATCCCTCCAAGACCTGATTGAAAGTTGTACAATCATTATATGGTTCTCTTCAGCTCTTCATGCTGCTGTTAACTTTGGACAATCTTCATGCTGCTGTTAACTTTGGACAATATCCTTACGGCGGCTTCGCTCCCAACAGATCATCGACCAGTCGTCGGTTCCTACCAGAAAATGGCACTCCCGATTACAAAGAGCTCGAGTCGAATCCTGAGAAGACATTCTTGAGAACAATCACTTCACAGTTGCAAGCTCTTGTGGGGGTGTCAGTTATTGAGATTTTGTCAAGACATTCTTCAGATGAAGTGTATTTAGGGCAAAGAAGCAACCCTGAGTGGACTTTAGATAAGGAAGCTTTGGAAGCATTTGAGAAGTTTGGGGAAAAGTTGGCTGAAATTGAAGGAAAGATTGCTATGAGAAATAAAGATCCTCAATTGAAAAATAGAGTAGGACCTGTGGATATGCCATATACTTTGTTGTTTCCTACTAGTTCAGAAGGTCTCACAGGCTCCTAATAGCATTTCTATTTAAATGAAATCTTAGGGTTTCATAATTTCATATTTTTAGATCATCGAGTGACAAATATAATAAGTTGCAAAGCAATACTTAGATGTACTTTAGGTTGTACCAATACATCTTTTTGCAGCTCACTTCAACTACATAAAAGAAAAAAAAAATTTGTCAAGTAATAAACTATAGTTGGACAATAGGTGAGCTGCAAAAAAATGAGTGCAGTCTAGAATACAACGTAACATGTGTTTTTCTACATTATATATGTATGGTTTGAATGGTTTAGGTGGGTTACGGTTTATTGTTTTTATGTATTTTTATTAGTGAATTTTATGGAATGATTTTAATGTTTCAATAAACAATGCCCTCAACGAAATAAAAACATGCCCTCAACGAGACTGCCTACACCCCCTCCTCCTGAGGTGATCGAGTTCAGTCAGAATTTGCTGTGGACCATGAAAAGCTATAGAAAAATCTATACCATTCATGATCATGTTCATCAACTTACTCAAACATCATGTTGTTGTCTTCAACTCTGGGGAAGTAGAAGTCATTGCATAAACAGGATGAAGAACGTGCCCTTCCTTCGGTATAACATGAACCCACTTACGTCCGCTCAGCTTGTGCTTTTCGAACTTGACACAGCCTTCTTTCAGGGCAAAAAGAGTGTGATCCTTCCCTATTCCAACATAATCTCCAGGATGAAACCGAGTGCCCCGTTGACGAACGATAATGTTACCAGGAATAACTCTCTGTATCCAGAAGGAACCAACTCTCCGTGAAATAAGTTTACAACAAAACAGTTTCAATCAATAGAAATTTCGGTTCTAGTTTATGACAATGTGATTTGTTTACTTGCCACTCACCTCCCCACCAAATTTCTTTACACCAAGATTCTTGGGTTTTGAGTCTCGTCCATTTTTAGTCGACCCAGCTGTCTTTTTGGTAGCCCAACGTCTGAATAATAAGCTTAACCCAACAGCAGCTCCATCTGCGATTTGATTCAACAAACATTATAATCATCAAACATGCAAAGTAACATGACAGGCACAACTTGTTCAAGATAAGCCATCCTTACCACTAAAACTGCTATATACAGGAACATTGGTCACCAATTCCCTGACATTCAGTCGCTTGCAAACCGTGGTCGCAATATTAAGCATGATTGTATACGTAGTTTATCCTGGAAATATGTCACAAGACACTTCAGACATATAAAAGATAGTTTTGTATTGTTCAACATTCAACAAGATCAAATGAACAAATTCCAATATAAAACCACTATATACTAAATAATCTGGTTCAACATGCTCAAATCACCATATTCTAATAATAGGCCTACTTTACATCTTACGAAACACTTCGTGACACATGCAACAAGTTTTTCAAAAGGTTGCATCATTTAATCCTTCATAGTTAACAACTTGCATTGTCTAATTCACAATGGATCGTCTTGCGAGGAAGTGCCTCGCTTGTTGATCCACTTTGTTGTATTCTTTGTTAGAAAGTGGAGGAAGACTTGGATCATATTCTCTAGCATAGTTAGTTTGCGAGAGTAATGTGAGATTATTTCTTCTAGACGTTTGGTTTCTCGCATGCTCATCATAGGTTTACTAGTGATATGATCAGGGAGTTTCTCCTCCATCCGACTTTTCGGGAGAAGGAGCATTTTTTCATGGATGGTCGAGGTGTGTGTTGTTCTTTGCATCCTACAGGGGAAGGGAATAACAAGATGTTTTGGGGGCTAGAGAGGGACTCATTTGATGTATGGTCCCTTGTTAGATATCATGTTTCTTTTTAGGCTTTGGTTTCGAAAACTTTTTGTAACTATTCTATAAGTTCTATTTTGTATAGTTGGAGTCCCTTCCTTAAGAGGGATTCCTC
Source organism: Lagenaria siceraria (assembly GCA_002890555.2). Classification (NCBI taxonomy): domain Eukaryota; kingdom Viridiplantae; phylum Streptophyta; class Magnoliopsida; order Cucurbitales; family Cucurbitaceae; genus Lagenaria; species Lagenaria siceraria. Next base: position 7,301,624 of record CM016486.1, read on the forward strand.
TATCTCTTTTGTGGGCTTGGTTTTTTATATGCCCTTATATTCTTTCATTTTTTTTCTCAACAAAAGTCATTGTTTCTAACCATATATATATTTTGCAAACCTATGTGGATGTTTCAAAACAAATTTCCATTCAAATGCTTAAGCACCCTTGCAAGAGTGCATACTACACTGCATTTGATAACCATTTTTTTTTTTCAAAACGGGGCCTTAGTGATTCCATGACAGTGGAAATGAAGACTGAATTAATAGAGTTTTATAACCAGCTTGATGCTAAATTGGGGTTTCTTGTTCCTTTCAAGAATATGCAGTGGATCTCACACACACCCCCAAAAAAAAGGCTCTACAATGAGCAGAAAATACAGCAAACAGTCACCACTTAAAGGGAAAATAAGTTTTCTGCACAGTTGAAGCTTTTAAAAAACTCAAACTCATGGAACATCATGGAACATTACCTTATGACTCAAATGACTGAGACCCACGACTTTTTTGAAAATAGATCTTTTATGCTAGCCTCAGTGAGATTCAAATTCGCATAATTCCCAAGAAAGCAGATGCCAAATTGGGAAATGACCACAAAACTATCACTTATAAGTCTTATTCTGTATGCAAGCAAGTAAGATTGTTGCTAGACTGCTAGAGTGCATTTAAAAGAACTCAAACCTGTCCTCTTGAACATTGAAGATAATTCTACCATAAGAACCTAATTGGAACCTTTACCACATTGGGCCTAATGGGCCACACAAGGCAAAGCTTTCAAGTTAATTTTAAAGATCTTGCCTCTAAATTCCATTTCAAGTTGAAGAAATTTAAATGTATTCATTTAATTCCTACATATTTGAGAAATTTTGCGCCGAGATTTTTCAGTCGGAGTCTACCACACTTAAAGAGTCGAAAGAAGGAAGGTTCACTTTATCACCTCGAACTCGAGACACATTCCTTTTTTTAAGTCGGGGTAAATGATGAGGAGAATTATAGGATAATTAGTATGTTTAAGTTAATATTTAGTTTAGTTGTCAATTTAGATTTTTTTTTTTTGATATTTGTGAGTGTCGGGGCCAGCTTAGCACCTCGACTAATCTCACGGGACAACCCGCCTGACCCTACAACACAATTTAGATTAATTAATGTTTAATTAGTATTTTATAATTAATTAGTTAATTTTCTTATTTTCTTGTAAGTCTATAAATAGCCACTTTAGGTTTGTAATAGAAAGTTTTTTAATATATTCGAATATAGAACTTTGGTTCTTTTGAGAGAGTTCTCTCTATAAGGATAGATTTTCCTTGCTTGGCCATGGATTTGGTCTAATGTCTAAACCCACTGCCTCAATTATTATGGAGTTTCAATCAACCTTGCTAATGGTGGACAAATATTAGATACCTTCCTCATTGCTAACAAATCTATTGATGAGTAGAAATTGAAGAAAATGGAGGGAATAATTAAACTTAACCTCAAGAAGGCTCTTGATAAAGTCAAGAGGGACTTCCCTGATTCTAATCTAAATGTAAGAGGTTTTGGTGAGAAATGGAGAAATGGAGGAAATAAATCCAAACCAGTGTATCTAGTGAAAATTTTGCCCTTATCATTAATGGAAAAACTAAAAATCATGGTCTCCAGAGGCCTTCAAGATGGTTGCTTTTGTTTCTCCCTTAACCATGGTGGCTAAGTATCTATGCAGGCTCATCTCTTATGGTGCATCCCGTGATCCATAGAAAGCTACAGAGTGAGATATTCATATTTGTGGCTTGTGACCTAAATTCTTCTACAACGATCATTTGGAAGAATGAATATCCTAAGAAAAAGTGAAAATATTTATTTTAAAAACTGTTTTCTTGATTTGAAAACTAAGAAGCGCTCATCCAGATACGGGACACAGATATGATAACAGTGATACATTAATTTCTAAAAAACTAGGATAGAAATGCAATCCACTGAAAGTCATAAAATGTCAAGTTCATTGACAATGGTACAAAATACAATAGAAATACTGAAAATACATATTATCTAATCATTTTGGAAGTACAAAAATCTCTGTGCTAATTGTTAGAATGCTAATTTAGTTGAACATATTTCTAAATCTAACCTAAAATTAACTTTAGCTTGAAAATAGAAGTTGAAACTAATAAGTTTAGTAGAAATTTAAAAAGAGGAAAAGAAAAAGTCAAACCGTGAACGGTGGCGGCAGCGGAGAAGCTGAAGGGAGTGGTGGCCGTTCGCCGAACGAAGAAGGAGGACGGTGGAGGGAGTGGTGGCCGTTCGTGAAGAGCCGAACGAAGGAGGAGGACGGTGGTTGTGGCCGTTCGTGAATCGCAGGTCAGAAGATGAAGAACCAACTCCAAATGGTTAGGGTTTTTAATTTTTAATTTATGTTTCTTTTCATTTAAATTTTAAAAAATAAAAAGTAAAAAAAAAAAAACTGGGCTGGACTATGGGCTTAGCACGAATTGAGGAGCAGAAATTATGCAGCCCATTTAAAAAAGAAAGCAAAGCATTGAAAAATTTGTGGTCTTAATTGAATTAGGTGGGGCCAAATTATTCCTTATCGATTTTTTTATTTTTAGCACTTTTTTTTCTCTCACCATATTCCATCGCCTATGTTTTGTATTTTTTTTTTCTCTCCAAAGAATAGGGGGAAAGAGAGAGGAAGAAGTAAAACAAAGGACGAGAGGAGAGAGAGAAAAGGTAGAATTTTTGGGCTAAATTACAGTAAAATACTTTTAACTTTGTTTTTATTTTGAAAATAATTTATATTTTTGAACTTTCATAAACGTTTCAAAATCATTATTGGAAATAAAAATCTTTTAAAATTTAGAATAAAAATTAAGGTTTAGAATTGTGTGTCAATAATCTAAAACGATATATAGTGATCTAAATTTTCATTCTAGGTCACTATCAAACCATTTCATATCTCAATTTTCGTTTAAAATTCTAAAGAATTTCTAGTTTTGGAAACGTTTATGAAAGTTGTAATTTATATTGCTATTTTTTAAAGTATATATATGAGTATTTTTTTTTGAACAAATGGTAAAATTTAAGTGCAATTTTTATTATTTAACCAAGTTTTAGTTATTATTTTTGTTTAAAATGACACCTTAGCTAGCCTTAATAAACCTATTAATGTTGGCAGAGACCTTTTCAATCTAATATTAAAAAGGAGAATTTTTAAAAATAGAAAAAAGGGAAATATTTCTATCAGTAATAAAAATGATAAAAGTTTATCACTGATAGATGCTGATAGGAGTCTATCCATGTCTATTCGTTTTTTTTTTTTTTTTTTTGCTATTTTTTATAAATAGTTTAACATTTTTTCTATTGGTGAAATTTTCCTATTAAAAATCCAAAGGGATCAAAGTGGTAATATTTCTTTCTAAAACTATTACGTACAAAAAAAAAAAAAAAAAAAAAAAAGCTATGAATGGATATTGCTTTGGCAGCAAATGTGGTTTGCAACCTTTGAAAAACAACTCAAGTTCACGGGTTGTTTTTTGAACCTAACAATTTAAAATTCCTACATTTAAATTTGGTGTTGGTGAATATAATAATAATAATAATAGGTCGGGCCGGGCCGGGTCGGGTAAACGGGTCCATTAAGTTGTCTGTCTTTATGTGTATAAAATGGATATGAATATATTCCTCTTAGAAACCAAAGCTAAATTTGCTCTAAAAAGAAAAAGGAAGAGAGAAAAAAAACTAAAAAAAAAAAAAAAAAAAAAAGGTGTTTTTGTGTTCTTCAAGTTCTTGAGTTTTCTTTTTAAAATGGTTTCAAAAGAGGAGAAGAAGAAGATTAGAGGAGAAGTGGTTTTGATGAAAAGTAATGTTTTAGATTTCAATGATTTTCATGCTTCTTTTCTTGATCATCTTTACGAGTTTGTAGGCAAAAGAGTTTCTCTTCAACTCGTTAGTTCTCTCAATGGCGATCCATGTAGGTTCTTCTCTCTTTTCTTTTCTTTCTTCTTCGTACAAAACTCTCGAGAGAAGGATAAACAATGTGGCTGACAGTTTTATACGTTAACAAAGTAAGAAAGAGAAATAACGTCGAAAAATTATCATATAATCATACTTTTAAGAGTTTTTAATTATAGTTTAGACGAGAATCACAATGTTTTAGTCTCATTGAATAGTTTTCTCTCAATTATAAGAGTTTCGTTTGCAATTTCTCTCTTATACATCTAATGGTGTAAAACTAGCTGCCACGTTGTGGCGGTCTACTCAAATAATTTTGAACTTATATATGTTCAAGTTTCTTGTGTTTCTCTCTCTACTGTATTTTTTTGGTCAATTTTATTTGGACCCTTTTAGCAACATTCTTCGTCTAGGAATATATTAGTGGGCATGGAATGTTTTTTTTAGGTTAAGTGAAATTAAAACTTGGCTTATAAGCTTTTCCTTTTTCATCAAGAAGCATAATTCCGACTTTAGATATATTTGATTGAGTATAGATTAAAAATTAAATGATATATATGTTTTTTTTCGAAGTTCGAAGTTTAAATCTCCACGCTCAAATTTTCACATTTATAAATACTTAAAACTAAAGTATTTTTTATAGCTTAAATCTTATTTTGTTATATGACGTTTACATTTTTCATTTTCATATTACTAAATTCATTATATTTTAGTCTTTAATATTTATGATATGGAAACCATTATAATGTTAATCTCCTTATAATAAATTATATTTATCCTTATTATATTATTATATCTATGGCCTTTTGTGTTCGGTCATTAATTTATCTCAAAGTTTAATTAAGAATTTGAACACAAAATAAATGGTAGGAAAATTTATGAATTAAAAAATAAAATCATCACTCATTCACGTTTTGAACTAAAAAAACCATTCAAACATTTGTTTTTTTTTACATTTTTAAAAAATAATTTTAGTTTATTATTATGATAAATGACTTTTTTTTTAATTTTTATTTTAAGAATGACTTGATCTATTCCTCTTTTAATTTTCTCTAAAACAATATATAATTTACTTTTCCTATAATTTCATGCACCAATCATTATTAATTTCAAATCATATGTTAATTTTAAGTCGATGGTTGCAATATATAAAAAAGAATATGATAATAATTTGACTTTTAGTCAAACACATCTAAAACAAACATTTGAGAAAATTAGACATTTAAGCCTTGAAATTTGATTCTAAATGTCATTTTGCTATATAAAGTATAAAACTCACTATTTTAATGCATACATCATTTATATATATATATATATATATATATATATATATATATATATTTATTTATTTATCCTTGTAGCTAATTTTCTATAAAAACCCAAATTTTGGTTTTGGAAGCCCCTCCCCCACCTTAATTTTAGCCATTAAAACCATGAATTTTGAGAAAATCACAAAATTCCAATAAAAGCTTTGGAAATTCCTTCTTTTGGTGAATACTTAGGCACCAAGAAAGAAGGGAAAAAAATGATAGAAAGAAGACAAAAAAGGAAAAGAAAGAAAAAAGAGGGAAAAAAAATCCTCTATCAAACATGGAATGACAAAAAATATGGTCGGTTTCTATTTTTGTTTTTACTGTCAAAATGAACTTAGTTCAACTGACATCCAATAGGTGTTAGCGAATTTATAGTTCGAATGCTCCTACACTCTACTGTAAAGAGGAAAAAAAAACTCCTTTTTTTTTTCTTCAATTTTTGCTTAAAATCATCCATTAAATTGAATTTAATGTATCAATTTTTTCTCTCAATGCAATTATTGTCATAATTATTGTTGACATAATGTCTATCATATTTATTTATTTATTATTATTATTTAGGATACAGTCTACCATATTTAAAAATGTAGAACTGTATCATCAATCCCACATTTAAATTGCTGAAATCATTTTTCAAAATTATGATTAAATAATTTACAATAATATTAAAATTCTAAAAAGAAAAACAAACTTCAAATCAATTGTTCCAAAAAAAAATCATTTGTGAGAATAAATGAAAACAACAAATATCCTTTGAAAAAGTTATCTTTATATATATATATATATATATATCCTCAAATGGTAGGGGTGAAGATCAAACCATCTATATTTAAAATGATTAATTTGATGCTTTATCTACCGAACTACGTTGTCTGACAAGTTAGCCTAATATTTAAGTTCAATACATAAGTTTGGTTTATAAAATATCTAAAAATAATAAGACCAAAACATTATATGAACGAATCATACAAGTAACCGTTTTAAAGTTATATAAAAGAAAGATTTTTTATCAAGATAAACCTAGCTCAATGATGTACTTTTGACTTCGAGATTAGATATTCGATTCTTTATTTTACGTATTATCGATAGCAAATGGGTTGAGAGGGAAATTGGGAGAAGCAGCCTACTTGGAGGATTGGATCACTACAAGAACTCCATTAACAACTGGGGAAGTTCGTTTCAAAGTTACATTTGATTGGGATGAAGAAGAAATGTGAATTCCTGGTGCTTTCTTCATTAGAAATGATCATCATAATGAATTCTATCTTAAATCTCTAACTCTCCATCAAGTTCCTGGTCATGGAAGAATCTATTTCCTTTGCAACTCCTGGTTTACCCGTTTCACAACTACAAGAAAGAACCTATTTTCTTCGTCAATTAGGTCCATTTTTTCCTTTTTCCTTGCACTATAAGTGCCTCTTGGATTGATTTTTAGATACTTAAAAGAATGTTTTTAAGAAAGAGAAAAAAACTTAGGTACTATCGGGCTGTACATTTATTTGTATGGTTGTCCAATAAAAAGAGGGTACATTATGGAATAAGTGCAGCCTAGGTTATACCTAATTATTTTTTTAAAAAAGTTTTTAGGTACTAAGAAAGTCAAAATCCAAATAAGCTTCAAGATTTGTTTTTCATATTTTTTAAGAAAATGATAATATCTATAATTAGGATGGATCAAAATAATGAAACAAATAAGGAGCTAAAGCTTGTTGTTTGGCAAATAATTGGTGTGTTTATGTTATAGTATTTTAAAGGGAAAAAAAGTCATAATTTCTATTTGATCTATAGGTTTTGGAATGTTATCTTTTTACCTTTGAATTTTGAGTTTAATTTTTATTTAGTCTATGAGTTTCAATATTTTATACTTTTATCCTTGATTTTTTTTTATTTACTAAATGTTCATTTTAGTATTTGAAATTAATTTTTCGTTAGTAAAATTAAAATAATTATGATGTGCAAATTTTTAAGTAATTTTAATAGTGATGAAAATTGAGTAAAAAGTAATTTAATTATAATTATAATTTAATTTTTAAAAATTAATTTAGACATTAACACCAATGATTGAAGATGAGTATTTAGTAGAAAAATAATGCTAAAAGTGTAAATCTTTAAGCTCTAGGAACCAAATTGAAACAAAACTCAAAACTCAAGGATAAAATTGAAATATTTTGAAATCTAGAGGTCAAATAAAAATTAAACTCAAAATTTAGTATTTTGAAACCTAGAGACCAAATGAAAACTACACTCAAAACTTAGGGACCAAAAAGATATTTTTTCCTCTTTTAAATTTTAAGTCATTAGAGTTTTGCTTCTATTTAATTATAACTATGATTTTTTTTATTTAATCTCTAAACTTTAAAATGTTTCAACTTTATTCACATACTTCTTAATTTGATACTAATAAAAGTTATTGATCCGTCACCTCGAACATAGCTCAACTAATTAATATATATGTCTTCGATTGAGAAGTCTATAGTTCGAATAGTCCTCCCATAATAAAATAAAAAATTATGTTAATAAGTTTAGTCTCTAAACTTTCACATTTATATTGTGTTTGTTAACTTTTAATTTTGTGTCCAACAAAATTTTGACTACCTAAAAAGTATCTAATTTTTTATTTTATAGCGTCTAATAGGTCAATTGGATTTTCAGTTTTGTATCTCATAGTTCACCATGACCTATTCGATTTATATATTTTTTTAAATTCATAGATTTATTATATACAAAACTAGAAGTTTAAGGATTTTGTTGACATTTTTAGAAGAGTTGTAGTTTTCAAATATAGCAAAATGAGATAACTTATTTACAAATATAACAAAATATCATTATCTATCAGTAATAAATAGTGGTAGACACTAATAACAGTGATAAACATCTATCATTATTATTAGTGTTAGACATCTATCACTATTATTAGTGTCTATCATTTATATATAGTGACATTTTGCTATATTTGAGAATATTTTCAACAATTTTGTCGTTTAAAACAATTATCCTTTTTAGAATTTAAGCACCTATTAGATATAAAGTTAAAAGTTTCACAGACTTATTAGTCAATTTTGAAAGTCTTGAGACCTTAGACACAAACAAAAGTTTAAACACTAAATTTTTAATTTAATTTTTTAAATAAATAAATAAATAAATAATAGGTTAAAATATCATTTTGATCAATATACTTGAGTGGTTCAGTTTTGATATTGTATTTTCAACAAATCTTAAATTTAATCACTCGAATTTACTTTTTATCGAAAATAAATAAATAACTATTTATAAATATAATTTTTTTTTTACTGTATATGAGCGATAGACCCTTGAGCGACAACGATATAAGTCTATCGCGGTCTGTTGCTTATGGACAGTAGAATTTTTTTATATTCGTAAATAGTTTGATTTTTTTTTATTTATATAATTTTCCTGAATTATAATAAAAAATTTCATGGAAGAAAATAAAATATATTTACAAAATTTATAAGGTAAAAGCTCAACTAAGAGTAGAGACCAAACTTAAAATTTATTTACTAATATTTAAGAGATCTCAAAATACAAAGAACCAAAATAACATTTCATCCTAAATAATATTTTTATAAGTTTTTTTCCTTAAAATTTTTTGAAAAGAAAATGATAATTTTTTTTTTTTATTTGTTAAAAATTTGTTTTACCCAAATTGAAATTGTTTACAGACCTATCTTCCAAGTGAAACACCAGAACCACTTCGCAAGTTCAGGGAGGACGAATTACAGAGCTTGAGAGGAGACGGCAATGGCGAACTTCAAGAATGGGATAGGGTGTACGATTATGCTCTCTACAACGACCTCGCCGATCCAGATAAAGGTCCACAATACGCTCGTCCTGTCCTCGGTGGTTCGACTAACTATCCTTACCCTAGGAGAGGAAGAACCGGACGACCGCCGACCAATTCAGGCAAGCTAATCGAAATCCCTTCCCCTTTTTTTTCTGTTGATTTTGAATGAAAATTAGTTTCATAAATTCGATTATGGGAAACCTATCAGAATTGTAATCGCGGCATGTGTTAAAATTTTCTCGCATTTTCTTTTCAGATCCGGAAACTGAGAGCAGAATACCACTTGTTAATAGCTTAAACATTTACGTTCCGAGAGACGAGAGATTTGGTCACTTGAAGTTGTCCGATTTTCTTGCTTATGCGTTGAAGGCAGTTTCTCAGTTTATTAAACCTGGTCTCGAAAAATACTTTGAAGGCACTCCTGGTGAATTCGACAGCTTACAGGATGTTCTTGATCTTTATGAAGGAGGATTTCCTGTGCCGGAAGGTTTGTTTGAGGTTATCAGGGAAAACACTGCTGCTCCTTTGCTTAAGGAAATTTTTAGAACTGATGGTGAACGGCTCTTCAAATTCCCTATGCCTCAAGTGATTAAAGGTATATGAAATTTTAGTCTTTGGTTACTTAATTTGGGTTAAATTCCTGATGAATTTAATAATTTTTGTAACAGAGGATAGGTCTGCATGGAGGACTGATGAAGAATTTGGTAGAGAAATGCTGGCCGGAGTCAATCCTGTTGTCATTCGTCGTCTCCAAGTATTTTCAGCAACCTCATTATTCAAATTTATAATTCTATTTGAATTCATTCGAACTTTGAAGTTTCTTTTTTAGAGAAAGATATAAAATGTGGGGTGTGAGGATGAATTCAAAATCTTTTATATGAATTTGGGATTAAGGAAATCTGAAATGGGGTGAATATATATATCCCTAAACTTTATACTTGTTATAAAAAGTGTCCCTGAACTTGAAAGTACTCTTAGACTTTTAAAAATAGTTAAAAAATACTCAAATTGTTAGTGTTTTGTTTCAAAATTACCTTTAAACTTTCAAAAGTTTCAAAAATACCCTTAGGCTTTATTAAAAGAAAATTTCAAAATTTCTATTGTTGTTAGCATATGAACACAAACCGTTAATAAACACAAACGGTTAATATTTGTCTAAAAAAATATCGTTCAAAAGTTACATTAATACTCTTAGCCTTACAAAAATAAAAAATAAAAAAAATGCTCCTAGTTTAAAAATGCTCCTTCCGTTAGTATAGTGATTAATTTCTTCTACCATTACTAGCTCCGCTATTGTGGAACAAACACCGATCACGTAGATCACAGATACCTATGAGAATACTGATCGATCAAATCTGAGCTTAATCCTTGTAAGAAGAGAAAGGCTCATCAAGATGGGAGATCTTCTTCTTGAAAGCTCCCAGGCTTAAGTATGTAGTCAAAATTAGAACTAATCCACTACACCTCTGGCTAGCAATCTCGTGCTTCCTTTCCTGAGGTAGCCAAAAATGCCACCACCAACTAAAATCAATCCATAAGGAATTGTGAAGAAGAAATGCTGCATTTTTTCAAACTGGGTTTTCTGAGAATATCAAAATATGTAATCTTGGTTTCAATTTGTAAGTTTAAATGTAAATCGTTGTGTCGTGGATGAATCCACTGCCTTGAAAGGAAAATCGGCGTGACCTCGATGCTAAATTGCCAAAGTCGGTTACTCCCCAAGGTTTAACACAACTCCCTGTTGAGTTTTTGGCAAAATATTAGAAGTGTAGTTGTCCCACGTCGAAAAGGATTTAGGAAAGTCATGAGCTTATCCTACATTGATAAGGTTTAAGAAAGTTATGGGCTCTAAGCACTATAAAAGGAGCCTATGCCTTTGGTTTTCAATTGTCCTAGTTAAAAATACTTTAAGCTTAGTGTGCGAACTCTAGTTAAATTCTCTTTATGTATTCTCTAATTTGAGAGTGGTAAAGAGTGTGAGTAGTATAAAAGCTTTGAGAGAGTGTTCTTGTAATTGGGATCGGGAGAGAGAATTATTGTGTGATTGTAACAATTTTTCACATAGTGGATTTTTCTAGTCCGTGGTTTTTCTCCGAGTTGGGAGTTTTCCACGTTAATTCTTGTGTTTGCTTTCTTTTAATTTCTATATTATTTTTCTGTTTATTTCTGCGATAAAAGTGAGAGGTTTTTTTCCAACACTCCCGATCGTTAACGTGCATTTGTCAAAGAATGGGTTGGAATCAATGAAAATTGCCCAGAAACCAGTGAAGAACCAAGACGAAGAAAATAAAATTCTATATCTTTTTTTCAGAATCGTGAGTTGTTTTTTAAGGAAAAAAAGTTTTAGAATTAATTGAAGAATTAATCTTAAAATGATAATAAAAATTAATTAATCATGTGAATTAATTAAATAAGGCAATTTTCATTTGCTATGTGCCAATGACCTATAGATCTCCTTTCATTGCAGTAGTATATTGGTTTTAGACCTTAACTCCTTTTAGATCTCTGTTTGCGATGATTATTTCGATGAACAAACATAAGAGAATTTCGATCAAATCCTGAGAAGGCTTTTTTGAGAACAATCAATTCACAATTGCAAACACTTCTTGGTGTTTCACTAATTGAAATTTTGTCAAGGCATGCTTCTGATGAGGTTTATCTTGGACAAAGGGCTAGCATTGAATGGACTTCAGACAAAGCTGCATTGGAAGTGTTTGAGAATTTTGGAAAACAAGTGTTTGAAGTTGAAAATAGAATTATGGAAAGGAATAAAGATGTCAATCTGAAAAATAGAACTGGACCTGTTAATGTGCCTTACACTTTGCTTCTTCCATCCTAGTACTGAAGGACTTATAGGTAGAGGAATTCCAAACAGTATCTCTATTTGAAAAGAACTTTCTAAACTTATGGTGGGGTTCTAAAAATTCCATTTTCTTGTTTTTATTGTCGCTAGCTCTTTTATGTTTAATGTTAAGAAAAGGCTACTTCTTTAGCTACTCATGAAATTAATCCATAAGAGAGTATGCTTAAGTAGCTTTGTATTTGATATATTAATGAATAAAAGTGATGTTTTATAGTTTACCATTCTTGTCCTTTTTCTTTGATTGCATTAGTGAATAATAATAAGCACATTTCTTAATTAAATATGAACTCAACTGACATTAACACATACTTTAAATTTTAATTTTCAACCTCACATATTCTCCAACTAAAAAAAGTAAATTATTTGAAAGTTCACTCTAAGTAGGAGTCCATAGAGATAACCCTAATCATGGCCAACTAAATTAGAAATAAAAAGAAAAGGTACAAAAGAATGTGGAGAACAAGTCATCAACTCATCCTTAGAGAAGGCAAAAGATCTACCATTCATTATATTTAAGAAAACATTTTCAAATTTTAGAAAGGAAGGATGTCACCAATTGACCTAAAAGCTTAAGTTGATGAAAGTAATGAAGGATGTCTTTGGTAATCATTTGGTTTTTTAAAATTAAACTTATTTCATATTAATTTCTTACCATAGTTTTTATCTTTTTAAGTAAAAGAGTTGAATTCCTAGCTCAAATTGCAAAAATAAAAATAAGTTTCTAAAAACTATTTTTTTTAGTTTTCAAAATTTTGCTTTCGTTTTTTAAAAACATTGGTAGAAAGTAAATAACAAAGTAAGAAATTTAGAGGTGAAAGTTTGTATAGGCTTAATTTTAAAAAAGTTAAACCCAAAAATTAAATAGTTACTAAATGTGGCCGAAAATATTTATAGAGAAATAACCGATCAGTCGGACAAAATGGAAGAAATGAAAAATCAAAAGGCATAATGAAAGCCTAAATTCTCAAATTGAGGGGAAGAGGAGAGAGTGTGTGTAAGGCATAGTATGTGTGTCCTAAAAATAACTCACATAGTGTGCTACTACACCACTTAATCTTTTGCCTTGTTTAAGCATGGGTTTATCTTTGTCTCTAAGAACCAATTTAATTTTTCTTTGGTAAAATTAAAACAATAATAAAGTTAAGAGTAATAAACATTAAAAAAAGTTAAAGGTAAAAATTGAAAATTATATATATATATATATAATTTAATAAAAACTAACTTAAAAGTAAAGAGTAAAAGGAGAGGGAAAATGGAATTGGGAATATTCAAGGGCAAAAAGATAATTTCCATAATATGAAGGGTTTGTATTGTCACTCCATTTTATTTAGTTATAAAAAAAATGAAAAATGATGGAAGTTGAGTACTAACAAGCCACGTTGATGGGGATAGAGTGGTACATGGGACAAGAAGATTAAGTTTATTTTTCAAAATAATAATAATAATAATAATAATAGTAATAATAGTAAATTGGAAAATTATTTAAATGATAAAACTGTTGAAAATATTTACAAATATAGTAAAATTTCGTAGATACTGATAGTAGACTATCATAAATAGACTATAAAATTTTGCTATATTTGTAAATATTTTGGTTTATCTTTCTATACTTAAAAATAGTCTATAAATATATATAAAAAAATAATAATGAAAAAGGAGAAACTTATAACATCTTCACGTTTGGGAAGGAAAAGGGTTGATGTAAAAGGAGGATAGTGACGGTTCAAGTTATAATCAAGAATATTTTCAACATTTTGGTGCATCTTACTTTAGTAAACTATTTTCTTGAAGAATTTGAGTTTGAAGAAAGTGAGGGGGTGGGTTTTTTTGCACAAAGAATTTGAGTATGGAACTAAATTATTGAATTTCTATGTAATATTGTTTTTGTTAATCTTGAGAGTTTTAAGAGGGTTTTGGTGTTTTGCTTGGATTTCACAGGAGGTGTATGGGTATGGAGAGCATGTGTATTTTTATTCTATTGAGGATCCCACAACTGAATAGATATTCCATAATAAACTAAGTTCAGAGCAGCTTACAACTCAAATTTTACACTTAAAAGTATGGTGAATGATTTATCTTATAAAATATTTTATTATTTAATTAGTATTATGAAGTCTTATAAAAAAAATATTATATATGATATCAAGCAAGTGTTATGTGTTTTATTAATTACACTATAATTTTTATGTGATTTTCGTGATTCTGAATATAAGTTTTATTTCGTATATGTTTGAGATTTTTTTTGTGTAGTTTGACAAATAAGAGATGTTCTATGTTTATTAAGAAATCTTGTATTGATTGAATATGATTTTAAGCGTTAAGTAGCAAGTATGTTTTAAGTTTTGATTTTCGAATCACTAAAGTTGTATCCATGGTGATTACCCACTGCACTCTCGTAAATGTGTTTTCATAGTGTAGTCATGATATACACGAGGTCTTTGGAACCCACTTCGGCGCACACATAGGCTTTAGGTCGTGTGTCGGGGTGTTTTACCTTTTGGGGATGCTCTGCGTGCATATGACCACGTTTGCTCTACTATATACCTGGAGATTACTCGGTGTGTGCTATGACCATGTTTAGGTATAAATTTTGGTAGAATGTTTGTTATATTCATATTTTTGTTTCCAGCAACAATTATTTCTATTTATCTATTTCTCTTTAATGATTTATGAAATTTAAGTGGTAATTAAATTGCACGTATTTTATCACTAATATTTGTGGTTTAACTCGTAGTTTCGGGGATTTCAAACTTTTATAAAAGTATGGTCATAACAAACTACCACTCACTGAACTTATTAGCTTATCCTTTCTTCCTATATTTTTCTACCAGGTAGTACTCCCTGAGTTTCTAAATGATTACGTGAAGTCTACCACCAGCCTCGTATAGTACATGTTTTCTGTTGTATGTACATGTGTTAGATCTAAGAAGTTTTGTAACAGGGGTAGAGTTTTATTTTATATGTCCTATAAACTATCACTCACATGCTAAAATGATTTTGAGTTTAAGACGCGGGCCGTATTTTATTTTATGTTTCAAGTCATGTACGTCGTTTGACAATAGATTTTGTATTCGGTAGAAGTCTATTGTTGTCACATCTAATCCTAGACTTAGTACGATAGTTTGGGGGCGGGTTGTGATAGTCTTTCACTTTCTTTTTGTACATTTTTTTTATATCTAATCTAGTTGGTTATGATAGAGTTATCTCTATTGACTCCTACTGCAAATAGTTAAAGTGGAGCCTTCAGATAATTTACTTTCTTGTAGCTAAATAATATGTGGATGGTAGATTAATGCAACTTTAGTACGTAATAAGATATTTTTGAAGTGAGACACTAACTGTTTTTATCCGTTAGGTTTTTGGCAAAATATTAGAAGTGCAGTTGTCCTACATCAGTTAAATGGAAGAATGGGGATAGACTCCAAGCTTATAAAAGGAGTCTATGCCTCTAATTTCAAGTCGTCCCAATTAGAAACATTTTAAGCTTAGTTTGCTAACTCTAGTTAAATTCATTTTGTATTCTCTAATTTGAGAGTGGAAAAAATGTGTGAGTAGTATAAAAACTTTGATAGAGTGCTCTTGTAATTGGGATCAGGCGAGAGAATTATTCTGTGTGATTGTAACAATTTTTTACATAGTGAATTTTTTATTGTCGGTGGTTTTTCTCCAAGTTGGGAGTTTTCCACGTTAATTCTTGTGTTTCCATTTTTTATTGCTTTATTTTAATTTTTCATATATTTTTTGCTTATTCATGCGGTAGAAGTGAGAGGTTTTTCCCAACAAGTGGTATCAGAGCTTTAGGTTTAGAGTTTCTTGAATTTCAGAGTATGCTATGTGGTTGCAGCATTGTCTGACCTTCCACATCAGAAAAGAATTCTTGAAACAGACTACGGTATTGTGAATAGTGTAAGTTGTTCACTATTTGCTGTTTTGCCAAGAAGAGAAGCAGATATGTCAAGCTTTATGAGTTCAATAAAGTTTGATATGGAGAAATTTGATGGAAGGATATACATCGGCTTGTGGCAAGTGCAAGTCAGGGATGTGTTAATACAATATGGGTTGCACAAGTGCAAATCAAGCGGTGATGGTGTTCTAGTGCAGTTCCTGAGTGATTCCAGTGGAGATTCAAAGAAGAGAGTCTTCGAGTAGAAGATGAGTTGCTGGGGATGCAGACAGTTTGAGCACATGAAAAATAGAGCAAGTTCGTCAAAGGGCTCTAGATCAGATGCTGACGTTGTCTTTCTCGCCAAGGGAGACAGTGACTTCCTCTGAAGAAGACGAAAATCATC
Organism: Lagenaria siceraria; assembly: GCA_002890555.2. Taxonomy (NCBI): domain Eukaryota; kingdom Viridiplantae; phylum Streptophyta; class Magnoliopsida; order Cucurbitales; family Cucurbitaceae; genus Lagenaria; species Lagenaria siceraria. The sequence goes on from CM016486.1 coordinate 7,317,794, forward strand.
CTCATAGTATGTCCGCTTTACCATGATACCATAAATATCAGTAAGGTTTATCGGTATGTGACGAAAAAAGAAAATCTTAGAAGATGGTATTCCAAGTGGTCTACTCTTTATGGTGGAGTAGGTTATAGTTCTCTGAGTTGAGAATTATGATTATCGGTTAATATAATGGATGTTGCAGAAGCTGTGCATTCTTCAAATATCTTGCGAAGGTGGAATTTAATTTGTTGAGTTTTTGGCAAAATATTAGAAGTGTAGTTGTCCCACATCGGTGAAATTGAAGAATGAGGGTAGACTCCAAGCCTATAAAATGAGCATATGCCTCTAGTTTCAAGTTGTCCTAATTAGAAACACTTTAAGCTTAGTGTGCTAACTCTAGTTAAATTCCTTTTGTATTCTCTAATTTGAAAGTGGGAAAAAGGTGTGAGTAGTATAAAAGCTTTAAGAGCGTGCTCTTGTAATTGAGAATTATTCTGTGTGATTGTAACAGTTTTTCACATAGTGAATTTTTTCTTGTCCGTGGTTTTTCTCCAAGTTTGGAGTTTTTCACGTTAATTCTTGTGTTTCTAGTTTTTTTATTGCTTTCTTTTAATTTCTTATATATTTTTCAGCTTATTTCTGCAGTAGAAGTGAAAGGTTTTTCCCAACATGGGTGTTTATTATTATTTTTTATTTATTTTAGAGTTATAGGATATTATGAAACTTTTGATGGTTCAAGAATCAGGAGTATATTTTTGAAATAAGGTACAAAGTTTAGGGATATTTTTTATATATATAATTTAGCCTATTTTATGTCCATTTGGAAAATTGATCTAATGGATTTAAACAAGGGTTGTTTTCAAATATAGAAAAATGAGTCAAACTATTTATAAATATAGAAAAATTTTACTGTCTATCAACGATAGACCGCAATAGAATTCTATCGAGTGATAGACAGTGAAATTTTTCCATATCTGTAAATACTTTGATAATTTTTTTGTTTATAGTAATTTCTTTTTAAACAACCATTTTACCAATTTGAGCATAACTAAGTAAATAAATGCACAAATTACTATAAAAAAAATTTATTCTTAGATCCCTCACTCTTGCAATACAAATTTTAGAAAAAAAAAGGGAATGTTTAAAAATAGAAAAATAAGAGAAACTATTTACACAAAGTAACAAAACTTTTAAATAATTGTGAAAGACGCTGATAGAAGTTTATCAGGGATAGAAATGATAGAAGTCTATCACTGATAGATGCTGATAAAAGTCTATCAATGTATATCCGTATTTTTTCCGTATTTTTTTTTTTTGCTATTTTCTATAAATAGTTTGACATTTTTTTCTATCTGTAAAAATTTTCAAATTTTTTTTTAAATTTAATTATTTTCTTGATCTGTAAGCTATACATTTCAGATTCTCGATCTCGAAAGAAATATAATACACTTTATTATTATGATCTGCATGCTTATTTTTTTAGAAGATATTATCTGCGATGCTTATATTCGTCTGAATTAATAATCTTAATAATATAATTAAACAGTTCCTTGACACCTAAATATTGTAGGGTCAGACGGGTTGTCCCGTGAGATTGGTCTGTATGCGTAAGCTCGTCCGGACACTCATATATATAAAAAGAATGATATAATTAAACGGTTATAGGATAACCATTTCGTTTTCATTTTTTTTAAAAAAAGTTAATTAAGTCTATAAATTTCACTTCCACCTATTGATTTGTGTGTTTTGTTTTAGGTACATTTTATGAATGTTGGCAAAATTTTCCAAAACTCAAGCTAAATTTTGAAAACTAAATAAAAAACTTTTTAAAGAAATTTATTTTTGTTTTTGGAATTTGTCTTAGAATTTACATGTTTACACTAAAAATATAAAAACTATGATAAAAAAATGATGGAGAATACAACACAATTAAAAGAAGAAAAAACTAAATAGTACTGATGTTTGACAACCATTTGATTTTTTGTTTTTGAAAATTAAGTTTATTTTCTCTCAATTTCTTGCAATGATTTGCGTCTTAGTTAGATAAAAAAAGTGTATTCCAGCTAGCCAAATTCCAAAGATTTTAATTTTAAAAAAAAAAATCTATATCATTGATAACATTGTTGGTGGTTGGCTTGTTAACATTTAACAAGGGTGTTAGATTTGATGTAAGAAAAACGTTTAGGGAAAAAAAATATATAAATATATATATATATTATTGCTAGATTTAAAATTCAAACTGTTAGTTTTCTAAAAACATAATAATAAAATAAATAAAATCAAACTGTAGATTAAAGTTATAAATTTGACTTTTTAACACATCTTTTAATGCAAATTAAGGAATTGTGAAAATGAGTATAAATTAATTAGTAGATTGATTGTATTATCAAACTCGAAATAAGATGTTGTATACTGATTGTGTATTAACCATCATGGGTTGGTCGGGTGATAATGGGAAGGGTTGTGGGTTCAATCTATGGTGGCTACCTACCTAGGATTTAATATCCTACGAGTAAATGGAGAAAATAACATTGTTGGAGTTTAAACAAAAGACCTCTTGTTTTGGTACTATATCAAAATTATTGATTTACCCAAAAACTTTATTGGTAGGTGAAGGTAAATTTAATATTATATCACCACTCTAATATAAGTTTTATCAAGTCAGAGGCCTGAGTAAGAAAACGCTCAAGAGAAGAAGAGTTGGTCTAGGAAAGAGCTGGACACATGTATGACGGCAATTTAAAGGGAGACTAATGGTACTTTTTGTTCGAGGAGAGAATTATTGAAAGTGTAATCAAAGTTCCACATTGATTAAATAAGAAAAATATCATAAATATTAATATTATGAAAAAAAACTCCATTTATGATATTAAGAAATTAGAAAGAAATTTAAAATTTATCTCCTCTCTAAACTTATTTTTTAGACTCATTTCTCTAATTAAAAATGTGAGCTTTTCTATAGCTCCTGCCTTGTACTTCATCCTTGGAAGTAATGATATTCTTCTTTTGGGGTTGGAGTATGATTAGGATATTTGGGTGCACCTACTGATTTCTCTTTTCAATTAGTTTCTTTTCTACAAAAAAAAAAAAAAAACTTATTCTAAAAAAAACGCGGTGACTAAAAAGATATATTTTGAAAACTTAGGACCAATTAAACACATCTATTCTTTAAAGAGTAAAAAAAATAGTTTTTACAATGTAATATTATTATAAGCATATATGCAAGATATGTGAATTACTATATTATTAATAATTAAAGAATTTAAAATTTTCATTACCCTAAAATATGTATTCGATTTAATTGTTTCAAAATGAAGAATAAAGAATTAATATATCTAACAATATTGTCCTTATATATATAAAAAATTATTTTAAATGATAAAAATGTTGAAAATATTTACAAATATAGTCAAATTTCATTGTCTATCTATCATAGACTGCGATAGACTATTATCTATATCGCGATAAACTACACATAGACACAAATAGTAGTCTATCGTAGACAGACAGTAAAATTTTGTTATATTTGTAAATATTTTAATTTATTTTCCTATTTTTAAAAAAGGTTATATATATATATATATATATACACACATACATATATATACATACATATATATATATACACACATGTATATATATACATACACACACATATATATAGACATATATATACACACATATACATATATATACATACACACACATATACATACATATATATATATATATATACACATATATATATATACACATACACATGTATATATATACATACACACATATATATATTTCAATCGGTAGCAATTAGGAATAGGATATAGTAGATGCGTAACACACTTTTTCCATTTTGCAGATATGATACTATTTTAAATTTATATTTTCGTTTTATTTATTATTACGAAATTACCCTTGTCTAAAACATTTTCCCTATTATCGCGCGTTTTTTTCTCAATTTTTTTTTTGGGATTTCCTGCCAGTGGCGGATTCCAGAACTTCATGTCAAGGGACAAAAATGTATATAAGGTTAGAAGTTTAACCAAACTTCTAGATTTATGTTTATATATATATAGTTCCTAAATTAAAAAAAAAATGTTTAATAGATCCATGAATTCTTGATTTTTGTGTTTAATAGATTCTTAAAATATCAATTATGCATCCAATAAGTCTCTTACATATTTGAAAATGTTAAAAATTAAATGTTATATTAGCCATTAAATTTAACTATGTGCTTAATAGGTACAATTAAACATTTTTTAAAAATTAATTTACCTATTAACTATAAAATTTAAAATTCAAAGTTCAATTCCACATAAACTTTTTTTTTTTTTGCCTAATAAAACAGTTAATTTTTAAACATTCTTAATATTTCTAAGTTCTATCGGATATAAATTTAAATTTATAGATTTATTAGACATTTTTAGGGATTAGAGTCAAAATTGAAAGTTTAAAGATTTATGAGTAGCAATTTACAAAACTGAGAGACTAAACTTTTAATCTATCCTTCGTCTAAATGCAATTTTAAATGCATTGATATATGATATTTAGATTAGGGGACTTTTCACAAATAGAAAAAAAACAAAAGTAATTACACATATAGAAAAAAAAAAGTGGGAAATACAAAAGTATGGAGTGCACTTTTTTCTATATGTGTAATTACTTTTGTTTTTTTCTATACACAACAATTTTTCTTTAGATTAAATAATATTAATTACAAATTTTTTATAAATCTCTTTATAGAATTATTCACCTAAATATATAAGCAAAAATCATTCCGTCAATTTTCATAAAATAATTTTATAAAGATTTAAAAACTATTTCTATATTCATATGAGAGAAAATTGAAAAAAAAAAAAGAATTTTCTCACCTATTTGTACTAAAAATTAAAGTATTATATTTACTTTTAAAAATTATAAGTTACAAATTTAAATAAAATGTAATTCTTTTAGACAAAATAAAATGCAATTTTATTAACGTACAAATGATCACGCTTCGAACTCTGGATCTCATTGGGCATTGTCAATCACCGTGCCCCTACTTAGTTACTAGTTTTTCAATGAAATAAAATAATGTATATTAAATAGGAAAATTTTTACCTATACAAAAAATGTCAAACTATTTACAAAAAAAATAGCAAAAAAAAAAAAATACTGATAAATATTGATAGACTTCTATCAGCATCTATCAGTGATAGACTTCTATCATTTCTATAACTGACAGACCCTGATAGACTTCTATCCGCGTCTATCACAACTATCTAAAAAATTTGCTATTTTGTATAAATAGTTTCTCTTATTTTTCTATTTTTAAAAATTCTCCTACCAAATATACAAACAATTTTTTTATATTAATAAAAATCAATAATATGGAAAACGTCACCAGTTGAGGGGGACATGTGTCCCCATGGCCTATCTACCCCTGTTTCCTCTCCTTTTTTTTCTACGTTTTCTTCCTCGCCTTGCTCCCATGGATACAAGCATCAATGAATTTTGTCTTCTAAGTGCAAATCAATCCTCTTTCTTGTTAGATTCTTACTCATTTTAAAAGTTGATACACTCACCTTTTTTTCCCTATGCATGACCATACAAAGAAACTGAAATGTTCGTCCATGATGAATTTAAAGGTGTTAGGATAAGTTGCTAATGAACACAATTCAACTCATCAACAAGCCAATGTAAAAAATTATGGTTAAATTAGGGAAATTTTTAAAAACAACAAAATAAGTGAAACTATTTACACGAAATAGCAAAATTTTTAGATAGTTGTGATAGATGCTGATAGAATTCTATCGGGGTCTATCAGTGATAGAAATAATAGAAATCTATTACTGGTAGATGCTGATAGAAGTCTATCAATATCCATCAGTATTTTTTCTGCTATTTTCTGTAAATAGTTTGATATTTTTTCTATTTGTGAAAATTTTCCGTTGAATTATGACAAAAAAAAATCAAGCTATACTTTTAAAAAAAATGTCATGTAATTAAAGCCATACGTGTATCAAACATCAATCAATAAATACTTTAGGTAATACAAGAGTGTATCAACAGTATATCTAAACATCAATCTACATTCAATTAGTTACTTATTTTGATGTAAAATATGCATGTTTCATTTTATAAGCATAAACAGGCGTATCACTAATATATCGAATATCAATCAACATACATTTTATATCAAATGTATCAACAGTATAAACGAGTGTATCATTATAAAGTATATCAATAGTATAATCAGTTAAGTGTATCAATAATATAAATGAGTGCATCATATTATCAAGTATATCAAGAATATATCATTCAAGTATATAAACAGTATAAAGATAAATGTGTATCATTATAAAGTTTATCAGCAATATGTTAGTTAAGTATATATCATTATAAAGTATATCAATAATATATCAGTCAAGTGTATCAGCAATATAAACGAGTGTATCACTGATCATTATAATGTATATCAACTATAGATTAATATTATATTTCAACTATAGTATATCAACAGTAGTACATTTTTTTCAATTTAACTTGAAAAGTAGTGTACTTACTTCACTAATTTCATCCTTTTTTTTTTGTCAAACTTTGTTTTTCTTTTTCTTCTTTTTGAAGTTATATACCGATGGAGATATAATTTGTGTCATTTGTGCAAAACCCAAATGTTTGTGCTACAATTGTAATCTAATTTGCTCTTGTTGCAGGCATCATATATATACATATATATATAAAATGTGATGAAACTCAATTAATTAAAACATTAATACTACCCATCGATTTATCATGTACTCGATCCTTAACTTTCCAAATTCAGTTAATAATATTAATAGAATAGTTCTTGTTTTCATAAATATTTATCGTTAAATTAATTAATTAATTTTTATCTTTATTTAAGTTTCACAAAAATAATTTATTTTTCATTAAACTTATATATAAAAAGAATTAGAGAAATTATTTTAAATAACAAAATAACTGAAAATATTTATAAATATAGCAAAATTTCACTGTCTATTTGCAATAGACCGTGATAGACCGTAATTGACTACCAGTAGTCTATCGTGGTCTATCACATGTAGATAGTGAAATTTTTCTATATTCATATATTTTGTTCATTTTTTTATATTTGAAAACAGCTCGAAGAATTACTAATTTGTTCTATAAATATTATTTTTTTAATATTAGTATAAATGGAGTTTAATAAAAACATCCAAAAATTTAATTAAATAATTTTTGTTTTGAAGAAACTATATTTCTTATAAACGATAAAAAGAAAAGCAACTTATTAATTGCATTTAAAATATATAACTTAATTTCTTACCGACCAAATACAACTGCGGTCTTATATATAACTATGACGACAGAAGAAAAAGTTATATTCGATAGAACTCATAAAAGTCGAAGTTTAAATCTCTAATCCAACTACGTATAATAAAAGTAAATTGTAAATGGACAGTGTAAATATTAAAGAAAATTAATGTTGATGCCAAAATTTAGAGATAAAAAAATACATTTGGCTTTCACATGACAATGACAATAAATTTGTAATTTTGAAAAAAAAGACCTGCAAAAGGAAAAAAAATAAAAAAAGAGCTGATGCTAAAGTTAGAAATTATAACTCTAGACTTGAGAAGAAATTGAAAATTTAAATTATCAGTCAGAAATTATAACTCTAGAATTGAGAAGAAGTTGAAAATTTAAATTATCTCATATGGAGCTATAATCATCGAAATTGATTAGTTGGTCGTAAACCTATTTGAGCCCAAATCCAAATTCACCTGCTAAAAGATAAATTGCAATGGGTAACACTTTTATGGTTAATAATTAAGTGTATAACAACATTTTTAAAGAATTGCAAATATAGCAAAATCTATCAGTAATGGACTTCATCGGTAATAGAGTCCTACCAATAATATAGATTCTGAGAGCTAGATCTAATTTTTGTTACATCTGCAAATTATTTTGTATTATACAATATTTGTTAATATTTTAGATCTGATTGCTATATTTACAACTGTCCCTAACAATTAATGTAAATTACTTTTAAATTATTATATATATTAGCTACAAGTTAAAATTTATATGAATTAATATTACTAAAAAATTAGAACATGAAAATTTATTTATAAAAAAAGTTGTTAAATTATATTAAATTTTGTCTTGTATATTTTAATATTTCTCTTTACATAAGAGTTATATTATCAAGGACCTACAAGATAGATACAAAACACTTTCTTTGATATGACGATGTTGTTATCACTAAATCAATTAGATCACTTTGCTATCACGTCAATCTTATCAGCAAACATGAACAACGAAAGAACAATTAATTAAAATTAGCCAACTAAATTATAAATAGGGGAATTATACATATTCACAACGAAAGAGGGTATATATTTGATAATGTTAAAAAATTAAATATTATTTTTCTAAAAATAAATAAATATTATATTAAACATAAAATTGAAAGTTTAGAAATTTATTAGTCACACTTTTCAAAATTTAGGGACTAAACTTGTAGTTTGACCTTCATACAAATGTAATTTTTAATGTACTGATATACAGTGGCAGATCCAGAACTTCTGTCAGGAGGGGCATAAATAGATAAAGTTAAAAGTTTAATCATAAACTTATATAGTTTGTGTTTATATATGGTTCCTAAGCTTTTAAAAATGTTTAATAGGTCTATGAATTTTCAATTTTTGTGTTTAATAGATTCTTAAAATATCATTTTGCATCCAATAAGTCTCTTACATATTTGAATATGTTAGAATTAAATGTTGTATTCGATATTAAATTTAACTTTGTGTTTAATAGATACGATCAAACATTTTTTAAAAATTAATTTATCTATTAACTAAAAAATTTAATATTTACGGTTCAATTCGACACAAACTATTTTTTTCTTATAAGAAAATTAATGTTTAAACATTTTTAATATTTCTAAGATCTATTATATATAAAATTGAAGTTTATAGATTTATTAGACATTTTTAGAAATTAGAGTCAAAATTGAAAGTTTAGGGATTTATTAGTAGCCATTTTCAAAACTGAGAGACTACATTTTTAATTTAACCTTCACATAAATATAATTTTAAATGCATTGATATATGATATCTAGATTAAGTTTTTCTTATTTTTTTTATATTAAAAATTTTCCTTTTATATTTATATAGGAGAAAATTAAAAAAGAATTAAGTTTTCCTTACCTGTTTCAAATGTACTAAAAACTAAAATATTATAATTTTTAAAAAATTAAAAATTAAAAATTAAAATAAAGTGTAAATTAAAATAAAATGTAATTATATTGGGTATATAATTGGTTTTTTCCTTTGAAAATAAGGTGTATAATTGATTTAGACATAAAAATATAGTCTATTAGAAATATGAAATTCCTTCCAAAAAAAAAAAAAAAATAACTACGAAATATGAAATAATTCAAAATTGAAATAAAAATGGTGCATTAATTAAAATGCACTCACATGCTAACCACTTAAGCAAAGTACAACTTGATGTCTTTTAACGAAATGCAATACTACTTATTATGTATTATTATATTTTTTTTTATATTTAATGAAAACTAATATACACATATGTAAAACGTCACAAGTTGAGGGGGCACCTGACCCCTTAATAAGTTTGCCCCTGCTAATATATGATATTTATATTAAGTAATACTAATAGCAAAATTATTATAAATCTTTATAGAATTATCTACTTAGATATATAAATAAAAAATCATCCAATTTACAAAATATTTATATAGTTCTATGTATATATTTTCCACTATGGTACTAACAAGCCACTTTGATGGGGATAGAGTGATACGTGGGACAAGAAGATTTTTTTCAAAATAATAATAATAATAATAATAGTAAATAGAAAAATTAATTTAAATAACAAAACTGATGAAAATATTTACAAATGTAGCAAAATTTCACTGTCTATCGCGATATCTCACAAATAGATAATAAAACCTTGATGTATTTATAAATATTTAGATTTATTTTTCTATATTTAAAAATAGCCCACAAATATAAAAGGGATAAGAAAAATTAGAAACTCATTACATCTTTCATGTTTGGAAAGGAAAAAGGTTGACCTTACTTTAGTAAACTATTTTCTTGAAGAATTTGAGATTGAAGAATGTGAGGGGTGGGTGTTTTTGCACAAAGAATTTGAGTATGGAACTAAATTATTGAACTTCTATGTAATATTGTTTTTGTTAATCTTGGGAGTTAAAAGAGGGGTTTGATATTTTGCTTTAATTTCACTGGAGGTGTATGGGTATGGAATATGTGTGTTTTCATTCTGTTGAAGATCCCACAACTGAATTGATATTTCATGATAAACTAAGATCAGAGTAGCTTATGACCCAAATTTTACACTTAAAAGTTCTGTTGAGTAGTTTGTTTTATAAAATATTTTATTATTTAATTAGTACTACGAAGTCTTATGAAAAATTATTATTATTATATATGATATCCAAGCAAGTTTTTTATGTGTTTTATTAATTACTCTGTTATGTGTTTTATTTATTAGATTTTCGTGATTCTAAATATAAGTTTTATTTCGTATATATGTTTAAGATTTTTTTGCATAGTTTGGCAAATAAGAGATGTTTTATGTTTATTATGAAATATTGTATTTGGATATGATTTTAAGCGTTAAGTAGCATGTATGTTTCAAGTTTTGATTTTCGATTCACTAAAGTTGTACCATGGTGATTATCCACTGCACTCTCGTAAATATGTTTTCATAGGTATAGTCATGATAAACATGAGGTCTTTGGAACCCCCTTTGGCACACACATAGGTTTTAGGTCGTCGTCGGGGGTTTTTACCTTTTGGGCTGCTCTGCGCGTATATGACCACGTTTGCTCTGCTATACGCGTGGAGATTACTCAGTGTATTATGACTATGTTTTCTCTATTATGTACCTCGAGTTCCTTCATATATAGTATGACCATGTTTGGGTACAAATGTTGGTGGAACATTTGTTATATTCATATTTTGGTTTCCAACCATGTTTATTTCTATTTATTTATTTCTCTTTAATTGATTTATGACATTTAAGTTGTAATTAACTTGCACGTATTTTATATCTAATATTTGTGGTTTAACTCGTCGTTTCATGGACTTCAAACTTATAAAAGTATGTTTGTAATAAACTACCACTCACTGAACTTGTTAGTTCATCCTTTTTTCCTATATTTTTCTACCATGTAGTACTTCTTGAGTTTCTAGGTGATTACGTGACGTCTGTCATCTGCCTCGTATAGTACTACATGTTTTTCTTTTGTATGTACATGTGTTAAATCTAAGAAGTTTTGGTAACCGGGTGAACGTTTTATTTATATGTCTTATATAACTATCATTCACATACCAAAATGATTTTGAGTTTAAGTCGTGGGCCGGATTTTTTTTCATGTTTCAAGTCATGTATGTCGTTTGACAGTAGATTCCGTATTTGGTAGAGGTCTATTTGTGTCACATCAATCCTAGACTTAGTACGGTAGTTTGGGGCAGGTTTCTGATCCTCCACTTTCTTTTGTACATTTCTTTTTATATTTAATCTAGTTGGTCATGACTAGAGTTATCTCTATCGACTCCTACTGCAATAGTTAGTGGAGCCTTCAAATAACTTACTTTTCTTTTTAGTTAAATAATACGTGGATAGTAGATTAGAACCTCTTGGTCAAGGTGCTTGATTTATGTAAGTTGAGCTCATGTTTTAGAAATATGCTTACTCAATTCATATAAAAAGGGGCAAGAATGGTAAACTATAAAACATCACTTTTATTCATTGAATATAAAATACAAAGCTACTTAAGCATACTCTTTTATGGATTAATTAACAAGTAGCTAAAGAAGTAGCCTTTTTTTAGCATTAAACATAAAAAAAGTGATAATAAAAACAAGAAATATATAATTCTTAGAACCCCACTATATACTCGGAGAGTCCCTTTCAAATAGAGATGTTGTTTGGAATTCCTCTATCTGTAAGTCCTTCAGTACTAGATGGAAGAAGCAAAGTGTAAGGCACATTAACAGGTCCAGTTCTATTTTTCAATTGACATCTTTATTCCTTTCTCTAATTCTATTTTCAACTTCAAACACTTGTTTTCCAAAATTCTCAAACACTTCCATGCAGCCTTTCTGATGTCCATCAATGCAGCTCTTTGTCCAAGATAAACCTCATCAGAAGACAAATTTCATTAGTGAAACACCAAGAAGTGTTTGAAATTGTGAATTGATTGTTCTTAAGAAAACCTTCTTTGGATTTGATTCAAGTTCTTTATACTCAGCACTACCTGCTTCAGGCATAAGCCTACGACTTATAGTTGGTTTATTTGGAATATAACCTCCATAAGGATATTGTCCAAAGTTAACTGCTGCATGAAGAGCTGAAGAAATCCAGATAATGATAGTACATGTTTCAACTAGTTCCTTCCATGTTTGCAACTTTGGCCACCATTGTTCATTTTTCTTATCAGCATGACCTTTCTCTTTAAGCTCTTTCCACCAAGATTGAAGTTCAACATCATTTTGAATTGCCTTATCGTCTTTGTAGTATAGAGAGCAATAGTTTGTAACCCATGTTTTGATTGTTGACCAAATCTCAAGCCCATCAACAGCAAATGGATAGTCCTCTATTAGTAACCGAGCTCCATTTGGAGAACTTGCATCCTCAACCGCTACACCTCTACATAAAGAAAATGATAAGAAAATGCTCATCTTTGGATTATATAATTAAAAAGGGAAAATTTGCACAAAGCACCGCTGAACTACGGGTAGTTATGACTATACACCTAAATATCTAATTTGATCTATCGTCTCGTAGGCCCCTTTTTATTAAGATTGACATCTATATATCCATAAAATTAAAATCATGATATTGATGTCGACATCATATTTAAATTCTTGATTTTGAGTGAACATCAAAAATATTGATTTTGAGAATATAAATATATCATGAACAAGGGTAATATATAGAATCCCTTTAACCTTGGTTTAGGGGTGATTAGTCAACAAATTACAGGGTGCTGGTTGCAACAAACTCCTATAGTTCAAGGGGTGGTTGATCAATTAAATAAGGTGGGTTTGTGCAAAATTTTACTAATTAATTAAAATAGACCAAAATAAAATTTTGAAAAAAAGAATCATGTCTCAAGAATTGGTGATTTACCTCTTGATGAGATTAGGAGTGCTTGGTCAAGGAAATTCCACTCCTTGTATATTTGAGAAGATAACTCTATGGAATACTTTGATTGAAAATGGGTCGATTCAAGAAGACCATCAGCATTAACAAGAACTTGTCTTGCAAATGCATTGATAAACATAGTGTCTTTGTAATGAAGAACAAGCAACTTATGAATTGGGTGAAGAACACTCAATTGTCTATGTGTTGCAATCACAAATGGCTCTTGTACTGCATGAGTATTCAACCTACAATAATAATTTTCAAGTGTAATAACATCATATTTCAAATCACACACACTATATATATATTTTGTTATTAAAGATTTTATGAGAATGTTTTAATAATTTATTTGATATATACCAATGGCTGATAAGTTGATGATAACCAGCATCATTTACAGCCACATAAGCCTTAGCCAATTGCCATACTGAGTTTTGAACTCCTTCTTCAGCTGGAAAATATTGTTTGCTATTTGCACCAAATTGATCAGCTTGAGGATGTGGCAGACTCAACTCAATCACCAATGGCTTTAAAGTCCCATCATCTTTCAAAAAGAGTAATGTTCTTGTTGCATAAGCTTTTGTTGATGAATTTATTTTTCTAAGATATGGCATTAGTGCATCATGATGATCCAATATGTATAGCCTCTTCTGATTCAATGCCTACATTATAGATCAAAAAATTATAACCCATAAATTAAATTAAAATAATATAAATTGGAGGACAAAAAAAAGTAGGTCATCCTTTTTAAGGTTTACCTCAGCCACTGTAAGACCTTCTAACCCAAACTTTATGTCTTCTTCAGTAATCTTGCTATTTTGATCACCATAGATTTTGGAGTCAAGTTTGCTCAAAGGAGAAAATTCCTATAAATATTAAAAATATATATATAATTTTTTTTAAAATAAAAATTATTATGTAAAGATGGACTGAAAATAAAAATTTTGAAATTATTACCTCAAGACGACGAATGATTAGAGGGTTAACTCCAGCAAGCATTTCTCTTGCAAATTCTTCATCTGTTTTCCATGCGGACTTTCCTCTATTTTCAATTATTGGATGAAAATATCGAATAATAATGGTTAATTATATAACTATGAATTTCAAATTATTATTTAGTATGTTTCATTAAAGAATTAATATAGATATTCAATTTCTTATTTAGTTAATTTAGCCCTCTAATTTAGGAATTACCACTATGCTACAACAATATTAAGTTAGGGATGATATAAATATTATTATTATTTTTTCTATTTAAAAAAAAAAGAGAAAAAGGTCCAATATTTTGTTTACCAAAGGATTTGAACTAAGTGGAGGAAGAAAAATCTAAGTGCATGAGCACTGTACTACAACAATATTAATTAAAAAAAGTATAAGTTATTATTTATAGGTTATAATATCATTTTGGTTCCTACACTTTAAAGGTCTAAGTTTTTTTTGAAAATATTCACAAGGTAAGAGGGATCAGTAGGTGCACCGAGACATCTTAATTAGGTTGACACCTCTCTAGCACCCTCGTCACGCCCCAAAACTAAAAGTATTAGATTAATAATCGGTGAAAAGTACACTAGCGAGTTAGAGAACTAAAAGTATTAGATTAATAATCGGTGAAAAGTACACTAGCGAGTTAGAGAAAAGTTCGATAGTTGAAAATGCAATGAAATACCAAAAAAAAAACTCTCCAAGAGAATATTTCTTTGACGATAAATATAAGTAGAACATTATATTTTATAAACCAATACTAGTAGAAACATCACAATATGAACTTGATTTTAAATGAAATAAAATGAAAAATAATTAAACTAATACAATTAGAGTTTTAAATATAGAAGAAGTGCAAGGTACAAATTAATTTATTTCCTTAATAATAAAAGATGATACAAATTTCATTAAGCAAATAACCATACCATAAATTACACTTTTTACCCAATACTCAAGGAAGAGGTAGGTTATGCATAAAATTTAACCATCAAAATTCAAGTTTAAGGTATGTTTGGATTACATTTTCAAGTGTTTAATTTAAAAAATAAGTCATTAAAAAAAAAAAAGTTAACCATCAAAATTTAAATTTAAGGCATGTTTGGATTACATTTTCAAGTGTTTAATTTAAAAAATAAGTCATTTTAAAAAAAATTAAAGTGTTCAGCAACCACTCAAAATAGCAACCACTCAAAATAGCTTTTGAAGTGTATTTTAAATAGTTTTTGTCAAAAAAATTTAAATAAAAATAAAAATAAGTTTTTTCAAAAATACTTTTTTCTCTAATCAATCTAACGGGCACTTAATATTTAATTCAACTCAGCAGTGATGTGCGACTGTGATATAGATGGGGAGAAATAACTTAAGTACTAAGCCCTAAAATTGGTGGCGATGCATAAAAAATGTTTTAATTTATTAATTATTTATTATGTTTTGTTGTTGTCTTATATTTTAAGGAAATTACTAAAAACAAATATCAAATATTTATAAATATAAAAAAATTTCACTGTCTATCAGTGATAGACCGCGATAGAATTCTATCATTTTCTATCGCTCAAGCAAATGAATTCTATCGCTTGAGTGATAGAAAATGATAGAATTCTATCACGGTCTATCATTGATAGGCTGTAAAATTTTTCTATATCTATAAATAGTTTGGCTCATTTTTCTATATTTAAAAAGAATCCTATATTTTAGGTGTGTTTTCAAAATAAAAAGTTCAATTTTGAAAACTAAAAGAAAATAGTTTTCAATTTCTTTTAAAATTGACCAGAATTCCGATGTTTACATATAAAATTAAAATATAAAAATCACAACTTTTTTAAAAACTAAATAGTGACCAAATCTGTTCTAACAAATCCAATTTTAACTCACTAACCAAAGAAAAAGTGATTGAGTAGATATATATATAACTATAATTAGAAAATAGTTGTATTGTGCAGGGATATAATAGAGAAAATTAACTTTGACATATGATTTATTAAATTCTTGAGATATAATTTTGAAAAAATTATATTAGAGGTCGGGGGATCAATAGACGTACTATGATATCTCAACTAAGTTGACATATTCATAGTACTCTCATCATGCCTCTATCCAAAAGCGATGCATTAACTTGTAAAAATATGTACAAATAAAGCAAAGGACCAAAAAACAAACAAAAAGAAAATGAGAGGCTAAAGGAAAGCCTTCCAATTGAGCATTATACAAGACGCATCATTTTTTTTTATATCCGTGAGTGTCCAAATTAGCTTACGAACAACTCGACTAATTTTACAGAATAACCCGCCTGACCCTACAGCATTTGGGTGTCAAGGAAACTTGTAGGATATTATACAAGACGCATTACAATTACAAAAAAAGGTTAGATCTAATACTCTATTAAGCAGCTTGATAAATTATATCTTCCCAAAGATGATTAGACGATTTCTCCTTGTTCTAAAATGTTCTGTTCTTTCGCTTTAACCAAAGGCTTCAAAGACAAGTCCCAATCAGATTAAATTAAATTTTAATCTATTATTGATATAATTAAATTTTAAATTAAATTAAACAACAAATTAAGCATATAAATATGACAACTTTGTAGGAGAAATGAAAAAACAAAAACCTAACAACAATGGTATTAAATTGTTTATCTCTTACTTGATAAAAGCTTGACAATTATCATCATACAACCAAACATGTACATAACTCAATTAGTTTGGACCAATATTATTGAGCAAATGCCAAAAAGTTTGAATCTTTAAATCCACATGTTTGAATGCTACAAAGACCAAAACTTGCACTTTCGAAAACAAAACCAAATCACAATTGGGTAAAGTTTACTCTAGAATGTAGTACATGTTTGAGAGTGATTTTAAATATAATTTTCATATCATTAAACTTGATTTTCAATTATTAAAAATATGTTTTAAAATGATTTTAAAAAGACAAAAATGATTTTAAACATTCTGAAAATCAAAAATATGTTTTAAAATGATTTAAAAAAGACAAAAATGATTTTAAACATTCTAGATAAAAAAAAAAGTTCTTAAACGGTTAAAAACGGTACTTAAATTACTTTTTGTGCAATTCACTATACTTTTTTAATATTGTGAATTGATTTTCAAAAGTTGCTATATAAATTTTATGTGTGTTTGAAATATTAGCCTCAAGTTTAATTCCGCTAAGGTGAGAGAAATATCTAGCCACAGAGAACAAGATCATTTTAGAGTAGTCATTGAGAATAGCTTGTAATGAGGGAGGGATTTTGAAGTGTAACAAACACTTCAGGCCCACGATTCGAATTCGACTGTGGGATTTATATCTTAAATCTTGTAGTGGGCAACCAACGACAAAAAACATTCAATTATTCGCTGTTGGAATTGATGTCTTAAATCTCGTAGTTTATAATTTTTAAACAATGTTCATTTATTTAATAAAATAAAGTTATTTTATTCAAATTAGTCTTGTGTAACTCAATCCAATAAACTAAGATCCAATGTTATTTAATATAACTTGAACAGTATGTGGTAGACATACAAGTGGATCGTGTTCAAGTAATAACCTAGAAGGTCTGCAGTAAATGGATAAGGTTTGGTGCCTTATATATTCTGGTGACACCGGATATGAACCCACTTTGTAAATGTTACAAGAGTTATAAGTGTTACAAACGATTTGGTCTAAATCGTTCATGTGCAGACATGCAACTGGGGGTATCCTATATAAAGAGTTTGTATAAGACTGGATCGTGAAATGATTAATCTCTCTCTATAACACTATTGATTGAAGATATTAACATTTCATAAGACGGCCAAACGTAACTCGATCTCAATCCTGATTGAGTTATGGACTCATGTCTATAGGGACAGTCCTTTGATTTGTATGGTGAGAGTGACTCGTGTCGCCAACTCAATAAACCTACCATCTTGGAGACTTGTTCAAATTGGGAGCTGAGAACATAGCCACACAAGATGGAATTCACTCCTTCCCATCTTTAGGGTAAGTAGATGAATTGCTCCCTTAGAGGTTGGTTCTAGGCCTTAAACAATGAGGCCTTACCCTTTCACTAGCTCGAAAGGAATTTAGTTTATAGTTGGACTATAAATTAATTATTCATTAAGGGGATCAGTTGGTACTTAAGAAGTAAAAGGTAATTACAGGAGTAAAATGATAATTTGACCCAACTGTAATTATAAGCAATTCGTGGAGGGTCGACTTACTGATAATGGTTATATCTATGGACATAGAAATATATGTACAGTCGAAGAATGTATCTGTGGGTCTTTAGTGAAGTGATCCACAATTAATGAATGTTAATTAATTTAATTAAAAAGTGTAATTAATTAATCTCGAATCATTTGAGCTTCTAACCTATGGTCCACTAGGTTCCCTGCTAACTCAGGGTAAAACAAAGATTAATTAGTTTTGGATAAAATTTGAGTTGTTCAAATTATAAAAGGGAAAGTGCATTAATTGTATCTAATACAATTAATATAATGTATATAGATACATTATAATATAAAGTTAATTTTGAAGTAGATTCAAAATTAAACTTTATAATATTAGAGTATTAATGTTTGAATAAGATTCAAATATTAAATTAATATGAATAAGATATTCATATTGTAAAGAAACTAAATATTAATTGCATAAGATACAATTAATATAAAGTATATAGATACATTATATTATAAAGTTAATTTTGAATTAGATTAAAAACTAAACTATATAATATGAGAGAATAATATATTTGAATAAGATTCAAATATTAAATAATATGAATGTGATGCATATTAAAGCTATAGCTTAAATATGAATCATATAATGTCAATGAGATTCATATTTAAGCTATAGGTTATGAGAGAGAAATGCATTTGAATATGATTCAAATGTAATATTAATTAAATATATGATATATAATTATTTCTCAAAAAAATATATGATATTTAATTAATATGTATTAATTAATTGATTAATTAATATATTTTTATTCAATTAAATTAAATTAAATAAGATTTAATTTAACCTTAGTTTAATTTTAACTCTCCATAGTTAAGGGGAGTTAATGGTGAGTTAAGGGAAATTATTGAAAACTTCCCAACTCTCTGTAAAAAAAAGAAAAAGAAAAAGAATATAACGTGTTTTTAGAGAAGTGACAACGGGGTTCTGTATTCTTCCATCTCACACTCTCATTCTCTCAACAAGAAAAGTATAAATTCTCTCTCAATCTCTCAACTCTCAACACACACTAAAGAGAAAAGCGTTTTCTCTATAAAGTTTAGTTTTTCCCTTTGTATCCAAAAGGTTGGTTCCCACAAATCTTTTCTTTGCTGGAGAATAGCAGGAAAGACTTGGCGGTGGTGTCCAAATTCCTTGAAGATTCAAAAGACTTGCTGTGGAAAAGAATTGAAGAGGTTGTCTTCAAATGTATCTTCTTTTCCCTGTGATTTTCATCTTAAAAAGCATGGCGTAAAATATATGTTTTTTTCCTTTGTTTTTTTTTTCTCTAGATTTTCAAATCAAATTTGACACCAGTGTTCAAACGCTTCCACATTGAGATTTGATCCCTTCATTTACGACTAACATAATCAACACCATACTTCGTGAGAAGATCCTAGAATAAGGAAGATTGTTTTTACTTTTTATTTTTGTGAAAATAGAAGGGGAAAACAATGAGAAATCTAAACGAAAAAGGAGGAAAAAATGGAAATGCAAGGAAAACAAAGTTGGCGACAGCCAATGGCCATAAGCAGCCTGTCGACTACCACAAGTAGTCATGCATCGATCGTCGACAATCATGACAGTAGGTCGTTGACGATCACTATAGTCAGTCGCCAACAATCACTACGGTTAGTTGTCGACAGTCACAACGGTCGATCTATCACCAACGGTTACAACAGTCGTCTGTAGAGAACGTGACATTTGTGAAGGAATTGAATCCCGGTGAAAGTGTGTGATCGCTTATGATTTCAACTTTAAATTGCGTATTGTGAGAAAAAACAACGAAATATAGTACAATGCAGTAGGATAAACATATTTAGAATTAAACATGCTGAGAAGAGGAAGAAGGAAGGAAACAGAAGCTTACCCTTGTAGTTTTCTTTTTCTTCATAGGACTCTTTTCTAAAGTCAGGAATTGTACGATCTTCCAAAAAACACAACAACAAAACACCTTGGACACCACCATGAGGAGCACTCACTAGCCTCTAGGAAAATTAGGTCTTGGATGAGTGGTCTCCAACAAGTTTTGGTATGGAAGAACATGAAATTTTGTGAGTGTTACATAGAACAAAAATTCTTCTGTCTTCTTTTTCTGTCTCACTTCTTTTGTGTATCACCTCATGTAAAACTGCAGAGGTTAAGTTATATGTGAGAAGTGCTGAGGGATAAACTCCCTCATCCCAGGATTAATACCCAAGTGGGAGTTATCAGTTTAATTTTAAAATGATTTTATTAAATCAAATTTAATAAAATTAAGATATATATAACTAGTTAACAGTTAACTAATTATTCTCACATAACCTATAGTTTAATATGAATCTTATTCACTGTTGATTATTTCCTATTTTGTTAATATTTTCACTGTATTTATTTTATTATATTTGCTATAGTTATATTTTCCTTAATTTCCTTATTTGTAATTGGGTGTTTCTTCTATTTAAGAAATTCATCATAGCTTTGTGAATAATAAGAGAGGAAAATACATATTTTGAGCATGGTATCAGAGATAAAAAAAACCCTAAAAACTATCCTAACCCTAGATTAAACCTCCACTGCCGCCGCACCTTGAGCTGCCGCCGTCCGTACGCTGCGCCGCCGCCTTCGTCCGTACACAGTACCTCAGCAGAGTACGTCGTTTTTTCTGCTCGCTGGATCCGACCAGCAGCTCGTTATTCCGACTGTCTATAGCCGTTTGTTAGCCGTACTATCATTTGATTCTTTTTTTGTTCTTCAGCCGTGGTACCTCTTTGGTTCAGCCGTAAGCCGCTGCCTCACTGTAACTGCTACCATGTCAGATGAAAAGGCACCTATTACAAAGGTTTCAGACAATCGAATCAACCTCAATCCTCCTACTGTCCAAATAACTTCTATTCGACTTAATGGAGATAATTTCCTTCGTTGGTCTCAAAGTGTTCGGATGTATATCCGTGGACAAAGAAAGATAGGCTATATTACGAGAGAGAAAAGCAACCCTCCTTCAGAGGATTCGTCCTTTGCTATATGGGATGCTGAAAATTTCATGGTCATGACGTGGCTCGTTAATTCCATGGTTGAAGACATCAGCTGCAATTATATGTGCTACTCCACTGCAAAGGAATTGTGGGATAGTGTGACACAGATGTACTCTGATTTGGGAAACCAGTCACAAGTATTTGAGTTAAATCTCAAATTAGGAGATATGCGACAAGAAGGTCAATCAGTCACGCAATATTTTCACTCTCTTAAGAGAATCTGGCAAGATCTTGATCTCTTTGATATATATGAGTGGAAATCTACAGATGACCAAAAACATTACAGGAAAACTGTAGAGGACAGCCGTATCTACAAATTTCTTGCTGGCCTCAATGTTGAATTTGATGAAGTCCAAGGTAGAATTCTTGGGAAAATTATTCTTCCTACAATTAATGATGTTTTCTTTGAAGTTCGCAAGGAAGAAAGTCGCAGGAATGTGATGATTGGAAAAACACCTATTGAGTAAGTTGAGAGTTTTGCGTTGGTAACTGAACATACTGCCATGAAGACCTCTGATCATCCCAACAAGACACATGAAAAGCCTCGGGTCTGGTGTGATCATTGCAATAAACCTCGACATACTCGTGAAACCTGTTGGAAGCTTCATGGAAAACCTGCTAATTGGAAGAGTTCTAAACAAAGTGACAGACACCCCCATCAACATACCTCTAGTGCAAATGTGACTGACTCTAATCTGTTTAGCAAGGAGCAGATTGACCAAATCCTGCAACTGTTAAAAACTAGTTCTTCATCTGGTAATCCTAGTGTTTCCTTGGCACAAGGAGGTAATTATCCTCAAGCATTTTCTTGCATAAATACTTCTCCATGGATTATAGATTCTGGAGTCACTGATCATATGACTAGTTCCTCCTCTTTGTTTGAATCATACTCTCCGATATATAGTACTTCCAAAATTCGTATTGCAGATGGTAGTTTTGCCCCTATTGCAGGCAAAGGACATATTCCTTTGACTCAAAAATTTATTTTACGTTCTGTCCTTCATGTTCCAAAGTTAGCATGTAATCTGTTATCCGTCAGTCAAATCTCTAAGGACGCTAACTGTCGTGTTATTTTTTGTGGAACTCATTGTACCTTTCAGGATCAGGACTCGGGGGAGACGATTGGCAGTGCTAGAATGATTGATGGTCTCTATTACTTTGATGATAAAGTTTGTTCTAGTTATAAAACGGCTCAGAGCTTCAGTAGTGTTAGTTCTTCCTCTGTTCTAGAAACTATCATGCTTTGGCATCGTAGATTAGGGCATCCAAATTTCTTTTATTTAAAATATTTATTTCCAGATTTATTTAAAGGAATTGATTGTTCTGATTTTCATTGTGAAAGTTGCATTTTTGCCAAACATCATCGATCCACTTATTTGCCTAAACCTTATAAGGTTCCTCACCTTTCTCTTTAATTCATACTGATGTGTGGGGACCGTCTAAAATCTTGACACATAGTGGTAAGCGTTCGTTTGTTACCTTTATAGATGATCACACTCGTCTAACCTAGCTTTATTTATTAACCAAAAAATCAGAAGTAAAAGACGTTTTTGTTCGTTTTTACAATATGATTGAGACTCAATTTCAAAATAAAATATGCATTCTTCACTCTGATAATGGTACTGAATATTTCAATGAACACTTGAAAACTTTTTTGCACGAAAAGGGTATTGTTCATCAAGCTACATGTCGTGATACTCCTCAGCAAAATGGCATTGTTGAACGAAAAAATAGACATCTCCTTGAAGTTGCCTGTGCTCTTATGTTTTCTATGAATGTTCCAAAATATTTGTGGGGTGATGCAGTCCTTACTGCTACCTACTTGATCAATCGAATGCCTTTAAAGATTTTTTTTTCCTAATGTTAGGCTTTTTTCTGACTTACCAATGAAATTATTTGGGTGTCTTGCATATGTTCATACTTCTCTTGCTCGCACTAAACTTGATCCTCGAGCCATTAAATGCATCTTTGTAGGTTATGCTCCTCATAAGAAAGCTTATAAATGTTTTGACCCCTCGACCAACAAGTATGTAGAGAGTTTGGATGTAGTATTTCTAGAAAATCATCCTTATTTTAGCCCAAATTCTCTTCAGGGGGAGAAATCTAATCTTGAAGATCATTTTTTGGGAAACCCCACACATTATTGACCCTGAAATTATGAACACTAGTCCTGTGATATCAAGTATAGAAAGTTTCTCTTCAGGGGGAGCAACATTAACACCTGAACTTCAGGTTTATACTAGAAGAAACTTGACTCAAAGGGATCGAGAACAGACATCTGATCTATCACAGGACCAATCTAATACTCTGATGAATGATCTTGAAGATCCAGGTAACATACACTCTTCTTCTTCTCATAATTCCCTACCTGATGTTCCTGATCTTGATCTTCCAATTGCTCTTAGGAAATGTACTCGTAAATGTGTCAAATATCCCATTGCAAATTATCTTTCTTATCATAGATTGTCTGACAGTCATAAAGCCTTCACATCCAAAATAACCGACCTATTAGTTCCAAGGAATATTCAGAAGGCCCTAAATGATTTGAACTGGAATTTAGCAGTGATGGAAGAAATGAATGCGCTGAAACAAAATTGCACATGAGACATAGTTGATCTACCAAATGACAAAAAAATAGTAGGATGAAAGTGGGTGTTCACTGTAAAATGTAACGCAGATGGTAGTATCGAAAGATACAAGGTAAGATTGGTTGCTAAGGGGTTCACTCAGACTTATGGAGTTGACTACCAGGAAACATTTGCGCCCGTTGCTAAAATTAACTCTATCAGAATTTTGTTGTCTGTTGCAGTTATTTTGATTGGCCTCTCTATCAACTTGACGTTAAAAATATTTTTCTTAATGGGGATCTTGAAGAAGAGGTTTTTATGGACCTGCCACCTGGCTTCGAGATGGATCTCGGGGTTAACAAAGTGTGCAAGTTAAAGAAATCATTATACGACCTTAAACAATCTCCTAGAGCCTGATTTGAACGGTTTGAGAAGGCAGTCACCAGCTATGGATTCAGTCAAAGTCAAGCTGATCACACTATGTTCTATAAACATACAAAAAATGACAAAGTTATTGTCTTGATAGTGTATGTTGATGATATTATTCTTACAGGTAATGATGAAATAGGACTGACTTGTGTGAAGGAACTACTAGCTTCTGATTTCCAAATCAAAGACCTAGGAACCTTAAAGTACTTCCTAGGCATGGAGTTTGCCAGGTCCAAGAGTGACATTATTGTCAACCAAAGGAAATATTTTCTTGACCTCCTGAAAGAAACAAGTTTGCTTGGTTGCAAGGTAGTTGACACACCCATTGAGCAGAACTTAAAATTAGAAGCTGCAACTGAAAAAGAAATAAAAGACAAAGAAAAGTATTAAAGACTTGTGGGGAGACTCATATATCTCTCACACACATGTGCTGACATTGCTTTTGCCGTCAGTATGGTGAGTCAATTCATGCATGCACCTGGACCAGCACATTTTGATGCCGTTTATAGAATCTTGAGATATTTGAAAGGTACCCCTGGGAAAGGCATATTGTTTAGAAAGCATGATCATCTAAATGTCGAAGTTTACACGGATGCAGATTGGGCAGGTAGTACTACTGATAGAAGATCCACTTCGAGTTATTGCTCCTTTGTTGGAGGAAATCTTGTTACTTGGCGAAGTAAAAAACAAAGTGTGGTCGCGAGAAGTAGTGCTGAAGCTGAATTTAGGGCATTAGCCCATGGTATTTGTGAAGGCATATGGATAAGAAGACTACTAGAAGAACTGAAATTCTATCAGACGATTCCCATGAGAATTTATTGTGATAATAAAGCAGCAATTTCTATTGCCCACAATCCGGTCCTTCATGATAAGACAAAACATATTGAAGTTGATAAACATTTCATAAAGGAGAAGATTGATGTTGGAATAATATGCATACCTTATCTTCCAACAACAGAACAAATTGCAGACGTGCTAACTAAAGGCCTTCCAAAGTGGCAATTCATCAACTTAATTGACAAGCTGGCCATAAATGATATCTTTCAACCAGCTTGAGGGGGAGTGTTGATTATTTTCTATTTTGTTAATATTTTCACTGTATTTATTTTATTATATTTGCCATAGTTATATTTTCCTTATTTGTAATTTCCTTATTTGTAATTGGGTGTTTCTACTATTTAAGAAATTCATCCTAGCCTTGTGAATAATAAGAGAGAAAAATACATATTTTGAGCATTCACATTAATTTGAATCTTATCTAAATATTTTCTCACACATACATAAAGTTTAATTTTGTATCTCATACAAAATTCACTTTATATTATAATGTATCAATATACATTATTTAATCGTATCTACTACAATTAATTCCCTTAAAATTAATTTGAACAATTCAAATTAAATCAAAACAGCTGACTGTCATCTTATCCTATATGAGCTAGCAAGTCGACCTAATGGACCTATCAAATTGAAGCTCTAATGATACGAAATTAAATCAATTAAACTCTTTAATTAATTAATCAAAATTCATTAACTACCGACACTCCACTAAGACCGACAGCTGCACTCTTCGCTCTGTAGATATATTTTTATGTCAACGGATATAAGCAATTAATGGCAAGTAAACCCTTCATAAATTGCTCGTAACCACAACTGGGTCAAATTATCGTTTTACCCCTATGTTACTTCTAACTCCTTAAGCACCATTGATCCCTCTAATGAATAATTTAGTCATAGTCCAACTATGAACTAAACCCCTCTTTGGCCAATGAGAGGGTGAGGCGTCTCATTGTTTAAGACCCGATATCAGCTCTTAAGGGAGCAATTCATAAGATGTGAATTTCATCTTGTACAGTTGAGTTCCCAGCTACCTGCTCAGACAAATCCCCAAAAGGGTAGGCTTATTGAGTCGGCGAACCTGGTCACCCTCACCCATACAAATCAAAGGATTACCCTCATAGGCAGAAGTTCACAACTGACTCAGAATTAAGATCGAGTCACCTATGATCATCCTAGTGAAATGTAAGTCTCATCAAACAACGATGTTTAAACGAGAAACTAACCATTTTTGCGGTCCGGTCTTTACATGTCTCACATGTGTAGGTTACCCACACTTACATGTCTCTACATAAACGTTTAGAATCAAAACGTTTGTGACACTTTACAAAATTTGTAACAATCACAAAGTAGGGCATATCCGTAGTGTTACCTAGGATCTTAGTTTATTGGTTTTGGGCTAATGCAACTAAATGTCAAATAAACTAACTGTTATTTTATAAAATAAACAATTCATTTGTACAATACAAGTTCACAAACTACAAAACATCGAGACAATAATTTAGGTAGATTTTAAACTTTATCAATCATGCAACTTACACCAAATATAGGCAATCATTTTTGTATCATGGAAAATGTGAGGGTCAGGCTTTATAGTGTCTTAGTTTGGAGGCTATAGCCTCATGGATATATATTGATCCTAGAGTTTTCTATAATCATCTACGATCAATAGGACGAGATTAATAGGTCGGTTTCTTCTCAGCAAGTGATCACACTATTATTGTATGAGAAGTACATGATTACATAATTAAGACTATGCACAAATGTATTCCCCCTTAATATTTTGCATACATCAATTGTTAGTTAGTGTCGTGTACGTTACATTACACATCATTTTTAATATTTTAAAATGATTGTTGATGATCATAGGGTTTAAATATTTTACTAGAATATATTATGAAAAAGTTAAATGTTAGTTTTTTTAGTTCAACAATGGTAAGAGCAAGAGATCGAACCGTCGACTTTTGAAATGGTAATTAATGCCTTTATCGACCTTTGGAATACTAAATTACAAATTTAGTCCATGAGCATATATATCTTTGTCTAATAGGTTCTTAAATTTTTTTATATAAAAAAAAAATGTAGGTCTCAAATTTTCAAATTTGTTTCTAGCATGGTCCCGACATAAAATTAAATTGTGTCTAACAATATCTTATTCTTCTAAATTTGTGTATAATACAATCATAGATATAAAATATTGTTGAATAGGGGTCAATGATTCATTAGGAATAAAATTGAAAATTTAGAGAACTGCTAGACATTTTTTAAAAGTTATATAGACCAATTACGTATAAAATAGAAAGTTTAGGAAGTTTTTAAACCAAAATATAAAACTTCAAGAGGTAAACTTTGCAGTCCTAATAAAAAAAATAAAATGATAAATTGTTGAATAATTGTAAGTTAAGAGCTCTCTATCTTTAAATCTAACAATTTAATGCTTACCTTGCTAAAGGATGCACATTTTGTTGCCTTGCATGTGAGCGCAAAGTATAATTAAATCTCAAATCATATGTTTTTTGTTTTTCTCCTTCCAGTTTTTGACGACCCAAGAATTAAACCTCTAACCTTGGGTTCGTTAATACAAACTTTAGGCTAGTTGAGTTATGATCATATTGATAATCTCAAATTATGTAGATATCTAATCTTAAACATATATAATTAATTATTTTTATTTTTATTTTTATATTTAGTATGAAAATTCTCAAATCTCTTAATGATGATCCATAAAATTTATTCTACGTCCCCAAACTTTAAGAAGTATACCATTTATACCGTGTTATCTTGATTCATTAGAAAGTGGATGAGTAAGGAAATTTCTCATTGAGTTACATACTTACGTAAAAATGAATAAACCTCAGTTTCAAGAAATAATATCTTCCACGAAGACATTCACCAATGAAGCGGAAGCCCTTTTGAAAGAAGCTATTCAAGAATAGATGGAACGTTTTCTACTTCAAGACCAAGTATAAAAGAAAACAAGTAAAGTATAAATCAAATAAAGGAGTTTCCACTTTAAAATTCTATAAACCCCCCCCCCCCCCAACTACTCTTTACTCAAGTTCTCAATTAAGACCAAACAACATTTCATTGATTCTTTTGTTTTTTTATTTCAATTTTCCGAGTTCTTTATTCAATATATCAATTACAACATAAAAAATAAATAAATGTGAAATTTTTGAATAGTCAGAATGATGAATCCCCTTAATTAAAATTAATAAGAAGTACCTTGAAATTCATAAAGGATTTATTTGTCTTTGTATCGTTACATTATGCTTCAACATTTAATTTTGTGTTTAATAATTAAGTTCCTACAAATTTAATTTCTTATAAAATTACCACATCTATTGGTTATAACATTAAATTTTGTATCTAATAAGACATTTGACTTTCCATTTTTTTTTTTTTTTTTTTGTCTAATAGATTAGTAAACACTTTTAAAGTTGAAGATCTATTTAAACAAAAAATTGGAAGTTTTAGACCTATTAGAAACTTTTTAAAGTTCAGAACCCTATTAATAGTATAAACTCACTACATGAACTAAAACTTGTAATTCAACCTTAAAAGTATAACCCAAGAGAAAAAAAAGATAAGAAATAAAGTTGATCCAAAATCGAAATAGAGAAAATAAATGTTAAAAATCTATATACTTTGAAAGCAAAAGTTCATGAAGTATGAAGAGAGATAGAGTATAGGCATAATGAGAATAGAAACATGAATATTACACGCTCACAAAATATATGG
Source organism: Lagenaria siceraria (assembly GCA_002890555.2). NCBI lineage: Eukaryota > Viridiplantae > Streptophyta > Magnoliopsida > Cucurbitales > Cucurbitaceae > Lagenaria > Lagenaria siceraria. The sequence goes on from CM016486.1 coordinate 7,346,724, forward strand.
AGAATGAAAACAATGGACATTGAAGATCAAATTCAAATTCAAATTCAAAGTCAAAGTCAAAAATCTGTTCTCCATCATCAAAAGCAAACATCCAACATAAAGCAGCAACAAAGAGCAGCCACACTGCAAAATTTACAAACGATTTTAGAGGATTTTTCATAATTATATATATATATATATAACCATGTAATTTCATTGTCAAATAGACATAAAAGAAAAAAATATAAAACTAAGAAAATTAATATTGTCCAACTTATAAAGTTGGTCAAAAGGTAAAATTTCATGAAACTCAATTGATTCCAAATTTGTGTAAAGGAAATAATTTTATTATTATGTACTATTATACAAAAAAAAAAAAAAAAAAAAAAAAAAGACAAAATAATTGCTATATTATTATTATTTTTTCATTAACTTTAAAGGAAGAAATTAAGTATATGAAAAAAAAGTTTAAAAAGGTCATTAATGGTATGTCGAAATTGAAATGGTAAAACTTTGGAGAAGAATTTTTTAAAGGCAAATTTCATATTTTCTAAAACCTTGTTCCACAAAAATAAGCTAGCTCTAAAAGTTGACTATGAATATATATATATATATATATATATATATATATATTGGGTGCACTTATCTTGAAGCTGACTCATATCACGTAATAGAAAAGACTAAAAAGATATTTAAATATGTATATTTTTAAAATACATATTTAATTTTTTAAAAAAATCTCTTTTCTACTCCTCTAATCCCCGCCGTTATTTCCCTCTTCATCTTCATCATCTCTCAAATTCTCTCCCTCTCAAGTTCTCTATCTCCAACACAACAACATGATGAAATTAAAATCTTAAGAAAATCTTAAGAATCAAATGCATTTATTCATAGGAACGGTTAATTAAAAATATAATATATATATATATAATATGTTATTAAATTTTTATAGACAATCTATTGATATTTTTACATTTTTATGAGCTTAAAGATGGTAAATTAACTTTCAATTATATTCATGAACCACAAAAAAAAAAAAAAAAAAATTACCAATACGAATATAATATGAGTTATAAACATTTTAACTTGTTCTAAAAAATAGAGAATGACTATTTACTTTTATATATATATATATAGTTTTTATAATTTTTTTAGTTAAAATATCATTTTTGGTCTCTATATTTTAAAATTTGATCAATTTTAATTCCTATACTTTCAATTGTTCAATTTTATTTTTTGTATTTTCAATAAATCTTAAATTTAGTTTTCACTACTAGTTTATTGTTTTCTTTTTAAATTTTTTTATATCTTAACATTATTACTATAAATTTTGGAAACGTATTTATTTTCTTGTATGAAAATTATTGTTATTATTTAATCAATTTCAATAAAAATTTATTGAAAGTGCAAACCAAAATTAGACAATTGATACTATTATAACTAAAAATTGAACAAATCAAAATGATATTTTAACTTTTTTTTTAATAAAAAATCATTAAAAAAAATTGATACATGACAATTTTTTATTCCACATATGCCCATTACCTAAGTATTTCTCTTTTTTTAAAAAAACAAAAGGTAACTTTTATTCAAAAAGGAAAAAAGGGAAAAAAAATACCCAAAAATTGCGCCTCTGTTCATGTGAAAAAAAGAACTTTCCACCCTGTGTCAGCCATTACTGATTCGATTGTTTCCACATTCCCCAACAATAAAACAAAAATTCGAAAATTAAAGTCGCCGCCGCACGAGAACCGATTAGTCGCCTAATCTGTAACCGTATCCGTATTTCGCCGCCGCGAAAATGCATTGACTCAATTTTAAATCGCATCCACTAAGAGTTGTAAAAGAAAAAAGAAGCAGAGACTTACCAGCCTTCGACGAATCCGACTTCTTTCTTTTGGTTTTGATGTTGAGGCGGAGGGTGACCATACGCCGGACCATACGCCGGCGGAGGTGGATATCCCTGCGGAGGATAACCAGCAGGTGGATAACCGCCCTGCGGTGGATATCCTGCCGGCGGATAAGCGTCCTTCGGAGGATATCCTGCCGGCGGATAACCTAAAATCGTCAAAATTCAACAAATCAAAGCGCGAAAGCGAGATGAAAACAAAGAGTAGATCAATTTTGCGGAAAGAAAAAGTAAGATCCATTCGATCTGGATCTTAGAATTTCAAGAAAGTGCAACGGAGGAGAAGTAAGAGAGGAAAGAGTAATGGTTTTTAGATGTTACCTTGTGGCGGAGGAACGCCGACGGGAGGCGGTGGCTGGGCGTAGTAACTCATATTTCCCTCTCTTTTTCTCTTTGAGATTTCTTGAAACGATCGGATTGATCTTTCGATTTCTTTGTTGCAAAACAGAGAGAGAGGAGAACTCTATAACTATAAGACTTCGTATAATGAACAAGAACGCGGACTTTTTAATACTTTTTATTTTCTTTTCAAGTTTAAATTTTTTTTATTATTATTATTTAATTTATTGACGTTTGAGCCACTAAAATGAGTTATAAATTTTGAAATCAATATGTAACCACCAAAATTTTAGGTAATTTTAATTTAATTATCCTAAATTATTTGGGAGTTATTTTGAATTTTTAAGGCTTAATTGAATTATTTTGATAAGATAATTCAATTTAAATTAAACAGTATAAAAGATTTGGATTTAAATTCAATTGGTGAAAATTGAATTTTAATTTGGAAGATTTAATTTGTTTATTGAATTGGTGGAAATTTTTTTTAAAATATATATAATGTAACTCTAATTTACTAAGGAATCAGAGTTTGGAATTGTACTTATATATTATTAAGTGACCTAATAAGGTAGGCGGGAGAAAGTTACACCGAAAAAACGGAGAAGGAAAAAGAGGCAGTGCAGTTTTTTAGCGACAGCTCTCAAAAACTTGTCAATTGCAGAGTTTCAACCGTCGGATCGTAGTGAAATTTTTTCAGTCTGTTTGAGACACATAGGGTACCATTCTGAACAATTGGATCGTTATTTGGAGCTCTAGTTTGTCCGTAATCATTGCTGAACAGAACCTGTAAAACTGGGTGAGTTTTGGGATTTTGGTCTCCGTTGGGTTATTTGTTTTACTGCTGGTTAATTCTCTAACGTTGATCTTGTGTTAGGTTTGGTTTGTTGAGAAACGTTTGGGTTCAATATTGGTTCAAGCCTCACTATGGGATTGGTTTTGGTCTCAAAGAATCTACGTCGTTTAATTGCTTTGAGGTAAATGACGTTATTATCTAAATGACGTTATTATCGGCTTACATTTGTGCCAGTTAGTTCATGTTACCAAAGTTATCAGTGAAATTTAGGTGATTTTTATGATCCATGGAAATTGAGCATGCACACTTTGTGTTTTAGGTGTATATGATTGGTTGGTGTGAACCTCTGTTATTATATATATATATATATATGTATGAATTACATGTTAGACAGATAGTGGTAATTTACCTCCCGTCACACCTCATGTTACGATACCGTGAATCGACTGGTTCACTTCCATATTTGACGATGCGCCATATGTGTGAACTAACGGGTTCAGTTCCATGTTACCATATCGTGGACCATCAGGTTCACTTTTATGATTTTGACAGTGCGCCTTTAGGCCACTAGACATGAGTGGCTGGACGAGTAGGTTATCTACTTAGATGTTCACTAAGAACAGTATCAGAATGCATGCGATCCCGATAATGGGGTCACTTATTGAGTATTTTTATACTCACTCTTTCTTTCTTATGTTACAACTTTCAGGTAAAGGCAAGGACAGACAGGCGAATGGCAGGAAGAATCTGTGACCGTGCCGTTGGGACTAGTCAAATGCTTCCACTCATGTTTTTATGTTTTCATGCTTTTAAATCTCAGTCTCAATGTTGAAATTCAAAATATTGGTTTTGTGCCATTAGATGTTTTATGCAAACTTTATAGTTTTGTTTTTCATAACTTCTAGGGGTACCCTGATCCAAGATTTTTAATAATTTAAATTTAGTTGAAGTTATTTATTTTATAAATTTCTTTTGACTTTAGTCAAATATATGAAATGTGTCATTTTGAGGTGTATGCATGCATGAAGTAACAACTTCTAGAAAGTCGGGTCGTTACATAATATGTTGTAATTAAAAAATTAAATTTGGGGTCTAGAGTTATGAATTTTTTCGAAATGTATAAAAAAATATAGTTGTTTTCAAATATAAAAAAATGAGTCAAATTATTTACAAATATAAAAAAATTTCACTGTGTATTAGCGAGATCGAGGCCTATCGCTGATGGATAGTAAAATTTTTCTATATTTGTAAATAGTTTAATATTTTTTCTGTTTATAGTAATTTTCCAATAAAAGAGAGAAATTTGCGCTTACTCAATAAGTATGCAAACTTCAATAGTGTTCTTGAATTATTTAACACGCTTACGAAAGTTAGAGGACAAACACCCCATAAAGTTTTAATTTTTACTAAATCTTAGTATAGTCTTGAACTTTGTCATTTGTTTAAAAAAAACACTACTATACTTTTATTTTAGGAGTTACAATATTCAGTTTCAAAACTATCATTGGATTAGAAATTCAAATAGAAATTAAACTTGAGAATTATGTGACAATAACCTAAAATTATGTGGTGATTTAAAATTTTCTTTCTAGGTCACTATACCACACCATTTTATAAATAAATTTTCGTATGCATGGAAAGAACTTCTACTCCAAATGTATTTTTAAAACATTTGTGAAAGTTTAAGCATTGCCAATTTAAAAAAAATAAGAATATTTTAAAATAAGTGACAAAGTTTAAGGATATTTTTTTTAATAATTTGATATTTAACTTTTAATTTCCCTTTTCAAACCTAAAAGTATTTTTTTTTTCATTTCTTAGAAACAACGAGTTCCAATTAATTACTCGAAATTATTTAAAAATGGAGTAACTATTTTATATGAATGGCATGCTCCCATTTATCAAATGGGAGAGTCGGTCGAGCCGGTCAAGGTCGAAGAGGACCTTGGCCCAAACTCCCATATTTCTACATGCTTAATTGAATTCTAAGGTGTGGTCTTGTGACTTAGAGTTTTGCGATAGAAGAGTTTGCAAAAGATTGATTTTGTCATTGAGTCTAAATTTACCCATAGCATATATAATTATTGATATAATCAATCAATGTTAAATGTAAAACTCTTTTTAAAGAATGTTTATATCAATATTTTAGTTCCCATTACATCAATAACAAAATTTGTAACACATACACATATTATATTAAAAACATAATTGTAAATTAATTATTAAAAATACTAAACCATTATTGGATTAAATTTAATATTATATTTAATTATTTAATTTTAGTTTTCCTATTTAAATTTGAGGGGAGACATTTAGGCTTCATTTGGTAACTATTTGATTTTTTATTTTAAAAATTAAGTTTATTCCCTCTCAATTTCTTACAATGATTTACATATTTCTTACGTAAAAGGATTGAATTCTTAATCAAAATTCAAAAATAAAAACAAGTTCTTAAAAACTACTTTTTTTTTTTATTTTTTAAAATTTGACTTGATTTTTAAAATATTGGTAAAAAGTAAATAACAAGGTAAGAAATTTAGAAGTGAAAGCTGTATTTATAGACTTAATTTTCAAAAATTAAAACTAAAAATCAAATAATTATCAAATAAGACGTTAATTTTGAGACATGAAAATAGTGTGAACTCTAGGAATGCATTTTAATATACATAGGAATGGAACTTTTAATCATCATCTATTTGATTTTTTTTATGTTTAATCAACATCTATTTGATTTTTTATGTATTCCCTTGTGATTTTTAAAGTAAACGGACTTATGAATTTTGTTTGGAAAGAAAGTTATGATTTAATTATTGTTAATAGAAACCATGTCAAAGTTTTATATTATCACCTATGTCAAACTATTAAATGTTAAATTAGCCTCAAGAAATTTCTCCCTTATTTCTTTTTTTAATGACGACTAACACCAAATCATTAAAAAAAAAAAAAGTGTGAACATTTGAGATCCCATAACAAAATATTACAAACAAGATAGACAAAATATTTAATTTCTTTATTCTTTTTTTAGGTTCATTCGTCAAGGCATTTAATATATATATATATATATATTTTACATTTTTCAGGTAAGAGCAACAACGTTCTAGGCACTTGACGATAAAGACTAGTACGTCGCTCTTTCACTCAATTCTATATTTTTGAGATATTTAATGTCTTGATTTAAGCCTATGAATTAGCAACTCATCTCTAAATGTTTCTTTTCCTTAATTGTTTTAGGGATCTGAACTAAACTTTGTTTTTAACATTCATTAAATGGGTTGATTTAGGGGCGTACATGAGTTGGGTTGGGTTGAGTTACGTTGAGTGTGTTTTTTGGACCAACCCAAAAATTAGGTTTGTTGGATTGGCAACTAAAAGATCCGAATAAAGTCTCCGACCTCATAAAATTCAAGTTTGGTTCGGTTGGGTTGTTGGGTTATAACTTTTTTCTTTTGAATTTAAAACGTAAATTTATTTACAACACGTATGACTAATAACTAAAATCTCATAAAATTTAAATGTTAAATATCAAATATCTATGATATTTATTACCAAATTTAAACAAAGACAAATATCATAACAATTCTAAAAGAAAAATATTAAAAATTCACAACTTCATCAATCCAACATAATCAAACTTTAGAAATATATATAACTTTATTATTAACATATATGTAATTCGGGTTGGGTTGGGTCAACCCAAATTATTTTTTAGCTAGCCCGCGTCCCAACTCAACTCGAGAAAAATAGAAAAAGTTTAATCCAACCTAATCCAAGAACAAAACTAACCAACCCAATCCTTATATTTTACATTGAATAGTCTGAATTGTTCGGATTGTCGGGTCATTGGACACTTCTAATTTAATTGATCTTTTATTTATTTTACTTCTAAATTTATTTTTTTTAAAAAAAACTCAAATTAAATGGTCAATTGGTTTTGGATTTGAAATCCATCCACATAACAATGACTCTAATAAAAGATCTCATAAAGTTGAGTAGTTCCAACTAGAAGTTTGAATTCACACCTTTAAGCTTCATGGTGTTGAACTCAACAAAAACAAAGTTATTACAATTTTATTCTTTTAATAATGATTGTAAGCATAGTTTGAAAAATGTATAATATTGAAATTTATTGAAAAGTTTGTGTGTGTTATATTTTATTTTATATTATAGATATAGATAATTGAGACATGTAAATCTTGATTGAATTGTTAAATGTTAGTCAACTTTATTCACATGCCATATTTTATATATATAAAAAAACACCCTTAATATTATTTAGCTTGACTTTGTTATATATAAACATTCCTAACGAGTTGGTCAAATTAAAATTTAGTCGATTTATTTGCTCAAAAGATAAAAATACAATTTAGAGTTTATTTGATATAACTTTTTAAATATTTAAATTTGAAAATAAATTATTATGAAAAAAAAAGTGTTTGGAAACTACTTAAAATAATTTTTAAAACACTTTTAAAATGTATTTTAAATAATTTTTTATCAAAAGAGATTAAATAAAAATAATTTTTTTAAAAAATATTTTTTTAATCAAAACAAATCCATAGTATATAGAGGTAGATTTAATTATAATCTAATCTCTCACCAAATATTCATATTTATCATAAGCCATCACCATTGAATATATGACGACATACTTTGAGGTAAAAAAAAACGTGAATAATTTAAAGGATAAAAGGATAATTTGTGAGCAATCATAGGCTCTGAAGTGAACGTTTTAATATATAGTAACGAAATTGTAAATGTAAATAATTTTATTGGAAGTAGTTCAAAATTTTAGAAAAATATCAATTTATACCCCTAAATTTTAGGGATTTATCAATTTAAACCATGAATTAATATGTGTATCAATTTAATCCTCAAATATTTGTAAGTGTGTCAATTTACACCCTCCATTGCATTATGTTTGAGAAAACCTCGGGTAAAATTTTTATTTTTATTAACTAAACTCTTAAACTTTCATATATTAATCAATTTAAAATTCCTTTAAAATTGTCCATGCATTTACTTTAATTGTTCATTTTGTAAAACTAACATTTGAAAAAGTCTACACACATTTGAAAATTAGTTCATGGATGATTTTCAAAGGTAATCGCAATGAATGATCTAAATTGATTGACTTATGAAAATATATAAGTTTAATTGACTCAAATGATAAGTTTTACACAATATTGGTCGAATGAAATTTGAAAGATGGTGTAAATTGATACATTTAAGAAAATTTAGAGGTTAAATTAATATACTTATTAGTTCAAAATTTTAACTAAAACAACCTTAAAATTGAGGAGCATAAATCGATATTTGTCTATAGAGAAAGGAAATTGAAAATGGAAACCTACACTATTCAAACATGGACCAATGCCACATTAGAGTTACAGCTTAGTCAAGACCTAGTCATCGAAATCAGCCGTCACGATTGGTTTTCCAGAAACGAAATCTACGTTCTAGATGCATTCACAATTTTTTATTCACTTTGATAGAGTAATAAGGAAAAATTTTTAGTACTCCCGAAGTACCATACTCCCTATGTTCATACTATAAATCTACCTTCATAAATATTTATAGACTTTACGTTGATGTCATTAGGTCCCATCATATTTTTAAAAATATGTTAACGTGATACACGATAAATAGAGGTAATATAAAAATTTTTTTCTTATGTCATGGTATAAGATATTTTGACAGGTAATAATTAGAAGCGTACAATAAAGCGCGTGGGCCGCACCACACATGATTATTTGTTGATTTTACAGCTAAGGAAACCCATCTTCATTTACAGCTAAACCACGTGGCTGGCATTATTAATTTGATTATGATATTATTAGGGAAATCAACTCTTTTTTCCCCTTTTTCTTTTTCCTCGTTATAAAAGATTAGGAAAATCAAGTCAAACGAGTTTAGTTTTTGTTTTTGTTTTTATTTTTCTCAAATAAAATTTAGAATTATAATGGCTAATTTGAACCTAATCAATTAGTCAAAATATTATATCTTAGATTAATAAGTTATAAATTCAAATCTTCACTCTACGTGTTAAAAAAAAAAAAAACTTTAAATTTTTATTCTTAATGCGAGATGTTTAACTAGGTCAACTTATTTTGATTATTTGCATGCAATTAAAAGAATGACTATATATATTTTAGTTACCATAATACTGAATGAGTCATTTCGTAATTTTTATAACAAAAATTTAAATTAACTAAGACTCCATTTGACTGTTGTATATAATGTTTTCTAATTTTGAAAATTAAGCTTATAATAACTACTTCTTTATCCATAATTTTCTTGCTCTATCATAAACATTTACGAATTAAGTATAAAAATAGAGACATTTGAAAAAATATTTGCAAAAAGAGGGTTTTGGAAAAAAAACAATTTACAAAATTAGAGTATACTTTTTCGCTTCATCGATTTACCTAGGGTTTTGAAACTTAGGCCTATTTAATAGAGAATTTGAAAATATAAATTTAAAATTAGTGTGGATTCAATAAAACATAGTTGTATTTCATGTTTTCAGATATATATATTTGATAGCAGATTCAAAAATTGAATTTTATTTAAACAATTGTTTAAAATGTATTTGATACTCTAGATTTATAAATCATAAAAAAATCATAAAACTAGTTGTAGTCACCTACTAATATTTAGTTGACTATAAACTATTATTGATTGATTTATGAATATAATTTATATTAAAAAAAATTATATACTTCGCATTTTGTAATATTATATAATTTAATATATATATTATATTTTTTAAAAAATGAATTAAGTTATTTTGTTTTTATTTAATATAATTTTATATTTTAAAATTCAAAAATAAAAATCTAGATATAATAAAAACATAAAAATGTTGTTCGCAGAATTTGCACTATTTGGATCGCATAATCCAAAAACAGTTTTCAGAAATAAAATTGGAGTTGTTTGTCAAACACGTATTTGCTCAAGTCAGTGAATCTGAAAACATAAAATATAATATGGATTCTCTACCAAACATGTTCTTAAATATTCAATCTTTTTTAAAAACTGAACTCAACACCACAGTGACACCTCGGTAGACAACACATCTTTTTCTTTTTAATTCTTTACTCTCCTCTTCAAAATAACACGACTAATTTGTTCATTATCCTAATAACTTAAAAATCACCTATCGCCTCTAAATCATTCTCAAATTACTAAGATCTCTCTCGAAACATATATTTGAAAACATAAAATATAATTTTATTTTTATTGAATTCCTTATTTTCAAATTTTCTATCAAACATGCCTTAAGATTTCGATCTACTCAAAAACCCATATTAATAAAGTAAAAAAAATCTATTCTATGTTACAAAATTATTTTCCCAAAACCCTCTTTTTGCAAATATTTTTTCAAATGGCCGTATTTTTATACTTAATCTAATTTAGTGAATTTTAACTTTTTAAAATAATTAAAAGTCGCACCTTTTCTTTCTCATTAAATATATCAATGATGACTTTATCTACCTTTATTTATTCATTACTTTTTTTATTTGAGAAGATCCTTTATTTATTTATTACTTGTCGACCTGTGTTTGATGATAATTTTTATGCTGCTTGATAATTTTCGATGAATAAGAATATATTATTTAATTTTGGCTTGTTCAAATCTTTTTTATTTAAATTCAATGTATATTAAAAAGCCAGGAAGAAAGTGACAGGCTTATTGACTTGCAAGTTCCATTTTTTTTTTATACAACAATTAAGGTAGGAGGGTTCGAATCACAGATAGTTATAGTATACTCCTAATTAAATTAAACTCTTGTTGGCACAAATTACACATAATATGTCTTTAAAGTTGTAATTAAAGAGTCGATAATGTTGGATTAGAAAACAAAGACATAGGAAAATTTGGTAGCATATATAATGGAACATTATTTGAAAGAATGTGACAGGTATTAATCCAATATTTTTCTATTATTTTTACACGTTTGTGTTAATGTTTTTAAAGAACATTTGTGTTAATTTAAAAGGGAAGTAGGCTTAAGAGATATCCTATGTGAGTTTTATTTTTATTTTTTTATTATTTTTTTTTTAATTTTAGAATCATATGTAATTAGGTCATTACTTATATTTGAAGAAACATTATACTATTGTCAATCTCATTGTAATATCGAATAAACTTCAAAGTATAGAAACTTTGAATTTTTGTTGGTAACAATTTAGTTTTTATACTTAGAAATCTGTTACAATTTGAAAATGAAGAAGAGAAAGAAAAAATAAGAAAGTGTAGATGAATAATTTTTGTCAGTTTACTAATGGCAAAAACACTTTTTTAAACTTTTCTTGAAAGGTTAAAGGATACTAATGCAACTTTTGAAAGTTTAGAAGTACTTTTTAAACGAGGTCCTAACAGTTTCTATCTATGTACTAATGATAAAAGTATCTTTGAACATATTATTTAAAGTTTAAAGTTTAATAAATTTTGATTGATTCCACATTTTTATAACAATTGTTTAAACTTATATCAAATAAGTTATAGAGAAATTTTCACAGATAAAAGAAAATGTCAAAGTATTTACAAAAAATAGCAAATAAAATACTGATAGATATTGATAGACTTCTACTATTCCTATCACAGATAGACCTTAATATACTTCTATCATCTATTACAACTATCTAAAAATTTTGCTATTTTGTATAAATAGTTTCCCTTAATTTTCTATTTTTAAAAATTCCCCTAATTTATATTAACAAAATATCTTGCAATTTAAATAAGGGTTGTTTTCAAAAATTAAAAAAAAATCAAACTATTTACAAGTATAGAAAATTCCATTATCTATCAACAATAGACCGCGATAGACCACAATAGACTTCTATCACCGCGATAAACTCAATGATAGAAGTATATTGCGGTCTATCGCGGATAGAACATGAAATTTTTTTATATTTGTGAATAGTTTGATATACCACGATAAAAAAACTTTTTATTTTTAAATTTGAAATTTACCAAACACTAATTTACTTCGTATGACAACTTTTTTTTAAAGCACAGTTGCCAACAATTATTTTAATAAGTACAAAAATCTCAAACGAAACCTTATTCTCTTCTCCTAATTTTTTTTTATTTAATCCTCTAAACAAAATTCATCGATTATACATGTGATATTCATATAAGCTTCCACTATTCTCGTTGATATTAATCACTATATTAAAACTTGACAATATATATCTATTTAATAATAATTCTATTTCAAATACACATTAGTCCTAGTAGAGATGAAAAAGAAACATTGTATATTGGAGATGATGAAATTCAAATCTAAACATTAGTGGAGGAATTCAACTTTTTATGTGGTTTGATCACACTCCAAAAGGTCATATCAAGGCATCCACGAAATTACAGCATAACAACTGCAAAATTTACAAGCAAATTAGAAAGATAAAAAAATATTGCCTAAAATAGATATTTGAATATGTATTTTTTTTAAAATACATCTTTAAATTAAAAAGATAAAAAGATTCTAGATATAATATAAATAATAAACATTTTACTAAATTAAATATATTTTTTAAATTTATTTAAGTTAAATTACAAATTTAGTTCATATAATTTGAGAAAGTTAAAATTTCGTCTCAATGAATTAGAATTTAGTCTCTATGTAATAAAATTATCATAAATAGTTCGTAGGGACCTTTCATGAAGTTTTTATCAAAGCATATAGACTATTTACAAGGTTTTAACAAACTATAAGAACTAAATTATAATTTTAAAAATTATAGAAACTAAATTCCAACTTCTTTCAAATTAGCAGGACTAAATTTACCATTTAACCTTTTATTTCGCAATGTTTTTATTCGTATTTTTCTAAAACCTGAGACTACTTAAAAATATCCCAAAAATAAAATATGAATTGACTAAAAAATAAAACCCCTTTCAAATCTTCCAAAGCGTTATTTTCTAAGCTTAATTTGGGATTGGGGTAACTTTTAAAATAATTGCAATAAAATGAAGAAAATTAAGTATGGTGTTAGATAAATTAATACGGAATTGGTATAATTTAATTATATGGACCAAAATAGGCTTATTGTTTTAATTATTTTCACATTGATAATTAATTTATAATTTATTATAATAAATATCTTTAAAAATTTTATATGATTTGAATCTCAATTACTTTTGTTTAATCTAAATTATTTGATAAAAATTTTAAAAAAATAATGATTATATCAATTTATGAAAAATATATTAATATGAAAGAATATTATTATAATATATTTATTTAAATGGTTGAAAAATTAGCCGATATTTAGAAAAACTAATTCTAAACGCTACTATTCACACATGTTAGTTAGAACTTATAAGGTAGTTCCCTTTTTTGTTTTTGATATTTTAAAAATTAAGCCTATTTATTAATATATATATTTTTTTTTTGGGAAAATTACCTTTTTAGTCTTCAAATTTTGAACAATATGTGCGTTTGGTCCTTGAGTTTTAAAAATGTATTTTTTAGTCCCTAAGTTTATAAGAATAGGTCTATTTGGTCCCTGAGTTTTCAAAATATACCTTATCAATCCCTTAATTTTTAAAAATAAGTCTAAAAAGTCCTCCAAGTATTCTTTTTCTTTCATTTTCTTAAAATAATTATATGATATTTAAAATTAGAAAAATAGTTCTAGAGATGAAATGGTTTTTAAAAATTATTCTTCTAATTTAGAAGGTCATATATTTATTTAAATTAATAATAAAAAATTATTTGAGGGATCTCTTAAACCTATTTTAAAAAATTCAGGTACATTTTGAAAACATAGGGATCAAATGAACCTATTTTTATAAACTCGGGATCAAATGCATATATTGTTCAAAACTTGGGGACTAAAAAGATTTTCTCTTTTTTTTTTACTAAAAGAGTTGAATTCTTAGACAAATTTCAAAAACAAAAATAAATTTTTAAAAACTATTTTTTGAATTTCTAAAATTTGACATGGTTTTTGTAAACATGGATATAAATGAGAAAGCAAAACATTTAGGGGTGAGTGAGGTGTTCGTAGGCTTAATTTTCAAAAACTAAGAATCAAAATCTAAATGGTCACCCGTCCTTAATAATTTGATTTAGTGGTTAAAATTTTTCCAAAATCACTCCATCGCAAAGAGAGTCTAAAACGAGAAATACTTTTTTTTTTTTTTTTTTTTTTTTTTTTGGAAAATAAAACGAGAAACACATTTTAAATGGCATTGACTCATTTTAAATCGCATCCAATAAGAGTTGTAAAATGAAAGAGAAACAGAGAATTACAAGCGTTTGACCAATCCTTCTTTATTTTGGTTTTGACGTTGAGGCGGAGGATGCCCGTACGCCGGACCATAAGCCGGCGGAGGTGGATATCCCTGCAGAGGATAACCAGCAGGTGGATAACCGCCCTGCGGTGGATATCCTGGCGGCGGATAAGCATCCTTCGGAGGATATCCTGCCGGCGGATAACCTAAAATCGTTAAAATTCAACAAATCAAAGCGCGAAAGCGAGATGAAAACAAAGAGTAGATCAATTTTGCGGAAAGAAAAAGTAAGATCCATTCGATTTTGATCTTACAATTTCAAGAAATTGTAGCGGAGGAAGTAAGAGAGGAAAGAGTAATGGTTTTTAGATGTTACCCTGCGGCGGAGGAACGCCGACGGGAGGAGGTGGCTGGCCGTAGTAACTCATATTTCCCTCTCTTTCTCTCTATGAGATTTCTTGAAACGATCTCGGATTGATTTTTTCTTAGTTGCCAAACAGAGAGACTAGAATAAAGAAGGGTGATCCCAGTTTGACCGGTTACCAAGGTCAAACCGGAGATCTAAATCCGATCCCCAGTAGGGAATGGGAAGGGATTTCCATCCTCGCCAATGAAAACTTTTTTTTATTATTATTTTTTGAAAAATATATATATAATATTTTGGCAAAAGTTTGAAACAGTGAGTAAAAATATTCCTAAATTTTCCGTTAAAAAAGAAACCTTTTAATTAAAAAAAAACCATATTTTTTTTTTATATAAACAGAAATTGGACTATAATAAGAAAAAGAAAAAGTATGAAAGCACAACGAAATTTTAGGACTTATTTGAAAGATTTTGATTTTGGAGTTTGAGATTTTGTGGAATTTTATGTTATAACTTAAAATTTTGGTTGTTGAAAAAATTGGTATAAGAATTGAAAAAATAGGCACAAAAAAAGAGAGAGTATTTATATGAAAGAAAATGATATCTTATATAATTTGATCACCATATTAATGATAGGAGTATTTTAAAACTTTCATATACAAATGGTGAGGGTATTTTTGAAACTTTTGAAGGTTAAGGTATCTTTTAAACAAAATTTTAACGATTTCTATAAAAAAACTAATGGTAGAGATATTTTTAAACTCTTTTTGAAAATGAGTATTTTTGAAACTTGTGCAAGTTCAGGTATTATATATATTTTTTTTTCAAATTTAATGTTAATGATGGTATGAGATAACTAAATACAACAATAACATTTTCTTAACATGACTTTGTCAATAAAAAAAAATTTAAAAAAAATTATAAGATTGAGATATACGTTGAATCAAAGCCATTTGGTATCACTGCGTAAAATTATTTATAGGGAAGGATCCTTTGCAAAAAAAAAAAAAATATTTATAGGGGGAAAATGTCAATTTATAGTGCATTATTCGATTTGTTGTAGAATTTAAAAAAATTAAAAGAATAAGTTAAAGGTTTTAGAATGTGGAGAGAGTGTATCCATTAATTATAGAAATAATATAATAATACTAATAATAATAAACCTTTTCAATTAGCTTTAATGGTTAGTAAGGAGTGCATCAATTAATTGATAACCTTCTCAATTGCCTATTGTTAAGTTATAGAGAGCTAATCAATATTAATTGATATATATATATATATATATATATATATATATATGAATAAAACCCACATAGCCATGTTTGATTATAGGTATGATTGAAATTTTCAAAATGTAAAAAGAACCAAGAAGACAAAAATGTCGGATATTTATAGTGAAAGAAAGTGAAATTTTGATGAATATTTGAAACATAAAAATTGGATTTAAATGTGTAGATTAAATTAATGAGTTAGAAACTTTCAAATTGGATTGAAACATCAAATTAAAATGACGTTTCATGTGCAAATTTAACATGTATGAAAGTTAAATTTGTAGTTTCTTCAATTTAAATGAGTTATGTGTGATTTTTGTCAAGTAACAACTAAACCAAGTTAAATTTGACAAATGTTTCAATTTTTGTATTTATTTTGTATTTTTGAGAATTACAAAATAAATACAAAAATTGCTAGCCTAATTTGACAAATGTTGTAAACTTGAGATCGATCAAGGCTTCACAATCTTGAAATCTTTAGAACTTCAATTTTAATGTCTTCAAACCTTCAGCACTTGGTTGTCAATGCTTCCAACCCCCAAAATGGAGGGGGTACAATATGGACTCTATTTATAAAGGTTCCACATGGGCTTGGGCTTGGGCCCAATATCTTCTTTGGCCCAAAATTTTCTTGAATTGTATTGGATTCTGAACCCAAGTGACTTTAATTAATTACTCGACCAAATCCAATTTATAAATTCCACAATGGGCTTAGACTTTCATTGTGATGACATGACAACTTGTGATTAGCTGAAATTTCTCATTCAACAACCTCTACTAGTGATATGATCTATCATTGGTAGACTTCGAAAGCAGAATTTAAATTTTGCTATATCTGCAAATTCTTTTGCATTGTGCTATATCTGCAAATACTTTAGGCCTGATTGTTATATTTGCAACTGCTCCTATTGAATAATTAGAATGATTTTACATTTAATAAATAATAAAAAAAAAAATATAAGAAAGAAAAATCTAAAAAAGAAAAATACTAATTAAACCATAATTTACGTTATATTAAAAAGCCATAAAGAAAATGACAGGCTCATTGACTTGCAAGTTGCAATTAATATGTCTTTAAAGTTTTAATTAAAGAGAGAATAATGTTGGTCTAGAAAGCAAAACCTTGGAAAATTTGGTAGCATACGATGGAATATTGTTTGAAAGAATGTGACAGGTACTAACCTAACATTTTTCTATTATTTTTACACATTTGTGTTAGTTTTCTTATTATTTTTTTTAGGAACATTTGTGTTAATTTAAAAGGGAAGTAGGCTTAGGAGATATCATATGTGAGGCAATTAGGTCATTACGTATCCTTGAAGAAACCTCATTCACACATTAATGTATTGCCCATCTCACTTCAATATAACTTTAGAGAAAAATATAATATACGTTTGGTGATGTGTATATAGTTTTCATTTGTGTGTTTGTTTCAAAATGTTATATTTTTATCTGTTAGTTTTGAGTTTAATTTTTCTATTTAGTCTTTGGATTTTAAAATGACACATTTTTATTCTTGAGTTTTGAATTTAGTTTCCATTTGATTCATAGACCTTAAAGTTTTATACTTTTACTGTTGAGTGCCCACTAATAAGTACTTTTAGTCCTTAGTGTTAATTTTATATAAATTAGTTAAAAAAAAATCAAATTAGTTTTCATTAATTCTTAATCATTATTAAAATTAATTAAAAAATTATCTACATCATAATTATTTTATTTAGCTAATTGAAAGTCTACACCAAAATCAAGAGCGAGCACTAGTTAATTAATGGGAAAATGTAAAATCTAGAAATTTAGGGATCAACTAGAAACTAAACTCAAAATTTAAGGAAAAAATATAATATTTTAAAACTTATGAATTAGATGGAAACTAAACTCAAAACTTAAAGATAAAGATGTAACATTCCAAAATCTAAGCATCAAATGAAACTATATTTATGAACTTAGAGGCTAAAAAGATATTTTCTCCCTGAATTTACCTCTTAGGACGAGTTAGTTTTATAAATGTTGTTTGATAAATCAATTCAATTTCTATTTAACTTTTAAGGTTTTGAAAAATAAAATGGATTTTTTTGTAAGATTGATAACAACATCAAAGAAAATTACGCCATAGGTTTCTCTCCTTCAACAAGCCGAAGGAGCCACTCAGAGAAATCATCCCTCCACCACCTCCCACTTGAAACATTAAGAGCTTTTGATGCTTTAACATGCACAATCAAATTCTGCTCTTGACGAATATGTGGTATCTTGCCCAACCGCTAATCTTTGCATCTTTATGGAAATTGAAACCACCTCTGTAAGATGAACCTCTTCATAATTTAGGACTTAGACAATGCTAAGCGAATTTGTCTCCACCACGAATGCATGCATAGAATCCAAACTGAACTAAAAGGTATGATCACTTTATCCTACAATGGAAGCATTGAATCACTTTGTTTTTATTTAGAATTAAACATAAATAAAAGAGTTATTCACTATAGCATCTAAAAAAACTTTCTTCCTCAAAGTATGTTTCCAATCTACTAAACCAAGCTTGAGGAGTTTGTTTTAAGTTGTACAATATCTTTCTCAGGTTATATACTTTATGCTCACTCCCTTTATACGCATAATCCATTGGTTGCTCATAGACATCTTCACTTAATTTTCCATGAAGAAAAGCAAGCTTTACATAAAGTTGAAGAACTTTCCATCATTTTTGTGTTGTCGAAGATAATATCATACGACTATATCAATTCTTGAAACTGGTGCATAAACTTCAAAATAATCCACTCATTGTTGTGGTGAATAAAACCCTTAGTCACAAATGTTACTTTATATTTATCCACCTCTTCATGTTCATTGAGTTTTGTCTTATAAATTCATTTCACCCCAATTATTCTTGCACCTACCGACAATTCAGCCAACTTTCATGTGTCATTTTTCTCAATTACAGCCATCTAAACATCCATTGCCAAATTCCATTGAGGACATTTTGTCGTTTCTTTAAAATTGACCATGTCCGTGTAAATTTGAGCCATGTAAGCTTTAGTATTTTCTTCTTCTGAAAGCCTCTCTCTGGCAACATAATCATTTAAGTAAGCTAGAGCTTGTCATATTCTCCCTCCTTCATTTGCTAATGATGACACATTTGAAGAAGAGATTGACTTTGGGCTTAGATCACTATTCTCCATTTTTGTATTTGCCTCACCTTCTTCATGGTTGAGAAGATTATCTTCAATCATATTAATGATACAAAAATATTGGTGATAGATACTTATCATTGATAGACTATTATATTCCCTTGATAGAATTATATTAGTTATACAAAAATATCGGTAATAGAAAACTTGTCGGTAATAGTGTGGTATCAGTGATAGACTTCTATAAAAGGAGTCTATTAATGAGTGATAGAAATCTGTCAATTAGACTCTAAAAATGAGGAATCATCCCTTCAATGAGTTTTTCTGGACATTTTCTATGAGCTAAATGATTAAAGCTAAATATTGCTATATTTGCAATTAGTTTTAAGGAGTCTATCAATGATAGACTTCTATCACAGATAGCAGTGAGTATGTTAGTGATAGACTTCAAAAACTGCGAATTTCGTGCCTCAAGCGTATTTTTGTATCTTTAATGGGCTTTTTGGACATTTTCTATGATCTGAAGGTAAATTTGGCTATCTTTACAATATTTTAAATTCATTTTGCTATATATGCAAGGAGACCACATATATATATTTCTCATATTTGGAAGCATGATTAGTATATTTACATCATATATCACTGTACTCTCATACAATGACAATAGTGTATACATAAATATGTTTTCTTATACATATATATATATACAATGACAATAGTGTATACATAAATATGTTTTCCTATATATATATATATATATATATATATATATATATATATATTTGTTGTTGATTCTAACATTGATGCAAACATATGAAGAATATAATTAATTAGGGCATAATTATAAAAAATAAAAGTCATTCTCAAATTATTTGAAACAAATTCATATGTAGTTCGAGAGTTGGATACACAATCTGGAAATAAACTCCATATATATATATATATATATGCATTATATCTCATAAAGTGATAACATTACACACAAATATGTACTCCTATATATTACATATAGGTTTGAGGTTGATTCTAACTTTGGTGAAAATGAGGGCTAACCCTGAGAAATAAGGAATGAAATACATTTTATTGGTGCTCTAAATTCATTTTATGTCTCCCACCAATATTATATCTTTAAATTATAGTAAGATTATCTATCACATTAAAAAAATATAATTAAATACAAGTTTCACACATCTAAAATTATTAAAATTTACACAAATGGCGTAAATTTGGTTTTGGTTTTGTTTTTTTTTCTTTTTTATACAAAAATTAACAGGTTCCATTTTGTTGAGTTGCAACTCTACTTAACACAATTGACATTCGAATGTACTAGTAACCACAAAATTTATAGTTCAAATCCCTCTACACCCAATTGTTATATTCAAAAAAAAAAAAAAAACCCTCTATTTAACAAATGGTTAGTTATATTGCCACAAAATATTTATGTTTATGTTAAATTTGTAGTAGAAAAATTTACCTTATTATTTAACGATAATTTTTTAAATTTAAATTTCGAGGAAGAGGTGACCTACAAAACAATGAATTTGAAAACACCAGATTGGTGCTTACCATATATAAACCATCTTCAATATGTTTAAGTTAATTTAGAAGTTTTAAGATGTATAAAGACTTTTGAGAATTAGAATGAACTTATCCCTTATCGAGTTATAGTGACATATATATCGGTCGAATTGCTTGGGATTTTTTTTATTCCTCATTGGTTCAAAATGGTAAGGTTAAATATGGGTTTATCAGATTAATCTCGATTCATGAGTTGCACACCTTGGGTCAATAAAACCCACCTCTCCCTCGGATCTCGTCGACCATACCTGGGAAGGGCTCACAAACTTTTTAGCTCTCGTGGCTTGCTTTACCCTAGGCCTTGGGCTATGTTCTATAGTCTTCAGAGTTGATCATGTCGTAGTTTAATTTTTTTGAGTCTAAATTGTCTTGACCTTAGCCTAAATTTACACCTAACAATTTTCATGTTTATTCTATTTAGTATATATATATATATATATATTCCATATTTAGTCATATTTATTCCACCTGTTAATAGAGGCATCAAGTTCTCCAATTTCAAAGAAAATTTAAGCTTATTTGACTAGTTAAAGATATTATATATTTGAATTTTTTTTTTAATAAATGCGTTTGATTAGTTATTTTAAAAACATAAACTTGAAAATAAAAGTTGATTTCATGAAAAACAGAAAAAGGAAGATTTGTTATGTACTAGTGCACCAACTTGACATTACATAAATTAGAAATAAAAAGAAAGAAATTAAGAAGTTGACATTAAACAAGTTTTTATTTATTTATTTATTCAATGGAATACCATGCAAGCTCCTCATCTCAATAGAGGCATCCAAGTCCAAGATTCCAAAGGCAGCAACAACAAATGAGAGCCAAGCTGCCAAGTTCGTATTTAAGCCAAAGTTATAATATTCAAATTATAAATTCAATTTTATATCTATTAGTTCAACTAATTAATTTTTTAATTATTTGTATAGGTAGGAACGGACACAAATTTAAAAGTTAAAATACATATATTAGAGGCCTATAAAATGTAAAATTGAAAGTTTGAAAACCAAATAAGATCCAACTTGAAAGCACCATTTATTTTATTTTAAAAAAAAATTAATTTCACATTGTTTCGACGATAAATATGTTATGCCTAATTTCTTGAAAGTGTGACATAATTCTTATTATTCATTATACGCATGTGTCATTTGACATATAGATTATTATGCCTTTATGATAGAAACTAAACATGCAATATAATGAAAATATATGGGTCTACAATTTTAAATGTTAAGAGTCTGTTAAACTAGAAAGTAAATAAAAGTTGACGATTCAAGTTAAATATTTAAAAGTTCAACGGCCTGTCAGATGATATAAAAAAATAACAATAAAACATAAAGCAATAAGCAAAACAACATTAAAAAAAATCCAACACAATTAATCTTAATCCAAAGGAGATTAAACTTGTTAGAATCCAACTCAATTTAACTCAATTATTAACCTAACCATAGATGAAATCGAGTTGGATACAAGATCCGCATTTGAGATTGATTTTGAGAAGGATAAAAGTGATATTTAAAGAATCTGAACCGTCGTTGTGTTTGGTAAAACATATTGAGATTAAATCCAATAAAATTACTTTTAAAACTCACATTCATTTCACATAGTTTTGAAAATCAGTTTTCCACTAGTTTTTAGATTCTCGCAGAATCATATTTCACTTTTTTAATAAACTTTCATTTTTATCCTTCAAACTTAAAAGACATAATAGCAAAATCTATTTCATATATATATATATATATATATATATATATTTTAATGCAACTATTAAAAAAAATCGTACCATATTGATTTTTTTTACAAAATTAAAGCTATTTCCCTTGTTACTTAACAACTAATCTAGATTAAAAAAATTGCATTGTAGAAAAAAATTAATAGCAAATTTATTTTAGTCATTATATCTAAAATACAATAATTTAGTATTTATTTACGAAATATTATAAATAATTTATTCACATCTAAAACTAAAATTTACCGAACACTAATTTGCTTCATATTACAACTGACTTTTCTAAAAACACAGTCATTAGAAATTATTTTAAAAGCTACGATAATCTCAAACTAAGTCATATAATTCAATATTGTTAAAGTTGTTGACGAGAAGAGAAATAAAATGGTTTGAAAAAGAAGAATAAAGAGAAACGTACCAGCTTTCCCAGTAACCATAAGTTTGTTGTTCTTGTTGTTGTTGTTGAGATTGAACTACAACATAGGTACATTGATTATGAGAGTTTGTGGGAGGATATTGTAGGGGTGGATATCCTTGTGGAGGGTAACCTTGGTAGGGATAGGGATATCCTTGTGAAGGATAAGGAGAATATGAATAAGAATATTCTTGTAGAGGATATGCTAAATTTGGTTGGGGATTTCCTTGTGCTGGATTATCATGTAGAGGAGGACATGATGGTGGTGGATAAGCTCCCGGAGGATAACCTTCATGTCAATAAATATAATATAGTTTGTATGTTTTTCATGTCAATGTCACAAATAAATATACATTTTAAACCCAATTAAATCAACCAAAGTTAAACTATTATGCTAACAATGGATATATCTAGATATATACTTTTACTCTATTTTTATAGTATAACAATTGCGGAAATAAGGATCGAACCTTCGACTTCTAGGGAAGAAAGTCATGTCAATTATTGTTGAGCTAAGCTCATTTTGGCTATTTTTTTAATGTTTTGATTCTTAGGTTTTTATTTGTAACAATTTGGCGGCACTTATAATTTTTGTTAAATTACAAGTTTAGTCCCTTTGACTTTTGAATTTGTGTCAATTTTTTTTTTTTATCTATAAACCTTTAAAAGTGTCTGATAGCTAGATCCTAAACTTTGAGTTTTGTGTCTAATAAGTTTCTAAACTTTAAATTTTGTGTCTAATACGTCCCTAAATTGTCAATTTTGTATCTAATAGACACTTTTTAAAAGTACAATTGAAAGTTTAAATATTTATTGGGAACCTTTAAAGTTTTGGGAGCCATTTAACAAAATATTAAAAGTTTAAGGATATATTAGACAATTTTCAAAGTTTAAAGATGAAATATAGACACAAATTTGAAAGTTTAGGAGCTAATTAACTTGTAATTTATCATCTAACAATCACTACTTGACGCATGTATTCTTTGTTTAGTTGACACTCTTAACCAAAAATCATCAATAAAACTTTCATTTACACTTTCAAAACAAATTATTAATTGAAACATACATATATTGATAACTATAAAACTTCAATAAAAGTTTCTATAAGTTTCTATTTAAGTTGTCGCGTTAAATTGTCAAACATAAATACCTCTATTTCGTCTCTAAACTTGTAATTTAACATAAACTTTTAAATTTGTGTTTGTTTAGCACATGACGTCCTATTAGACATAATTAAAATTAAAAGTTTATGAATTTATTAAACACTTCTTGAAGTTTAGAAATTTATTGAAGATAAAATCGTAAGTTTAGACACGACCTATTGACACTTTTTAATTGATGATTTGAAACGGTTTAAACTCTACTAGCTCTACAAAAGTCAATGTTTGAAATAACCCTCATCAAGACCACAAGATTTTCAACCAATTTTGTTTTTTTTACAAAAAAAAAAAAGAAAAAAAAGAAGAGATTTGAAGAAAAAATTAAAAATTTGAGGCCTACCTTGAGGAGGAGGAACCCCAACAGGAGGTGGTTGCTGCTCATGAAAACTCATCTTTAATTTTTCAACTTCTTTCTGATTATTCTTTAATGGGGGATTAAACCCCTAACCCTCCTCTCCATTGAAATTGTAAGCATTATCTTTTAATTCTCTTTTTATAAGTGCTTTTTGGTAGAAATATTTCAAATGTGAATGGACGTGAAAACCAAAGAATTCTATTGCTTAAATCAATAAAAATATTACATTGAACCATTGGCAATTGGCATAGATTAGTATTCTTAAAATTTTCTAATCAAGAGGTGTATTATTTAATACATCGTTTTAAAAGGAGGGCTTAATTGGTGTATTCTTTTTGTCTTTTTTCTTTTACATTGTAAACAAAGTTAATCATTATGGTTTCACTTTCACCAATGTCATGTTATATATCTATAATATATGGACTACCCACTTCAGATTCTAATTGAAAATTTTGGAATATAAAAAAAACACTTAATTGAAGTGTTTTAAGGGTTATATAAGACCCAACTGAAAACAAAAATACTTTAAAGGATGAAATTTGTAATTTAAATCCTAGTAAATTATACTTTTAGTCGTGATAAATTTGGTGTTTGTGTTAAATAATTAGTTTTTAAGTTTCAAAATTCAACAATCAATTATTTAACTGAAGGTTGATGTGGAAAATTGATAGTACATTAACTGTGTTATCTTGCTCGGCATAAATCATGTTAGTTTGAATATTTTATGTGTTTTATTTGATATTTTTGTAAGAACCGAGTGACTACGAGGTAGTTTAGGTATTTGTGTGAAAATCGTGCTTAAATAATGAAGTTCTTGGAGCCCTTAGAAATTAACATATATATGTATAGCCAAGGAGAGAGCGAAAAGATTTTACTCCTCTAGAGAGTGTACAAAGTGTCACTCCATGGTTCTGGGATGAAATTCCAAGTCATCTATTTGTAAAAAATTCTCGATTTAGTATTGTATATATTTTAGGGAATAAGCTTCTCAATATTTGTATTACGGAGTACAAACATCTCACTCGAGTAGGTAAGAGATTTTGTTTTTCAACAAACAAATCACCAACTCAAATTGACAAAAGAAAATTTAGAAAATAAAAAAAAAAGAAAAGAAAAGAAAGCTTCATATTAAAAAAAAAAAAAAAAAAAAAAAACAATCACCTTCGTTCTCTACTCCCCCTTCTATCTTTAAAATCTATCTTCAAAATTCAAATAACCAAAAAATTAGCCAAGAAGATGTGGGTGAAGATGATTCTTGCTGACTATAGTTTTCTTTAATTTTGACCAAGCCAATAAATATACAAATATGCCGTCTTAACAAGGAAAATCTAAATATTTCTTTTTTAAAATAAAAAAGTAAACTTTAAATGTTTGAAAGGTATACAAATTTGGAATTTATTCAAATATAGAAAAATGAATTAAACATTTGTAAATATTTTGTTATTTTTTTTTATTTATAATAATTTTCCTAAATATTAAAAGCTTGAAAGACAAACATAGTTTAAAAAAGTAAAATCTAATTAATTTTTTAGAAAATACAAATGGATCTTTAATGATTTGAAAGATCAAACCAACAATTTAAGCCTGATTTTTTATTTTTTTTTTAAATGTTATTAGATATCAAAACACCAAAGGATCCAAGGGGAGAAGAAAAAGTGTCAACTTCAACCTAAATCTTGATTTAGGCATACTTCATTAGTTTTTCTTTTTAGACATTCTTCCCCAATTTCCCCAAAACATGCAGAAATCCACTTTGGTTTGATTGGGCTCACTTGTGTTTCAGGCCCATTTATGAGCTAGGTTGTATATGTATATATATGTATGGTTTTCTACCCATCAATTATACAATTATCTAAAATTTTCTATTTTCTACATGAATAGCCTAATGGGCTATTATTTTATACAAAATTTGACACAATTTATTTTTTCAGCACTTTTTATTATTCGGGTAAGAAAAGTTTCTCGCAGTTATGAACTTCCCAAAATGGTCTTCTTTTAGAAAATAAGATTATCTGAAAATTCGAGAAATTTTTCCCTCATAAATGAAAGTAAGAATCGGTAAAAAATTTTGAAGGAGAAAACAAGGTATATTTGATATATATAGCACACAATATATTTGATATATATATGAATTTTCTAGAAATAAATCAGGTTATATTTGATAAAGTGCATGTAACGCCCCCATATTTTAACACTAAACTAGGGAACATTACCAAACTTACTGTTATGGGTAATTTTGAACCAAAAGTAAAATCAGAAAGAATGAGAAGAAGAGCACGGAATGAGCCCAAGAGATCGAGTGGACTAAGAGAGAGTTAAAATGGGCCAAGGAAAGGGCAGCCCATGTCAAAACTCGTGGAAAGGAGCTTGGACTCGACCTCGGCCTCTGCTAGACCGGGTTCAGGTCGGTCTACAACCCTAGTTTAAAGAAAGACTCGAGGGGAGAAGGAAGACAAGGAAACCCTAGTTGAGGAGGGATTAGGTCAAGAGGATCCTATAAATAGCAAGTGATAAACGGGGGAAAGGTAAATGAAATTGAATAACAAAAAGTCCATTCTAATACAAATAAAACCATATATTTGTCGCACAGCTACCTATTCTGACTTAAGCATCGGAGCCTGTGTGGCAAACATCACATTGGTGTGTAGTTCTTCTTATCTTGCAGGTCACGTTTGTCCCCAAATTATAAATTTACTATTGTTGTCATGTGGAGGTCAGGTGCGCTTTCCCTTGGCCAAAATTTAGCATCATACTTACTTTTCAACTAATTCTGATAACTGTGATGCTTTAGAAAAATTTTCACAGCATAACGACATAATCATAAACATTACAAATTTCAAAACATCTAATAATCAATTTAAATTCAATTTAATTCAAGAAAACTAATATCCAAAACACTTTCTTAATCAAATTTGACAAAACTTGTCAAAACTAACCAACTTAGACTAATGTTAAACTCAATCAAAATAAAACAACAAAAGCCTATTACAACCTCCCAACTCAAGGACAACCTATTAGAGATTTGGTGATTGACTTTCTATTTTTGATAAAGTAGTTTACGTGACTTTCCCGGATATCACAAATAATGTCTTAACATCTGCCTCTGACAAGTCGTAATTCTAAAAGAATATTTTACTTTCCTAATTTGGAATTTTAACGTAGAATATTTATATTTTCTAAACTGGAAAATCTCAGCAGAAATTTATTTATGGTTATTTCATTTTATGGTGAAGCATATTTTGTAGAAAAGGAAAATATTTTGTATGAGAACTTTTCCCTTATCTGTTATTGGTAGTTAAAATAAGAAGTCGTGCCCTTTCCTATGGTTGTCACATTTGTTTATTTTGTAAGAGAGTTTTGTTCTCGGTGGCCGAACTTGTGAATCATTGTGTTTTGATCTTTATTCGCTGTGTTTCCGCTGTGAAAGTTCATCAGTTGTTGATCTCGAAACCTTGAAGATAATCACTGTTTTAGGGGGAGCCTGAGACATTAATTCAGAGAAGGGATTCTGGGAGCCTAAAAATTCATTCTCGGAAGGATTTCTTCATCTAGGAGGACCTAAGATTCTTCAGTGAGGGGAGTTTGCTGAACTACAAGGAAGATAATCAAGTTGAAAGGAGTCTCACACACTGTCAGAAGCTGAAGTGTTCATCACTAATATTATCACTCTTACGGGCAGCGTAAGATTCATTGAAAGGGAGTCTCACATCGAGAGGGGGCCTAGGTGCATAGCAAGTTAAGCTCTATAAGAGTCACTATAGAAGTTTTCACTTTACATATAAGTACTTTGTTGTCAACGCTTAACTCTTTAATATTAATGGATTATCTTTCCTGGGCATACTACCCCAGATGTAGGCGGTTTATCACCGAACTGGGTCACCAACTTCTGTGTGCAATTACTCTTTTACTTGCTGTTGGTTTTGTGGTTTGTTACAATGTTTGTTTGTACTTTCTGTTTAACATTTGTATATCGAATGACGAGTCAACCTATGGCTTTTTCACAACCGTAGTAAACTTGAATCTAAAACAAAGTTTGAATTCTAAAAAGTTCTTAAAGAAAATAAACTTAGAAAGAAAAGAGACAAAATAACAAAATACGCCTAATGGTCAATTTTTCTAAGCCCCCTCTTTAGCATCACCAAAGTCACAATACTTATCAACACCTACAAATTCTAGAGGGGGGAGGGGGACAGTATGTGTACTAGTAAGTAGCCTACACCAAACGACATACAAACAACCATTGCAAAATGCACAACAACAGTAAATATCAATTACATCATACTAAACTCATGAATTAGCATACTTAATTTCATATCAAAACTTTTGAAGTTTTCTAAATTCTCAAGTTTAACTCTAACAAAACCTTTTGAAACGAACCCCTGGAGACACTTTAACCCCAACTAATTCTGCCAGGGCCATCGACATGCCATGGCGGCCCCAACTGACTTTATCTTAGGGCATTGATGCTCTCCGTCGCCCTCGTTGACTTCTCCAGGGTTGATGATCACAGTCACAAAAGGAGGGAAGCGTTGTCGTCGTCGGTCCAGGTCAGAGCTGCACCAATTTGGATGCTAAGCTGTGTGCACAAGTATTGTCGCTGTTGCCTGAGGTTTGAAGCTCACTGAAGGAAGTTTGAAGGAGAAGAAGATCACTACAACTTGCTCTTGATGTCGACTTAGCGTCATTGACAAGAGGGAAGGGGTCCTCTAGTTGGCTGAATTAAAACACAGAGGGGGGAAGGGGCTATTGCACAAATTTCAGATAGAAAAAGAAGATGATGTGGCTAGGGTTTTGTTTAGTACTTTTTCCCTTCTCTTTTATTTTTAAAAGGAAAAATGCTCCAAATGAAAAAAAAGGAAAGAATACTTTGAAAGTTCTCTACTTCTATAATAATTTTTTTTCTTCAGTATATTCAACATATACTTGAGATCTCAATATAGAGGATTTTCAGCTAGGAATATGGAAGAAAATAAATAAAATCTCTTAAAATAAAGGTAATATTAATTCTAAATATCCTAGTGGTAGTGGGAACATCCAAAAAGAGCCAAAGGGCTAAAATTTTACTGTTATCATGGTCATAGATAGTAAAATTTTTCTATATTTATAAATAGTTTGATATTTTTTCTGTTTATAGTAATTTTCCTAATTTTTTACAAATACTTTTTAGAATTTTCTGTTTTGAAATTATACAAAAACTTTTTTCTTAAACAAAAAAAATGTATTACCACACAAAAAACAATGTTGCTAATTAGATTTAGAGTCAGAACTCAAAGAGTGTATCCATATTGACACCCACAAAAAGCCATTACGGAATCGCTAATTGGCAAAATTTCACTACCATCAAGAGAAGATTACTCTCCTCCCAAATTTTCTCCAAAAAGTTCAATTAGAACAAATTAAAAAAAAAGGAAAAAAGAACATTGAATTGTCATTTTAGAATTCAACTTTCAATTTCTGGTTTGAAATCTCTTTTTAGAATTGTCACTTGGCCGTATCGATGTTAGAGTTTTGAGAATTTTGATTTCATTTCAATCTCTAATAATTTAGAAATGGTTGTTTTGTTATTTTCAATGTTAATAAGTACACAAAGACATGAATAACGTCCGACAAAATTAAAAGTCCTGCAAAGACTTAAATAAAAAAAAAGTAGGATGAGGTAGTTGTTGGTGGAGAAAACTTATCGGAGATTCTAACCGATCAAATAAATTTATAAAACGATAAAAAACATCTACTACAAGACCGAGTCGATCCACAGGGAGCTATGTTTTTCTCTAATTAAGATTCAAGTTCTTTAAGGTAACCAAAGGGGGTGGTTTGTAATTGTTTGTTTGTGAAAGTGAATAACAAGAAAGATAATAAAATCATGTAATGTTGTAAAAGGGTCACTATGAATAACCAAACAATTTACACACAAACATGCTTTGATTTGTGCTACCTAAGATCAACACACAACTAAATATCACGGATTGTGAGTCAATACTTGCAAAACAATGAAAGTATGCAAGGGTGATTAATCCAAACATTATCCAAGGCATATAAATTCATATACATTCAAGAATCACAAGCATTCATACGATAATAATGTAAACACAAGTCCTGACAATATACTACAATGAGTTTCTCCTTGACCTAAGCTAGAAATTAATACCTTAGCCACTAAACATTGAGGTCTTCAATGGATACAAGTTTAGGGGATTAAGATACATCATAAAGGCGTATGAGAATACATAGAAAAGAGAGGGAAAATAGTGTGGAATTGAATGGAGGTCGAGAGATGGATTGGTGGATGCCTCTTGACCTAACGAAAGAGTTGCATATGCATTTATAAGCTATCGAAGGCACTGCGGTGGCGCCGAGGCCTTTGTAGAAATATTATTTTCCATATTTATCATGGCAATATGGTTCGATGAGATTTTCTGTCGCGCGATGTTTTTCCATATCCGTCTGACATCAAGGCGTTGTTGCCTTGATCAACTACTATTTAGAGCATCACGTGTACGACGATGGGTCTTCAGGGGCATAATAGTAATTTTATTTTTGTTATGACCTAGATGCTCTGTTTTTGCTCCACATGCTCAGTTGAAGCATGGTTTTCGTCCAAACGCTCAAATCTACCTCTTCCATGCCTGATACCTACAAAATTGTAGATTAAACACATTAAACCACACAACAAACTCGAGTTCAGCTAAGTAAGATGACATATTTAAGGTGCTATCAGTTGCTGTAGAAGAAGTTGAGTCAGTTTGAAGAAGGGTTGTTTTGATGAAACGATTTCTATTGATGTGGAAAGGTTTCAATTATTGACACAGATGAGGTGCATTTACACGTTGTAACATACTAGTTTCTTTAAAATACCACAAAGTTGTATACATCCGTCACTGAATGACTTAATATATATACTTTTTTCAACTTTAACTTTTGCCTTCGGCATGCAACTTAACACACGACATTAAGACGACAACCAGCACATACATATACCTAATCTAGTTAAACCTAAATTTTGGGTTCAACTAAATACACTCGAGGCATATTTGAGAGTAATTTTGATTAAAAGGTTAAAATCACTTTTCTATCTTCAAAATGACCTTAAAACGTAATTTTAATAATTCAAAATCAATTTTGATGGTATGAAATTCACATTTAAAAATGCAAAAATCTAACCCTAAACCAATTATTGAGTGAATAAAAAGACGTATTCTAAAACGAGTACTCTAAATATAACAAAAATGATTTTAACTATTTCAAAATTACTCCAAGACATATACACGACGGGTTTCGGGTAGAAACTCTAAACTATAAAAAGTGTGAAAATGAAGAAGAAAAGACAAAATGATGAAGTAAAGGGCAAAGTGTGTCCAATGCTTAAAACTTGAAGAGGCATAAGTGCCCATGTATGCCCCTTACTTGGTTTTGTTAAAAGGGTACACAAAGCCTTGCTGTCTACCATGTGAACATATATTATGCCTTTCTAATTTCTCTCTCCTTTCCTATTGCTAACCCACCAACCAACTGGCAGTTTTTGATTCATTTTCCCTTTAAAATCCCCCCCTCTCCCTAAAAAAAAGTATAATAATAAATTTAAAAAAAATCCCATCAATTGTATATTCCAATTAAAAAAAAAAAAAAAAAAAAAAAAAAAAAAAAAAAAAATTAAAGTGTTATTCCAGAAAATTTTGTGTTCTTGTTTGGGAGGTGGGAAAATAATAATTTTTTGTTCTTCTTCTATGGATCATAGTCATAATTTATTTGTTTCTTCAGATGGGTCTGTGGAGTCTGGTTGGACAGTGTATTTGGAGAATTCTTCTTCTTATTTTAGTCGAAGAATCAATGGTTCTTTTGATGTTCATAAGGATCTTGAAGATGATGAAGAACTGGATTTGTCTATGGTTTCTGATGCTTCTTCTGGGCCTCAAATTTTCCGGGAAAGGGAAGTTGTTTTCCCGGAAAATGAAACTGGTCCGCGCTGCGGAAGTTTTCAGAAAACTGGCCGGAAAATGAAGGGCGGTGACGACCGACGGCAGCGCCGTGATCGGCAGGAGCAAACGACGTCGTTTCTTGATGACACTGCTACATCTGATCCCAACTTCGTCAACTTCAATAATTCGGTAGAAAAGTTTTATGGTTTTTTTTTTTTTTTTTTTTTTTTTTTTTTTTTTTGTGGTATATTTTTGATAGATCTACATTGTTATTTCTTAAATTTTCTCACTTTTATTTTATGTGAATTTTTTGTTTGTTTATGAAATTAGTGAAAATCATTCTCTAAGATTATTTGGATGGAAGAAACTATAATTTTTTTTCACTTTTAAAAATTATTCTTATTTATTAATTTTTTTTTATTTTCTTGTCAATTTTCAAAATTGTTTTCAAAATAATAGTTAAGAATAATATGTTTTTTAAATTCAAAACTTTATAGAGAGGAAAAAAATAGAGGTGTGTGATTTTTAGTTTTTAATTTTTATAATTAAGTTTGTAAGTATTTCTCTCACTTCTAAATTTCTTCCTTCGTCATTTCTTTTTACAATTATTTTCAAAAATCAAGCCCCACGTTTCTAAAACTAAAAAAAAATATTGTTTTTAAGAATTTATTTTTGGAGGAAATATGTTTAATTTTAAAATACTAAAAATAAAAAAATAAAATAGTTACTAAATGATATTTTAATTTTTAATTTTTATGATTGGTATGATTTTACACCAAAGGTTTGTTTTTAAAAGGTGAATGTTAGATAACAATATATTTTCCTTTATTTTTTTGTTAACAAATTAGAATATTTTGATGTTCATAAAAATTTAATTAATTTGGTGGTTTAATTAAATGCAGGAGAGTTCAACCTACCAAAACCAATTTAACACCATGAGACAATCCTCTCTATCTGGAAACCAAAGGCAAAAGAATCAGTTAAGCCAATTCCTTCTCTCTTAATTCTTAGAAATAATTCAAATTACTATATATTCAAAGTTTTAAAATTACATGATAAATAGTTTGTTGTGTTTTTCCTTTGTTTCTATCTACATTAACAAAGGCATTTTCTTTAACGATACCAACTCGATGGGTTAAAGTTTATTCAATAGACATATGATCTCAAAATCTTGCTAGTTCCTAAACTTTAAAAAATATGATCGAAATTTTAGAGTTTAAATTGGAGTAGTTTAACCTAAAGTTTATGTTTATTTAGTTCCTCAACTTTAAAAAATGACATATAAAAACTTTATACTCTTAAATTATGTATGTAATTCTTAAAAAGAGTATAACAAATCATTAACCTATTCGACATTTTTTAAAATTCATAGACACAGATTCGAAGTTTTTATAAACGTATTGGACAAAAAAATTAATTCTATATCTAATACATTAGTTATTGGGAGATTTTCACAGATAGAAAAAAATGTCAAACTATTTACAGAAAATAACAAAAAAAAAAATACTGATAGACATTGATAGACTTTTATCAGCATCTATCAGTGATAGACTTCTATCATTTCTATCACTGATAGACTCTGATAAACTTCTATCAACGTCTATCACAACTATCTAAAATTTTGCTATTTTGTGTAAATAGTTTCCTTTATTTTTCTATTTTTAAAAATTTTCCTTAGTTATTTTTAAACATTTTTATATTTGCATGTCAAGGATCTCTATTATACACAAAACTAAACTCTCATATGCTCATTTAGACATTTTTAGTCATTTTTCGAAATCTTTTAGGAGCAAAATTGAAAGTTTGAGCACCTATTAGACAATTTTTTTTAATGTCGATAGAAGTTTAAGTTACAAATTTAAAAGTACAGTGACTAGAGACTTACAATTTAACCGTCATTATTATTTTGAAATAATCTTTTTTATGGGGGATATGTTATCATATAAACTTGTGATTTAATTCTAAAATCATTTTTCTTTTGTTATCTTCTCCTTGATGTAGGTGGTTTAAAGGGAAGAGATCAGGATTGAGATAGTCTAGATTTGCTTGTCAATGATGAGTTTGGTAATGGAGTGATCAGGAAACTATTAAGAGTAATTGTCACAATATGATTACAAAACTCTCATATATATAACAATTTAGGGTGTTCATTGAGATATTAAAAGGGAGTTTTTTTTTCTCAAAAAAATAAATTATTATTATTATTATAAATCTATCTGTAAGGTGGCACTGAATAATTTCTTGAAGGAAAAAGAAAAGTTTTTTTTATTTATTTTTTTTTTATTTTTTTTATTTTGGACATTGAATTTCTTGTCAATGGGATTGTACTACTTTTTCTGTAGCCATGAGGCACTGAAAAAAATGACAATTATTGTTGTACTAAATGAACATGTATGTTTGTAAAGAACATGTATGTTTGTAAAGAGAGGATGAAAATAATTAAGCAGCAATAATATTTTTTTTAGCAATATTCTGTTAATAAGACTATATATATATATAATTTTATTCCACGTAGGTGAGTTTGTCTCTAAAACTTTATTTATTTATTTATTTATTTTTACCGATTCAAGAAACGAGAATGTTTTAAATTAATATTATTTTAAAAAAACTGCAGCAATCTATTATTAAAAAAATATATAAGTTATTGAGCGCATTTTATTTAGGAGAGGAAGGTAAATGAACCGAGATCACATCTGAATGAAAGTGATTTAAGAATATGAAAGTAAAAGTATAGTTAAGAAAGACTTAAAAGAATTGAAAGTTATTACTTATACAAATTATATATTGAGTGATTTCTCTAAAAAAATGATCTATCGAAAGTCTATTAAATATATATCTTTTAAGATTATGATCTTCAATAATAGTCAACTTTCTTATAATATCATGAATAAAGGGAGAGTGCATATTGATTATATAAGCTCATTTTCACACTTTTTTTTTTCGTCCACAACAATAATAGAATTGTTATCCATTTGAAATAGTCAATTTTAAAAAAGGATCATTTTATAGGAGAAATAAAAAGACTATAATCTAGGAAATACAAAAACAAGAATAAAACAAAATCATAAAAGAAAGTTGAAGCTACATAATACATTACTCGAACTCCAAATTTTTTTTTTTCCCTCGACAAAGAAAAAGGGACAATTATATGACAATCCAAAATAAAATAATAGTATACTTAACACGATGTAAAACTATCTATAAATATGAAATTTTTTAAGGGGCATTTTTAAAAATAGAAAAATAAGGAAAACTATTTACACATAATAACAAATTTTTTAGATAGTTGTGATAGATGCTGATAGAAGTCTATCAGGATCTATAAGTGATAAAAATGATAGAAGTCTATTACTGATAGATGCTGATAGAAGTTTATCAATGTCTATCAATGTTTTTTTTTTTTTTTTTTGCTATTTTCTGTAAATAGTTTGACATTTTTTCTATATGTAAAAATTTCTCATTTTTAACCCTTATTAATATATATCACTAATTAAGGTCTACATATAGACTTATAAGTGATAGTGGTCTATCACTAGTAGACCTATATAATAAATATATAATTGACTAAGTTGTCTATCAGTAATAGACCTATCGCTAATGAAGATCTATCAGTGACAGATATCTATCATTGATTGTTTGCATGCTCATTTATTATTATATCTGTTATTATTAGTCTGTTTTTTTTATCGTCTTATGCCCAATGCGGATATCGTATCAATAAAATACAAATATATATATATAAGAATTATATTATTTTATATTATTTTATATCATTTACTATTAGGTAATTTCTTCCCTGGTCTATCAATTATAAATATAAAAATGTTCTCTATTAATGATAGACATAAAAGTAGCCTTCTCAAAATATAGAAATGACTGGTAGTAGAAATAAAAATAGTTCTATTAGTTATAAACATTCATCACCTAATGGACACATTAAAATTCTATCAATAATATTTATAAGAATCTATTCATCAACGATAGAAATAAAAATGGTTAGATGAGTGATAGATATCGATTAATGATAAAAGTAAAATATACGGGGATGTTTGGGATGAGGAGATGAGATTGTTAGCATAATTACTTTAAATCTATACTGAATAGATTAACCCTAGGATCATTCATGCCAAATTGCTAAGAATAATTAACATACCGGATTTCATTGAGCAATTGATGATAGCTTCAAGATGAAGATAACTTTAAGATGATTGTAGTCATCCTCAACCAAAACTCTGAATGCCCTAAGTAGGATCTCTCTCTAGATGGGATTCAAGAAAGACTGAGTGCTTATTGTTTTGGTATATTGGGGACCATAGCTCTAAGGTCTCTTTATATACTAGTTCAATTAGAGTTCCCATTAAACCCTAATCAATCTAGGAATAAGCTTTTACCCATTAAGTTCATACTCAATTAGGAATCTAGGGTCTTAATTAATTAAATCACATAATAGAGCCCAATCTAATAAAATAACCCAATGTGATAAAATACTAATCCACACACATAGCTCATATATTATTATACATACGTCTAACCGAGATGAGATGAGTTGAGCATCCTTTGATGTTTGAATGTTTGTGTTTTGCTCATTCATTGTGTCGTCACTAATGACAGGTTTTTTAGATAAAAAATATAAGTTAACAATATACAGAGTAAGAATTTGAACCTCTAATTTTTTATTCGACAGTTCATATGTTTTATGTAAATTGAACTATACTCACGTGAATATCTTATGCATGATAAACAAGTTTAGATAATAAAACATAAACCATCAACTTTATTCTATATAAAAAATAAACAAATTAAGGTCAAAGAACATCCTCAATAACAAACTCCCACTAAACCATGGAATTAGAAAATTGACTAACACCCATGTGAGCAACATGCTCATGAAAAACTTTAGGTGGTAAACCTTTAGTCAATGAATCTGCCACCATAGAGTTTGTTCTTATGTGTTCTGTCGAAATTTGACCATTCTGAACTCTTTCTTTCACAACCAGAAACTTCACGTCTACATGCTTTGACTTTGTATTGCTTTTGTTGTTGTTGGACTACATCATTGTCTGACTTATTGTTACAAAATAATTTTAGTGGTCTTTCTATGCCAACCACTATCTACAGCCCAATGACAAAATTCTGCAACCATACTCCATGATTGGATGCCTCGTAACATGCTATAAACTTCGTAGCCATGGTAAAAGAAGTCATAAGTGTTTGTTTAACGCTTTTCCAAGATACAACTCCTCCAGCGATCATGAAAATATAGCTTGAAGTGGATCGCAAAGTGTCTTGGCATCCAACATAATCAGAATCAAAATACCTAATGATCTCTAAAACTTCTGATGTCCGATCTTTAGGGTAAGTAGATAATTGCTTGGTTCTCTACTTTTAGAAGTAATTTTTATATGCTGAAGAATGACATTAAATGAATGAGAGCATTTTTTAAAGTGATTCAAAATAAATTTGCTTGTATGCTTTAATTATAATTATTTTTGCAAAAATATTTAATTATGTTATTTTAATACTGGATCCACACTTGTAAAACAAATTTTGATTTCATTAAAAATGTTTTCTTATGATTCATTATGTTTATTGTCAGAAGTAATTTTAGAATCATTAAAAACGCTAAAAAAAAGTATTACATTTGATAGGAAAAGAAAAGGTGGTGGCAAACAAAAGTGATAGAGAGACAAAATTAGGAGGAAAATAAAAATTAAAAATAGAGACAGAGTAGGAAAAATAGAGATAAATAATCATGAAGAGAGAAAAAAAATTAGGGGTTAACTTTTCACATTATTTAGAACAAAAAATAGTGAAAAAGAAGTTCATTTTTATTTTAATTTATTTTTATCTTTATTTTTAAAAAATGGCAATTTTAAAATTAAAATCTCTCACAATCACTTACCAAAAATTACTTAAAAATTATCTTCCAAATAGTTCATCAAGTGATTTTTTATTATTCTAAAATCATTTATATCTACCGCCAAACATTAAAATTTTAAACTAGATGTGATTTTGAGATAATCAACGCTCTAAGTGAATTTAAAAATTACTTCCAAACATATATATCCTAAGTTTTTTATCTCTTCAACATTATTGAGAATCCTTTGATATTTGAATGTTTGTGTTTTACTCATTCATTGTATAGTCACTAATGGTAAGTTTTTAGATAAAAAAATATATATATATGAGTTAATAATATACAGAGTGAGAATTTAAACTTATAATTTTTTATTTGACAGTACATATATTTTATGTCGATTGAACTATATTTACGTAGATTTTCTAGAAAAAAATATATAGCTTGATCTACTACCGTAAATATATTTATATATATATATAGTTTGAAATCTTTTTAGGGAGAAAAAGTAGAAATAGAGGCTCACATACATATTTGTAAAAATATGTATTATTATTCGCGTTGATTGGACGTTTTTTTTTCCTATCTTTTTTAATAGACATTTGTTCTCATGTTTCGTAGGATTTTGATTTAAGTTTGCCATATACATATCCACACACCCATGTTTCGTGGCCAAAACTAGGGTATTCGACAAAGAAAAATATTTGAGTGATGCCAGTTGCAACCAATGATAAAAATATATGTGGATATGTCGATATATCTATCGATATATCTGTAAATCAAAGGGTTCGATATCGATATTAAATATCCATGGATATCTCCAACATTTTTTATTAATACTTGTAACACATAAAAATGTCACCTATTTAATCAAATATGAACAAGAATACTAATAACAATAGCCATAATTTAGCTTGGGAGTAAAACAACTTAATTATTAATCTAAATAAAATTTATAAAATTCGTGATTCACAGAAATATCCGTCGATATCGATATTTTGTCAATATATCCGTAAAATTGAAATATCGATATCAATATCGACATTGATATTTTAATCTTTGGTTGCAATTATATATTTTTGTTTAAATAGTTGTCCAATATAAAATCGTCATGTGTCAACCTTTTTTAAAAAAAAAACTTAATCATTTAATTTTTTTTTTTTTTTTTTTTTTTTTTTTTTTTTTTTTTTTTTGGTATAAAAGAGAGAAGAACATGTAAGCATTACCCTTTGACAAAATTCTTCAAATTTTGTGAATCCTAAAAATATCTCATTACAATGGTAAATTTTGTGAATCCTAAACATTTTCTTTAACACAAGTTTTCTTGTTTGAGATAATATAGAGTCGGTTTAATAATATTTTCGTTTTATGTTTCATGTTTTTGTTTCTCATTTTTTAAGAATTTAACTTGTTTGATAGTTTTTTATTTTCAAATTTTAAAATTGTTCTCTATATTTAAATGATGGTTTTTTTTTTTTTTTTTAAAGTAAAGCTGGTTTTTGCCTTGTTGATTATGGGGGTGCATGTTTGATGTTTCTAACCCATTCAATAGTTGTTGAGTTTAATACCTACTTAAAACAACATTATAATATTTTATTTAATATTTAAATATTATTTTAATTTTTAATCTTAAACTTTTCTAATATGTAGATTTATATATTATATTAGTTTTGAATTGTAACTTTTCAATGTGTATTTATATATTATTTTAAATTTGAATTTAAAGTTTTTTAATATGTATATTTATATATTATTTAAAATTTAATATATATATATATATATATATATATATATATATATATATATATATATATATATTTATATGTTATTTTAATTTTGAAATTTGAATTTGAATTTTAAATTTTTAATACACTTAATTAGAACCAATTAAAATATTGCAATATATAAATTTTGTTCTTCTTTGTTTTGAAGAAATAAATTTTGTTCATTTAAACATGTATTTAAATTTTAACCTTACTTTAATATTTTATAACCACGACATTTACAAAATCAAAATAACAGAGTTGAATCTAAGCCAAATATTATTGAAGGCGAATAACTTGAGTGACAATTAATATTGCAGATAAAAAATATGGACAACATTCGAAGAATAGAAACAATGGAATGAAGGACAATGAATTTCAAATGAGGATGGGTTCCCAAAAAAGTATTATGGCCCGTTTGAAAAAGTTCATGAACATGAAACATGAACGACATAATATCAATTACTATAAACTAATTCATGTGAAAAAAATAGATTTAATAAATGGTAGTGAATTTCAAACGGGGATAGGTACCTAAAAAAGTATTGTGAAATTATTAAATAATGAATGCATAATTACAATTATGTACATAGATATGTCCACTGCGCAAGGCAGGGATGAGAATGACTCTCATTTCATCTCCCATTCTCGTGTAATTTCTCATCTAATTTTGCGAGTATCAAAGCAAAGAACTAGTGGGATCGAGTTTCACATAGAAAACGAACCAATTTTAATACAACTTATATAGATAATATACCTCTTTTTTTTCTTCTTTCATATAGATAATCTTATTTTCTTTCCATTTGTCCAATTACTACACAAATTTTCTTCAACCAAATATAAACTAAAACTTCAAGTAAAGCATAAAATATCCCACGAATCTCACAAAATAATCCCAAAATCAAAATCTTCCCTTAACACCTCAACAAAAGGATAAATAATCAAATACAAAAAGGACCAAAAAAGGAATATATGATCTTCTATCATGATGAATTTTTTTTAACTAATCACAATAAATAGAGTAATTTGAATTGCAAAACGAATCAACAATGTCTGCATCACTACAAATTAAATAATGCACATGTTTTCTTCTTTTCTTTCCTACTATTGTCCTCGAAATTGTGATTCAAATCTCAACGTGTCTCTAATTCTCAACATATCAAGGTGTCCAAATCCCAGGCGTCCATTATGAGGCGTTCAAATCCAAGCGGTCAGAACCAAGTGTCCAGTACCAGGCGTTGATTACCAGGCATCCAGTTCTGTGCGTTGAGATCCAGGCATTGACAGTGAGGCGTTTAACTTCTCCATGCATTTTCAGTACCGGTTTCAACAATTTTAAGACGTTTTCATCTGCCACTGTTGTGATGGCCCAAAACGACATCATGTCCTCTAATCTCAACCGGCCTTTCCGTTTCGAGGGGCAAACTTCAAACGATGGAAACAGAAGATGCTATTCTTTCTTACAGTCAAGAAGGTCACTGACTCGTGCACAACAAAAAAGCCAGTTGTCCCAAAAGAAAATCCAACCGATCAGCAAATCAAGGATGCTACCAATTGGGAAGAAAACGATTTTCTATGTAAAAATGTTATTTATATGGTTTGACTGACGATATGTATGATTATTACAACTCAAATAAGATAGCAAAAGAAGTATATGAGGCCCTACAGAAAAAATACGACACCGAGGAAGCCGGTTCGAAGAAATATGTCTTCAGCCATTACTTGAAGTTTCAGATGACGGATGAAAAGCCTATGGAGGCCTAGCCCCATGAACTGCAGAAGATAGCCCACGAAATTATAAGCGAAAGTATGCCCTTAAATGAACAGTTTCAAGTTGTTATTATTGACAAAGTACCCCCCTTGTGGAAGAATTTTAAAAGTACCTTAAGGCACAAGACCAAGGAATTTTCCTTGGAGAGTCTCATCACATATTTGAAGATTGAGGAGGAAGCCCGGAAGCAAGACCAGAGAGAGGAGGTAAACGATGTGCCAAGGAAGCCCGCCCCAGCCACCATGAAACCTGACCTAAAGAAAAAGAAAACCAAGAGGAAAGGTCAAAGTTGCGAATCTAGCAACCAACAGAATCAGAAGAAACAGAAACCCCTCTCAGAAGAAATGGTACAGTTCTTCTGCTTTAACTGTAATAAACCTGGGCATATGGCCAGAAACTGTAGGAACAGGCATCGTTCTGTTGTGCAGGCGAACCTGACAGAAAAACCATTAGTTGCCATGATCATAGAAGTAAATGTGATCAGTGGTTCTGTGGGGTGGTGGATAGACACAAGCGCGACGTGTCATGTCTGTCACGACCTTAGTCTCTTTGAAACCTATACTGAAACTAAGGATAAAAAATATTCTGTTGGGGGATCACCATTCAACGAAAGTTGCTGGAATTGGCGAGGTGGAGCTGAAGTTTATCTCTGGAAAGACACTCGCCTTGAGGGATGTCCTGCACACTCCGAAGATAAGGAAGAATCTAGTCTCGGACTATCTCCTTAACAAGGCCAGCTTCACTCAGACAATAGGGGCAGACTTGCATACCCTTACTAAGAATAATGTTTTCGTAGGAAAGGATTATGCAACCGAGGGCATGTTTAAATTAAATATTGAGATTAATAAAATAAAATCTTCTGTGTATATGCTGTATTTTTTTAATATTTGGCATGTTAGACTTTGTCATGTTAATAAACGAGTAATTAGTAACATGAGGTAGGTTCCAAATGATTCCTAAGTTATCTATGAATGAATTTAAAAAATGCGAATATTGTAGTGAGGCTAAAATAACAAAAACTTCGCATAAATCTGTACTTAGGGAATCCGAACCTCTAGATTTAATTCATTCAGACCTTTGTGAATTTGATGGCATCTTAACTAGAAATAGAAAAAGATATTTTATCACCTTTATTGATGATTATTTTGATTTCAATTTCATATATTTGCTGAAGAATAAAAGTGATATTTTTGATGCATTCAAATTGTTTGTGAATTAAATAGAAAATCGGTATTACAGAAAGATTAAGAGACTTCATAATGATAGGGAAATTGAGTATGATTTAGACAACTTCAACGATTTCTATAACTCACGTGGAATAATACATGAAAAGATTGCACCTTCTTTCCTGAAATGAATGGCAAAGCTGAAAGGAAGAATAGAACTCTAGCCGAGCTAGTAGTTGGTATTCTACTTAATTCAGGAGTTGCGTCTTATTGGTGGGGTGAAATTATCCTAACCATGTGTTATGTCTTAAATAGGATGCCAAAATCTAAAAACACAACTTCACCTTACGAAGCCTATAAGAATAAAAGACCAAACTTGACTTACTTTAGAACGTGGGAGTGTCTAGCCTTTGTAAGAATTCTTGACCCTAAAAGGAGAAAACTTGCCAGTAGAACCTATGAGTATGTCTTTATAGGTTATGCCGTAAATAATAAAACCTATAGGTACTATGATCTTACAAATCAAGTCGTCATTGAATCAAATGACGTTGATTTCTTTGAGGGTAGATTTCCTTTTAAATCTAAAAATAATGGGGGCGCGAGCTCCAGTAGTCTTCCACTAGTTAGAAGTCTTACCTCAACTAAGGAAGCCATCTCTGAGCCTAGAAGGAGCAAAAGGACTAGAACTGTCAAAGACTTTGGAGATAACTTCGAGACCTTCAATGTAGAAGAAGATCCAAAGGACCTAAAGGAAGCCCTGTCCTCTGTAGACATCATTTCATGGCAAGAAGCTGTAAATGACGAAATGGACTCTTTTGAGTCAATACGACTTGGCACTTAGTAGACCTACCCGTAGGATGCAAAGCCATAGGATGCAAGTGGATCCTATGGAAGAAACTCAAACCTGATGGAACTATAGACAAGTTTGAAGCTAAGTTACTAGCCAAGAGTTTCAGACAAAGAGAAAACATAGACTTTTTTGACACCTTCTCTCCTGTCACTAGAATCACCTCAATCCGTGTGTTGTTTTCTCTCACTGCTTTAAATAACCTTGTAGTACATCAAATGGATGTAAAGAACGCTTTCCTAAACGGTGAACTTGAATAAAAAATTTATATGGAACATCCTGAAGGCTTGTAGTCCATGGTCAAGAGAACAAGGTTTGTAAGTTAGATAAATCTCGTCATGGTCTGAAACAAGCTCCTAAGCAATGACATGAGAAATTTGATAACCTAATCTTATCTAAAAGTTTGAAGGTTAATGAAAGTGACAAATCCATCTACTATAAGGTTGAAAATAGTCTTTGCACAATCCTATGTTTGTATGTAGATTATTTTTTAATCTTCGGTTTGAACTTGCATGTTATAAATAATGTAAAATCCATGTTGATTGCAAACTTCGATATGAAAGACTTAGGAGAAGCAAGTGTAATTTTAGGCATAAAAGTTACTAGGTCTAAAAAGGGAATTTCCTTAGATCAATCTCATTATATAGAAAAGATTCTTAAGAAATACAATTATTTTGAATGTAGACCTACATGTACTCCCTATGATCCTAGTGTAAAGTTGTTCAAGAACACTGGTGACAGTGTTAATCAATCCGAGTATGCGGACATCATAGGTAGTACTAGATATGTTGTTGATTGCACTAGATCAGACATAGCTTATGTCGTAGGTTTACTA
This sequence comes from Lagenaria siceraria, assembly GCA_002890555.2. NCBI lineage: Eukaryota > Viridiplantae > Streptophyta > Magnoliopsida > Cucurbitales > Cucurbitaceae > Lagenaria > Lagenaria siceraria. The sequence goes on from CM016486.1 coordinate 7,391,134, forward strand.
TGTAGGTTTGTGAGCAAACCTAGTATAAAGTATTGGAATGTTGTAGAGAAGGTTATGAGGTATTTAAAGAAAACTCAAACTCTAGGATTACACTATCGAAAGTTTCATGCTGTTCTGGAAGGATACAACGATGCTGACTGGAACTCCCTCTCGGATGACTCAAAGGCTACCAGTGGCTATATCTTCAACATAGCTGGTAGAGTTGTCTCCTAGAAGTCTAAGAAACAGACAATCTTAGCCTAGTGAACAATGGAGTCAGAGATAATAGCATTGGTAATGGCCAGTGAAGAAGCAGGTTAGCTTAAAATTCTGCTATCAGGGATTCCCTTATGGAAAAAACCGGTACAAGCCATCTTGATCCATTGCGATAGTACCGCAGCAATTGCAAAAGTTCAAAACCATTATTATAATGGAAAGAGACAACAAATACTTCGTAAGCACAGTACCATTAGACAGTTCCTCACTACTGGTGCAGTAAGAGTGGATCATATACGAACTGATGAAAACTTGGTAGATCCTTTGACGAAAGAACTGGCCAAAGAAAAGGTTTTCAAAACCTCGGAAAAGATGAGACTCATGTCTATAGAAAGTTGAATCACTAGTGAGGAAAACCCAACTTGTAGACTAGAGATCCCAAGAAACAAGTTCAAAGGGTAATAACTTATTACAACTAATATGTAGTGAATCATGTAAAAACAAACTAGAGTTCCCTTCCTATACCTAGAGTCTTAGCATGATATCCTGAAGCATATGAAAGGTTGAACTTAGTTTTTAATAAGATCTATACTAAATGTCAAGTGGAGTACCTAGCTATAGGAGTACCCCTGATAGAGTCACCTATGTGAACGTGGAAGTGAGGGCCACTTCTTATGGAATTTTAGGCAAATTCTCTAAAGTGTTGACTAAACTGGGATACACGTGCATGGTCTTAAAGCATGGACTTTCGAACTACACCCTAGTAATGCTGTGTGTGAGATGTAGTTAGATATAGAGTTCAAAACCAAGAGTTACTGTAGTAAGTTCGAAATCATCTTCACTACGTAACGGTTCAAGTCGTAAGACACTTTTGCTTATGCACAGTGTTATACATACTGATAGTGCTCGATAAAAAAATGTTTCTCCTGTTTTCTAAAAATTTTCAAGTGCGGGATTGTTGGTAAAAAATTGTTTTGGTTTTAAAACAAAAAGAATCCTACATTGCTTAAGTAAGTAATGAGATCTCACCTTATTTACTCTCTCCTTTAACATTGGGCTTGGGCCCCAAGGGCTACCCATATTTTAGAGGAGGTGGGGAGATAGGCCATTGTGGGCTTGGTGGCTTCACCTCACACGTGTGCATGCCGCCGTCCGTCCGGTCGGGCGAGGCGGGAAAAAAAATAAATGTTACTTTATTTTATTATTATTTTTTAAATAAAATAGTATTTATTGTTTTGCCCCTCGTTGCGTCCACTGTGTGGTTAGCCGGTCTACGCGCCCGCGCCTTTTTCTGGGTGCAAGTTTTGTGGTCGGGTGCTCGTCTTGCATGCGTCCGGTGGCCTTCAAGGCTTAAATAAGGATGGCTTTCACCAGCTGGGGGGGGGGGGGGGGACAGAAACATTTCAATTTCTTTGAGCGCGTTCTTAAGCTTTCCATAATTTTCTTATTTCTTGTTTTTCGAGCATTTGAAGGGTGTGATTATTCCGATCGTTACTTGTGCAAGTTTCGATCGAGACAGATTTTTTTCTAGGCTGTTTTATTCTGGGGACGGTGTGGTAACAAATTCCAAACTGCTTGCACCTTGGACAGAGCCGCGAAACGTCTTAAAGAGACGAGCTCCGGGACTCAGCCTTCACGAGTTTTTGTTTTGCAGGCGCCCATTACCAGGCGTTCAGATCAAGGCGTCCATCACTAGGCGGTCAAAACGAGGCATCCAGTATCAGACGTCCAGTTCTGTGCATTGAGATCCAAGCGTTGACAGTGAGCTGTTCAACTTCTCCACGCTTTTCCAGTACCGATTTCAACAAACAGGCAAAGGATAAACATACTTCCTTGTAATTAGTTTAGTAAAGTAATCTAGGGCACTAGTCAAATCAAGAAAATCATTTTTTTTTGCCAAGCACCCTTTAGATTTCTTGGATTCTAAAGGGAAGCATTTGAAAATTAGTAAAGAAAGAGAGGTCAAGAAGGAAGCTTAATTAAAAAGTGTACTTTTTTGTGATTGAATATCTAAGAAATTTTATGATTGATCGTTAATACGTTCAAATTAGTTTTAACGATCTTTTTAGTATTAATTAATAATACCTAACAAAATATACTATATAGAAAAAAGAATTTTTTTTTTTTTTTTACCTTTGGAACAAAAATTCTAAATCTATTTTCTATTGAACTTACAAATAAAACATCACAAAGTCAATTTATGTTGTTAAGTTTTAGTCATTGTCAAAATTCTATTGATCAAGTATTTTAAATTAATAAAAAGTGACATGACCCACAAAATTTAGATCCATGCGTGTGTTTGTATATATATATACTCAATAGAAACAATGAAATGATGGATAAATATCAAATTTGGTTAGGTGAGATATTTTTGAAAATCAATATGTATAAATGCTTCCTTTAGAGTTGAAAAAGGCTTATGTTTGAAATAGGACAAAAGAGATCAAAGTTGCATGAGACAGGATGATGATAAGGTGTAATGGTGATGGGCAATCTGATCCAAAGTACAGAGAAGAGGATGGAACAACTGCTCAATATATATATATATATTAATTTGAAAAAAAAATAAATAAAAAATGAATTACCGAACAATTTTCATAGTCCCATATATAAATAAAGGGAATTTTTAAAAATAAAAAAAATAAGAAAAATTATTTATACAAAATAGCAAAATTTTAGGTAGTTGTGATGGACGTGGATAGAAGTCTATCAAGGTTTATCAATGATAGATAGATGCTGATAGAAGTCTATCAATGTCTATCAATAGTTTTTTTTTTTTTTTTTTTTTTTTTTTTTGTTATTTTCTGTAAATAGTTTGACTATTTTCTTATTTGTGAAAATTTTCCTATAAATAATGTATAATTTTTAGCCAAATATTTAAACCTTTTTTATCTATGTTATTTGGCAATATTAATGAGAGTTTGGTATTTAAATAATGGGTTGAACAAATTGAGATTTAAGTTGTTTGAAATACAAGTTCATGTTCATGAGATGTTACCATGTAAAGATTTTTGTGAAAATATTGTAATAAATTATAAGTTTTATTGACTGAAATTCATGGCCAAAATGTTAAAAATCAAACAAAAAACGATTTTTTTTTTTAGCAAAGAAAAAAAACAATGAAAGTCGGGCAATGATTGAAGAGTAATAGAGACAAAATTTCAATAAACTTTCAATGAAATAAAATAATAATAACGTTTAATAACCCTTTGATTTTTTTAATTTTGAATATGGTAGTTGTTTTCTTACTTTTTTTTTTTTTTTATATAATAATTTTCATTTTTTTTAGGGATCATGAATTCTTTTAAACTTTCTTGACTATTTTCTTAAGTTTTCAAAACTTGCTTTGAATTTTGAAAATATTTGTAAAAAGTAGGAAAAGTTTCACAAATAAAAAAAAGGGAAATTTTCACAGATAAAAAAAATTTCAAACTATTTACAGAAAATAGCAAAAATAATACTGATAGACATTGATAGACTTCTATCAGCATCTATTAGTGATAGACTTCTATCATTTCTATTACTGATAGACCCTGATAGACTTCTATCAGCATCTATCACAACTATCTAAAAATTTTGCTATTTTGGTGTAAATAGTTTTCCTTATTTTTCTATTTTTAAAAATCTCCCTAGAAAAAATAGCGAACTATTTTCAGAAAATAACAAAAAAAACACGGATAGATATTGATAGACTTTTATCAACATCTATTAGCGGTAGACTTTTATCATTTCTATCACTGATAGACCCTGATAGATTTCTATTAGCGTCTATTATAACTATCTAAAAATTTTGCTATTTTATGTAAATAGTTTTCCTTATTTTTCTATTTTAAATTTTTTTCCTAAAAGTAGATATATTATAACAAAGAAATCAATAATTGATAGTAGGTTGATAAACTTAATTAATTTTATAGAACAGAGAACCAAAGATTAATCATTTCAACATCATAGTGGAGTTTGAATGACTGGAAAATGTTAATCTCCTGAACGTGTAGCCTTGAGACTTCTCAAAGGTTTCTTTTTCTATTGAGGAGGTTAAGTCCATCGCGATTGATTTGGAGTCTGTTTTCTTCTCTTATAGGAAGCGGTGCCACAATTTTATGGTTCATTTCTTTATGAGGAAAGGCATTGGAAGAGCATGTTTCTTTTCTTTCTTTTTTTTCTTTTTTTTTTAATGAAGTGGTTTGTTTTGTATTTATCTCTTGATGTAATCCTTGATTTGGTTGTGATTTTGCTTCCTCAAAATAAAATAAAATAATAATAATAAATAAATAATGATAATAATAAATAATCATTTCTTCTTTATCTGTAATGCCTCATTTGATAATCATTTGGATTTCATCCATTTTTTTTTAGTTTTTTTTAAAATTTGTGTTTTTTTTTCAAATTTTTTTTACTATGGTTTCCACAGAGAAACATATAAATTAAATCATTCCAAAGCAAACTTTAAAAACTTTTTTTTCATCTCGGCTTTATTTTTAGTAAGTTTGGTATAATAGGCAGATAAAAAAAAAAAAAAAAAAAAAAAAAAAAAAAAAAAAAAAAAAAAAAACTTATAGAGCCAATAGTGTCATGTAAGCTTAATTTTCATAAATCAAATGTTCTCAAACAAAACATTCATTTTTTTATTTTTTATTTTTTAAAATTAAGCTTGTAATGCATATTTCCCTTATGAGTTTTTATTTCTTTTATTTTTTTTATCTACTTTTTAAAAGTACTTTAAAATACAAGTCAAATTTAAAAACAAAAAAATTATAGTTGTTAAAAGGAGACGTTTTCAAAAATAGAAAAAATATCAAACTATTTACAAACATAGAAAAATTCCACTGTCTTTCAGCGATAGACTGCGATAAACTTCTATCACTAGGCGATAGACAGCAATAGACTTCTATCGCTTAGGGATAGAAGTCTATTGCGATCTAGCGATGTTGTGAAATTTTTCTATATTTGTAAATAGTTTAATATTTTTTTCTATTTATAATAATTTTCCTTTTAAACTAGTTATATTTTTTATTTTCGAATTTGACTAATAATTAAAATGTTCCTTTCATAGAAATAATAATTAAGATCATACAAAAGAAATCATGGTGAGAAAACAAAATACAATTAAAAAAAACGGTTGACTCGTATTATCAAACAAAGACTAAACTTTTAGTACTTTTTCTATATTGAACTCTCAACTTCAACAAAAGTAAAGCAAAAACTAAATTAAAAGATTGTCTACAAATCAATAAAACACACCAAAATAAACAGAAAACCACTCAAAATTAAGCCACACTTGAATACAGAAATCCAACCAAACTGTAAAAAGTTGAGCAAAGTAAAAATGATCAGAAGAATCAATACCTATAGAAATGATATCATCTAAATACATGAGAGGTGGCTCATAATTTAACTTACCAAACAAATTAAAGATTGGTTTTTTTGTTAAATATTTAACCGTTATTAGTTCAATTTTAAAGTTTGAAGTAGATAAAGTTTTGTATTTTTTTAGTACAATAGGGATAAGGAGATTAAACCACTGATCTCTTGATCGCTAACACATTCGTATACCAATTTTTGAGCTATACTTGATTTGTGTTGAAGTTAACAGTAGGAAGACAAATACCAAATAAAAATAGATCCAAAATTCAAAAAAAGGAAAAAAAAAATCATAGTAATATATAAAAGTAAACGTGTTGGTCAGAGAAAAGATAGAAATGCAATGCATAAGAAGGAATAAGATTGGACAGAAAGAGTTAAAGAAGTATGGAAGAGACATGTATTGCCTTTAGAACCACCGCCAAAGACACATAACCATATGATTCATTTTTATATATTAGTGGATTTCAGAGGCAAATGCAAAGGCAGAGGCAAAGGCAAAGGCTAATGCATGCAACAGTTGCTGTTTGGTTATGTGTTGTTTGTGTTTATGGTGACAAAACCCTTAAACCCATGGGGGACATATTGCCACCAAATTGCATATTGCCAATTGCATTCCCTGCCATTTGCAGGCCCTCCTCCATAACTTTGCTTTGCTTCATCTCTCTTTTGTACTGCCACATTCCAGCTGCAAACCACCAAAACCTAGCTAGGGTTGTTTAATGTCTCCAATGTAATTATATGTTGTTAGGATCCGGATCTTTTATATCCTTTGAAAGATGAAGTGATCACACAATCTTTATAAGATTTATGGATTACTTTTCTTCTTGTCTATTGATTTTCAAATTGAACCTCATGTTTATCTAATATGATATCTGTTGATGCCAAAATTTGGATAGAGAAAACGTACACGACCTTCACGTGATACCAACAGTAAATTTTTTTTTGAAGGGGAGAAGAATGTGGCCTGCAAAAGAGAAAACCTGCAATCTGTGATGCTTGCCATATGCACTCCAATGCTTAAGTCAGAGAGTGAAAGGATGTGGAAGTTAAGGAGATTGAAAATAGGATTCAAGTTACTTTATATAGAGCTATAATGATGTATTTATAGAGGAGGTTGACCTAGGTTGTTTCGATTGGGTTTCGAAGTTGCTTTAGGATAATCATACAACTTATCGGGCTAAGGGACGTGCCTTGTTTCACGTTTGGCTAGGGTGGACTTCGACCTTGGCTGAGGTCGAGGATTTTCTACATTAGAAAGATGCGGTGACCTCACAATTTATATAAGATACGTGGATTACGTTACTCCTTTCAAAAACATGTTCCTACTGGAGAGATTTTTTTCAACGTTGATTTTTGTAAGTGTTAAAGCGTGTTTGTTCTATGTTGTATTAATGTCGATAAGACATTCAGTATTTAAACGAGCTACAATATATGGTTCACCCATCAAAGGCATTAATAAAAAGTACATAAATAGTCATAATTATCTCAGTATACTAAAATACAGAAAAATAGAATTTGTTAAAAGGCTAAATAAATGAATTTTAATATTATTACTTGAGGTATAAATGACTTTATAGGAGTTCGAACATAGGATCTCCTAATTCTATAATTAATCAACCAAAAATATAAGCTAATAACTACTCTAATTAAACAAAAATAATGATATTTGGAAAATAAAAGAATTAATGTGTTGCAATAAAAGTGTCAAGGGAAGAAACTCCTAAGAGAAAGCCTATGCTTTAGGGCTCGTGTGCTCATCAATCGACTAGATCATATTAATAAAAAGAGAGTAATTTGAGTATGATGCTTCCAAGCTTTCTTATTTAATCAAAGAACTTGTAGGCTCAGCTTTATGCAAAATCTGAAAAAATCCTAGAGATTGGATGTTTAATAATAATAATAATAATAATAATACAATTGTTATGCGATATTTATACCATGCAAAACTTCAAGTGTGAAAAAGCGATAAGATACCTCACCACTCAAACCACGGATGTTAAACAAAAAGCATATACAAGAACTATAATGATAGCACCTAAAATGTGTTATCTTTATGCCTCTAAAGTTGGCCGTTAATGATATTTAATGTGCTTAAATGTGTTATTTTGTAGGTATCGAGCAATTTAGAGGTAGAATCGAGCGTTTGGAAGAAAGTGGAGCTAAAACGGACCAATTTGGAGTCCTAAGGAAGCAATTTGATCAAATGGAAGCCAAAAAGACCAAAACGCCCCTAAAGGATCTTGTCACGGAGCTAAAATTCACATTATGAATTTTTTCACGGTAGATATAAAATCTGCTCTTCAGTTTAGGTCATCTCTTTTGATTCGGGTGGCCATTTTGGGCGAACGACCACTTGTTTTCTTCATTTTTCCGCTCTCTATCCATCTACAACATTACTTTTTAGGTTTGCTTTCATTTTCTTTCTGCAATAAAACAAAAATGATGTTGAGTTCTATCTTTTTCACCACCATGGGAAGGTAAGTTCTATGGTTTCCTAGTTTAGGAGATTTTGGAGGAACCCATTGTATTTTTTGGAGTATTTTGATAATATGATTGAGATACTTGTCTATGAGTTTTACTCTGGATTTATTGATTATGAATGATTTTTTTTTACTATTGATAGACAACCAATGTTTGATTGTGCAATTCAACGCTTTAGATTTAATATATAATATGTGACATGTAATTATAGGTTAATCTCTAAGAAGCAAAAGGTTTAGATAGGCCTGTGATTTTTGGTCGACAACGAAGAGCATTGTTCTATCGACCTGGGAGAAACCGTATTAAATTTTTAATTAGGCTTTTCCTATTGGAAATTTATCCTAGCATAATCCCTAAAGCGTAATACAGTTAGTTAAATTGATTAGGATGCTTCTCATCTAATCAAATTGGTTAATTTGATATTTTCATGCATATTCAAGTTTCAAACCACACAAAACCCCCCATTTACCGCATTAACTAAATAATTAGTTTTGAGAAACTAATCTTTGTGCTTCTCTACGGATTGACCCGATCTTGCCACTTGTACTACTTAGTAGTATGGGTGTGTTCATCTGTATAATATAAATTTCATTTGATTGGATCTTTTGGAAACAATACCAAAAAGGCTACATCATGTAACAACCACAAAACCAATAACAAGTAAAAGAGTAATTGCACACAAAAGTTGGTAACCCAGTTCGGTAATAAACCACCTACGTCTGAAGGGCAGTGTGTCCAGGAAAGATAGTCCACTAATATTGAATGAGTTAAGCATTTACAAAAAAGTACTTATTTGTAAAGTAACCACTTCTATCGTGATTCTTGTAGAGCTTAACTTGCTATGCACCTAAGCTCCCCCTAGATGTGAGACTCTTTCTCAATAAGACTTAGGCTCCCCCTAAGTTTGACAGTATTAATAATGAACACTTCGGCTTCCGACAGCATGTGAGACTCCTCTCAACTTGATTATCTTCCTCGTGACTCAGTGAACTCCCTTCACTGATTAATCTTTAGGTCCCCCTAAGATAGAGAAATCCTTCTCTGATGTAATGCCTTAGGCTCCCCCTAAGATAGTGAATGTCTTCACGGTTTTAAGAACGACAACTGAAGAACTTGCACAACAAAAATACAACGAGCTCAGATCAAGGAAATGAAGTACAGTGTTGGTCACTTAGTACATAAAACTCTCTCCAAGAACAAACAAATGTGGCAACCTTAGGAGATGACACGATTTCTTCTTTTAACCACCGATAACAAATAAGGAAAGAGTTCCCATACAAAATATTTTCCTTTTTTATAAAATATGCTTCACCATAAAAGGAAAATACTCATCAATAAACTTCTGTTGAAATTAAATTAATCTAGACCTCTTAATACATGAATTACATTATTACATACATGAATAGTAAAGATTCAAGGAATAGTTAGATACATGAATTATCAAATACATTGATGAATGTTCATGTATTGGTGAAGAGTCACATGTATTGATATTTATTGTTGATGTCTTTTGATTTACTTTCCTACTAGTATAAATATGTGTAGGATTCTTCATTTGTAAGAAGTAAGAAAGAAAAGAAAGTTTATAAGAAATATTCAAGTTCAATTTTCTTAAATTGTGTGAGTAAGAGAACAATCTTCTTCTCTTGTCTCTTGATTTATATTGTGTGGGTTTACTACATTTCCAACAAGTGGTATTAGAGCGAGGATTAAAGATTGTTGGCTTTTTAGCCCTTAATCTCAAATTAATTAATTTTAATTAATGATTTAATTAATGTTTTGATGATAACAAACCTGATTTTGTTGACTAACAATTTTATTATTTTGAATAGCCCATAGCGTAGAGCTCGAAAAAACAATTCTGATGCCTCTTGAATCACCAAAATCGGAGTTCAAACGAAGAAGTTATCGTCGTAATAAAGTTAACGAAAAAATGCCGAGGTGGTGACGTGGCCAAAATTAATAATCAAATTAGACTAATTAAGGAGTGTCACTTGGAGCCATAGAGGGAGTGACACAATGGGCTTTGTTTTATAATTGGTGGATTTTAATAAAACTAAAAGATATTGATTTTGAAAATAAAAAAAAAAATGATTTTAAAAAGAAATGAATTTAATATTATATATATGTATGTGTCTAACGGCTAGTTGTTTTTAAAGTAAATAAATTTAATATTACATATGTTTGTGTCTAACGGCTAGTTGATTTTAAAATTAAAAAGAAAATTACTTTTTTACTTTTAATCTCAACCACTCAATTTGCTTTTTACACAATCCAATGGATTAAAATCAAATTCAATTTTTTAGCCCACTTTCCTCTCTTTTTAAACTTCATCTTTCCAAAATTGTTTCAACTTTTCAATTCTCAAAATTAGTAAAAAGGCCACCATTGTTACTCTCTCTCCAAGCTTCCAATTTTTGTTCTTTTCATCTTATTCTTGAGAGAATTGCATGTTTTTGTTGGTTGATATTGATTGAGTTTATTGTTACATACTTTTTATCAATCTTGTTATTTGGCATCATTTAGGGTTTTTATTAATTTATTTTAAAAAGTATTTAATTAGTTTAAATTGAGCATATTTCTTAAAAAGTTTAATTAAACCCTATTCACCCCCTCTAGGGTTGCCATACCGGTCCAACAATGGCTTCAAATGGTAGCATGTTGCAACCCCAACTTCCAAGATTTAGTGGGAAGAATTTCAATCAGTGGAGTATTCAGATGAAAGTGTTATATGGCTCACAAGAATTGTGGGATATTGTTGAAAGAGGATATACTGAAGTCGAGAATCAGAATGGACTCACAAATCAATAACGTACTGAGTTGAGAGAATATCGTAAGAAAGACAAGAAGGCTTTATTCTTCATTTATCAAGCGGTTGATGAATTTGTTTTCGAGAGAATTTCAACAGCTACCTCTGCAAAGGCGGCATGGGATATTTTACAATCCACCTATCAAGGAGAAGATAAGGTAAAAATGGTAAGACTACAAGCCCTCAGATCTGAATTTGATGGCATTAAGATGAAAGAGACCGAAACAGTTGAAGAATATTTCAATCGTATTCTTGCGATTGTCAACAATTTGAGAACAAATGGTGAAGAAGTAGGTGATCAAAGAATAATTGAAAAGATTCTTAGAAGTATGCCAAGAAAGTTTGAGCATATTGTTGTTGCCATTGAAGAATCAAAAGACTTATCCACGTTGTCCGTAAATAGCTTGATGGGTTCTCTTCAATCCCATGAGCTTAGATTAAAATAATTTGATGTTAATCCCGAGGAAGCTTTTCAGATGCAAACTTCATTCAGAGGTGGTTCACGTGGAAGACGTGGTGGTCGTGGAAGACGAGGAGGTGGAAGAAACTATGACAATAGAAATAGTGAAAATTCAAAAAATTCACAAGAAAGCTCTTCTTCATCTCGAGGTAGAGGAAGCAGAAGAGGAAGAGGTTTTGGCAGAAACCAAGGAGGTGGTCGAGGTAATTTGTCTCACAATGTTTTAACTGCAAAAAGTATGGCCATTTTCAAGGCACCGAAAAATGGAGATGGAAATTCCACCATGATGCATAAAGAGGAGAAAAAGGATGAAGGCGTTCTATTTCTTGCATGTAGCGTTCAAGACGACGTTGTAGAGTCTACATGGTATCTTGATAGTGGTTGTAGTAACCACATGACAGGAAATAGAAGTATATTTGTTATTTTGGATGAATCTCTCTAAAGTGAAGTAAAAACTGGTGATGACACTAGATTGCAAGTCAAAGGCCAAGGTGATATTCTTGTGAAGACGAGAAAAGGTAGAAAACGAGTTACAAATGTGTTCTATGTTCCTAGTCTGAAGCATAATCTTTTGAGTATTGGTCAACTGCTTCAGCGAGGTCAAAAAGTTTCATTTGAAGGCGATGTATGTACAATCAAAGATCAGACTGGTGTTCTTATTGCCAAGGTAAAAATGACTGCTAATAAGATGTTTCCTCTTAAATTTACATATGGTCAAATATCTTGCTTTAGCAGCATATTAAAGGATCCATCCTGGCTTTGGCATTTTCGATATGGTCACTTGAATTTCGGATCGCTATCTCATTTGTGCAAAAATCATATAGTGAGGGGCATACAAAATATCAACCATGAGATAGATATTTGTGAAGTGTGTATACTTGCAAAACATCATAGAGATTCATTTCTAACTGGAAAAGCTTGGAGAGCCTCCAGACCTCTTAAGTTGATTCATACAGATTTGTGTGGTCCCATGCGTACAAATATCAAATGGAGGTAACCGATATTTCATAACCTTCATTGATGATTTCAGCAGAAAGTTGTGGATTTATCTTTTGAAAGAAAAATCTGAAGCATTTGAATGTTTTAAATCTTTCAAAGCTTTAGTTGAGAATCAAAGTGGTCATAAGATAAAAACTTTGTGATCTGATCGTGGTGGAGAATATATAGTTTTTGATAAATTTTTCAAGGAGCAAGGAATTCATCATCAAATGAAACCTCGAATGACTCCACAACAAAATAGAGTTGCAGAGAGAAAGAATAGAACGATCATGGAGATGGCGAGAAGTATGCTAAAAGCAAAAAAGATGCCATATGAGTTTTGGGGAGATTCTGTTGCATGTACTGCTTATATTTTGAATCGAGCTCCAACAAAGAGTGTTTCAGGTATGACTCCTTATGAAGCATGGTGTGGTGAGAAACCATGTGTTAGTCACTTGAGAGTTTTTGGGAGAATAGCTTATTCTCATATACCAAATCAGCTAAGAGGCAAGCTTGATGATAAATCTGAAAAATGTATTATGGTAGGCTATAGTGAGAATTCTAAAGCTTATCGGTTGTATAATCCTGTGTCAAGAAAGATTATTATCAGCAGGGATTTTATTTTCAATGAAGATGAATCCTGGAGCTGGGATGCTGCTGGTGAAGCTGAAAGTCCATTTCATGTTAGCATGGATGGGAATGAAGATGCTCAAGCCTCAGAGCAAGTAGAAATTCAAGCAGTGGCATCATCTTCGTCTGCAGTGCCATCTTCCACAAGTAATGATGAAATTTCACCAAGGAGAATGAGGAATATTCAAGATACTTATAATTCTACTAGCAGAATTGACGATGTTCATGTTGCTAATTTTGCATTATTTGTTGGTGTTGATCCTATAACTTTTGATGAGGCCATCCAAGATGAGAAATGGAAGATTGCAATGGATCAAGAAATTGATGCGATAAAAAGAAATGAAACATGGGAGTTGATGGAGCTTCCTGTAAACAAAAAAGCTCTTTGAGTAAAATGGGTGTACAGAACAAAGTTGAAGTCAAATGGTGAAGTTGATCAAAAAGATGGAGAGATTGTCATCTCACAACAAAAGCATGCTCATGATTTGTTGAAAAAATTTCGGATGGAAAATGTTTTTCCTTGCAACACTCTCATAGATGTAAATTTGAAATTGAGCAAGGATGACATTGGAGAAGAAGTTGATCCAAGTTTGTGTCGAAGTTTAGTTAGAAATTGAGCAAGGATGACATTGGAGAAGAAATTGAGCAACAAGTTTGTGTCGAAGTCATTGGGAAGGTAAAAGAGTGCTTCGTTACATTCGTGGAACCATTAATTTTAGAATTTATTACAAGAAAGTTCCAGAATCAGTATTATTTGGCTTTTGTGATAGTGATTGGGGTGGTAATGTAGATGATAACAAAAGTACATCGGGTTATGTTTTTAGCATCGGTTCAGGTGTTTTTTCATAGAGTTCAAAGAAGCAGCCTATTGTTGCTCTTTCTACCACCGAAGCAGAATATATCTCTTTATCTACAGCTGGATGTCAAGCTTTATGGCTTAGATGGATGTTGAAGGAATTGAAGTGTACTAAAAGAAGTGAGACTGTTTTATTTTGTGATAATGGATCTACTATAGCATTATCAAAGAATCCAGTTTTTCATGGAAGAAGCAAGCATATTAGAATCAAGTATCATTTTATCAGAGACTTGGTTAATTATGGAGAAATGATGGTGAAATATTGCAAGACTCAAGATCAAGTGGCAGACATTTTTACAAAGGCATTGAAGTTTGATTTGTTTGTAAAGTTCAGAGAAAAACTTGGAGTTGCTCAAGTCTAGATTAAAGGAGGATGTTGAAATTAAATTAATCTAGACCTCTTAATACATGTATTACATTATTACATACATGAATAGTTGAGATTCAAGGAATAGTTAGATACATGAATTACCAAATACATTGATGAATGTTCATGTATTGGTGAAGAGTCACATGTATTGATATTTATTGTTGATGTCTTTTGATTTACTTTCCTACTAGTATAAATATGTGTAGGATTCTTCATTTGTAAGAAGTAAGAAAGAAAAGAAAGTTTATAAAAAATATTCAAGTTCAATTCTCCTAAATTGTGTGAGTAAGAGAACGATCTTCTTCTCTTGTCTCTTGATTTATATTGTGTGGGTTTACTACGTTTCCAACATTGATATTATGTTTTAGTGAGATTGTCGTTCATATGATTGGTTCTGTTAGTTCAATTGAGTATCTTAGTTACTAACACTTAGTTTTATTTGGAGAACCTCAAAATAAAGAAGAGAGTTAATTTAAATCTAATCCTAAAACTACTTAAGTGTGGACAAACAGAGAATATATGTTATTCAGACCCATACAACAGTAAAAAGGAAAGTACTTTGCCCAATTGATAAGTGACATTTACTCTACTTATATGCTTAAGTTTTAGTTAGTTTTTATATAAATATATGAGCTTTCATGTGTTAATTATTTAAATTTTAAGTATTTGAGCAAGTGAAGCACAATAGAAGAATCTGTGGATATATTAGAATTTTTTTTTTAGAATTAAAGTGGATTAAATAAGGAAGTTCTAAGATTGAAAAGATGAGGGAAAGGATCGTCGCAACTAAAAAAAAAAAAAAAAAAAAAAAAAAAAAAAAAAAAAAAAACTGCGACACTAGAACATTTTCCAGATTTTTTTTTTTGGGAGCCTCCTTCAATTTTCAGCCAAAATTCTTATCCTTTATCTTCTAATTCAAATAGAAAAGTTAGTTTAAGGGTATATTTGGAATACATTATTAAGTGTTTAATTTAAAAAATAAGTCATTTTCAAAAAAAATTGGAGTGCTTGGCTACCATTTAAAATAGATTTTGAATTGTATTTTAAATAGTTTTTATCAAAAGAGTTCAAATAAAAATGAATTTTTTGAAAAATATTTTTTTCTCAAGTTAATCCAAACGGGCCTTAAGTCCAAATAGAATTCCTAAAGTGTTTAAGGATCTTAAATAGAGCAGGATTATGATATTTCCTCCCTTCTATAAATAGAATCATTCCAAAGTGATGTCAATTAGAGAGAGACCCATTAGTACTTTCTGCACATTGAAGGAGTGGTTGAATGACATTTTAAGAGCTAAGAAGAGATTCAAGGCTTGAGATCGTAGAGCTCGCAATATCAACAAACGCGTGTCCGGAGTTCTTTCTCTTCCATTTTCTTTGTAGATTTTATTAGGATATTTTTATTAGAGTTAGTTTTTAATGGTGATTTTGAGTTATGGAATTCTAATTTTATGAACTGATGTTTTGGATTTATTATTTAGTTGTAATGGTTTTGTAACTTTAGCCATTTCTCTCAAAAAGAGGAATAAAACTTTGGTCATTTGATAAGTGATCTTTGATTTGGGTTTTGGCTCGGAAGGGTGAGACTTGAATTAGAACATGACATTTGCATGCCTATTTGTAAATCATTAGATATAAGTATAGGGTTCACTTAGTGGTCATTTAGAGCAAAAGCTTAAACTGTCTTGCTTGATCTTTAAAATCATACATGAATGTTAGGTTTTAACTCTAAGCATGAAAATTATCTAAGCTTGAAAGGACCTTTTAAATACTATTACCTTCTCGGCCTAAGAAATTACATATTTGTGTGTGTTGAGTATGTAGTAATTCGTTCTATTCATGATTTAATTGAAAGAATTATATTATGCAATAATTCATGTTGTTACATTTTCAATATTGTTTATGACTATTTACGTTTACATGAGAAAGTTAGAAATGAAAAGATGTTTTATTATTAAATTAAATAGAAATGTATTGTAATTTGAAGAAATGTTAAATAAATTATATTAATTATATATTAAATTTTTAAATCTAAAATTTAGTATAAATACCTAATGTTTCTTTATCTCAAATCACAATACAACACACCAACGAACAAGTATATCTTTCTCTCTTACCTTCTCTCATTTCTCTCATTAGCTCTTTTAAGAGCAATTGGCCAAAAGAAGGGTGTTTTAGTTGTGGGGCTTTGAGCTCAACCTTTCAGTGCAAAGTAGTTTGAGCTACATAACATTTTAGTTGGGTTGTTGTATCCTGGAGGGGACAGTCCAGCGAATATCTGTTGCACCGGTGGTAGATATTAAGAATTTCAATATACACCATAAAGGGCTTGAATCTCCTTGAAGAGAGCAAAATATATGTGCCTCAACTTAATTGTTTACGTGTCTATTTTTCAATATTTACTCTAATTTTCCTCTGTTATTTGTAATTCCCCTATCAATTCATTCATGAGTTTGTGTGCTTAATGATCTTAATCTTTTGATTAAAGGTTAATTGTTCTTTTTATATATTTAAGTTTTAATTCAGGAGGGTAGAATTTAGATTAGAATAACAATGCATGACTATTAGTGGGATCCAGCATGAGAGAGTGGATTTTTTAATCAAGGTTGTTGCTTACTTTTAAGGGGAATCCTCAGATCTTGTAGTGACAGATGGGAACGGTCTATTGTAGTACAACAAGATAGATTTGCAGAGATTTTTAAGAGAAATTAATAGAAAATTCATAATGCCCTACTTGTCTTTAAAAATCATAAAGGAAGATTAAGTTTTAACTCTAAGCACAAGAATTAACTGATCTTCTTGCCTTTTGTATTTTGCATCATATTGTCTTTTGATAGGTTAAGTTTAGGGCAAAACGCACTTTTGGTCCTTAAGGTTTGAAGTTGATGTCTATTTGGTCCTTGAAGTTTCAAATCAAACACTCTAATCCTTTACGTTTGAAAAATGATTCTCAATGGTCCCTTACTTAGCTTTAAGTTAAACTTAATGGAAAGATGGTAAGACCGTTACATGTTTATGTGAATATATAGGATGAGATGTCAATTAAATTTGATTACTTAGGCAATTAATTTCTTTAAATAAATGTTAAACTGGTTAAAAAAAGGTTAAAATACTAAAAACTTATTCTCTCATGCCCTAACAGTCGCCAACAATTGTTGTAATCCAGTCTCATTGCAGATCGTCGTCCATTGATGCCAGCAAGCATTCCGACCATCCGAGTTTTAACGAAGAGAAGCTCTCACTGAATATTATTGACTGAGAAGAAAGCAAACGGATTTCAAACTTTGTTTTAACTTAATTGTCTTTTCATCTTTCTGCTGCAACTAAAAAGTAAATAATAGCATGTTTGGAAGTGATTCTAAAATAGTTAAAATCACTTTTGTCATTTTTAAAGTCACTATAAAACATGTTTTTAATTACTCAAAATCAATTTTAATGATATAAAAATTGTATTTAAAAGCGTAAAATTAAGCGTATTTTCGAGTAATTTCGAACCTGACAAAATTAATTTTAACAATTTTAAAATTACTCTCAAACATGCCCTTGAGTAAATTAGAGATCACCATTAAGGTGAAACTATGTTCCCTCTATTTGTCAATTTTCACCATTCCAAGATGTTGATCATCTATCAAGTATCCAATCACTGATTGTTTTTCCTCTTTAACTTATTTTGTTTCTTCAAATTTAAGACTCTCCCATGAAGTTTGCTGATTTATAGTTTGTTTGGTGGTTTTTTACTTTTGTTTAATAAGTAATTAATTACCAAGTAATCAAATTTAATTAACATGTCATCTCATTCACGTCATCACATAACGGTCTAATCATTTTTCCATTTCTTTTAGAATCGTTTTTCAAACGTTAGAGATTAAAGGGTTTGTTTTGAAATTTCATGGACCAAATAGACATTAACCTTAAACCTTAAGGACCAAAAGTGCATTTTGTCTTTAAGTTTATCGTCTCATTGCATGAATCCTATCTTAAACTCTCTCTCCAATTGTTGTCTCCACTTAGTTAGGAGTAGAAGTAGTGGTAATTTAAATAATTCTCCTTCATATGTTTAATTCTCTAAATAAAATGAAGTAGGAAGTTGTTGTGGTACTTAGTTGAATTAATGATCCAATCCTGTAGACAATACTCGAACTCAATCACTATATTAAAACTTGATACCATACAGTTGCAGTTAAAAATATTAAATTAATATTGTTTGCCATATCGATCATTCGTGAGAGTTGTTGGAAAGGACTTTGGGCCAATGCCAGTAGGAAAACAAGGGGAAATGGGAAAGGAGTTGTCCCACATTGGAAGTTTTAACATTGCCAAAGGGGTATAAATATAGAGGTATGCTATAGTGCTTCCAAAAATGTGGTTGTGGTGGAAATAGAGTGTTTTCCCTCATTGGTGTGCCATTTCCATCATTGTTCGTTCATTTGGGTTTTGGTAACCATGCTCGCATAAATAAAGATTCTAATTTTTACTACTTTTTTATAAAGTCTTCTAATTTTCCTTCGTTTTTTGTCTCCTGTGTTAACCTTGGAGAACGCCATTTAGCACGAAAGTCACAGTCGAATTTTGCTTTTAAGGCAGTGAATCTACGGTGGCACAACAACGATCTATATTTAGTTAGAACAACATTTAGGGCTAACAAGAGAAATAGCAGATTTTAACTTTTTATTTGGAAAAATAGCAAAACAACTTTTCTTTTGTAATATGGCAAAACGAATTAAAAAAAAAAAAAGAAGTAATAAATCTGAAATTACAAAAGTCCAAAGTACCCTAAATTTGTAAATAAGATATGTTTCAACCCTTAGAGAAAGAATTGTATATACACTTTAATTAAACCCACCCAAGTTACCAATGTGGGTGGAAAACTTCTCAAACAATTTGAAATTTGAAACTCACCAGCCATGTCATCTTCCTAAAAGCTAAACCCTTTTAAACATCAGTCACTTTCATCTTCCCCAAAAGCTAAATCCCTTTTCACATCAGTCACTTCCAATATTGAATGGAGAAACAAAAACTCTCCTACTACCCACGAGAATCCCAACAAAGAGCAAAACCTTTCCATCCTTTCCATCTTCAAGGTATTCCACCATAGGCTCTTTCCACTGAAACCACAAAGAAATCTACTTATATTTGGAAGATTCAAACGGAAAATATTCAAAATCTGAGTTCGAAATCATCGATTAAAGGTGCTCCAATCATCCTTTTGAAGGAAATCTTCAATGTACAACCTTCGAGCTCTAGAAACGCATGCATTACGGTTTCAACAACAAATTCCAACTCCTAAAATCTATAACCATACTACATCAAGTTTACCCCCAAAGAAATCTAAGATATGGCACATGAAATCTGAGAGGGAGTGTGAGTGAGATGACACGTGACTTACCCACAATGGTCGGCGGTCATCGGCGTGCAGTAGTTGACAACGAGCGATGGTAGTCGACGGGCAGCAGTTGATGACGGCTGGTTGTAGGTTGTAGGTTACGCAAATGAGAAGATGGGAAGGGGCGCCATGTGGTTGTGTTAGGTTAAAATAACAAGTTTTTTTTTTAAAAAAAAAAAAAAAAAAAAAAAAAAAAAAAAAAAAAAAAAAAAAAAACTTACATAAACATATATATATACACTCTTGACCTAAATTTGACTTTGACAAAAATTTCTTCTTCTCCTTGAAATCCATAGAGCCTGAATCGTGAATTTGATGAATTAATTGCAGTGCATTAATGGATTTGTTGGATTAATTACAGTGCAATTGAAGGAGATGTTAAGGGCATTTACATTGAAATTAAATACATTTTTGTCTTCCGCGATAGAATTGTTGTAGCTAGGATGGTACATGGTTAAACCATAAATACTATATTCAATAGTTGGAAAAATATTTTATTAGATTAAATCAACAAAATGATTAAAAGATGTGTTCGCGGGGACAAAAATTTCAACAAACCATAATTCATGATTATGGTTATTTTTATTTCACCTTCCATTGAGCAAAATCCTTAATCGTTGAATAGCCATAACAAGGAGAGCGATTAAGAGTGCATTTGTAAAGTTAATTACACTGTAACTATTATTAGAAACTCATCAATCAAGCTAGTAGATAATGCAGGAAGCAGAGCATATGAGGACTAGCGTGCGACGAATTGAATTTAGTGCGATCCCCCGACCTCCCAAGCCTTATCATAACATTAACCCTATACATGAAACTTATGACATCCCATTGACAACATAGCAAGGGGAGAGATTAAGAATAATGAATGAGCTAATGGACACTTAATTCAGAATTGACTATGGTCGTTTGTAGCCTAATTTTGATGAAATATGAGGCTCATCTCATTGATAAAGACAAGTAATTATGAAATAAACACTATATTTCATGTTTAAAATGAAATTATAATAAATATAATGATAAAGCCAAATTAAAAAAATTAAAAAAAAAAAAAGAAGAAGAAGAAGAAGAATTGATGAGAAACAAGATAGATATATTCTTCTTCATGTTTAAAACGAAATTTATTAAAAATAATGATAAAAACAATTTATAAATCGTTTACAAAAAATTATAATAAAGATATTGATAAAAAAAAATTTAATCGTATGATTTAGTTAACACTAACAGAAAATAGATATATGAAAAGTAGTATAATATGACATTTCAAAATTTGAAGATAAAAAATTCTTTAGATATGAATTTGGAGGATTTTTAAATTGAAAACCAAAATTAATGCCAAAATATTTGCATGGAAAAAGAAAATTCATCCACACTGAATTTCTGAGAGCAAACCGAAATAGCCAGAATTGTATATTTATTGAATTAATTACAGTACAATTAAAGGAGCTTTTAAGAGCATTTTCGGGTTAAGCAAGTATAGATACACGTGTGTCCCATGCATTGTGCTATAATTAAAAACAATTTCACGTTTTGCCATTTTTTAAATGAAGGTGTAATTAGTCACTACTACAAAAACTACATTACTTGACGCTTGCAACTTTTAATTACTTGACACTTTTATAAAAAAAAAAATATCAAGTAATATGTAATTTTTAAGAAAAGCGTCAAGAATAATGAAAAAAAAAAAAGCGGAGGCTCACAAATATTTTAAAAAATTTTCACATTAGCCTAAACTTGACGTTTTTAAAACGTCAAGTCATATCTTAGTATAAAAGTTGATATCCTTTATATTTTGTTTACCATTCTCTTTCATTTTTGTTTTTCCCCTTTCATTTTTGTTTCCTTCCCTTAAGGAAAAAAAAAAATTCCAACACACCTCCCCCATCATCCACATGAAGTAGCTCAGTTTTTGTAGTAGTAAGTGCTATAGGACTGAATTTCCCTTATTAGAGTTTTTCATGGCATATCATGGGCTTTAGCTTTGAGAGCTTTTCACAGCCCAATCCATTTGGGCTTGGACTTTGAACTTTTAGCCTAATAATTTGAATTTGGGCTTTAGGCCTAACCCCTTAGTTTTGGACTTTGAGCCCAATTGATGATCTTGGGTTCATTTGATAATTCGCCCAATTTTACTAGGTTAGACTTACTTGATCAAATGGTCATATGGACATGTGACATTAATCTATCCTATCTTTTAAATTTAATTTGAGCCATGTCAATTTTTAATTTGTAATTTTGTCATTTGATAATAGTGACATGACCATATATAAAATTTCTCATTTAAAAGAGTGCAAAAATCCTTCCCTCCATTTTAAAATTAGAACTGTACAAATGGGAAATAAATTCAAAATTTGGTCGTTTATAATGCTAAAAATAAAATTGGTGTTATAGGTAAAAAAAAAAAAAAATTGAAAGTGTCTGGCCTTACCAAGATGACTCAATGGGTCATTCTTAGAGAAACGAACTATTTGGCTACATATGAAGGTCAACCCAGGGTCAACCTAAAGACCAAAGAGATTGGCTCTGTAAAATTAATCAAAGGATCAGATTAATAAGCACTATGAAGGCCAATCCATAAGGTCGACCCTAACTATGTGCGTTGTGAAGGCTAGCCCTAAGGGTCGGCTATGATGGACAAGATATGCGTGAGTGTTTAAACACAACTTCGTAGCTTGGTTTGCCGATTTATAACATTTAAGATAAATTAGTAACAATCAAATTAAGTATCCCATAAATTAGTTAGCTAAGTGACCGTTACGAAATCATTTTTCTATATAATCAAGAGGGCTCAAGACAATTCAGGTACTCTGAAAAACACTCTGAATTGTTTACTCTCGAGCCCTCTCTAAAATATTACTGACTTGAGAGTTTTGGTGGCCAAGCACGACAATGGTGCAAGGCTTTCTCTATTATAGAAGTGATTGTTCGATTCCTCTCAAACATAAAAAATTTATTGTTGGTACCAATTTTTGTATCAACAAAAAGGAAAATTGTCGATTTAGACTCTTTATTACCATTTGCCTTTGAATATCAACTATGCATTAATTCTCAAACGTGTATAGACTTCTTTAATGTCGGTTTTACACAATGAATAAGCAAAGAAAATGCATGGATAATTCTCAAAGAAAATTCTTACTCATAGTCTAAATTGATTCATTGATGAAATTTTAGAGATTTAATTGATATGACTATAAGTTCCATATGAGATTTCTCCAAACGGAACGTAATGGCGGAGGGTGTAAACTGATACACTTACAAAAGTTTAGAGTTTAAATTGATACAACGAGTGTCATTTTAATTTCCAACAAGTTCTCATTCAATTATATTAGGTAAACTATATACCATTTTGGTCTATATACTTTGAAATTTGTTCAATTTTAGTCCATATACTTTCATAAATCTTAAAATTAGTCATTCAAAGTTACTTCAAAATTAGTTAAATAATAATAATAATTTTCATGCAAATAAATATAATATGTGAATATATTTTTAAAATTTATAGTAAAAATGCTAATAGAATAGCAAAAAGGTTTTCAAAAATCAACAATAAACTAGCATTTGAGGCTAAATTTAAGATTTATTGAAAGTACAAAGACTAAAATTGGACAATTAAAAATATAGAGACTAAAATTGAACAAATTTTAAGATATAAGGACAAAAATGATATTTTAACATAACTGATTAAATTCTGCCGAAAATAAAACCATTTTATAACTATTTTCCTTTTCTGTTTCTATTTTTAAAAATTATATTTGGCAGTATAAATTATCTTTAAAACGTTTTCAAGAACAAATTTTAAAACTTAAATTGAAAAGGGTTAATTTTAAAAAAAAATTGCTTTTGACTTTTCAATTGAAATAAAATGATACATAAACCACTTTGTTATTTGAGAAATTTTCACAAATAGAAAAAATGTCAAACTATTTATAGAAAATAGTAAAAAAATACCGATAGACATTGATAGACTTCTATCAGTAATAGATTTCTATCATTTTTATCACTGATAGACTCTGACTATCAGCGTCTATCATAATTATCTAAATTTTGCTATTTTATGTAAATAATTTTTCTTATTTTTTTATTTTTAAAAATTCCGCTGGTCATTTATCACATTCTTACATTTTATAATTTAAGCAATTATCTTATTTCAAACTTACAAAACCGTTACCATGAAATCCTATATTATTTATTGAGCAATTACAACCCTAGAGCTTATGAGTAAGCTTAATTCACACGCATTTCTTATTTGGAAAAAGAAAATCTCACTAAATAAGCTTTATTTTTAAAATAAAAAACTATAAATAAAATTTCGGCATGTTTGAGAGTGATTTTAAAATCGTTAAAATCACTTTTGTCATTTTTAAATCATTAATAAACACACTTTAATCACTCAAAAGTAATTTAATTTTTAATTTTACACTTTTAAATACAATTTTCAATCATCAGAATTAATTAGTTTTGAAGGATTAAAAACATATTTCAGAGTAATTTTGAAAATGACAAAAGTGATTTTAGCCATTTTAAAATTACCCTCAAATATGCCCTTAGAGACATAACTATTGTTATAATTGTTGTGAGGGACGAAACTTATAGATGAATTAATCCAAATGAAAATGGAAAGAGTCTTTTATTTATTTCGTTTAAGCCACTCAATTATACCTTTTTCAGCTTCTGAAAGTTCGTTCTTATTCTTCACTGATCCTTCAACAAACTCAAAATAATCTTTGTAATTTCGCTTGTAGTAACTTTCCAATCTCTGTTAAAATTACAAATTTTTTTGTATCATATATTATAGAGTGATAGTTAGACCATAAACGATCATATTTAAATCATTTTTCTAGAACACTAGAAAATAAGGATTTAAATTTTTTAATAAAATAGAATATAGGCAAAATTACAAAAAAATTACCTCCTTGTCATTCTTTTCTTTGTTATCTTCAGACTTCTTGAGGTACCCTAATACAAAAGATATTTGGATTGTAAGGAAAGTCATTAATTAGAGCAAAGTGTAGCATAGTTCCTAGGAATTCAAATATTAAATTCATATACATATAATAAGAAAAATAAAATGTATGTTAATCATGGTTAACTGTGACAATTTATACAATAGAATAAAAATGAATCATCCAATAATGTTTATTAAATGTCTAATAAGTCAAGTACTCTCAATTTTATTTTATTTCTAATTAATAGATCCCTTTAACTTCTTATTTATATAGTAATAAGTCCCAAACATACTAAAAAATTATCAAAATGAAACTTATGTTGAAAGAACCCAAACTTTTAATTTTGTGTCGGTTATATGAATTATAAAAGAAAAAAAAGGAACTTTTTAAAAATAGAAAAATAAGGGAAACTATTTACACAAAATAACAAATTTTTTAGATAATTGTGATAGACATTGATAGAAGTTTATCAAGGTCTATCAGTGATAGAAATGATAGAAGTCTATCACTGATAGATGCTGATAGAAGTCTATCAATGTTTATTAGTATTTTTTTTTTGCTATTTTCTGTAAATAGTCTAACATTTTTTCTATTTGTGAAAATTTTCCCAAAAAAAAAAACTCGAATTGGTCAATGTTAAACACAAAATTGAAAATTAAGAAATCTATTAAATACTTTTAGAAGTTCATATATCTATAGATACTTTCTAAAGTTCAAATACTAAAGGGGATGTTTGGCACACTGACTTCATAAATCGGTGTTAAATAACTCAACTTTACCAAATTATTTAAATTTGCACATTTATCGAGGAACTCCATCTTTCCATTTTTCTCTTTTTTACATATTTATCGAAGAATTTCATGTTCACAACTCTGTACCTCAAACACAGACTTCCTAACTTCAATATATTAACTCTAGACTTCATAACTCAACTCAGTACTCTAAACACCTTCTAAATATACAACACTAAAAATATTATAGACTAAACTCTAATTTAACTATTATTGTATTCAACTCTAAAAATTTGTACTAATAAAGTCAATCAATTATGGGTGATAGACTTCTATTACTAAACTGGAAAAATTTAAAAAAAAAAAATTATAAGTACATGATTATAATTTTTTAATCTACTACCATATGATTTTTCATAGTAATACATACCTTATTTAAAACTCAACTTTGATAAGAAATCACGAAATCGATTTGTAAGGTGGTACAGATGGACGAAAATCTACGAAACTACATTTAAAAAAAAAAAAAAAAAAAAAAAAAAAAAAAAAAAAAAAAAAAAGTCATATTGCATCCACTAATTCACTGAGTTTTTTTTTTTTTTTTTGAAAAATAAATAAATTTGGTTTATCCACAACAAACTCCGATATTCTTGAAAGAAATTGGATAACAAAAACAGATGAACTCATTGCAATGCTTCTCCCAAAATTAATTTTCTTCGGTACAAAAGGAAAAAAAGAATAATTTTTCCAAAAGCAGAAAAATTAAAACACAAAAGAAAGCCCTCAAAAAGAAGAAGAAAGAGAAGAATGCAGCACTTTTTAGCAGCTCGGTTCTGGAGTCGACGGCTTCTTCAGGAGCGGCGGCGGCGGTGGAAGCAACGGCGGACAAGAGGAGGCCTCTTCTTCCGATTGCAGAACCGGCGGTGGCAGTGGCGGCGGTGGTGGTGGTGGGAGGCTTGTTGGCTTGGTTTCTCTGAACGGATTGAACGTTAGAGGAAGCGAATTTGTTGAGAGTGACGGCGAGGGCCATGAGAATGCTTTGGCCGATGGAACTCATCGGAGTGAGAGTTTTGAGTTTTGAGTTTTGAGGATGAGGTTGAAGAGAATAGATGAGGCTTTCTTGGTCCATATAATATACCTTTAATAAAAGTAATATTTGATTTAAGTTTCCAAAATCCATGGTCTTTTCTACTCAACAAATACTTTTTCTTTTTTTTCTTTTTTCTTTTCTTTGTCTAGTTCAATAGGGAAAAAAAGGTCAAAAATATTTATCAAAGAAAAATGGATGGAACCCCAGCTTGCAGGGAAATAAATAGAAGGGCTAACTAGACAAATTGCTGTGTAATAGCAAATCAGTGAACTTGATAAGATAATCGAATATATAGTGTACTAAAAAAAAAAATTATTATAAATAGAAAAAATATTAAACTATTTACAAATATAGAAAAATTTTACTATCTATCTCGATAGACTGCAATAGACTTCTATTGATGAACAAT
Organism: Lagenaria siceraria; assembly: GCA_002890555.2. Classification (NCBI taxonomy): domain Eukaryota; kingdom Viridiplantae; phylum Streptophyta; class Magnoliopsida; order Cucurbitales; family Cucurbitaceae; genus Lagenaria; species Lagenaria siceraria. The sequence continues at coordinate 7,417,833 of CM016486.1, forward strand.
AGAAATCTATTGCAGTTTATTGCCGATACACAGTAAAATTTTTCAATATAATTTATAAATAATTTGACGCATTTTTCTATATTTGAAAACCGTCTAAAAAAATTCGTTTAAACAAGTTTAAATTGGATTAAATATATTAAAATAAAGTATTAGATAACAACAGACAAATAATTTTACAAAAATAAATGACCAATTTAAAACAAACCACCCTAAATCTCATAAATATGAGATAACTAACAACTATTTTTTGTTCCGTGAGAAAATGGCTTGTGTTGTATGGATTAATAATGATTATAGATGCTAAAACTACACAAGTGAGCTGAGAAATTGAGCTTTTGTAAGATACTATCATAAATTAAAGTTCCTAAAGGTTATTCATCGAACGTTCAAAGTTTAGTGTATTTGAAATTTTACGGACTAAGTCGCATGATCATCATGTTCTTATGCAACAATTATTATTTGTAGCCATTCGTGATATTTTACCCAAACATGTAAGAATTGTAATTTTTCGTCTATGCTTTTTACACGTGTTGCACTATTAAGAAAACACTTCAATGAACACGTTTTTACCAAAATAACCTCACTTTACCCTTTCTTCTTCAATCTTATTTTGTAGACATGCAGAGAAGGAAGTTTTTGAAAGAAAAAATGGCGATTGAGAGTAGCTTGTGATGGAGATAGTTTGCAGAAGATCCTTTTGAAAGTGGTTCAGTCACTAAGGACCTACATCTATTATGCTGGGAGTAAAGTTTATTTAAAAGAATACAAGAAAAAATTTTATAATTCTCACCGGATAAGTTTTCCTCTCTTTTCTCTCTTTATGATTTTCAATCTAAGTGAATTTTTGTGAGTTTAAACCTTTTATTTATAAGTTGATGTTTGCTTCAGCTTTTACAACAAATATTTAACTGATTTTGTTTCATAAAAGTTTTAAATTAGGTACTAAACTCTTCAATCTGCATGGCCAAACAGCAAAAATTCAAAAGCGAAGAGAAAAACCCTCTGACACAACTAACATTTACTTTGAGAAAACTTTCTGCAATATATAGTGTGTACTAAAAGTGCAGTTTGTTTAAGTGAAAAATGAGAGTTTATTAGATGTTATTGAAACAGACCACGTGAGTTGCGCATATATTTAGGTGGAGACTTTACTTTGTTGAGAGCAGTTTTTGGAAGCTTGGTGAGGGATCTCACACTTAGGGGGAGTCTTATAAGTTAAAACTAGGAAGTTAGTTTTGTGTTAGTCATTGTTAGGTGTGTCTAACAAATAAAAACTACGTTGTAATCCTTGAACTTTGTTATTAATGAAGTTTTTACAAGGACATCCAACCCCCAAATGTAGGTGACTTTGTACCGAACTGGGTTACCAACTCTTGTGTTATCTTATTGTTTATTGGTTTTGCTACAACTTATCGTACACAATGTTAAAACTTTATGTTTGACCAGATCAATCACACTATTCATTATCTATTTTCATAAGGGGTTGGCCATTTTTGCAAAGAAACTAAAACTTGTAGGTATTTTTCAATTAGAAAGTATAGTTATTCCTCTCCTTCACCCTTTATATATATATATATTTCTTCTTGGATAAGGATTAAACAACCAATATTTGGTATTAATTTTAATATCTTATCCACTTCGGTATATTATACTCAAATTAACTCTAAATATTAAATATTTGATTTTCTTTCAAATTGATTTCTTTTATAAATTTTTCTCATAATTTCATAAGTATAGACTTAGCTGGTCCAATTCTCATCGTTTAAAATAATTATAACTTTTTTTAAAAAAAAAAAAAAAAAATTAATTATATAAACATTATTATTATACGTCTACATTTTTTATTATTATTATTTTTTAATATTAAATCTTGTTATCTTATAAATTCAAAATAAAAAGGCAACCAAGACACATTATTTTGGTAGGGCAATCTCTCGGAATGATAAAAGAACTTAAATATAAAATTAATAAGTTAATTTAAATATTTAATTTCGCCCCATTTTGTTAGCTTAATTTAAAAATTTTCCTCCATTATTTATTTTGTATTTCGTTAACTAAATTCAGTAATTTCCTAATCCTATATTGATAATGGAAGACTTTATTTATAAATACAACAATATCCCGATGGCAAGGAAGACCAATATGAAGATGACGAAGAGAAGAATTAAGAGTTGTGAGTTGGAAAGTGAAAAACATTTTGCATTAGAAGGAATTACTGTGCCAAAGAAACTGAGATCTTCTCTCCAAAACAAACATTCAAAGAAAAGTATCCAAAGAAAAGTTTCAAAGAGAAGTCTTCGAGCTTACATTCATAGCTTGGGATTGAGTCCTCAACGATTGCAAGAGAAGATTAGACACTTGAAATATTCAAGAGACTATTCTTTTCTCTTTGCCAATGAAGATACGATTCAACAATCACATTAATTCTTTAGAAAAACAAATGTTTAGATGAAGAACAATGAATTATAAATGTTTTAGTCATTCGATGTTTTCAATGTATGAACCAAGCAATAAATACCTTCAAATTATTCATGCACATATTTTTTTTTTTTTTTTTTTTTTTTTGGTTTAAACATTTTAATCTTTTGTTCATTTTAGATCTCTTAAATATTTTAAGGTTAAATATACTTTTTGATATTTGAGGTTTCATAAAAATAACAATTTAGTCCTTTAACTTTAATAAGTAACGATTTAGTCTATGTATTTTACAATTTTGTTATTCAACAATTTAGTTCTTATTGTGAAAATATTAGTATGATTTAATAAAATTTCTTACATGTGTAGATTGATAAACTAATCGGGAATCAAATTTATTTGTAAACTATAAAGATTAAGTCGTTTGATAAAAAAAAATCATGATAGAGACTAAATCATTTCAAATTGTAAAATATATAGAATAAATTACCATTAACTTGTTAAAGTTCGAGAACTGATTTGTTACAAGTTTGATAGTATAGGATTCAATTGTTATCCACTAAAGTTTAGGATCTAATTGTTACTACATGAAGGTTAAAGAATCAAAACTATTTTTTTTAAAACATATATTTTTGGTTTTTTTATTTTTAAAAGGTTTTCCATTGGGTGTAAATTTGTGTTAAAGCATTCAAAGGGTTGTTTTAGATTAAAAATAAACCACACCTTATTTATGTATTGAAATTTTTTTTAATTATTAAGGCTCTATTTAGTAACCATTTGGTTTTTTGCTTTTTGTTTTTTAAAATTAAGCCTATAAACGATTCATTCTACCTCTAAATTTCTTGATTTATTATCTACTTATTACCAATATTTTCAAAAATCAAGCCAAAAATTGAAAACTAAGGTCACATTTACTTTCCAATAAATGTAATCAATCCATGGTAATATGAAAAGTGGGGTCCGTTTAAATATGTTTCCAAAAAACTAGTTAACAATATTTTATGAATTATGAATAATAAAGAAAATCCATTACGAATGCAATAATTTTGATTACAGAGCAAGAAACATGGCCTTAAAGTAGTTTTTTAAAATATTTTTGGAAGTTGGAATTTGACTAAGAATTCAACATTTGTACTTAAAAAATAAAAATCATTGTAAAAAATTGAAAGAAAATAAGTTTAATTTTCAAAAACTAAGAACAACAAATAAAATAATTACCAAACACGCTTTGATTCACAATCAAATAGACTAATAGTAAACAAATTTATCAAATAGACTAATAGTAAACAAATTTATGTTAACTATAGTCGGAACTACGAAAGCCTTCTACTTAATATTCACTTTTTCTTTATATTTAAAAAAAATTATATTACTCAAAAAAAATTTGAACTAATTTATATTTTCTTATCTGTTTTTTTAAGTTTTCAAATTGATAATTTTTTTTATCTCTTAGATCAAATCTTTGATAGTAAGTGAATAAACATACAAATAATATTTACATTTATAATAAGAAAACTTTAAAATAAAACTCATCACTCTATTATATTTATTCTAAAATTATACATAGATGAATTGTTGTATATTTACAAACAAATTATTTTTTAATGTAATTTTTCGTAGTATATAGATTGATATTTTTTCATAGCCCTTTTTGGATCTTAGAAGATTAGAATTAGGTAGTAAATAGATTTTTTTTTTTTTTTTTTTTTTTTTTTTTTTTTTTTTTTTATACTTTTTAACATGATTTAAGTAATTTTTTTTTACTTTTAACGTGATCATTTCAAAGCCACTCCCAAACCAAATGAAACAATGACTATGCAACTTATACAATTAACTTATATATCTACCAGCAGTATGGAAACAGAGCATTCAGCTTGTAAAAGCTTCACCTTATTTCAACACATGATATTGAAATACATAAAGATGTATTCAATGTTGTCTTAATTTATAGATTCTTTTTTTATCAGGCCAACTACACCATCCGCAGTACGTTTCAGTTTTCGAGTACTACTCGAGCAAGCGTTTGTGCTTGCACCAGGCAATGGCAATGACATACAAGAAGATGGTTCCTGTAGCGCCACCACCAACGGTCCACAGGAACTCCGGCATACCTGCTTTTTCGGGTTCAAACAATTCGATATGGATGTTCATCCCGAAGATACCTGCCACCACAACAAAAGCACTGACGACGAGGGTTGCCGTTGTCAACATTACTCCCATTTGTAGAAGATGGTTCTGTTTGTCATCCAGCATTATGTTGATGTAATCTTCTGTGTCATCTACATACTCCCTCAGCTTAGGATGAATAAAAGAGTGTGTTAAAAGACATTATCAAAAGGCAAAGCCGTTTTCAGAGAAGGGTTGCTTTTCAATCAAATATACTGAACTATCATAACTTTTTCACTAATGATTTTCTATGGGTTTTTTTTAATATAGATCTCAAATTTCCGAAATTAGTAAACAAACTTAATTTTTAAAAACAGAATTAAAAGTTATATCATTATGTAACGACACCGCATCTCTCGTTTTTTTTTCAAATTTGATAAGTAAAAGAAGATGTTGGTTAACAAGCTAATTTTTAATACAAATTGAAAAACAAGAAAGAAAGGCTCAGTTTGATAACAATTTTGTTTTTAGTTTTCTGTTTTCAAAATTTTAGCTAGTTTTCTCCCAATTTCTCTATCATGATTTTCAGTTTCAACTATCTTAAAAAGAACACTTGAATTCCTAGTCAAATTCTAGAAACAAAAGCTACTTTTTATAGTTTTCAAAATTTGGCTTGATTTTTGACAATATGAGTAGAAAATGGATAACAAAGCATAGAAACTTATGGGTAGAAGTAGACTTTACAAGCTAATTTTCAAAAACCAAAAACCAAATGGTTATCAAAAGGGGCCAAAATGGTACATAAATATTTCACCTGTTAGAAACCAAATCGAAACAAAATTTTCAGATTAAGAATTGGGTAAAGATTAAGTAGCATGGAATTGGTATAACCTACAATTTCAAATTTATGAAAGTAGAATTTGGTTGCTATTAAGATTTCATGCCAAAAGGAGGTGGAGAATTCAAAATTTACTTCCTTTATGTAGAGGTCCACTGTCAAACTATTTGTATGCAAAATCACCTCATGCATTTGACCTTAAAGCAAAGCTATTGACTTCTATACTTCGAAAATAATATTTCTTTGAACAGACTAAAAAATATCGTCCCTTGTATCAGGTATCTCAAATAGTTTAGCCTTTTCAGCAGGTCAAACTATGTTTTCCTACCGCAAAAACACATACGTTAGATTTATTACTTACCCGCAGAACAATTTTCATTTTATATCAACTTAAAACTGATCACATAGATGAAAGAAAACATTGTTTATTGAGCGTACCGTGGAAAGTTTGTTCAGTGTACCATCAATTTGCACAAAGTATGCCTCCAATAGCATCTCGAGTTCCTCCACATCGAGGTGTTTGCTTATAGCGCTATGGGTAGTGCTTGTCCGGGTCCCATGGCTGTCCCTGCCCACATTTGATGCACCAAACAAATGATCCTGGGAAGCATCCATATTGCCTTCATAATTAGCAGAAATTCCACCACCGTCCAATGATATTTCAGCAGGAATACTGAGAAAATTGGAAACAGAAAGCTCTTTAGAAACGCAGAAATTAATGAAAACAACAAAAATAGAATAGATTTCTGTTATTCTGTATTTAAGGTGACATAAGACAAGTCTCGTGCCTGTCATCTTTGCCCAACTGCTGCTCGTCATCTTCCATTTCATCTCTCTCAGGAATTGAGGAAGTGGAAGAGTTCTCAAGTTGTTGCTGAACCATCTTTTCTGTTAAGTACATCTCAGCCATATCCTCATCATCATCTAGCAAGTGTTCTAATTCATCCCGCACCTGTAAACAACCATAGCATTCCACACAAAAAGCCTTGTTAAATAAAAAATAATGAATTTATCAAAGATAAAGTTACTGAACAAAACAAACTGAGGAAATGTGTCATGACTAGCAATTAAATCTAGTAACCTTTTGAACTCGTCCAGTTATAGCAACCAATCGACTTTTGATCTGACGCACCCGTTCCAAATTGAGAGTACTAATCTTAGAAGTCAGCTTATCCAAAGCTGGGTGAGCTTCTAGCTCCAATGTATCTGCCTGGTACAGGAGATGACAAGCAAGGAATTAAGAAAGGTATAATATAATCGGCTAAATAGAATTAAGAGAATGAGACTAAATAAACTAAACAAAAATGTATAATTTCATACTTCACTTTCTAAGCAACTGCAAGCAGCTTCAAGGCATGCCTCCAAAGCAACAAACTCAAAAGGAAGAACCTTCAATCCCTCCCGAGTTTCAAGACTTTGTTTCATGTTTTCCTTACTCTCCTCCTCTTCAGCCTGTGGAAATCCTTGGTATGAATTAGGAGGACTCTGAGCCCTTGATCGAGGCTCCTCCAGGTCATACAGATTTCTCCAATTAGAATCATCGCCAACGCCCTCCTAAAACATTGCAGACAATTAAACACAGATTGCACCCATCATATATTCTACAAGGAGATTAAGAAATCAAATATTTTGAGTAGAAGAAACTGAAGTAGGGTTTGATTGATTTGACCCACCCTTGATAAAAATGTCGTAAGAGATAAAAAGATTTCTCCAACCTCAAATGAAAATCAAACCTAAAAAGGGTAGAAGTTCAAACCTCTAATCTAAGTTAAACTGAACCATCCACAAGGTTCCAAACTAGCATCAACTTATTTTTTCATTCAAAGTCTAAGAAGACAGTTAATTGACTGATTATCAGATTATGCATCTCTCCATGTTAGAAACTAGCAACTACTACATTGCACAACATGTAACCATGATCACTAAATCTCATATCATATCAGTTAAAAAACCAAGTTATCAGAGACTCACTCCTTCCATAATGCCCATGACTCACACCCACTAATACTTGGAAGATTCGCACATCCCAAAAAGTTTTAAATTAAAACCCTAACACCTTGTTCTCCAAACATGAAGGACAAGATTCCATATCTTGACATGAAATCCCACTCTCAATATACTTTGCAAATAACTGGACAACATGAATTGTTTAGAAACGGTCCTCCAAACCACTAAAGCATGCACTATACTGGAGGGTGAACAAAACTCAACAAGTTCTTCAAACCAAACAGAAAGGTAGCACAAATGGATAAAAAGGAAATTAAGAACCCAATAATCAGTTCATACTCATCCACATCAACCAAACTAGGAGGAACAAATGCATCAATTTTCAACAACTAGGTTAAAACCGTAATTCGAATTGTAACCTGAGAAGCCTTAGTGGCTTGATGGTGCCGCAATACCCGCCTCTGAAGCTCCTCTACAAAGGGGGTTACAGACGGATCCCTAGCATTCAACACGAACACATCTTGAGCAGTGATAATTGCTTTGATGTGCTCCAAATTGATCACAATCGCTTTCTCACGTCCAAGAATCGTAGATGGATAAGAGAGCAACGGATCAAGAATCCGAAGGTCACGCGCCGGCAGGCCGGTCCGCCGCATAATCGCATGTTTTCCGGCCTCAACTACCTGAGCTCCGCCGGTCGAGTCCAGTAGTAGCCATGGTCGGACTCCAGTTCCCTTCTTCCGAATTCCGGCGCCTAACGGGACGTTCATTCCAGGGAGATACGAGCGAACTGGTTCGTTTTCCTCATCGGGTCCGGCGAGACCCGACTTCAGTGGGTGAGAATGTTGTCCCCGCATGGAACTTCGCCGCCGGCAATGGCGGATTAACCTCGGGATTTAATGAAATTTATAGTGCAACGAACTGTGATATTTGATTTGATTTTAGTCTTTGCAATTTTTTCTTTCGAGAAGAACATTCATGGCGGTTTGCTCTCCGTCGGAATTAGATTGCAGTTTCCTTTTTGCGTTTAATTTTGGAGATATTGGAAAGATTAAAGGAAATAGGAATATATTATCGGAGCCCGTTTACTTACCAAAATAAATATGGGATCCACCCCAAATGTGACAATCTCAATCATCCATCTATATTTATAAAGATGGTTTTCAAATATAAAAAAAATAGTCAAACTATTTACAAATATAAAAGAATTTTTTTATCTATAAGCGATGGACCACGATAGACTTTTTATCATTGAAGCGATGGATCGCAATAAACTTTTATTACTTGAGCAATAAACTGTGATAGACTTCTATCGCTTGAGTGATAGAAGTCTATCGCGGTCGATCACACATAGATAGTGAAAATTTTCTATATTTGTAAATAGTTTAATATTTTTCTATTTATAATAATTTTTTTATTTATAAGGAAAATTTTCATAGATAAAAAAAATGTCAAACTATTTACACAAAATAACAAAAAAGACATTAATAGACATTGATAGACTTCTATCAGCGTCTATTAGTGATAGACTTCTATCATTTCTATCACTGATAGACTTCTATCAACGTCTATCACAACTATCTAAAAATTTTGTTATTTTGTGTAAATAATTTTCCTTATTTTTCTATTTTTTAAAATTTTCCTAAATTAATTAATTAATTAATCTTTAATTATCAACCATAACTATATAGAATTTTAAAATTTTAATATAAAAAGTTATTTATTGGTCTAGAATTCAAAAAGGTTTTATGATTCCCACATCCAGCTATTTTAAAAAATGATATTTTTTTCACCATTTTTCACCAACATTTAGAGTTTCATTTTCTTTCCATTTTTGTTCTCACTCTCAAAGTTTCAATTTTCCAATCATTTCAAGATGTTGGTGTTACGTTCAAATTGCAAGAGATGCATGGATCAATAAGATCTCAGATTATCGACTTTTACTACTTTATTTTAAAACTTCACTTTGATGAAGTTGAAGTATTGTTGATATACTTTATTGATATACTATTGATCATTAAAATATCATCAATGTATTAAAGGTTTGAAAATATTAGTAGTATAGCAAACAAAGTATCAAAAACCTTAAAATTCTAACGCATGCTATTTTTAACTTTGGTTAAAAAATATTTTTGGTCCCTAAACTTTCATGAAAGTAACAATGTGTTCCCTGAACTTTGATTTGTAACGATTTAGTCCCTGTACTTTCTATTATGTAACAATTTAGTTCATGAACTTTAATAGGTAACAATTTAGTCCCTAACATAAAAAAATTCATCAAAATTATATGTCAATTTTTATTGTTATATGATGTAGACTTTGTATTTTATAAAAATATTGAGTCTCTAATTAGATTATCGATTTATTTATGCAATAAATTTTATTAAATCTTAACCCTAATTTATACAATAGGGACTAAATCGTTAAAAATTTTAAAGTACAAGGATTAACTTGTTACATAGTAAAGTCCAGGAACTAAACTGTTACAAAAATGAAAGTACAATCGTTACAAACCAAAGTTCAAGGACTAAATTGTTACTTTCATAAAAGTTTAGGGACCAAAAGTAATTTTTAACCTTTAACTTTTCAAGTTATTGTTTGAATCATACCAACTTTCTTTTTGATAGATTTGCAAAAAGGAAATAGTGTTGCCCCATTTGCAATTTTACATTTCTTTTTAAGCTATTATTGCAAGTACCCTAGACAAAACAAAGAAAATCATAAGTAGAAATAGTATTTACAAGCTCGATTTTTTTTTTTAAAAAAAAAAAACTATCAAATGGAGCCTAAATACTACTCAAGGGTGTTTGAGGCACTTATTTGAGTTCTGAAATCTAGAGTTAATATATTGGAGTTAGAAAGACTATGTTTGAAGTACAGAGTCGTGAAGATGGAGTTTCTCGATAAATGTGCAAACTTCAATAGTGAAACACTAATAAAGTTAGTAGATTTGAGTTATTTAATACCGACTTATGAAGTCGGTGGGCCAAACATCCTATAGGAACATCCCAAAACATCCTATAGGAACATCCCATTGGGCACAAATTTTCAATAACTACGTACTTTGCAAAAGCAAAAAATGCATTTCAGTTCAACTACCATGATACACAATTTTAATCTTCCTCGAGAAGTCCATCATCACACAGACCAATCCTCTAATGGAATCCACCTTGTCGAATGTCTCAAATGGTATTACATGCCCCAAACCGCAAACGCTCCGACTTTGAGGCTTTGCAATGGTGCTGATTTGAAGATACCCTGTGATCAGTGAACAGTAAAAAAGTTGAAGGTAATAGAAAGGATTCTAGTATTCTAAGAAGAAACTTCTATTACATTTAAACTTCCCCAAGCTTGGGGGAGTTGTTTAGTTGATCTATTTAGCAAACAGCAAGGCAATAACTTTGTATGAATAACAATCCTTTCACCTTACACACCCTAAGAAATAATGCTAGAAACTACCTTCATTGTTAGTTTTGCTCTTCTAAGTCTGTATCTCACTATGGATCATTGCATTAGATCAGTAAATAGAATTAAAACAAGTGAAACTAGTGGGAAATGTCATGGTTTTTAACTGTAAGTCATGTTCGTGAGTTTGGGATGGGTTAACTTTCATGAGTAGGTCCTTATATGCACAGATTATTAGAAAAAATGAGGAGCATCTATCAAGTCAAGAAGAGATGAAGCAATAAACTGATACTAGTCTTTTTTCGAGATCTTTACGCGATGGCAATGTATTTTTCAAGAAGAAAGGTAGATTTGTAAGTAAAATATTCAGTCTTACTTTCTTGCTTCTTCTGTCTTGGTCCATAAACTATGAAATGTTTTATTTTCGTCCTCAAACTTAATTCCATCTGGTGCATTTACCTAAAATATCTATGTAGATAAGTGTTTGAGTCTCATAGTAGACTAGGAGTCAGGTTTGCAAATGATTTTAGGTTCCTATTAAATGATTAATGAGAAATTCAAATAATGATCGCACTAGATATTTTTCCAAAAAAACTAAAATAGAACCTTTGAAAGTTAACGGTTTAAGACAACATTTAAAAGTTTAAGGACCAAAAATAGAAAGTTAATCTTACCTTCAAAATCTATTTCATGGGCACCCAAATTCTTCTAAAGCTATCACATGATCACTCTCATCATTTTCTTATTCGTACTTATTTCCATTGATTTCCTTTGTGTTTCATTCATTAGTCAACTTTCAAGTTTTAGTTTTTAGTTCATTCTTGAAAAACACACTAGATATGTAGGATAATACAGAAATAGACAACGGCTAACCTGAAAGAGAGATTAATAGTTAGAACTTTTTGAGTCAGACCATAACATGAGGGTTGATAAGATTGCAACCGTTGCAGTTTCAACACGAAGTCGATAAGGGCCAAGACCAACTGCAATTGCTCCAGCTTCTTTCATCATGTTCACCTCTTTCTCGGTGAAGTCTGAAGAAGAAAGATGAAAAAAAAATGCAAGGCACTAAATGAAGATTGAAGAGAAGTAAAGGATTTCTAGATATTTTCCAGCAGTGAAGGGGAAAAGTCATTCAAGTACTAGTTTATGTAACTAACATGTTTAAAATGACCTGGTAACCCAAACAATTATTTGCATTACATTAACCACTGCTTTCAAGGGTTTTTTATTCTATAGGTGGACGATTAACAATAGATAACATAGGTAATTTTCCATGTACAATAAAATTCATGGTAAAACGTATGAAGTTTAAGAGCTATTACTCTATTTCTTGGTCATTAGTCTTGATGACAAATACATTCACCAGAACCTAAATTTTGACCTGTTGACAGATATTTCAATATTGCAAAATCCAATATCACAAATTAAAAAAAATGTTATTCATGAATGAAGCTATCAAATAGTGAGTTGAGGTTTGTAAGACTTTAATATGCATCTTCATCAGAATGTTGAAACAACAACTACACTAAGAACCTCTTTCAAATGTTGTAGGAAAATTGCACTCATCTTCAGAAAGCAGGACTATCATATAAAAGATACCTCCTTCAGGTCCGACAACCAAAAGCCCACCAGACTCTATTTCTGTTGAAGCTAATGCACTTACAAGAGGTGTCGCTTCTGCAACTGCTACAAAAGATAGCTTCGTTTCATTAATCTACAGGGAACAAAATAAAACCAAAGCAGTTATGAAATTAAGTTAAAGAGAATAGAATTTGTAATATAAAATGCTATGCAATTCTTTTGTAGTTTCTTCAGGCCGGGGTTCTCTCTACCAGGCTCCTAGGCTGTTTATCTCCTTTTTATCAATATATCTCAGGTTCTTATCGACATAATTTCTCAAAAAAGAGTACATTCATTGATGAAAAATGCCACATCAAGAGGACATCATAATGATTACTTCTAAGATGTATCTACGACCTTGAATCTCAAAAAATTGAAAATTTCAAGAAAACCATCGAAACTGTAACCTCTTCAGCTAGTCACTAGTACAAGAAGTACTTGACCATTTGTTGTAGAGATATCCTTAATTCTTAAATTATCGCAATTGTACTCGATTCTTTTATGATTTTTTTTATTTGCATGAGGGAAACCTTTTTCTATGATAGCCAAGCCAAGCTCAAAGGTCAAGACAGTATTGGAACAAAGTTGTATTGCAACTCACAAGGTGCAAAAGACCATCAAATTTCAATGGAGAATTCAGATTCATTTGGTGGAGTCTTTGACCTGCAATGAAGGATGCATAAAAATTTCCTGAACGTAATTAGATGACAATCAACAAGCAAGATCGAACTGTCTCAAGTTCCCACTCTCAAGGTGAAAAAATTAACTTGAATACTGACTCACATTGTTTAGTTGCTGCCAATGTGATACGTTCAAATCTGTGCACCCGGTTATCAGAAATGGTAGGGCAACGTTCTGTTAGCAGAGGAGTTACACTGCTGGCACCCAATTCCTAAATAAAGTGAAAAAGGACAGCAAGAAAATTAGGAAGCAAAAATTCTAATTTGCAACACCTTAGTCTATGTTTACTTACGGTACATTTCTCAACAAGCCAGTCAGCACGACCACCCTTTAGAGTACCTAAACAGAGACATGTTAATTCCCATGTCACAAGATGAACTTTTAATGATTCCTCATAAGGATCTCACCGCAGGCTGCAAATACATGCCATTGTGTGCTTTGAGGTAAAACAGATTTTGGATCTTCCATAGCCAGAATGTCGAGGCCATTGACACGAATGTTCTTTATGCTCCCTTCTACCAAACCTCCATTTCCATTGAACAGCTCCACCCTTTAATTTACATCCAAATATCATGAAGAAAACAAACAGATATAGAGAGAAAAGAATCCAGCCAGTAACCCACATGTCTAGATAACAGTAAACGATGTTGAGTCGTTGACTATGAAAAGTAATACCTATCATCAGTCTTCAACCTCAACACTTTGGTCATATGCCAGACTTCATCGCCTTCTAGACGAATAACATCACCCTGGATAATGATGAAGCATATGATATGAGAGCAGTTCCAGTTCCGCAATCAAACCAAGCATCACAGTCTCACTTTACAAAATTATCAAATCAAATAAAGCATTAAGCTTGCTACAGCATGAAATTACGCAATGTAGTTAAACTTCCCTCTACTATCACTATAGGGAAAATTCCTAAAAGACTTGCTTGAAGAGACCAATAGATATGCCTTTAGGAAAATGATCATCCATCCCATCCCATTTCATCCTAGTAAATGCCATTATCCATCTCATAAGTTCATAAATACCAACTCCCCACAAAGAAACATCTAAAGCATTCCAAATTTGCACAAGAACATAAAGCTTCATGTTGATTTGAAGACATGATTTCCTGGACCACCTGCTTCTTCGATACCATGTTAAATCACTTATCAACCCAAAAGCTTAAGCTGATGGGTGAAGGTAAACTTAATATTATATCATCTAAAAGGTTAACATTTCATGGATCAAACGGCACCCCTAATGACACGACTTCTTGGTCTTCCAAAATTCAGAGTCACCAACACTCCACTTAAACCCAAAATGAAAAGTTAGTAATAATCCATTGAAATTGACAGACCCCATCCAAAACTAACACAGCCCCAACTCGTGTGGTCACAGTAAAAGCTACAGAGCGAGGCCAATGATTGGGCAGTTCAAATGTTCAAAATCAAAACCGCAATCATATACGCAATTTTCGATCATATAAAAACTTGAGAATTGCAAAAGAGAGAGGGATTGCCTTATAAGAAGGAAGAACTTGGGAGAAGAAGCGAGGAAGGCCACCGCGGGATTGATTCGAGGAGGCCAGAGATGAAGACGAGAGAGCTCTAACTCTGAAGCTTCTGAAACACGAGCGGTTCAATAACTCCGTCAATTGAGGTCGAAATGCTCCTATAGTTCGCATTTGCGAAGAAGAACAACTATGGAACATGAGGATTGCCGCTGGTGTGATGCTTTCAAGCTTCTAGGACTGAACAAGCATGGAATTCTCAGCTCTGCTTCGCCACTGCAACCGCCTGTTCTCTTTTATGTTTTCAGTAGCAAATATGAATTTTGTTTATGAAAATTAGCTTAAATTTTGAAATCAATATTTTTATCAAATAAGCATCTATCCCAACTATTTAAAAATTTTGTTATTTTAGGTAAATAATTTTCCTTATTTTTCTATTTTTAAAACTTCTCTTTTTTATTATTATTATTATTATTATTATTTTGCAAGAAGTTTGGAATGAAAATTTAACTTCTAACTTTTACTAGTAAACTAAATGCACTTTAACAAATAATTTGGTTATTTTTCCAACGATAAACATACTCTTTAAATAACTATTGTCGCCCTCCATCAGTCAACGACTCCAGGCACCACCACCACCACTGTCGTCGAGCAAACTCTGGTCACTACCACCGGTGGCCAATTTCGGTCGCCACCTTCAATGACCACCTATGTCGGCACCACTGCCAATCAACTCCAGCGACCACCTCAAACGACCAACTTCGACCACCATTATTTTAAATTATTAGTTCAAAGTATTTTATGGTCGTTCTTTATAATAATTTGATATTAATAAAAACACTTTTAGTATACAACAAACCAAACAAACTAATATATAAAAACACTTTTGAGAAAAATTTATCAAACATATTAGTGTTTTTATTTTAAAGAGTTTTTATTAAAAGTGTTTAAATGAAAATGAATATTTGAAAAACATTTTTTCTATGTCAATCCAAACATGCCTTTTAAAGTGTCTTTGGTTTAACTTTTCAAACATTTAATTTTGAAAATAAGTCATTTTGGAAAAGTTTGAATGTATGACAACTAGGGGTGCTAGTCGGTTTTGGGGTCAACTAAGAACCAAACCAAACGAGTGGTTTTACCAAGAAGGAATCCAAACCAATGTCCAATAACAATCAAAACCAATTGCTAGATTTTTATTTGGTTCGATAATCAGTTTGGTTCTCGGTTTTTTGTTTTTTTTTTTCCAAATTTTTATTTTTTTTTTTCACTTTTGTTTCGAATTGATTATTTTTGCCAATTTTAAATTAAAATATGGTTTATTTCTCTCTCTCTCTTTTTATAGATTGAATTTTGATGTTTTTGTCTTTTCTTGGCACTTTTTTAAATAAAAAGCATACAAGCATCATAATAATTGGTCTTTTTTTTTTCTTTCTAAACAACAAATATATATGCATCATAATAATTCAAATACTAAAAGATACTTATTATTAGAGTTTATTTTTAAGGGTATATACATACACTCGATTCGGTTCGATTTTGATTGATTTTTCAAATAAAAAATCGATCCAAATCAATACTTCTTGGTTTTCTCCAAATACAAACCAATATGTCCAATTTTATACTAAAAAATAAACCAAACCACTGGATCGGTTTGGATTGGTTTAATTTTTCGATTTTTGTTGCATTCCTAATGGAAACCACTCAAAATATAATTTGAAAAAAATGAGTTTATGAATTAAGTTAGTTTAGGAGAAACACTTGAAACCAACTTTTAGAAAAATAATTTTTTGAGTGTTTAATGGTTAATCTCTCCTATTTAACTTTTAAAATTATCAAAATGCCCTCAATAGTCCTCTACCTCACATCCACTATGTTTTCGTGGCTACCACCGCTCTCCTCCGACCACTACCACCGATTACCATTTTCAGCAACCACCACCGACGACTGCCTCTCCAACCAACTAGGTGACCAACTTCATATTTGAATTTATGTCCTAAATCTCGTAGTATGTAAATTATAGACAAATTATTGAATAAATAAATCGTTACAGAAAGTGTTATGGGGAAAATACCTTTTTGGTCCCTAAGTTATTAAGTATAGGTGCATTTGGTCCATAAAATTTCAATTTGGTCAATTTAGTCGCTCAATTTTTAAAAACAGGTTTAAAAGGTCCCTATTATATTAATTAAATATTTTTATATTATCTAAAAATATTTTTAAATCATAAAAATAAAAGTCATTTTATCTCTCCACTCTCCCATCCCCTCCCCCCCCCCCCCCCCCCCCCTCCTCTCCCCTCATTCGTCATTTCCCCCAATCTCAAAAAACACCAAAACATTCATTAAACAAACTAAAAAAAAAAAAGGTACAAAGACTTTTCTTTGAGAAATTGAAATTGACCAAATGGAGGTCTTAAATTTGGTGGTAATGAAACTGAATTTTTATCTATCGGATTGTTTGAAATGGATTAGGAAGAGTTTGTTGATAACTATTCATTAGGTTTTTTTTTTCTTTTCTTTTTTGGGATGGATGTTTGTGTATTGTTTGTTTTCTACTTTTTTTTGAATGGGATGTAGTTGTAACGTTCAATTATGGGAATTCAACTCAATATATAACTCCAACAGAGACATAATTTAAAAATGACAAGATCTGAAAGTGAAACTCCTACTGTCATTGCTTGTAATACAAAGATAAATTTTGAAGGTGGAGGTACAACAGGTGTTGCTAATGGAGCTATATATTCTTAAAGTCCTAAATTCTTTGCTACCAAGGATCCATCTTCTGTAATTTCTGAAGTAATTATGCCCAATACAGTGCCTTAATACTACACACTCTGTTTCGATGGAAATGCCATAAAATTCTGCTCCTCGCTTCCAACAGTATTAGATCACATTTCTTGACTACAAATTTTTTATTGGAGAAAAGGGTCCCAAAGAAAAATCTCTATACTCTGTTTTCTTTAGTTTGTTTAATGGATGTTTAGTATTTTTTAGATTGAGAGTGAATGAGGACAGAAGGAGGGGATGAGAGAGAGGCGACGAAAGAGAGAGGAAAGATGTAATGACTTTTATTTTTATAATTTAAAAATATTTTAAAATAATATCAAAATACTTAATTAATATAACAGGGACCTTTTAAACCTATATCTAAAAACTGAAGGACTAAATTGGCCAAATTGAAATCTTAGGGACCAAATGCACCTATACCTAATAACTTGCATAAATCAAATTCAATAAACTAAGATATAAGATCGTTTAACGTAACTTGAACAGTATGTGGTAGACATATAAGTGGGTCTTGTTCAAGTATGACCTAAAAGGTCTGCAGTATATGGATAAAGTTGGGTATCTTATTCTAATGACATTGCAGATACATCCCACTTTCTAATTATTACCAGAGTTGTAAGTGTTACAAATGATACATTCCACTTTCATGTGCATATATGAAAGTGGAGGTATCCTATACAATGAGCTTATATAAGACCAGACCATGAAATATATAGTCTCTCTTTATATCACCATTAACTGAAGAAATTAATATTTCAAACAATGACCATGTAACTCAAGTTCTATCTTGCGTGAGTTATGAATTCCTGCTCATAAGGGTCGCCCTTTAATTTGCATGGGTGACAATGATCCCTGCTACCGACTCAATATACCTACCATTTTGGGATGATACCAAGTGGGGAGATGGGAACATAAATGCACAAGATGGAAATTCACTCTTTCCCACCTTTAAGATGAGTAGATAGGTTGTTCTTTAAGTGTTGAATCTGAGACTTAAACAATGAGGCATCACCCTCTCACTAGCTTGGGAGGGATTTAGATTATGGTTGGACCATAAACAGATTATTCATTAGAAGATCAATACTTAAGGAGAAAGGGGCAAAACAATAATTTGACCCAACTGTAACTACCAACAACTTGTGAAGGGTTGACTTACATCTAATGGTTAATTCAATGGACACAACAGTTCATAAGAGTGCAGCTATAGGTCTTTAGTGGTATAGTTAATGAAGGTTGATTAATATAATTAAAGAGTAATGAATTAATCTCGAAGCATTGGAGTTTATAACTGTAGGTTCATAAGTCCATCTGCTAGCTCATAACGGATTAACCAAGGAAATTAAGTGTTAAAGATTTTGAAATGTGCAAATTGGTTAAAGGAATTAATTGTATATGATACATTATAATATAAAATTAATTTTGAATTAGATTCAAAATTAAACCTTTATAATATGAGAGTATTAATATTTGAAAGCTTCAAATATTAAATTAACACGAATTGGATTCATATTAAAATTATAGGTTAAAATTAATATGGATTAGATTCAAATTAAAACTATAGGTTGAGAGAGAATATGTATTTTAGAATATGATTTATATATACATCAAATTAAATATATGATAATTACTAAATTAAATAAATTAAAGGGAAATTTTTAAAAATAGAAAAATAAAGAAAATTATTTACACAAAATAGCAAAATTTTTAGATAGTTGTGATAGATGCCGATAGAAATCTATCAGAGTCTATTAGTGATAGAAATGATAGAAGTCTATCACTGATAGATGCTGATAGAAGTCTATTAATGTCTATCATTGTTTTTTTTTTTTGCTATTTCCTATAAATAGTTTGACATTTTTTCTATGTGTGAAAAATTTTCTAAATTAAATTAGTTATATTTAATTAATAAATATACTATCAAATTTGGTTTGTTTATTATTTATTAATTAATAGAAAAAAAGATAATTCTCCTAAAAAGCAAGGGAGTGGTAACTTTCCTCACGTTGGTTTTCCTATTTTCTGTGTTTTCTTCCTACCTTTTCACAAAAGATCTCACAATCCCCTTTGTTTCAAGAGAATACTGGAGAAGACTATATTGGTGGTGTCTGAATCAAATTGGTTCATGTTGCTCTATTTCAAGACTGGATGAAGTTTTGTAGAAGAGTTTTCTAAAAGGTATTTCAACTTTCAACAGCAGCAATCACACGCTTCCGCAAAATGAATTCAATTCCTTCACTTCGGTTGTTGTCGTCGCCGGCCAACTCTTGTGAGCACTGTCGGCAACTTCCAACCATCGCCGTCGAAGACCATTACCACCCAACTCTGATGGGTGACAATTGATGGGAGCTGTCCGGACCCAAACAAATAAATTTATTAACCATTCTCACGAGCTTGTAGGCTAGTAGGAACATGTCATCTCTCCAGGAAATCTTGAATTATTTTAGCAATTTATGAATTTGATGGGTAACAAGGAGATTTTTGAAATTGTTGTTTGCAATAAATTTAAAGGCATAAAAGTAAAAACGTAATTTAAAAAGGAATTAAATATAATGAAAGATCTAGCCTAGGGAATTGGATTTCGCCCATTTACTTGATTGTTCCTTGAATATTAAAAATATAATTACATCCTTTAATTCAATTATTGGCTACTCTAAAAACAAAAACTAAACACCCTAATGTTTTAATTAATTTCTTAATTAGACTAAATGTTCAATTAAACGGTTTTGATAACGGCCTAATTAATTAAACATCACAATTAAACCCTAGGGAATCTAGCCAAGACAATTATCAATCTGGATAGCCTAAACCACTAATTGATTTGATTCTTGAATAATTAATTATGTTGTTTACAAAAGAATTAACTAGGCAGCATAGAATTTAAGTATCGAGTTGGCGCTGCAGTGCCAGCCTCTGAGGGTATTTCGTAGTTTCTTCTCTTTCTTCATAGTTGATGCTTCAGAGCTCCGTTTTGATCTGTTTAAGTCCCTTTCTGGCTGCAATGGTCAATTTCACCTCTTAGTTGCCTAACACCTACAAAATCATGGAAACAACACATTAAATAACACTACGATCCCGGATTAAGCTAAGGGAAATAACACCTTTTGGATACTATTAACCATTTTTTTAATTATTAGTTCATAGTATTTTATAGTCATTCTTTATACTAATTTGACATTCATAAAATACTTTTAATATATAACAGACCAAACAAATTTGTATATAAAAACACTTTTGAGATAGAGTTGTCAAACACACATGAGTATTTTGTTTTAAATAGAATATGAAGTTAATATGTTGAAGTTAGTAAATTTGTATCCGGAGTGTAGAGTTGTAAGATGAAACTACTTGATAAATGTGAAAAGTAGAGAAAGAGGGAAAGATAGAGTTACTCGATAAATGTGGAAAGTAGAGATAGAGGGAAAGATGAAGTTCCTAAATAAATGTGAAAAGTAGAAAGGAGGGGAACATAGAGTTACTCGATAAATGTGCAAACTTCAATAGTATTACTATTGAAGTTGAGTTGTGTACACCAACTTAAGAATCAAGGAGGCCAAACAGCTTCGAAGTGAGAAAAAAAAAACCCTTAATCAAAATTTGATTTTGCAACTCTACATGCCAGATCATAAAAATGTTGGACCATGAAGAGAAACACAAATTTCAAAATACAAAACAAACAAAAAATATTTACACGAAGGTAAGGAAAGAAAGTTTTAGAAAGAAGATTGATGAAGGGAATAGAAACGCAAAAATGTTCTTTTGGATCAAGAGTGTGAGTTAAAGAAAGTAGCAAACACAAATAGAGTGCCAATTTAGATTGAGGGTGTGATTTGGCAAACGCAAATAGAGCACGAATTTGGATTGAGGGTGCGATTTGGAAAATGCAAATTTGGATTGAGAGTGCAATTTTAAGGGGATGGGCTCTCAATTCTTTATTCTCGCTTGTCAATTCCTGCTACTCGCTCTCGCTTCTTAGAATCTCAATTGAAGCCATTAATCTCGAAAGTCCTAATGCGAAGAACTTTGTCGTCGAAAAGGAATTAGGATCCACTAGTGGCATTAGTCTCTTCGTCGTTGCCGATGAAGACGAATCGAGATCCACCATACAAAGTCCCAAATTCTATTCATGAAACTTGAAGAAACGATGCTGAGATTTTCCATTTTGCTATCCACCAGGGAAGCTTCGGCTTGGAGAGGATTAGCATTCATGACGTTTCTTATCAACTTCGTCTTTGTTTGTCAGCTTCTCCTTCTTCAACATTTGGTTTTGACTTCATCATGTTCGTGACTGTTACTCTCTGATCTATCTTTCTATATAAGTTCTTGCGTGAACCAAAGAGAATCGATGAGAGAAAAGCAAGATGCAAGGAGTGAGGGTCGTCGAGAATTGGGAGGGCTACATACGTGTTTGTTGGTCATTTCTGTAATTTCACATGACGGTGTAAGCAAAAGTTTAACAAACTTAAGTTTAAAAAATTAGGTCAAATTTCATTTGTGACTCTCAAAATAAGCCATCCGTGCATTGCACGAATTCATTATTAGTTGTATCTAAATGTATTCTATTATGGCATTTAACCCGTACTTTCACAAATTAGGACTCTTTCTTCCTCTACTCCCTTGTGCTCGCGCTTCTTCTTGCTCTCTTACTCATACTTCTCTTTACTTTTTCGTTCATGCTCGCACTCACACCCTCACTCGCACTTGTGATTCGTTTAGCTGTCTCATTCGCACTTGTCACTCTGAATCTTCGGTAATGATGCACGATGGATAGTATAAATGGCAAGAATCATTATTCGTTATTATTTTTTTTTTTAAAAAAAAAGGGTGCAAAAGCTATCAACCATCCAAATTTTAGTTCATCCTGTACCAAAAAGAAAAATTAATAATAATAAAAAAAAATCCTAATACTCCTTATTCCTGAAACAAAAGCACCTGGAAGAGCCCGGAAACTCCTCTTTCTTCTTCAACAGCTGACTATGTCCTTATCTGCGGCTCTTTCGCCGCCGTCCCTCTTCTCCATTCCTCAATCTCAATCGCCATTTCCAACCTCTCGAACCTCGCTTCTCTCCCATCCCTTCCAAATTTCTCACACGCTCCTCCGGGCTTCCAGAAGAACCTCCAATTTCTCTCAGGTCCATACCATTTCTCTTCCCATCTATTGACCTTCTTTTCGTGTGTTTTTGTTCTCAATTTGCTCGATTAAATTCCAGGGGATTGATAATTTGGTGGACGATCGGCGTAATTGGAACCGCTCAATTAGCTCCGACTTCGACATAATCGGTGGAGAGGAGGACGAAGACGAGGAGGACGAGGAGGAAGATGAGGAAGAGGATAGAAGTTTGGATCTATTGGTTCGGTTTGTTGAGAATGTTTTCAGGAAAGTCTCGAGGCGAGCTCGGAAGGCTGTGAGATCGGTTCTTCCCCAATCCATCCCTACTAAACTGGTAGAAGTTTATTTTGCTCGTAAATAAGCTTGATCATTGATAATTTTTTCCCCTGTATTGTTGTTGTTCAATTGTGTATCAGTAATTTTTTTTTTCAGGTGGGATTTTCTGTTAATGGGGTGCTAATGCTGGCGTTTTTGTGGGTTTTGAAGGCATTTCTTGAGGTAAATACATCGATATTTAGCCCTTTCTAATGCTTTTCCTTTGGTATTTCCATATGGATTTGTTTCCTCAGCAATATATAGATAGTTGTAAGCTTTTCATTGCAAAGGAGAAATGTGTGTTCGAAATTCGACCATAATAATGGAGATGGAATTGTTATGACTCTTTGCTTGTTAAATTGCTTATGCATGGAAAACGTATCATCCCAAAAAAAAAAAAAAAAATGAGAGAAAGAAAGAAAGAAAGAAGAGATGTCTTATGCTTCTAATTGTTGGAAGAAGCTATTAAATGGCCTCCTCTGTAGTTATTCAGGAAGTCAGCAAATCCAATTGGTTTAATGTTTAGATCTTGAAGTTTCCTCCACAAGTTATTTGTAATTGTTGCTTGTTGATAAGAGTCTCTTGTAACTCCTATAGTATGGCTGGTTGTGTGGTGTCATGGGCCAACTCCTACTCCAAGAGATGTTTTGTTCAAATCCACTTCATAAACCATCTCCATTTCGTGGGAACAGTTGTGAACCAATATTGTCATCAGAAAACATTTTTGAAACTGGCGAGTATCTCTTAAATTAACAAAGTATTCAGGCTGAATGGCTGATTAAAAGGGTGTCATCTGCAGGGTTCTAGTTTGAATGGTTAAAAATGAACCTAAATGTTAGTTAGCTTTGTTTACTGTCTTTATCAGTATTAAGAAGTATCAGTCTACTTATGTGGATCGACTGAGTTTGCTTGTGCTTGTAGACAGTCGGTGCTAAATTTCTCTGTTGGCAAGATGTGAGTGAGACAAGTCGTGTCTGGTCTATATGACTTGAATTTGGAAGGAAATCCATCAATATGCATCAGAGTTACTTGCCAGTATTAATCTTAGAGATGCATTAGCATTCTTTGGGGTTCTATTTACCAACATACACAAACACTTGTGTTATCGGGATACGAAAAAAAGAATGAACCGGTATGGTATTTGACTTTATTTTCTGTCCTCTCAGAACTAGCAAAAAGCGCTGGTCTGTTCTGTTGATGTAGATTGGTTATTGAGTTTACTAGTGGTTTTAGACAGTATGTGTTAAATTTCTGTTAGAGATATAGATACTTTGCTTATCTGTCGGAGACACTATCTATTGAAAAGATTCCAGTGAGAATAAGTGGACCATCGGACTTTGCTAAAGTTCTTACTTTTATTTTCCAATACTCAGAGCTCTATTAGTTGGATATGTCTGAAGAGTCAATCTCTGTGGTATTTGGCTTTGTTCATCAGTAGTGAAAAGTATTGGTCTGTTGATGTGAATTGACTATTGAATTTGCTGGTGGTTGTAGACAGTAGGTCCTTGAGGAGACTGTCCTAAAAGCGTCTGGTATAGGAAGAACAGAGAACATCATACAAGCTGAAACTAATTAAGATCAATAAGAAGATTCTGGAATTTCTTGAGATAGTTTTTTTTTATTAAAAACAAATTTGTTCATGCATTCTTGTTGAAAAAGTTCTCTTTGCCAGTTTTGACTATAATGGTGTCATGTGTTAGTAGCTGAAGGTTTGACATACAGAGGAATTAAAAAAAGAAATTTCCCTTTTTTTTTTTTCTGTTCTTTTTTCATTCATCGAGAGGGGTTGGTCAGAGAAGGTATATTCCAATTTTGAATGCTCGCTTTTTTTTGGATTTTCTCAACTAAGTTTTCTTCCCCCTTTTTTCTTTTTAGGTAATCTCTTGTAGGTTTTCTTTGTAGTCGTTGGCTTTTATTTATCTTTGTAGGTTTTCTTCTCTTCTACTTTCAAATTTCTCAATAGTGCCATCCTTCCATTAAAAGAAAAAGGAAAAGAAAAAGAAATAATTCTCTTTTTTATGAAGATCGTACCTAATTTCCAAAGTTTTTCCTTTAATAAAAAATTATTGGGACCCTTCTCATTAACTCCCTCAGCTGCAAAATCTTAGGTGATATGCACACTTGGAACTGCAGTGTTTTTGAGCATACTCATCATTCGTGGAGTGTGGATTGGCATCTTATATCTGCAAGATACTCGCAGCCACAGACTCGATCAACTCGATGATGATCAGCACCATGCCTGGACTGGTGCACAACCTGCATCCTGAATTCTTCAATCACTTAACTGCTTACAAGTTACAAGGTTAGTGCCCCCCCCCCCACACACACACACACACACACACAAAAAAAAAAAAAAAAAAAGAGGAGGATATAGCTTACAATAAAATAGGGTTAAATCCTGTTTTGGTTCTTTAGCCTTCATTCTGATCTAATTTTGATCTGTAAATTCTTGTTCTCTGAATTTTGTATATAAAAGTGTTTTAGTACTCGCCCACGATGTTCATAAATAGTCCTATTTTGATTATTTAAGTCATCTGACAAGTAGATGTTGAATGAATAAGTGTTTGAAACCTTCTAACTAGTAATAGGTTAAGTATTGGTTTCGAAACGAAGTTGAATTTTGTTAAATGATTTATGAACAAAAGTAGCGGCGAGGACTAAAATAACTATCTATACATAATTTAGGGACTAAAATAGTACAACATTCCGAAGTTTAAAGATCAAAATAAAAGCGCGAAATAAAAGCGCAAAGGCCGGAAGTCCAAGTTTCAAAATAGAGTTTAAACGAATAGGAAAACAACTGGAGCGCGAATGCTCGAAGTATAGTTTTGATTCTTTTGGCCTCGTAGCTTTCTGTATACTATCAAAGAAAGCAACACCTCTTTCCTTTTGTTACTTCTTTCAAATCTTTAGAACATGATTAAAAATAGCAAGGTAGCCTATGATGTAATATTATGAGAGAACTATGGTTATAGTATGTAATTGTAATCTCATTTTTCCTTTGAAAGAGAACGCGTCTCTTATCTGGATGGTTAAGTTCAAACTAAGTTGATTTGTATGCAACACATCTTACCTACTCGGATTAAGTGCCATTTAGGGTTCTGTTCTAAAAAGAATTAGCAAATATTAGGGACGGACATAAACTATTTGGAAAAAGTAAAACTTTTTATTTATCTGTTTATTGACACACATCTGTTGAATGCGTCTCTACAATAGAAGTGATTCATTGGTTTAATTTTTTTTTTTTTTGGGAAATTGGATAAGATAGCAATAAATGAGGATTTGTTTGGATATATAGCAAAAGTCGAAAATAATAAGATTAATGACAAATCATGTGCAAGGCACGTGGGTGACATTTTGATAATACCTTATTTGCCCTTAATTGGTTTGTATGTTCAGTGTAAATGTAGAGCTTGATTAATAATCGAAATATAAATACAGTGTAAGTGAACAACTTGATTAATAATCGAATTAATCAGATTATAATCTAATAGATTCGGTTTCAAAAATAAAAATGAGCTTCATTATGTAATTTTTGCCTCTTTTGGAATTTGAATTTATTTTTAATATTCAAATTAGACTTTTAAAAACTACTCTACGAATTGATTCAAACTAAACTAACCTTATTTTTCTTCCCTAATTGATTCTAATCTAGATTTTGTCTTTGTAAAGTAAGATATAATAGTTATTTTTCCTCCATTCAAGTTTAATTATGGATTTGGTCTTTGTTATTTATTTAAAAGTGGTGGATTGGATAAAATTAAAATTTGGCTTAGTTTGAGTTTAATGGATGTTTGAGATCTAATAAATTAGATTTACAATAGATTAAATTAAAATATTTTAGTTTTTAAATTTTGAATTAGAGATTTTGAATGTAAGTTTCATAATTTTGGATGCAGAGCCAAACTTAAGTTTATTGGAGAAGATAATTATTTATAAAAGATCACGACATACAACATTTGAATATGGATGGAAGGATTAAACTTGACAATGCTCTCATGCATTTATGACGCTATCAAATTAGAGTCTTAATTGATTGTGATCGTAACTTAATCAGCTTGCATAAACACAAAAACGTGGGTAATCTAAAATCTCTCATCCTTTTAATTTGTTGTATTTTTTAAACTTTACAGCTGACACCTTTCCTTTTGGGCTCAACCAATTCAATATGTAGATGATGAAAGATTGAATAACTCTTTACAGTAATTATTAAATCAATTTTTTTTTTCTTCTAAAAACCATCTCTTTCATCAAGAGCTATAAGAATCCTTAGTTTCTTGTTCGATGCCAATATCTGGATTGAATCCATCACATCCATGTCCACCAATTTAGAAAACAATCAAGAACTTCATCTTTGCCTTAAAAATTCTCATGTTGACCTAAATTGACATTATCATCTTCAGCTTCAATATCTTTATTATTTGCAGCAATAAGTGGGTTCAAATCATCTACATCTCGTGTGACGTATTGTCTACTTGACTAGATAAATCTTGACTTACAATGTTTAGTTGGAAAATAAGTAGACTAACTTTGTTTGATAGTGGTGGAGCGAGACTTATCAAAAATCTAATGTCAGTTTCACTTTGACCTATTATCTTCATAGGTGATGTTATGGAACTCCGTTTTGGTTCGTTTAACTCTAGTTCCGGCTCCAATGATCAATTCCACCTCTTAGTTGCTTAATACCTACAAAATCAAGGAATAAACACATAAAATAGCACAATGACCCTTAATCAAGTTAAGGAAGATAGTACCTTTTGGACGCTATTAGTTAGGATGTAAGAAACTGAACTAGTTCAATTTGGTTCAATTTTTATTATGATTTAAATTGAATTGATATAATTTGATTCAATTTGTCGGTTCAACTGATCTATATATAATTAGCTTAGGATTCCATTTATAATGGTCATTCTCACTTCAACTACAAACAACTGTAAGTCTCTCCTTAGCCTCACTACCGTCCGTACTATCGTAGCCTGTTCCCTCTCTCTCAGTTGTTGTTCGCTGCCGATGTTGGTTGTCGTTTGCCCTTCCCTCTCTCTCTCAATTGTCGTGTCATTCGTCGTTCCCTCTCTATCTCTTAGTTGTATATCATAGGGGAATGGGGAGAAAGGGTTAGATTTGTAGATTTGAAGGGTAGGTACGTCTTTTCCTATCAACAAAAATAGAATAAAGCTTCCAAATTCTAGAAAGAGAAACTGAGCCCAAAAAATAAATTTGGGGTGTGGCATTAAGGTTAGGAGTTGATGATAGAACCTGTAAAGTTTTCAAAAGAGGTTTTAGGCCCTTTTGTTTTGGGTGTTTATGTAATTTGAATAGTCAAAAGATAAATTGCTAGAATAAATTGAAAGAATCAATAGTTTGTGGGGAGGAAAAGTTGAATTGAACTTGGTTGTTTTCCTACATCTATTTAGAGCGAGCTTGATATAGTTCAAAACATACTTGTTATTCATAAAAAATAATTTTCAATTATCATGATGTTTTATTACCAAAAAAAAAAAAAAAAAAATCGAGTTTAACCTGACCTGACTTGATTTGGGTCATAATCGAATTGAGGCGGGCCAAGTCCTATTCGTAAAAAATTGAAAATTGACCCCTCGGGTGAATCAGGTCAATTTTTAAAGAAACCTGACTTGTTCAAATGTCACCTCTAATCATCAGGTTGAGGGTATTGACTATGATGAGACTTTTGCTCGAGTAACAAAAATAGTGACTATATGAGCTTTCTTAGCAGTTGCAGATGCAAAGAATCGAGAACTACATCAGATGAATGTTCATAATGCTTTTCCCATGGCGATCATCTCGATGAGAAAGAGTATATGAAACTACCACCTGGTTTTACTAGCAATACATCGGGTATCATGTCTCACCTCAAAAAGTCTCTGTATGGTTTACGTCGAGCTCCAAGGTGTTGGTTTGTTAAGTTAGTTGCTTCATTGAAGAAGTATGGATTCATCTAGTCTTATTCATATATTACTCACTATTTACGATGCATGAGAGACAAATTTAACTTAATGTATTAGTATATGTTGATGATCTTATTATTTCTAGTAATGAATCTTCCCCTGTCCTTCATTTAAGAAATATTGGGTGAATCTTTTTACATGAAGGATTTGGGCATTTTATAGTATTTTCTTGAGATTGAGGTTTTTCGAAATCTAGAGGGCATTTTCTTTGTCAACGAAAGTACACTCTTGCCGTCATTTCAAACATGGAGCTCTTAGGAGCTAAACCTGCAGGGTTTTCAATTAAGCAAAATCGTTGGCTAGCACTGGCTATTGGTTCTTTGTTGACAAATCCTTAACGATATCGTCATTTGATCAAACATCTCATATATTTGTCCTATATACGATCTGACTTGGTTGATATGGTTCATATTTTGGCTCAATTTATATAGCACCCCAACAAGAGCAATAGGATGTTGCAGTTCGTACAATCGTTATGAAAAGTTGTCCGAATCAAGGAATCATTCTTTGGCTTATGCAAAGGTCTCTTGACTCACCACTCTCTCACCGATTAGCTTGCTTTTCTTGGCGGTTCTCCTATATCTTGAAAAACCAAGAAACAACAAACAATGTTTCGTTCCTCAGCAGATATTAAGTATCTCTCCATGGTTTTTATTAAGTCTAAACACAAGTGACTTAAAGCTTTACTTGGGAGTTTTGGGATGGATCATCCCCGTTCTATAAATTCATTTTCTTATAATCAATCGACATTACACATTACTCGAAATCTAGTTTTTCATGGATGCACAAAACACGTTGAGGTAGACTGCCATTATGTTTGTGACTCTGTTCGGGATGGCACCATTTCTAACGTCATGTTTCTACTAACGAGCAACTTGTTGATATCCTGTCAAAGGATTTAGGAGAACAACGATTTCTTTATCTTCTTCACAAATTGGGCGTTTGTGATTTTCATGCTCTTACTTAAGAGGGTATTAGGAAATATATTTCATGTTTCATTTTTATATTTTTCTCATTTATTTATTTATTTTGATATGTACTTTAGTTTTCACCCAAAAATTTAGGTTATATATATATATATATTCACCTCAATCTAAATGAAAATCAAGGAAACAACTTTCTTGGCAGTGATGCCGCAGATAGAAGGGAGGAGGCAAAGGGAGAGGATGAGGAACATGAAACTGGAGGTGGCGCCGAGGAGGATGTAGTTTGTGTGGAGGAAAAGCTTGTAGGTGTGGTAGTGGGATCGACTCATTGAGCTGTATGTATACAAAAATTAATTGAAGTTTTCGATTGGAATTTTTATTTTGAGTTTTTCTTGAAGACTTAGTAATGGAGAAAGAGGAAAGAGAACGAGATAAGAGGAGAGATGAAGAACATGGAGATAAAGAAGGGAGAGAGAAGAGAAAGACTAAAAATATAATTTTTTTTCAGTCATTTTGGGAGTAACTTTTTATTTAAATTTAATGATTTTTTTATGAGATGTTTTCGAATATAGAAAAATGAGTTAAACTATTTATAAATATAGAAAATTTAATATTTTTTTTTCTATTTATAGTAATTTTTTTAGTTAGAGTGACGTTTAAATCTATTCTTGAAAACATATCACATAAATTAAACACACGTACCATTAAAACTCATGAACCAAAAAAGTAATTTTTCTATTTAAAAAAACCCTTCTTTTTTGCATTTAGCTACTTTTACAAAAAAAAAAGAAAAAGAAAGAAAGTTATTTAGTTATTTTTCAAAATCAGAATTTAAATTTAGCTACATGTCATGTTGTCCTATTTAAATCAACCCAACCTTGGTTCTTCAAGGTTGCTAGAAATTATTAATCAAGCTAGCTTATTGGGCTCTAGTTGTTTTTTAGGCTTTAATTATCTTTTCTAAAACGATTCACACTTCACTTGATCTCATTAGTCTAGATTTTGGTGTGCTTTAATTCAGCCCCTCTTATGTTGGCCTCGAATCCTCGGGCTCTAATTGGCGCTTCTTTCTGTACATATTTGGAATCAATAATTTTCTATGAGAAGAAAAAAGATGTGTGACACAATTGCTTCCTCTCCATTTATTGTGTGTCATATCAGTATATTTTTAAACTTATTGACATTAATGTAAGATCCATTAATATTTATGAAGATAAATTTATTGTATGAACAAAGGTCTCTCATAATACTAGAAAATTTTCTATGTTATATACATGGGTGGCTTTGGGGATGTCACATGATGGGACACATGTCATGTGTTTAAGTTAGAGACATAACGGGATACTAGCATGTTAATATGAGTATGATTTCAAGCCAAATAAATTAGGGATGAACATTGCGAAAACTAAATTTAAAGTAGAAAAGTAACGTAAAAAGAAAAAAAATGATAGTATTTAAGAGTTTAGGAATTAAAATAAACATTTTGAAAGTTTAAGGACCAATATATAATAAACTTGGAAGTTCAAGTACCAAAATAAACATTTTGAAAGTTTAAAGATTAAAACAAACTTAAAAATTTAGGGACTAAAGTGAGATTTAAACCCAACTCTTACAATTAAAAGTGACTTTTGTATAATTTCTTGATAGCTAATAATGCGCGCGAACACACAAAAGTCTAAAATATAAAACATACCCATCAACTTTGTCATTTATTTCAAAAGTATCATAATACTTTTAAACATTGCAATATTACCCTTGATCTTTTATAAATGTTTCAAAGCTTTTTAACAAAAAAAAAAAAAAATCTCTAGAATTTCAACTTTTTGAAAATATATGTTTTTTTTTTTTTTTTTTTAAAATGAAGGACAAGTCAGGTTTCCTATATTTTAACCCCTATCTCTCTCTGTATATATATATATACACTACATTATTTTTACCAAAAAAAAAAAAAAAGACACCCAAATGTGCGGCCAAATTTTAGACAAGAAAAAATATGTCTGACTTTCACATGACAACAACGGTAAATTTATAATTTAGAGAAGAAAAGACCTACAAAACAAAGAAAAATGATTTTGATTCCAAAGTCAATATGAGAACTATAGAATAAAGAAAAACCTAGAAGTTTTAGTTACCTCATATGGAGTCATAATGGTGTATTTATAGTTTAACCTAGGGTTTAACTTAACCTTCCTAGGATTAGGATATTCATTCTTTTTAATCCCAAATAAGCTAGATAAAATCTTATATCTTAATTTATCTTATCTCATCTTAGATTTTTTATTTTATTCTGTCAGATGAAAATTCACCCCTAACATGCATTATTTTCCATATAAAATTATAAATCCATAGAAAATGGTAAGAAATAGGAACAAACTTGTCCAAGACAAGCACAACCAAAATCCAAGTTACCAAACAAGCCAGCTCCCTCGCACCTCACTGGGCCCTTTCGAGCGGCAAAGAAAAGAAAAACGGTTAAAATTTCAAAATCACAAACTTAAAAACTTAACCATGGTTAATGTCCAGCCAATTAAAAATTTTAAACTTAATTACTCTTAACTAACCCTGGTTAACCTCCACTCATCCAAATTTCTCCCCCCAGTTTTTCGAACTATAAAATGCTTCTTCTTCTTCCTCATTTTCCATTCAAACATACATTTTCAGAAGAAGGCGTCTTCATAAACGCCTTCGTCTCCATTTTCGATCTTCTTCTTCTTCTTCGGCTTCGTTTGATCGTATTTTCTGTTTGTTATTCGCCGTTCGTTCTTTCGGTCGGAGAAAAATGAGGGAATGCATCTCGATTCACATCGGTCAGGCAGGGATTCAGGTCGGCAATGCATGCTGGGAACTATACTGTCTTGAACATGGAATTCAGGTCTTTCTCTTTTTAGTTTCTTCGTTTTTCTGTTTCATTTTGTGGTTTATGATGTATTTGAATCCCTTTTAGTTTTAATCTGCTTTAATTTGTTTGTTATTTTTGTGTCTTTTCTTATTGCATGTTTGCTTGATCGATTTTGAATGAATTTCTAAACGGTACTTCTCAATTGCGTAATTTTTTTTTTGAATTCTTGTATGGATCTTTAATTTTGGATAATCATTTCTTGTTTTACATTCGTTTGTTTTTCTATATTATTAGATAGTGTTCTTCCACCTAGTGTTTGTACTTTCTCTTCAAAATTTTACCAAGATCTGATTGATATTTGTGAAAATAGTTAATTGTTTCTTATTAGAGTTTCCAGTTTTAGAACTTTCACGTCATTAAAAATGAACAGAAATGATTATATGTGGGTTTGGAATTCAATGCAAGTGTGCGGAGGTTCTTTCTTTTTCATTTTCCATAAGAATCGTAATAAATTTAAATTTGAGTTTCATGCTGTCGAAATATTAAAATTTCAATGTCCAAATCGAGATTTTTATCTTACGGGTTGACGGATATTTCTGAAAGTTATGAAAGTTACAAAATTTATTTATATGAATTGTTATGTTGTTTTTACTCTAAACTAATTTTTACTATTAGTATTCCTATTTATATTTGTTTAAATTCATATCATTTTTTATGTTTTAAGAGCATTTATAAAAGATGTTGTATTCATGAATATTTAGTATCAACGTTGAACCATTTGATTAACATATATATATATCAATGGATATATGACATGTCAACTGATATTTTCATCCTTGATGCTATCTAAATTTGGTTGTCTGTATTTCAGCCTGATGGTCAAATGCCGAGTGACACGACTGTAGGCGGAGGCGATGATGCCTTCAACACCTTCTTCAGTGAAACAGGTGCAGGCAAGCATGTTCCTCGTGCTGTTTTCGTCGATCTTGAGCCTACTGTCATTGATGAGGTGAGGACTGGAATTTATCGCCAATTGTTTCATCCTGAACAGCTAATCAGCGGCAAGGAAGATGCTGCCAACAACTTTGCTCGTGGCCATTATACCAGTAGGCATCTCAAATTGTCACATCCGTATAAACTAATTCAATCAATATGTGAATGTACACCATAATTTTTTCATAAATTGTTTAATGATAATTGGAAAATTTGTGTGTCAGTTGGCAAGGAAATTGTTGATCTCTGTTTGGATCGCATTAGAAAGCTCGCTGATAACTGCACTGGACTTCAAGGCTTCCTGGTTTTTAACGCTGTTGGTGGGGGTACTGGATCTGGTCTTGGCTCCCTCCTTTTGGAGCGTTTGTCTGTTGACTATGGCAAGAAATCAAAGCTTGGTTTCACTGTTTATCCCTCTCCACAAGTTTCCACCTCTGTTGTTGAACCTTACAACAGTGTTCTTTCAACCCATTCCCTCCTTGAACATACAGATGTTTCTGTGCTTCTTGACAATGAGGCCATTTATGACATTTGTAGACGCTCCCTTGACATTGAGCGACCCACATACACAAACCTCAACCGTCTCATCTCTCAGGTACATTTTAACTGCCTTTCATTTTCATGAATATTGTGGTGACAAATTAGTTAAAATATCGTTTTGATCTCCGTACTCTAGGATCTGTTCAATTTTTAGTACCTATACTCTCAAATGTTGAATATGACTAAAATTGAGCAAGTCTTATATTGCTATGTGAGAAATTTTTGTAACGGAATAATGTTCTTTTGATGCTATGTTCAGGTGATTTCATCCCTGACAGCCTCTCTACGGTTCGATGGAGCTCTGAATGTGGATGTCACTGAGTTCCAAACGAATTTGGTCCCTTACCCAAGAATCCACTTCATGCTTTCCTCCTATGCCCCAGTGATCTCTGCAGAGAAGGCATACCACGAACAGCTCTCTGTAGCAGAGATCACCAACAGTGCATTCGAGCCATCTTCCATGATGGCCAAGTGTGATCCCCGCCATGGGAAATACATGGCTTGCTGTCTGATGTATCGAGGAGACGTCGTGCCAAAGGACGTCAACGCCGCTGTTGCAACCATCAAAACCAAGCGCACAATCCAGTTCGTGGACTGGTGCCCCACTGGTTTCAAGTGTGGCATTAACTACCAACCACCAACTGTGGTTCCGGGTGGCGACCTCGCCAAAGTGCAGAGGGCAGTCTGTATGATCTCCAACTCGACGAGCGTGGCTGAGGTGTTCTCTCGCATAGACCACAAGTTTGATCTGATGTATGCAAAGAGGGCGTTTGTGCATTGGTACGTGGGGGAGGGCATGGAGGAGGGAGAGTTCTCTGAAGCTCGTGAGGATCTTGCGGCCCTCGAGAAGGATTATGAGGAAGTTGGCGCTGAGTCTGCTGAAGGTGATGATGAAGATCAAGAGGAGTACTGAGACAATGGAAAGAAACTCAATTCTTCTAATAGGTTTGTATTTGAGTTTATGCTCTGTTTTGTTGTTTTTGTGCACTCTTTGTTGGGAGTTTTGGCTTGGAGCTGTGTGTCAATTGTTGAATGTTTGTTGTATGTTATGAACCATGCTGTTTCTGTTTGATGGGAATTTTATGAAGTTTGTATTCTTGTGCACTCTGATTTTATTTTTAATTTTTATGATGTAGTATTTGAATCACCTCATTACACAGGTAAATTTGGGAATCATTTTGAAATTGTTAAAATAATTTTTGACAGGTTTAAAAAACATGATTTTTAATCATTCAATTATTTTAATATATAATTTAAACCATTTTAAATGCAATTTTCACATCAACAAAATTAATTTTGAATAATTAAAAAGTATAGAATAATTTTGAAAATGAGAGTAATTTTAACCATTATATGACGGATGAGTCTAAATTCTAAGGGTTAAGAAAAATGTTTAGTTGCGCCCTTGATGCCAGCTCAAAAGTTTTCAATTTGTTTCAAGACAATCATCTCATATTTTACATTTACTTATTTTTTTTCTTTTAACATTTTTATATTAACTTGATGAATATTGAATTAAACAAATTTATTAAGTTTACCAAAAAGAAGTTAATTATATTTTCTATTAAATAATACTACTATGTGAGCTATTTCAAACAATAATGAAGGATTTTTATTTTTATAAATCAAAATATATAGTTTTAAAAAAAGAATGAAACTGAAGAAGTTTTGAATGTAATGAGAGAATGCCAACTTGAACATTGGTTAAGGTATTTTATTCTTAGTTTCAAACTGTTTTGTTCATAGGTCCTTCCAGATGTTTCTGAACTAGAATGTAAAAAAGAAAAGAATATAATGAAATGAGAAATAGGTATAAGGGTGCCATTTATTGTGAAGTAGGAGAATTGACTTAAAGTCTAGTACAAGTTTTATGTTAATTGATATATACTTGTGGTGCAAAAACTAATTATTCAATTGAAATTAAAAGTCATCTTGAAAGATAATTATAGAAAAAAATTATGAGTTTTATAATTGTTTCAAAAGTAACCTTAAAAAGTCTCATCAAACTTTTTTTTTTAAAAAAATAAAGTTAGTTTTTATAATCCGTTTCTTATTTTGAAATACCTCTAAACTTTCTCAAAAGTTTCACTAATACCCTAAAGCTTTAAAATAAAAAAAATATTTACTGGATTAGTGTATATGGCGAAAACGACTAATTACCTCGTTAAAATATACAACTAATATAATAGAGCCTGAGCATTGTGCATATTAGAAAGAGGGTTCTATTATATTGCAGAAGTAAGAGAGTCTATTAAGGGAGAGTTTCAATACTATTGTAGTATGGGTACTATTCACATTAATTGGTTTCCTCATCAACATTTTTCTGTAAATAAGGTGTTCACCACCATTAAAACAATATTTATGAAGACAATTATAATGTGAATAAAAAGAATAGTATACTGCCATACTAACTAATAATATACTCTTCGTAGTAAACACTAGAACAAAAATTTGATGAAGTATATCTCTAAATTTGATGAAGTATATCTCTTTGTTCACAGTAGTATTTGCATCCACACATGTTGGAGGCAAGGATGAAAATATCCATGGATATGTCGATATATTCATCGATATATCCGTAAATCGAATGGTTCGATATCGATACGAAATATCTATGGATATTTCCAACATGTTTTATAAATGCTCGTAAAACATAAAAAAATGTATCTATTTAGTCCACTATGATATAATTACTAAAAACCAAGGATTAAAATATCGATGTCGATATTAATATCGACATTTCAATTTTACGGACATATTGACGAATATATCAACAAAATATCGATATCGACGGATATTTCTATAAATTACAAATTTTATAAAATTTATTTAGATTAATAATTAAGTTGTTTTTAGAGAAATTTTAAAAAGTAGAAAAATAAGGGAAACTATTTACACAAAATAGCAAAGTTTTTAGATAGTTGTGATAGACTCTGATAAAAGTCTATCAGTGATAGAAATGATAGAAGTTCATCACTGATAGATGCTGATAGAAGTCTATCAATGTCTATCAGTATTTTTTTTTTGCTATTTTCTGTAAATAGTTTGACATTTTTTCTATCTGTAAAAATTTCATGTTTTTACTCCTAAACTAAGTTATAGATATTGTTATTAGTATTCTTGTTCACATTGGACTAAATACGTAACATTTTTATGTGTTACAAGCATTAATAAAAGATGTTGAAGATATCCATGGATATTTAATATCGATATCGAACCTTTCGATTTACAGATATATCAACGAATATATCGACATATCCACGAATATTTTCATCCTTGCTAATAACAATATCCATAACTTAATTTTGGAGTAAAAATAATTTAATTATTAATCTAAATAAATTTTATAAATTTCATGACTTACAGAGACATCCGTCGATATCAATATTTTATCAATATATCTGTAAATCTTTGGTTGGAGCCTCTTTTTTTCTTTTTGTTTTATTTATTTATTTTTTTGTTTGATCTACCCTCACTCGTTAGCATTTCATACATTGAATTTGTTTTAAGAGTAGAGAAAAATCTCTTTAAACTTTTAATTTGATATCGCAAATTTGTATTGAAATAGAAAGTTGGAAAGCAATAAGGAAGGTTTCTTAAGTGGTAGAAAAATATGAAGCAGAGCTCGAATCTCCATGATGGTTCCTTTCCAGTGATTTTTATTTGGAGTCTTGTAAAGAAATCTCTTATTCTAAAATCTTGATGGTTCCTTTCCAGTGATTTTTATTAAAAAGATTCGGATGTATTTTTTCTTGTGCTCCAAAAACATCAACAAAGCAATTCTACATTTTAAGATCCAAAAGTTACGGTTAAATCAAAGCCATAATTATTAAGATTATATATTGTATGTAACGTGTTGTACATGATTTGCAAGAACATGTTTACATAATTTACATAATGAAATGATATATACAGAAACTGATATACAATTGAAGGGTTGCTTCTGGACTACCAAAAGGGGCACCACCTGCGCAAAGAAGAGCAGTTGCAGTTAGATAGCAATGACTAGATTATGGTTTACGTATACACACGCCACTGCCCACCAGTCACACGGCGACGGCATTACAGTAAAAGATGTACAACATCGTATATTTGTACCCCCAGGCAATCAATATTGTCATAATAGTTGGTTTTTCAAATAAAAGGATGAAGGGAGCCAGGAAAAGGAATGAGCTTTAACATACCCGACATAATTTTGACATAGGTTTTCGTGTGACATAGCTTGACCAATCAACTTCTCAACTTGAAGCTTAACAGAGAGACCATGATCAACTTCACGGGAATCCCCAGATATTAAGGTGCTGTGGTCTACTGCGTGCTGAACCGAAGCAGTTGACATAGAAGAACAAGTGGGGAAATCTCGTCCGGTCAGTTTATTACTCATTCGAGCCATCACAACAACAGCACGCTCATTCAAGACCTCGTTGGCATCACCAAGTTGATTAACAGCCTACACAATGTGAAGGATCAGCATCATCCTATGAAAACTTAAAAATGTTGATTTCTTAAGTTTTTACCTGAAGAAGCTCTCTTTCACGAGCACCTCGTTGAGGTTGAAGAAGTTCACGACTTTGAGCAGAATCTTCAGCATTCACAACAGTAGGGGCATGAGTGCTTGCAAACATCGACATTTGTGGGACTTCATTGAAGTTGAAAAGACGCCAATTTATGAGAGGGTCGTGCACAAAAGCCTGAGAACAATATAAGTTAAAGGCTAGTTATCTCTACTTCTATCAATGTATTGAGAGAGAGAGAGAGAGAGAGAGAGAGAGAGAGAGAGAGAGAGAGAGAGAGAGAGAGAGAGAGAGAGAGAGAGAGAGAGAGAATAGTAAATCACAGTATGAGTGCTCAATCAATGAGGTCTTGACGGAGAATTTTACATAGATCTATTTCATTCAAGAATTTGGATAAGAAAAGAATGCACAGCATAATTAGTTATAGACTCTTATAATTCTTAATTGTATTAGTTAGTTGCCTTTTAATCCTCAAAGGGAGGAAGACCAATAGTGATTGAATTAGTCCTCCTCTCTTAGCGTGCTAATTTACTATATGTTCCCTCCCAAATCAGTACTGAAGTCCAAGATCGTGGAGAAAAGATGAAGGATTTTATTTGGGCCGGAGAAAAAAAAAACGGTTTGGAGGAATAAAATCAGCAAAAATCCCCAAACCACCCAACAAAATTACTCCAACCCAACCACAAAATCAAACAATGTGTCCAAGATCAACATATCAAAATGCTCAAAGTTACCTAAAGCAAGTGCTGAACACAACCGTTAATATAACTTCATTCAATCATAAATTCACCCATATCTAGCTATACATATTACCCGAAAAGAAAACTAACCAACCAAAACTATTTCACCACAGGTTAAATATAGTAAAACTTGAAACAATGAAGTTAAATCATCAAGTGAGTACAATGGTACAAGACGGTTTATTTTTCTAATCAGTTCTAGTACTCATAGCCTGGAAAAGGGAGGTTGGGTTACACCTAAAAGCTTCCAGCCCTCGGGGGTTTGTGGTTTATGGTAACAAGATCCGTGAGCAGGTTAGACAATCAAAGTTGGCAGTGACTTTGACCAGTTGGATAAGCTTTTGGGAATAAACAGTAAGCATCTTCAAGACTGCCTCTCTGCTCCATCTTACAAACAGAGGATATTCTCGGTAAGAGTTCCCAAAATAATCTAGCAAAAGGGGTGGCCAAAGCTCAAAACCTGTTCTTTGTCTCCTTTGATTTGGTGCCTCGGTTTGAAAGATGAGGAGCCGCTTAACTATCTCTTTTTTGCACTTTGACCTTACTACTAAGGGCTGGTCCTGTCTGTTTAGTAATTTTGGGGTGAAGAGTCGCCTTCCTAAAAGGATTGATGAGTGGATGCTTGACTGGCATGACTGTTTAGCTTTTGGTGGTAAAGGGAAAATTCTTTGGACATGTGCAACCCGGTTTCTTTTGTGGTGCCTTTGGAAAGAAAGGAATAGCAAAATTTTTTA
Source organism: Lagenaria siceraria (assembly GCA_002890555.2). Taxonomy (NCBI): domain Eukaryota; kingdom Viridiplantae; phylum Streptophyta; class Magnoliopsida; order Cucurbitales; family Cucurbitaceae; genus Lagenaria; species Lagenaria siceraria. The sequence continues at coordinate 7,457,809 of CM016486.1, forward strand.
ACTTTGCTTCTTTTGATTCTTTTTGGATTGTTGTTCAACATACAGCCTTTGGGTACACCAAATTCTTTTGTAATTATAACCTTATGATGATTATTAATGATTGGAAGGCACTTCTTTAGTTTCTTGGGAAGGGGTCTTTACTCAACCCGTTGCCATAGGCTGTTTCTGCTAGCTTTTGTCTGAATGTACCTTTCTGTTTCCTGTCCCCAAGAAAAAAAAAAAAGAGAAAAGGGTGCCCAAAGTTCATTCCTTTGTTTTTTGGTTGGGATTTGGTGATGGGGCGCATCAATAATGCAACAGGGTTGGATATCACATAGAGAACCATAACAATATCTGTTTTTGTTCAACCACCGATTGACCGACCCAAAAGTTTATCTTGATGGGTTATGATAAATTTATTTATATCAAGACTTTAACGGTTTCCATAACTATACCTCATAAGTTACTATGAGTATGCAAAATAATAATAGTCAGTTTTCATGACTATACCTCCATCATAGCCATAACACTATCCTTGTTTGATCGAAGAACCTGCATCACATTTTCACAAGTGGAACGGAAGTTTCCCTCAATACCACTAACCTCCATAGCTTTGACAAGCATTCTAGTCAGTCGGAAGGGCACCTTAATCAAGCATTACAAACAAGAGATTAAACACAGTATATGGTGGAAAGAAAAACTAAACATAAGAAACTAGAAGTTGAGAAAGACCTTCTCAGGAAACTTCTCCCTGTTCATTGAAGCTTCAAAGCAATCTCCAAAATCAATGTGCAAAATCTTACCACTGCAAAAGCCTCAAAAGCCAAGGAAAATTAGAACATATCTAAGCAACAAATCAATATGCATACTTGTAATAAAAAAAACTTACGTATAACGATGCAGCATAAGGTTACTTGGGTGTCGATCTCCCAAACCAAGAAGATAACCAACCTGAAAAAATTAATAACCATGAGATTTAAGAACAAACTAAAAATGAAAAACAATAAATAAAGATAAACGGGTATAGCAAACAAGCTAAAGGTTAAGCAAGTCAGATGTAACTAGAAATTGAATCAGTGTTCACCACTTTGTTCTTGTAATTTTTTTTGAATTGTAATTTCACAATTATTTATTTTATGTTCCTCTTATTTTATTATTATTTTTTTCTCGTCGGAGACAATTCTGTTGATAACATAAAATGCATAACAAAAAGAAGTCATGACTAGGAAAGTTACAAAAGGGACGTAAGTATCAACTTTTCCCCAAAACCTCAGAACAAGATTTCTTTATGGAGGACGTAAATATCAACTACTAGCCTTGACAAAGAGTACTGAATGGCAAGAACTCATTTTGGTGCGAAAGAACCATAAGGAATGAATAAATAAAGATTAAAAATATCATTTCGGTCTTGTTATTTGGGCTCCCTTTTATTTTAGTCCCTATACTTTCAATCATTCAATTTTGTCTATAATTTCTATAAATTTTAAAGTCAGTCCATGTACTCACAATAAATTTTAAATTTAGTCCTTCAAAGTTAATTTTTTTTCGAAATGGGATGAATAATTATAATTTTCTATGTAAGAAAAGCACTACGTGAATATATTTTCAAAATTTATAAAAGGAAAGCTAACACTCTTTTTTTCCTTTTGAAAAAATCAATAATAAACTATCTGCATAACTTCTTTTAAGATTTATTGAAAGTATAAAGACTAAAATTAAACGTATGAAAGTGCAATAACCAAAATGAAACAAAAGCAAAAGTACAGAGACCAAAATGATATTTTAACCATAGAAAAATAAATAAGCACCAATTAACATACCATACTCATGACCGCCAAACTTCTGGTATAATTGGTCCTCCTCTCTAACCATACCTCAGATGTGCGACTTTTCAACCATAGAACCTACAAGAGGATAATCTACGCTGATATCATATCTTCAAATAAAATTCAAGCAAAGTTATAAAACAGTAACATTATATTGAGTAGTACCCTTGCAAGGTCATTTCCTTCGGTATTGAATAGTGCATACTCAAACACTTCCACTTTAGCTATGAGCGGTAAGTGATCATAATCGGGGGCAAAACTAAGCATGTACTTGTGCTCTTGGTTCAAGGTAATCTGAAACCACGATGCAATATTAATACTCCAAGTAATGAATAAAAATAAACCCTACAGCCTCATGCTAAAACAAACGAATTGCAAATTTTAGGGATGCTTCCATTTAACGTCAACTGACCTTTCTGGCATCTCTATACTCACGAATAAGATGATGCAGGGTGTCACAATGTGGGACCCAACCAATCAATCCACTATTTGGGGATAGTGGAATAACATCATACCGTTGAATGGAAAGATCTTTTTCAGCAGTTTTTCTTGAATTGTCCAGCAATGTATTAACCAAACCAAATAGCTGGACAAAGCCAGAAGGTCAGGATTAGTAAGGGGTAACTAAAATAAGTGAACTTTCAATGCAAATCGTGCTAACTTTCTGGAGCACAATACCTGCATGACGCGCTCATCTTGCCGTAAGTCTTCATGCCCCTTCAGTAAGAATGCATAATCCTCACCATCACTCCCATGAATTGTCAACTTTCGGGGCCGCTGTTTTGATGTTATCACAACAAGCTGTGTTGCAAATGATGCAATTGTCACGACCGGTGACTCTAGAACATAGAAATTAGATGTGAGAAATACTTGTGCTATGTCAATATATCCTTGAAAAAGCATATGCTAAAAAACCATATGCTAATGTACCTGCACGATAAGTACCAGGAACGGCAAGCTCCAGATTACGACATTCAAGTAACTCTGGTGAAACAGACTACAATACATTTGTAATGACAAGATCAATGCCACTTACATAGTTACATGCTAAGATATAAATATAAAGAACTTGGGTTTTAAAAGATAAACTAACCTGAAGATCCAGGGTTGTTAGGCTCTGAAGTTGCTTATCTATTCGTCTAAATACATGATAATACAGATCCCAAGCCTGACCACATAATGATTCTTGTTGTTAGGTCAAATGCAAAAGCAAAGCCATGCAGGAAGATATAAACTACAAATGTCCATTTAACCAGCGGAGACCTACCCAGAACGGGCGAGGAATCTCTGATTAGACAAGGAATGAGATAGGGAATAGGGAGAATTTTCTCTCCGTTGGCTAAATAGGGATGGAGATTTCTCGTCCCCACCCCGATTAATTAATTAATTAATTAATTAATTACATTATATTATATTAAATATATATTATATTATGCTGAAGACTAGAATATGTTGTAATATTTAAACTTTAACTTTTAAAAATAATGGGCGTTAACATTTTAATTATATATTTACACATTTAATATTATTGTTTTTAATAAGAAATATTATGACATATTATTTAAATAAAAATTGTTTTGAAAATGACCCATTTAATACAAAAAAATATTGAAAATTTTATTTGGTTGAGAATAAATTTTAAAATTGATAAAAAAAAAAAGAATAAATTAGAAAAAAAAAAGGAGAATTTTCCCGGTGGGGAATCCAATCCTATGAATCCCCTAGGGGAAATCCCGACCCTGATTCCCACAAAATTGAACGGGGAATTTCGCAGGAGTGGGGATTGCCATAGGGTTTGGAGACGAGCACAAGAAAAGCCTTTCTTGTCCCTGCCTCGTGAATATCTCTAACAGACCACTAAACTACCACAAACAACAAGCTCATGAATTGTAAACCTTACAAGGTAAGGTACCATGTACACAAATGCACAAAGCTCGTTAACACCCCAAGGGAACAAGCTGAAGTGAGGTTATGCTTAGGTTAGACCACTATATCGTTAACTAGGAAAATGTTGAAAAATACTCTTAGACATTCTTTTGCCTTGCTTAATTTGATAATTTGAAAATGGCATATGAATTGTTAATTTTAGAACTTTTATTTGATTAATGTTATAAATTATAAGACAAATAATCTGGAAAAGATGTAACCTAATACAAGACTTGCTGATTATTGGTGCTCGGTGACAGATTTCCAAGAGTGATACATGTAATGATTAATTATAATACTTTAAATTAAACTATATGAACGTTCAATATGATCCAAGAAAATTTCTGATAACGTTGTCATTAATAATTTTAGATATAACTTAACATATAGAACAATAGTTGATGTAAGGGCTTTCTTGGGATTCTTGTTTAGTTTGGCTGGTTATGTTTATTAGCATTTGGGTTTTCTGTTTTATTCTGTTAGGTTAGTTTGTTTTTAAGTTGGGTTGTTCTTAGCTTATCCAATTGTTGGTTGGTCAGCCTATAAATAGGCTTGTGATTGTTATTTTCGGTTTTGAATTATACTAAGAAGTTTACTCCAAGAACTCTCCAAGGTTAGTCACATCAATAGTCTTGCAAATTATACAAGCCAACTTAACCATTATTGTAGGTCAAATAATTATGTTGTAGTCAGGTGGTAAGTTTTCATCATGCCGACATTTCTATCAACGTTACCAAATGGCCATGAATTCGACATAAGAGTGAACAGACATTTCAATTTTATTTTATTTTATTTATTATAATAATAATAATAACTACTATTATTATTTCTTTGAGGTTATAGACATTTCAATTATACTATAAATTTTTTTGACAAGAATATAACAAAAACGGCACCAAAATATCACTACTACTGTGGACATAAGATTAATAATTAGAAATTTTAACAAGCTAAAATGCTTATATTGTCAAGGTAGCAGCAGATCATGAAAGAAGAAAGAAGAAAGAAGAAAGAAGAAAAAAGAAAGAGGGAACCTAGTCAAGTCATGTGAGACATAAGACATTTCATGGAGAGACTCTCAAAGAAAATGGGGTGTATTTAGGGGGATTTTGAACACAAGAATATGATAGTGGGAGTATCTACTTTTATAAAAGTTATAAACAGCAGAGATAAAATCGGCAAGTGCTGTGTAGCAGATATACATCTACAGTAACATACATTAAAAAAGAGGAATCTGGACAAAGAAAAGCAGCAGATAAATATTTTTAATGGAGAGAGGATGGGAAGCAGATAACAGACCTGAGTAAGTTCAGCATCTTTCCCGGTTTTCTTATATTTCATGCAACATTCATAGGCCTCAAGCAACTCACGGCGATATGCCTGAGAAAAAGTAAATTATGATTTGACTATAAGAAATATGAAAATCTAAAATCTTATCAATGATAAGAAATTATAGAAAAACTTTCACTATTAGACGGAAAAAATTATTTAGAACAGATGAAATAAACTATTTAATTGGTACAAGGTACCAACATCTTTTAAACTAAAAGCATTAGGTCATATGAAAAGTTTTAAGCAGATCACGACACCACAACCAAACATTGAATTAATAAGCTTTGTAACATTATAGTAGAGAGAAGAAAAATTAATGATACAACCTCAATGAATGCCCTTTCCTTTATGGTTGTGTTATTCTTCATAGCCCCATCTTCAAGCATTTCATGCAAGGGTTCCAAAACCTTGAGCATCCCCTCAATGTTATGTTCACCAAAGTACAAACGACTAGCTTCCTCTAGAGCCTCATGCCACGTTTCATGCCAAAGTATGGCAACTCGAATCAATTCTTTAGATACAAGTTGAGCCTACAGGTAAAAATATGAATAGATTAATGATTAAACGAGGGCCAAAAGTGTAAAATTGTAAAATCTACTTTTTTCTGAAAGAACCTGATCAACAAGAACGCCACTATGTTGTCGAACTTTGTCAACAACTTCTTGAGCTGCAGCTCGGCGCAAATTGCTAATTGATTTACATGCTACAAGGAGAGGGTACATGAGTGCCTGTTAAAATAAACAAAATCACTTAACTGCCAACTTAAAAAAGAAGTCATCCCCCTTGACACCTTTCCATAGAAAGTTTTTCAACCACCTAAAAATAGTAGTGCAAAAAAAGACTACAGATGATTACCAGCAAAAAGAACCCCATTCCATTGCAAAGCAGTCTATTTCTTTAGAAGTTTAGCCTTGCGTAGATTCTACCAACAAGTGGATTATGAAAAAGAAATGACATGTTACATTTTAACTAAATCAAGGAACACTTGGCTCCAGTAAGCTTAGGACTAGGCACCTCTTCAAACACAAGCAACAAAAGAAGTTCTATATCAACTCATTGGAACGATGGAATGAAATAACACCGACAAAATTTGATGTTACTGCTCCCAGTGTGTGCTTTGATTTTCGTTTCGTAGGTTTTTTTAGCCTGGCAAGTTCCAACGCCTCTTGGATTAAGGATTTTTAGCAATTCTATATGGAATTCTGTAAGGTTCTACTTTCCTTGATATTAACATGAAAAACGGAAAGGAAAGCCCTAAGGCAATTACAAACTCTTCCCAGCAAGTTCGAGAGGGCTGTTAAACTCTCCTCTCCTCACCAATGACTTCTCTCACAAGAAAATCTATGCCACTCTAGGTCTCACTCTACATTATTTATACAAATAGAGGCCTCACTCTCTTCATGTCCCCATAACCAAAAAAGCATAACTAACTCTCCCTCAGTGGCCTTATGCTCAGGCAGCCCTTTCCAACTCACTAAGGCTCCACTCCTTTTCCTTCGTTTCACTCTCCGATGTGACGTGGGCTTGTGTCTTCTCATTCTTGCGATAAGCAAAAACTTCTTGATGTCTGTTGTTCCGCTTGCACATTCAGACATTCCACTGATTTAGCTAAAGCTGATAGGCCTTCTTCAATGACCAGCATCTTCTGTAAGTGCTCTTTGATTCCCCAATCTCAGAATCGATCATACCCATCCATTCTTCCAATTTTCGTTGATTTTCATTGAGCCATTTTTCCAAGTCTCCCAAGGATTGTATTGCTTTGATACCAATATGTAAAGGCTCTCCTTTCCTTGATATTAATATGAAAAACGAAAAGAAAGCCCAAGGCAATTACAAACTCTGCCTAGCCAATTCTAGAGGGCTGGTAAACTCTTCTCACCAATGACTTTTCTCACAAGAAAATCCATACCACTCTAGGTGTCACTATGCATTATTTATACTAATTGACACCTCTCTCCAGGATCCTCACACCCCAAAAAAGCATAACTAACTCTCTCTCTAAGTAATGACTCGCTTTCCCCTCCTATATTATTGTATAATCAAGGGCCTAATAGATTTGTCTAGTAGTGTGCCTTATGTTGCACACATTCTCTTTTGCGCCCTGTCCCTAAAATCTAAGTGAAAGAGTTATGCAGGATGCATATTCGATTAATTACTATTATCAACTGAAATAAACAAAAGATGTAAATTCCAATGTTGAACACAGCCTAAACCCATTAATTCAAATTTATATCAAGAGAAGAAAAATCTGATGGGCAAACGAAAACCCCGATGTACATACCCGATCCTAAAAATAATGCAAAAGGATGATATAGGAAACAAACCTGAGGATGGCTTTGCCCAATCCGAACCAATAGTGACTGTATGAGTTCTCTTACTGCATGGTTATTTGAATGTATCCTTGCAATTATCTGAGGTAAGACTACCAGCCATGTGTTGATATTTACATGAGCAAATCCTTTTTGTAGTGCCATTTGGACATCTGCAGTGGCTCCATGGTTGAACCATAAAGTGAGAAGACGGAGGATATCCTGACGTAGATAGAGAGACAGAATATTGTGAGTTGGAGAAAAGAATCACATAAACCAGTAAAAAGCGCTTGATCAAGGAAACGTGAAAAGCATGAAGGATGAATGGTTCCTTTGAACAAAGTACATGATAACAATAAAGCTTGAATAGAGAGCCTTGTGATTCAAGATATTTAAATAAATCAACTTCATACTTCAACGTCAACGAAGCTAAAACGTGCATGCCTGTCTAGTTCCTAAACGTGATAACAACAGCATCTGAATGAGACCTCACGGGAAGGCCTAGAAATTTGAAATTCATTTAAAATCTGCAGATGGAACTCTGCATACCTGTAAACTGTCATCTACACCTTTAGAATTCGCAGCACATGCTATAGAGTGAAAATATCCTGTTACTGCAGCAACAACAAACTGTGCTGCAACATCAGGAAAACCTCTCATTGTATAATGAGACATCACAGCCGTATTAAACAGCGCCCACATGTGCCATGCCTTTGCCCAAGTATTTGCACACTGGGTGGCATTCCGAAATGCAGTCAGAATTTCTACAACAAATATCATCCCAAGAAAAATCAGCAATAGATATAAAACCAAAGATCAAATTAATGAAGGTAATAATACCTTGTATAGAATCATCATCTAATCCAGGAGACAGGGCCCATTGCCAGGTTCCAAGTTCAAGGCATACACGAGCAAGCAGTGGCACAGATGAACTTCTACCACTTGACAAGCTAATTGGCTTGACAGGTTGAATAACAGGTGAAGATGAAAGCTCCCTAGACAAAACCTAAAGGAGACAAGTTGCAGTTCAATTAATGTAGGCAGATAAAAATTGAAGTAAATCATACGGAATACAGTGAGAAGTAGCTTTACTGGAGGAGAAAATCTTACTTGCAACTTAGCAAATGCTTCCTTGCGTTTAATATCCTCCCCAAGTGACCATTGGTATTTCAAGTATGCCAACATTACTTGAGGTGGGCCAGAATACCATCCATTTTCAGAAGTTTCTGGATCGTACTGTGCAAAATCATGAGTAATGTTGTGAGAAGATAATTGTAGAACTAGAAGCAGCAGCAACCAAGTTCTTATGAAACACTAACCTGTAAGAGCTTAACAAGGGTAGATCTTGCCTGGCTGACTCTCCCACTTTTCCGACAAAGAGAAGCAAACTTTAGCCATGTATCAATATCTTCTGTTGGTGGTAGCACAAGGGCTCTAACAGCCAATACTGCTTGCCAGACCTACCAAATTGATAGTAATTGTAAGGCAGCTAACTTCCAATGGACATAATAATACAATAAAATCAATATTTAGAAAAAAACTGTTGAGAGAATATCAAGAGAAGATTAAACTTTTCACTTAAGCTTTTGCCATTTGGAGCTAGTGAAAACTTAATATTAAGAGAGAAAATAATTCAATGTTCAAACCTTTGCAATAATATTCCTTCCTAATATTTAATAGTTCACTCATAGACCCTAACTCCCTTTTGTCATTTTTTTTTTTTTTTAGAAAAGGAAACGAGTCTCTTCTTTGTACATTGAGCTTTTAGTCCCTTTTGTCATTTCATTCATCAATGAAATCACTTCTCTTTTCAAGAAAAACAATACAAAAGATGAATCCCTATTTAAAGAAGCATTCAAGCTAACAAAACAAACTTAATTGTTTTTTGAAAAAAGTACAACAAAAAAATTACAAAATAACCCTCACATAATATGCTATTAAATTCTTTGCTATTAACATTGGCCCTTACTCACCACTATGGCCAACCATTGTGGTTGTTGGGCATAACATCAATTTGAACCTAAAATACAGAAAAACATCATTCTATCCACTATGCTTTGTCTCTACCAAACCCGCACGACTAGAGCTTGGCTATGAATGATATCTGCTTTATTAAGTAGTCATGTCAAAAGAGTTAACAACCCTGCAAGGCTGCAACCTCGGCCAAAACCTCACAAGTTCATTTTCTTTTTTTTTTCTTTTGTCTCACAATTTTTTTTTAATAAAAAATTGAGATTCAAAACTTTTTATTAAAAAATGAAAAAGCCTAATGCTAAAAAACCATTGACTGTTGGGTCTGCATCGTATCTAAGGTGGGATGTCAAAAATTCATATCTAGCCCATACCTCACAAAGTAACTATAAAGAATAAACAGGAAAATGCATCAGTACCTCAACATTCCGTTTTGCTCCTTGTATGCGTTCTGTCCACATATTTCGAATAAGAGCTCGTCGCCCTTCAGCAACAGAATTCCCAACAGGAAGTGTGCAGTAATCAATGACCTAAGTGAACACCAATCATCAAATAACCGTTCCTTTAAATAAAGAAGAAAAAGATAATGAAGGAACAAAATGGTATTTTTTATTCAAATCCACCTCCTCTAGTTCTGAAAGTTGTTGAACTCTGACCATATTGCTATAAGCACGCTCATAACTCTCCAGTACCTAAAGATAAAGATGTATAGTTAAAGCACCAAAAAAAAAAAAAAAACGCATGCTCCTTGGGTTGATAAGAACATATATAACTCGACCATATCATATGCTTCTGTGAATTGGTAATAAGTAGATCTCATCCAAACAAAAAAGATTTGAGTTCCCTGAACCTCATTCCAAGTGACATGAACCATGGCATGCTCCTTAGGGTGATAATGTGCAGTTCTTAATATACATGCCCAGAGACCTGATAGGTCCCGGTCATAAATGTTTACAAAAGAAAGAGTGGCTGCTCATACACTCTGCAAGCTCTAAAATTGAAAAAGGCACTCAATAATATCTAAATAATCCTTTGGAACTTCCCAGAGAGCTGAGTGAAACACTCATGAAAGAGGAAATTCCTTTCAAAAAATGAAAAATCTCTGGATTGCTTTTTTTTTTTTTTTTTTTTTTTTAAAAAATACACTTTTTATGGATGTAATGAAAAGAGACTAATGCTCAAAAGATACAACCCCACAAAGAAGTAAAAAACCACCCAATCAAAAGTAAATATAATATTAAAGAGAATTACAAAGGATGGATAAAAGCATTCCAATTTAAATCAATATCCTTAAGAGAAAAGGCATCAGAGGAGATAGAGACAGAACACTGAAGAGACTTATTGAGATGAGCTTAATCAAACTGAGCAAACCAAGAACTGTATCTTTCCTTGAAAATCCACAAATTTCTTTCCATCCATATTTCTGAGAGTAAAACCTTGACCGCATTGATACAAACCAAATGGGGGTGCATGGCTAAAGGAGGACGCAAGATGAGCGAAAGAACAAATGGGGGCTCTTCTTGATTGGTAAGCTCTTTGTAAGTAGTTCCTTGGGTGGGGGCTCCCTCATCCCCCATCCCCCAGCCCTTAGGCTGTTGTTTTTAGGCCTTTTTGAATGATACGTCTGTTGTTTCTTATCAATAAAAAAGATTCTGAACAAACTAAACCAGCAAGCAAGGGAGAAACGGCAGTCGAAGTAAATGATTACAGGATTCCCATTTGAGCAGCAAAGAAGACAAACAGAAAGCCACAAACAAGAAGACAAACAGAAGGCTGCAAACAGGAAGAGTCCATCCTTTCCTGAAGGACAGTGATGAGCTGAAGAACATTGTCCTTGGAAATTGAAGGAAACAACCCAATGCAAATTGAAAATTCTGAACGAACTAAACCAGAGCAGCAAGGAGGGATGAGTCCATTTTTCTCTTAAAAGGATTTCCCATTTGAGCAGCAAAGCAAACAAACAGAAGGCTGCAACCAGGAAGAGTCCATTTTTTTCTGAAGGACATCAGCTGTATTCACGCTGCTGTTCATCAAAATCCAGGAAAGAATATTAATTCCTTTTGGACCTTTCGATTTCCATAATGCTACTTAGGCATAGGAGGAGAAGCATTTAACTGAGAAAGACCCTTAGGCTTCTAAAAAGTCCCAATAACCTGAAATCGAGGCATTAGGGAGGGAATATATGATGAAGGGACATGGAAAACCATCTTTCAAAGAGGAATCACTAATTTGGTATCAGAGCAGTTGTCTGGGCTAACATTGGTTACCGTTGTCTAGGCTTAGTACAACTGGTGTCTAACACATATTTATCGTGCTAACAAGTATTATATACATGTCCAACAAGTGTCAAAGCGTCCAACACAAACAAGCTAGCTAAACTAAAGTGTCTATGATGCTTTTAGCTTTTACAATTTTAGACAAGAGGAAATGCTCCACTGATATCACTTAGGAGGGAGACGATATTAAAACCTTGAATCAATTTGAATTCTTGAATCTTGAAAAAATATTAGTAGAGACGATTAAGAAATGTCTAGGCAGAAAGTCTTACTTAAGAAACGTCTAGGTAGGGTTTCATTTTTTATTCATGTACTTCTTTCTCTTGGACTTCTTGGTCCTCGATATTATGGACACCAATCTTGGGCTTTGAGTTCATAGCAGTTAAAGAAATTTATAAGTTGCAATATTACTCGAAGCTTGTTTGACAAACTCATGTGTTCATGAAGTGAAAGTCTTTGAAAAATAATACTTGAATTTTGAACTCCAAACCCATCCAAACCTGTGACGTCACTCATATATAGGTCATAAAACAAAAAATATATGGAAGTGTTAAATCACTGCCAATCAACTCAAAAGCTTAAACTTATAAGTTATAATAAATTTAGTAGTATATCAACTCTCTAACACTCCCCCTCACTAGTGGCTTGAAAATTTGTTGAAAGGACAAATAAAATTCAATATTAATTGAGAAAGAAATGACTTTACATGGGTTCAAACTCAGGACCTCCAGCTCTAATACCATGCTAAATCATCAATTAACTCAAAAACTTAAGCTGATGGGTTAGACAAACTTAATATTATATAAACACTAAAAAAAATAATAAGAAGCAACAATCATTAACACCAAGAGAACACACAGAGTATTATTCTTTATATTCTTTAAGGGAAAATTTTCTTGTATCCCTAGAATTTGTAACTTATATATCAATTAAACTTGACTCATTGTAGTAATCTAGTAAATAATAAAGTATAAAATAGAATATAAATTTTTTGGTTGGGGTGTGTGTGTGTGTGTGTGGGGGGGGGGAGGTTACTAACCAAAGCAGCAAGTTCTGTTGCTAAACATTTTCTAGCTCTGTCGACATACTCACGTGCTTCATCATACTGGGACAGAAACACTGGCGTCAGAACCCCCTTGAAAAATAGTGCAAACGAAACACAACTACAAAATAACATAAAATATAGACCTCCGACCTTTCCTTTACGAACTAATAATACAGCCCTATAGAAAGTTCCACTACTGCTTCCATCACCACTAGCAGCAGTGTTACCCAAGCTACGAAGTTTGGTTTCATCACCATCATCTAACCGAGAAACATATTCTGCCATTTGGTCCCACTCTCCCATGTTCCATGCAGCACTTGCAGCCTGGTGCACCCTCAGAAACAGATAAGCAAAAACTGTAATGATTCTAACATTCGTTAGGTCAATGTCAAACACTAACCATTGGAGCCATTTCTAGCCGAGCAGCTGGCTCAGCAGGGGTCCAATACTCCTTGCATAGGTTATTAAGCTCTTCCCAACGAGCCAATGCAGCAAGGCATCTCATCCGCCCTGTTAAACACCAGAATATATTTAAAATAACCTCCAGCAATGGCTGCTATAGAGTTTTCATAATTATAAGATAAATACTAAAATAGTACGATTCTTTTCCATTTCTGTATAATGGAAATATGAGAGAATTAGAAGAATGGACATAGATCAAGAATCATATAAGGGTATTATTTTATTATTATTTTTTTCATCGGAAAGGGTGGACTGGGGTGGAAGGTACTTGTTCAAGTCAATAGAGTTTTATTTCTCACAAGCTTCATTTCACTTGGAGCTATATCCCCAAGATCCTAGAAGTTAGCGGGCAACACATGGTGTCTATGCACCAATGTAATTCTAAGAAGCATAGATTCGGATACAGATACGATAGAATATAGCAATATGTCAATTTCTAACAAACTAAGTTACGATATATTGAGGATACATTATTTTTTTTATATATTTTTTCTTTAGATGGTTGGTCGGTAGGGGTGAGCAAGGAAGTCCAAAACACCGAGCCGAACGACCGAAACCGGCCGAACCGAGGGCGGGCGGATTTGGAGTAGTGTCGGTCGGCGGTCGATTTAAACTTTCAAAAAACAGATTGGTGGTCGAGCGGCCAAAAAAACAATGAATTCTGACCGATACCAACCGAAGGTGCATTTTTATATTAAAAAAATTGTGTTATAGTTATATATTACATTTTAAATTTAAGGGAAATTACTATAAACAGAAAAAATATCAAACTATTTACAAATATAGAAAAATTTCACTATCTATCAACGATAGAATTCTATCACGGTCTATCGCTCAAGTGATAAAATTCTATCGCGGTCTATCGCTGATAAACAATGAATTTTTTCTATATTTGTAGACAGTTTGACTCATTTTTCTATATTTGAAAACAACCCTTAATTTAATATAATTATTATATATAATACTTATTTTAACCATGGTTGGTTTTAAAAACCACCCATGGTTTTCACTTTATAGGTAATCGTTACCTATATATTCTTTTTTAAAAAAGATATTATTTTCAATTTTTTTCTTTTCAATATTTTACCGTTTTTCTTCTTTTTTTCCTTTCTCTCCCTCATTTCTCTTTCATTCTTCTTCTTCTCCTTCATGTCTTCGTTTATTATCCCTCATTTTTTAGTACATTCTTCATCTCTCTTTTCTTTTATTTTTTCGCATTTTCTATTATTTGTTCTTCTCTTTTCTTTCCCTTTATTGTCTACTTTTTAAGTTTTTCTTTGTTTTTTCTCAACCAGCTCGCGGGAGTAATCAAAACCGAAAAAGTCGACCGACCCGACCGAGTAGTCGGTCGCTCGATGCTCCAAACTCCATCGAAACCGAAGAACACTGACCGAGAGCGAACCGGAAGGCTAGTGATCATCGACGGTCTGAGCCCAAAACCGACACTGCCCGACCGATGATCACCCCTATTGGTCGGCAGTGGCGAGGTTGAGTGGTGGTTGGGCATGAATGGTAGGGAAGTCAAGAAGTAGAAGATGAATGAGGGGGCCGTGAATCTCAAAATCGAAAACCAGAGAGCTTAGCTAAGAGTGAGAAGATTTAATTATCAGTTCGTGCTTCTTAGGATGCATTTTAGGATCTTAACCATCTTTTTAGAAGTGATTATGGTTTTTCAGTTTGGAGCTACATCATTAAGGCATTCGATTTCCATTTACACTGACCAAGAGGTTGTAGAGTTCTATGGTCAAGTAGCAAAAAGGAGTGTTTCTTATGGCTTGTGGGAGTTTGCTCGATTTAGTAGGGCTTTTGAGATAAGAGAAATAATAGAACCTTTAGAGGGTTTGAGCCGTCTAAAGAGGATTTGTGGTCTTTTATTAGATTCCATGTTTCTCTCGAGTTTTGGTGTTTAAGGCCTCACTGACATTTTGCAAATATCTGCTTTCTTGTTTAGTTTGACTACTTTTGATTTGGGCTTTATTTCATTTTTATTTTTATCTTTAAAAGAAAACAAGACTTTTTTTTTAGAAACAATTTTCATTGAGAAGAAATGAGAGATAAATGTGCTCCAGTTCAAACTAATATTCTGAATAGAATAATTAACAAAAGACTTGGATAGAGAACACCATGAAGAAACAAGAAGACGAGCTGAATCCAAACGAACAATCCAAGAAAGTGATTTATCATGCAAAACCCTCCAGTTACGTTCAAACCAAATCTCGTATAAAAGAGCTTTAACTGCGTTCGACCATAATAGTTGAGAACTAGTAGCCAGGTGTGAACCATTATATATATATATATATATATATATATATATATATATATATATATATATATATAATGGGTGGGTGGGTGGGGGGAAACCAAGGTAGGAGCCATTGGCATCCTTCAAGTTTTGAGCGCCAAAACATTCATATCCACAAATTAGTCAAGATGTTATTAGTTTTATTACTTCTGTCAAAAATATATTGACTCTACATACCGACAAAGAAATAATCATGGGCTCTACATCCACATACTGACAATTAAAATTATTGAAATAAAATTTTAGTTTTGTAATTTTGCTTTGTTGAATGTTCTTTACAAAAAAAATAGGTGCAAGTACGACTCCCTATCAAGCATTAAGTGCATATAAGTAGGGAGTCAAGCATTAAGTGCATATAAGTTATATGAGGATACGTACATTTTTCATTAAAATAAAAAAGAAATTAATACTCAAAATACAAGACATAATTAATGAAAAGAGACTAATACTCAAAATACAAGACATAAATGCAAGGAATGAGATGTGTCAACAAGTCACAAACCTAACATGGCATCTAATACGAGATGTGGATTTGATGCTTGTGATGCCTTAGCAGTATATGCCTTAAGAGCATCTTCCCAGCGTTGCAATTTCTCGTACCTTAAAAATAGCAAATAAGGTTATTCCTAATTGTTTCACATTCACCAAATTTAAAGCTTACATTGCTAAATTACATTGTTTAAGGATCACAAAAGAATACAAGAAAATGAATTCCTAATAGTAGGGAAATGGGGGAAAATCCTATTCCAACACTATTTTCTTTCTAAGGAGCACGAATACAGATATGAGACACAACACAGACACAACTACACATCATGCTTTTAAAATCTAGGATACACATACGAATATGACAAGGACATGTTCATTACACTAAAATATAATTTTTTAAAAATATATATCAGTTTTATACAAGGAAATTCAAAGTCAACAAGTTTATGAATTTACATGCTTAAAAGAATTAATTTGATGTATCTTGCTCTCAAAATTTATTATTTTTGTCATATATGTGTCTATTAAGTATACTTAACAAGTGTAGGATGCATGTCTAACAAATGTTGGACTTACTTTGACTTTGTATAACTAGTGTTTATCACATCTATTGCATTAACTACTGTTTGATACGCGTCCAACAAGTATCCCAGTGTCCAAGTGTCCGACACGTGTCGACATGGACACACTAGCCAAATTGTTTGTGCTTCTTAGATTTCATTTAACCAAAGAGAATACAAAATTGTTGTCTGAAAGCAGGAATTCTCGCATGGTATGACTTGTTGATAACAAACATCCCACGTTTGTGGGAGACGAGAGCATCCGTACTTCCTATATTATGGGAGGACTCTATTATTCATCACCATAGGCACTCTAAAGCTACCCTAAAACTTCGATTCAATCCCATTAACATTTTTTAGATCAATAATCACCCACCTAAAGTAAATATATAAACTAATTGTTTTTTAAAAAATAATATTTTACTCAGCTAATTTGATTGATAGTCTCAAACATTGACATCAACTATAGAAACCAAGGATACAATAACCGATCCTGTTCAAGTAAGATCATTCGACATCAACTATAGATAAACGACCAATTCAAAGTATTAATAAATAAATGGGTTTTAATTGATTAAACTTTATAGTGTTAAATTTAATGTAAAAAATTATTCAACTAAAATTACATTATTATAAAGTTGTAAACCATTAAAATCAAAAGAATAACATTTTTTATTTTTGTAATTAGCTCCACGAGGCAATTTTAACTTTAAACTTTCAATTTCATTAAACGGCATAAAAAATGTGAGTGAGTTAGTAGTCCTTCTAAGAACCAAATTGGCAAATTGCCTAGCCCAACAAATAATTCCAATGAAAAAGCAAAAAGAAAAAAGAAAAACAAAACATTCTAAATTACCAAGATTCTTTCAGCTGAACGCCCAAATGTTGTTGAGCATATGTCAATATTCCGACAGCAGCCTAGAGAATGGAAGCATGGATCACTAAAACAGCAATGAATATTTCGAGATAGCCCAAAGGATTGAAAGACGCAATCAAACCACATGAAATCGGCTTAACGTATATGCTTGGAAGAAAATGACAAAAAGGAAAAAAGAAAAAAAAAAAAGGTTTACCTCATGCTGGTGCAACTGATTGTTTATATGAATAAGTGCTTCTACTACAGCAACAGGATTAGCATCCATCTTCTTGGACCTCGCACCCTCAAATTCCATTTCTTTGTAATGCAGAGCTTTGGCAAATGCACGACACTGAACAAATCCTCACAATAAATTGCCTATTTGTTCCTCTTCAGACACATCTGAGCTATAAATTCAGAAAAAAGAAAGACGGAAACATAGAGTTCACCTTCTCTGCAAGAGCACCAAGAAGACGAATGTCAATAGGAAGAGGCTTCTCATCATGTTCCATAAACTCCGCCTGCCAAATTTCCAACATATTCCACAATATAAAGAATAAAAATAGCAGTTAAAGAATTTAAGCAGGAGATGTTTGAAGTTGCTGCATTGAAAACATCAGTACAAATGCAGTAATTTACTGCCGAAAATTACAAATTAAGATGATCCTTAAGCCTTCAATCATAGGTTGATGAATACGAAAGTTTTTTACAACCATTTAAATATAGAGAGAGTAGCCCATAACACATGTGATCCCACGTGGAATTTATAGTTTTATTTTAGCTCACAAAAAAAAGTTTTAAAAAGATTATAATTCATTATTTCAAATTGTTTGACCCAAAAGGTTGTAACCATTTGAAGAGAATAACAAAATTAAAATTTTTAAAAATTTAAATGACAGATTGTGACTATCACTTTAAACATATATCTATTTTTTTTTATGAGAAACAAAGAATATTACCAAGAAGACAAAAAAAGCCCTTTCTCACCATCCCTAAAGATACACCACTTCAACCTGAATAGTTGTAATGAGGCAAAGTACGTGACTGTTCGTTTAAACATATCTTCGTCCTTAGATCGTGATGTTGCATATCTATGTCCTAGATCACACCCATACACAAAATACACCATTTGGTCATGTAACAACTCCAACCCAAAAAGATGTAAGAGTATTTATGGTGAATGTCCGTTCAAACATATCTCCACTATTAGATCGTGACGTTTCATATCTATCGTGTAACCATTTCGACCCGAATAGTTATAACGAGGCAAAAGACATGATTGTTCGTTCAAACATATCTCCACCATTAGATCGTGATCTTTCATATCTATAGTCTATACCACACTTTAATGAGAGAACACCACATGTAGGCAATAATCTGAGCGACTTTGAAGCAAACAACCTATAAATGAAAACTCTCTCAATCTCTTGAACAATATTCAGCAAGGAAGACTTTTACTTTGGCTGAGGCACTTTCAACCTCAATCAGAAGAGGAAAAAGATATTAAATGAAGCTTTGGCTGAATCTCTTGAACAACAAACATCCCTTTTTGCTTCTGATTTCTGAAATAGACTTGCAAGATCTTTCCCCAAAACAAAATTCAGATATTATCTTGAAATTGTGACAAATAGACACTTCACTACTTATACTAGCTGAAGAAACATCATCTGACCATAGACACAATTATCCTCATAGAAATCCAAACATTCTTCTGTAAAGAAAGGCAAAGTTGAAGAACCCTTTTACTCAAGTAATGCAACAGAAGAGTTGGAATAACATTTTCAGACTTCCCAATAAATGCCTTTGAATTCTTAATATCCAAAATTGACCTTCCCCTTCCCCCAAGTGATTAGAAGAAAAGCTTTCACCGCACCATAATAAAAGCTTTGAAGAAGAAATTCACCATAACAGTTGGAACATGAATCAACACTCCAACCGCAAGAAAAAAAAAAAACAGAAACAAGCACTTTAAACCAGCAGCTTCAGAAGAACAATCACAAAACTCATTTGGATATAGAAGAAGTACTGAGAATCCAAATTCCAGTAAAATTAAAATGAATTGTGATGAATAACCCTTCCGAGCTTCAATCCACAAGCTTCAATTAAGGAGGAGAACTTTGAAGGGATTTCATGAGACTTAATTAAGGAGAACTTACAAGAAAGCATCTGTGGAGACTGTTTGAAGGAAGAAGTTCGAAAGAGATCTGCAACCTCTTTCCCGAAAATAATGTCTTCATGTTCTAAGGTCGAATTTGGAACCAAAGTTTCCGGTTTTTCATTGCTAACACTTGTCGAAGAGCCGTCATCAAAAACGTCTTCTATCATCTAACTTTTTGGCCTTGCAATGGATGGAACTTTCCTCATTAAATTGAATTTCCCATTTGGAATTGGAATAATCGTTCTAGAGATAGCATGGTTGGAACAAGAAATCTCGAGTTGCTAGGAAAGGGAGTAAAAGAGATCCAAGGTTTGTTACGAAAGATGACTCAAAACATGGATCAACTTTCAAAACAATGGCAAGAATTCAGAACAGAAATAATTCAAGAAAATCAAAACCAAGACCTTGTGTTGGAAGAAGAAAAAATCGATGGAACTGACACGAAGGTTGCTTAATTCAAACCAGGTGATGAGGAACAATTAATCGATGAAAACAAAGATGGAGGTCTTGAAGAAGATGAAGCCACTACAGAGAATATGTCCATTCGATTAGATCAATCAACTGAGGCACACAACTAACCACAGGTACCTCCGCCATAAGAGAATGGAGCATAACTTAACCTTGGCCACTAGGAAAGACAGCAAGGGAATCAACAACACCAAGGTACGCAAGAAATGTCCAAGATTTACCAAGAATCGTTCAAAAACAACCAAGATTAAGGTCAGGAAATATTGGCAAGATGTGGATTCTTCAAGTGTGGAAAAAGAGATACCCATGGGCAACCTAATGCGAAGAAAATTGAAAATCTTTTCCCTCCATTCTTTGAGAAGTTTGCATATATTTTGATAACAGATGATTTTTTTAACTTAAATCTTGGGTTCATTGATGATAGTATCAAGAGTCATATTGGTGTGGCGCATGAAATTTGGTTGTTATTGGTGCCCGATATTCAGAGATGTTTCTATTCAAATGGCTTACTTTTTTATTTTTACCTTCATTTCCGTTTTAGAACTCGAGGATGAGTTTTTTTTCGGGAGGGATAAAATATGATGTAATAAGATTTAGGATAACTTGGTTTAATTCCTTGATTAATTCCTTTATTACTATTTTAGAAATTAGTTTCCTTTTAGTTATCCTTTTAGGATTCTTTTTGGAATTTTATTTTCTATAGATACAGAATCCCCCTCTTGCATTAGACAACTTTCATAAGAATAAAGATTTGATTGGAATCTTGGAGAGAATTCTCCTTATTATCTCTTTAGGCTACATCAGATGTCCTCGCAAAAAACTGTTTAAATCTAGCCCAGTCACACGCCAGATTCATCCAAACCATCCAGAACACTAATCCTATTCAGCAACTATTCATTTTTGGTGCTTGTCACAACTTGGAGTAAACACTGCATCCCAGTACTTAACTAGTTTATTGTTGGCACACTGTAAAATGGTATTAACTAACGCCATCAAATAAGTGAGGTATTTGTACCAACACAATTTAACTGCATGAATTAAACAATAAGTCATGCTTAAGAAACAAACCAAGTTTAGAAGCGTCGCCAAAATTTCAGGAGGAATATTTGGGGAGGAAAATGCCATCTCCAAGCTCCGGACTAACTGCTTCTGACTTGTCTCATTTAGTTGTGCCCAACAGCTAACAAAACCAGCTGCAAATAACTCACGCCCGACAAAAGGCTGCCAACAACTTACAATCAGAATCCATCTTCTGAGATATAAATGCATATAAATGTCATAGATTAACCTGCAACTGTGCAAGTCTTGCACAGGTCCGTAATGCAGGTGAAGGTGATTCCTTAAGAAGCTCAATGCTGAAATGCCTCATCCATTCAGCCCAATCTTCCTTAGTACTTCGCTGGGATGCCTCTCCAGCAGTGCGCAATCTGCCATCATTAACCTACACAAAGAACTGTAATTTCAAAAGATTTGCACAATTTGGCATTTCAAAAAACTTTGTTAATCTTGTTGATCTTCGTATCTTGTATTTTTTAGCACTAGACTCTTTCATTATATCAATGAAAAGCATAGTTTCTGTTTCAAAAAAATAAAATAAAAAATTTACAATATCTGGAAACAATAAGGCAGAATAAAAAAAAATCAATTTCAATTGATAAAGAACATCATAAATATGATGTAGTAGGACTAGTTTTATTTATCTAGCCAACTTCTTTTGTTGATTCTAACTGGAGCCACCACCCTATCTCTCATTCCTGATCCTGAATTGGAGACTCAGATTTATTCCAGACTCTAAAGTCTAACCTTGATGAGTATACTTCTTCAATAATCTACAAATACCAAAATCTCATTTAGCTGAAAAAACTGGGCTTTCGATGAATGTTGTGAAAGAGATGTGAGAATTGTGAGAATGACTACAACATTCTCTCTTCCAGTTTGAAGAAACCATTTGAGAAGTGATGAAAAATAGCTTGTATCCAACAAAGCAACAATTACATCCATGATAAAGAAGACTTAAAAATGGAAACGAACAAGTTCAAGGAAAAATGAACTGGAAACCTTAGACTACAAGGACGAATTAATTGGAATTGATCATAAAATCAAATCAACAAATCAATATATATTTTTTCTTTTGAAAGGAAATACAACTTTTCATTGATATAATGAAAAAAATAGATTTCGTTCAAAATACAAGGAAACAAAAAGATGAACCAAAAAACATAAGCGGTACAACCAACAAATCAAATTTAGATCTCTATTCTCCTCCTTTCTTGTTAATGGTTGATGTCTGAAATTCTTTAAGAAATTTTTTTATTAAAATAATTAACTTTCATTGAGAAAAAAAATGAAAGAAAACAAAGGCATACAAGAAGAAAATGCCCACAAAAGGAGGCAAACTATATAAAAGGGCTCCAATCAAGAGAAATAAGACCTAGCAAATAATAATATTTAAACTATTATTAGCACTCAGAATGATTATTTCCATTCCATGACTTTATTTTGAGTATCTCTCACTCTCACTTCTACATAATATTCTAAGGCATACGTAAAACAGATGCTTTATTTCTGTTGTCATAGAACTACAAGACCAACCATGAATTCTTGAGTTTGCATTGACATTAACTAACTAGAGAAATGCACATTTCAAAATGTGTGCACGAGCTCAGTTTACATTATATACTAAAACAACACAATAGATGCAAATCACGTCACAAATACCTGGTGACCTCTAAACTGTTTATGTACATCAGACCTATCTTCATAAGGGTCAATGTCAACATCATTTAGAGGATCACTGATGACTTCCACTGGAACTCGCCGACTCAACCGTTGAGCAGTAGTGCTCCCCAAGATCAGTGGCTCTCGTCTTCGTAAACGTCCCTCAATTTCCTCAAATTCTTTATGCTGATAAAAAGTAACATTCACTTGTCATACTCCAAATACAATTAAATAGACATAATAAATAATCTAAATGTTATCAGAAGAGTAGGAAAAACCCGCAATCGATGTTTCAATAGAAGCTTGTGTATTGATGGAATAAAAACAGTGAAATCTTCCCCAAGGGCCTGGGCTAGGCAACAAAGTGCGTCAACAGCATCTTTTTGGAGCTCATCATTCCTCCTGTACATGTAAAAATTTAAAAACAAAGGATTAATGAAATGTCAGAGAAAAATGGGTAAACAAAGAGCACAAATCTGTATAATTCATGATTGGTCCAAATTAACAGGCAAATATTACTGCAAAACATAAATAGTTCTTAAGATGAAATAACCCTTTATTTTTTTAACAAGAAACTAACTTTTCATCAATAGAGCAAAGTGCCACAAGGTGTCAAACTCCCACGGAAAGTATCACAGCCCCACGGCTTTATTACACTCCCTCATGTTAATAAATTTTCAGTTGGCCGTTGTTCCACAAAATCCTCCATATTGATTAATAGCAAACTAAGAGGCAAGTTTTCGCACTCCAAGGGTTCGAACTAGGAAATAGGAACATGTTATTTTCTAAGAAGTGCTCATGTCGAACACGTATCAGACACACTCTAGACACGTGTTCTACATGCGAAAATCCGTGACCTTTTTTACATTCAGGCACGTGAGGACATGCATAAAATTATTTTAAAAAAAAATAAAAAAACCAAATCTTTCAAACCTATAGCCAAGTTTGAGAGTGGCGGCCGACAACAACGTTGATCAAAACAACGACATTGGTTAGAGGTGACAAAAGAACAAAGCAAAGGGAAGGAGACCAAATAATAGTCGAGCGGCTGTTGTGGAGGAGAAAAGCAGTATAGGGGGGAGGGGGGAGGGGGAAGAGAAGAATCATGGGTGGCTGTTGAAGGGGGAAAATAGCATAATCGTGGGGTGTGGGGGAAGGGAGAACATTCTTTTAGAGTTAAAGGTTTTTTTATTTTAAATGTGTGGTTGGGCTTTTTTACTTATTGGATTTTAATGGGCAATAACTTATTGGGTTCTAATGATTGTATGCATCATTTAAATTTTAAACTAAATTCAATAATCATTTAAATTCTCATTCATGTTTTTCTTAATTATTATGTCTTTGGAGGTAATTGTCTGCAGACTTAAATGTCTATATTTTTTGTGCAAAGTTGAGTTGAATTGGTTAAAAAATTTGTATTGGGGTGCAGAGTTGCGTTAACAAGTCACGAGTATCTAGTGAAGTTTTTTGTAACCTAAAGAAGTCTACTTTTCTGCTACTTGATTTTGTTTGCTCAACTTGTTTTTGAACCATTCAATTACACACATTTTCTCCGACAAGAGTTTCTTTGTATTTTTTTTTTTTTTAAAGAAACATAACTTTTCATTGATATAATGAAGAGACTAATGTTCAAAATACAAGGAAACAAAAAAATTAAACAAGAACTTAATCCATTACCGAACACTAGAACAAAGGCCAACCAGAGAAAATAAAAGCACCCTAGTTCAAAAATATATCTTAAATAGAAAAATTAACATAAAGCTTAGAAAGAGAACACCAAGAAGAAGCATTTATCCGTGCAGCTTCAAAACGATCGAACCATTGAAGGGATTTATCATTGAAGACCCTTTGGTTCCTCTCGAACCAAATTTCAACAGGTAAAACTTTGACAGCATTTGACTAGAGCAATTGAGACTAAGGCTTCAATGTAGGTCCAACTAGTACTTGAGTAACAGTTTCTTTGAAAGTCTCTTTAAATACAGAAGATCTTTGTATTACCTCTCCGTTTTTCTAATTTCAGCTAAACTAAGAGAGTAAAATCTTGGAGACAGTTGTTAAAGACTTCATTTGACAAGGAGTTCGCAATCATGTGGGAGCCATCTAGTGAACTGGTCGAAGGAAACGACCCCTTTTTCCCTAGGTGATCTTGGCATCAATGAGTTTAGAAAATAAATAAACGGTCATATTAAAAGATTGGTTTATCTTTGATTTCTTGGGATGCTGATTGTGATTCTTGAAAATTAACTACTCAGAAACTTTGAGGTAAATGCCAATGGAGAGACCTTGAGTGGAAAATACCAATGGACAAATCTTCCTCTCTTCTCCTTCATGCCCTCTACTCCATAGCTAACTTCAAATTCATTTCTGTGCAAAGGTTGACTTTGGTCACCAACCACTGGCATGATTCATGAAATGACTCGGGTGTAGAGGATAACCTAGGCGTGGGGAAAGTTGTGTCAAGCACAAGCCCTAGCCACCGCCAAATTAATTTCTTGGAACATGGCCAAACTTCCTGTCTTAAGACGCTTTTTTTTAGTATACTTTAATTATTGAGTTTGTTTGAGTAGAAGGTCCTCCATTATCCACTCATTTTCATTGCTTCAATACTAAATGAACATGTGGCATTCAAAGACTCTTTTTCATACAAAGCTGATATCTTGATTTGTTCCGTTATGTATATGTTTATATCTTTGTATACACAAAGGAGGAAGAGAGAAAGAGACTGACCCATCCAAAACGAGCTTCAGGTGATGCACAAGAGAAGATATATGGCCAGTTACCTGACAAAATGATTACAGAAAGATTAACTTAGAAAAGAAATATAAAGAATTATTTAAAGATTTTGAATTTCTTTTGGAGAAAAAAAGTTAAAGAAGCTATTTTTTTTCTTCTTTTTTCTAATTGATATAGGATATACGTTTGATCATGAAGATTCTATAAATTATTTTTATTATGAATAAGCAGAAGTTTGTTCAAAATCACCAGCTAGTGATATTACCACAAAAACTCCCCACCTAAAAGAACAGATATTTGCATAAGGCTTTGTTCAAGATCGCCAGCTAGTGATATTAGACCTCAGTCAATCCCGAAACTAGAGGGAAGATGCATAATAAACATCTGCCCATCGTCAAAAATTCTCGTATCCAACTCTAAATCTTTCTAAAGTGTCCAACTTTAAAAAATAATAATTAAAACATTAAATAAATACTGCAATTTATAAACTGTATGACAACTGATCTTTGGGGATGCCTTTGATTCACTCATTCTTCTACATCTTATTAATAGTTCACTAATATTCTGTTTCTAACATTCAAAAATATCTAAAAAAAATAATAGAAGCAACACTTCCACTAGTGTATAAAAGAGCAAAAAACTTGCACATACACAAGGGGGATCAATGATGAACCTGAACACGAGGAATTAATCTTGTCAAAGTTCTGATTGCAGCACGTCTTATGTCTGCCGGAGCATCCACCTTGAATAAACGAATAAGTGCAGGAAGAAGAAGATGCATATGTTCGTCCAAAGTGCCTACAACATGAATTACATGATCAAGCACGACAGGTAAAAAATAACGACATGAACCAATAGAAAACTCACTTAGCATAAAACATAAAGAGAAATACAAGAATTACTTCCATTCCTAATACATTATTTGGAATCTTTTTTCAAACAAGAAACAACTGCTCATTGATATAATGAAAAGGTTTACATCATTTGGAATCACAATGAAATGAAAAAGATAAAAAAATAATCTGAGAAATTTTATTGTAAGGCAACTACTATAAAAAAAAAATATCTCTTTATTTCATATATAATTATGTAACCTAAAATATCTTTTTAAAAAATCTTTACAATTTAGATAGACAGTAATATAACAAAACCGACAATATTCATCTACATTCTGTGGTTGAGAGAATCAGAATTTACTAAGGGATATTAACCCTGTATGTCCAAACGAACCTAATAATTGGTTAAAGCCAAAGGTTCCCATACAACTTTATTTGTGACCTTACAGTTCTCAATTTACTTAGTATAATCATACATCTATCATTCGGTTGACTGATGAAAAAACCTTGTCCTGAATCTTCATGTTATACAACCCTTGATGAACTCAATACCATCTCAGCATCATCAATAATATCTGATAAGCAATATCAAAATATTGTAGGAGAGGACAAGATTGATACAAGGATCAGGAATTAAGAGAATATCCTCAAATAAATTTTTATCAAATTAAAAGTAAGCAACTAATTTTTATACCAAAGTACATATTATTCTCGGCCTTTTGAAAATAGAAAAAGAAAATGCAGATGAGAATGTTGTTTATTTGCCTCTATGGCTGATTGTTGGAATGAAGAGCAACACGATTGGATTGGGACATGGAGCTC
Source organism: Lagenaria siceraria (assembly GCA_002890555.2). Lineage (NCBI taxonomy): Eukaryota > Viridiplantae > Streptophyta > Magnoliopsida > Cucurbitales > Cucurbitaceae > Lagenaria > Lagenaria siceraria. The sequence goes on from CM016486.1 coordinate 7,484,877, forward strand.
AGAAGAGGTGACAGAGATTTGAAAGCCAGCTAGGGCTGGTTGACAAAACTGATTTGGTACAGCTAGGAGATAGGATAGTGTGGTCTAGTCCATCAATCCTTCTGTCACTTCTCTTCTAGGTCGGCTTTTAAACGTACTGAGACCTCTCCATAGTTGAAGTCCCCCATGCTCAATCTGATTTAGAAGTTTGATTGTTTCATATCCCTAAGAAGCTGAAGGTTTTCCTTTGGTTATTAGTTCACAGAATCCTTAATACTCGGAATAATATTTTTTTTCTTTAAAAGGAAACACGATTTTTCATTGATATAATGAAAAGAGACTAACGCTGAAAAATATAAGATACCAAAGATAATGAAAGGATTACAAATGATGACAAAAACGAACACAACAAAGAACCAGTGCAAAGATGGAGAAGAGTCGCACAAAATAAAAAGTGAAGAAAAATCATTTGAGGAAGACAAATCGAATAAAGAAAGTAGAACGTGTAAGGAGGAGCTTGCATTGGAAGAAGAAAAAATTGATGAAATCAAGGAAACCTAGAGGGAAGATGCACTCCAGGCTCCCAAACACAAGGTTCATAGACCTGTAAAAGGTGTTTTTAGGCTGGAAATTGAAAAGCACCAGATTTGCCATGTTGATAATGAAAACATGTCAAAGAGTGGCAATGTGATCAGTGACTCCGTTGATATGATGGACAGTTTGGTTGATTCCACATTTAAGAAGCTCCCTAATAATGGTTCTAATAGCCATCGTCTTAGTGGTAACTCGAAGATACAATTTTCTATCGGGAAAGATATTTCTAAAAATGGATAGATTTCTCATGAAAATGCTGATACAAATGCAGATGATTTCCATGCATTTGATGATTTCCAATTTGGAGCTAACTCCTTTTTAATGAAATCAGCAATCTAGTCCATACCCAAATTTACAGAAGTACATAAAACCCATCTCCAATCGGCTTTTCTTCAGATTTACAAAATGAGCTTCTTCATTACGTAAGGAATATGCTCATGTTTCACCGGCAGTAGATTTCCCTTCACTGGCATTGGATGAAATTTGGTTGTTATTGGCATTGAATGGTCAGAAAAAATTTGGTTTGAATGGCTTACCTTTCTATTTCTATCTTCATTTTTGTTATAAAACCCGAGGACGAGTTTTTTTTTTTTTTTTGGGGGGGGGATAGAATATGATATAATAGGATTGAGATAATTTGGTAAATTCAAATTAATCTTGGTTAACCCTTGATTAATTACATTTTAGTTACCCAATTAGTTTTTAGTTTCTTTTTAATTATCCTTTTAGGATTTTTTTACTTCTCTATAAAGAGAGAGTCCCTCCTTGTATTAGACTACCTTTCATTGGTAATAAAGACTTTGTTTGAGTTGTTAGAAATTTCTTTCCTTTTATCATTGAGGCTACATCACAAACTTCCTCAAATACGACTTGAAAATTAAATTCATTAAGGACTGGAAGGTGGCTAGGGCATTGGTCAGTCCGAACAGCATCACTAAAAATTTATAATGTCCCTCATGAGTCCAATAAGCTATTTTCTCAACATCCTCTATGTGGATTCTGATTTGATGGTACTCTGACTTCAGGTCTACCTTTGAAAATACTTGAGCCCCAATAATTCATCAATTAGCTCCTCCACTACCAGTATTTGGAACTTGTCTAGAATGGTCACTTGATTTAAGGCTCTGTAGTCCACACAAAATCATCACCCCCCATCCTTCTATCAAACAAGCAACAGAGGACTGAAGCAAGGGCTTGTGCTCCGCCAAATGATCTTTGCTACCAACATTTCATCCAACATTCTTTTTTTTCTTTTTTAACTTAAAAAAGGTATCTTATAATACCTAAATATTTCTTGTCGCCTATCTCTTCTCAAATTTTCTTCCTTCTCTCTACCTACTAAGATTCAAACTTGCGACCAAAGAGTCAAACTAATTATCAGGCTATCCTCTAGGCCAGCAACACTCCGAGACCGTTCGATTCATCCAACATTCTTTCTATTTCCCTTTTCTGAGAGTGGTCAAACCTTTCCTTCAAGTTGCTTAAACTCTTGCAAAATGTTTCCCATGCCCACATGAACTTGAGGAACCGCAATCCTATTTTCCATCAGCCTCTTTTATCCCCTATTCCTCCATTTTCAGGGCTCTATAACTCCCCCACCTTCAATACTACTACCTTACCCACCCCCTTCCACTTCATTGTTGTTCTGTGGTCATAATGATCCCATAATTGGTCATGTATGTTAATTGGTAATTTGAGCCCCTCGACCACCTTCTGAGCAATGAAATTGTGAGTGGCCCCATAGTCAATCAAAATTATCCCCTCCCTTCCTTCAATGATTCCTCTCAACTTGATGGTTCCCAAATTCAACAAGCCAACCCTTAATTTTGAGACAACTCAACTGTAGCCCCAACCTCCGTCGCATCCTCAACCTTCATCGCATCCTCAACCTCTGTTGTCTTCAACACCGTTGGACAATCCCCTTCATTCATCTCATCAAACAACTTCAATTCCTCTGTTCTAGGTGCACCACAAAGACCCTGAGTTCTCGAGTATCTTTCACTCAATTATGATGACCAAGGGAAAACTTCTCTTCACATCCAAAGCAGTGCCCCTTTTCCTTTCGTGCCTGAAATTCTGCATCGGACCGTTGTGCTTATCTCCCAAAGGTGAACTTGCGCTCAATGTAATAATCTACACTCAGTCGCCTTCATCACATCTCCACCTGAGGTAGGTATGTTCGATTTAGGACTAGTCAATTGGGCCTTATTCCCACTCGAGCTTTTTCCCCTGCTTCCATTCGAACTAACTCTCGGTCCTCCACCTTCTGGGCCAGCCTCATCATCTGCGACTAGCTCCCAACAATTGTGTTCAGCCTTGATCACCATATCCAAGCCCTTAAGGAACGTTTCTCCAAAACTTCATTAGTGAGTTGCGTCAATGGTGCAACCAATTTATCGAACAAATTCTGGTAGCCTTCCACTGTCGCCTCCTGCTTGATTGCCCAAAACTAGCCACATATCGTTCCTTTCCTGGTCGATCGAAATCGAGCTAATAACCCCATTTTCAGATCCTTTCAATCGGCAAACGACTTCCCCTCCTTTTTCGATCGATACCAATCGACAGCCACCCCATCGAAGCTTGTCTCTGCCACATTTAATTTTTCAATCTCAGGGAGTGTACAAATTTGGAAATATCTATCAGCGCGAAACAACCATTAATTAGGTTCCTCTCATTTGAAGATCGGCATCTCCACCTTCTTGAACTTGCTCCAGTCATCTCCTTCTTCTAATTGTTCTTTAATGACTGACTTCAGGATCTCATCTACGCATTGCGTTGTTTCTCTTCACCCCTCTGTCTTCGACTGTATAGTTGCTTCATCCCCTACTGAAGGTGTACTCCCACGTTGAAACAATGTAAGCTCCGTCGTTAGCATCACCAACATCTTTCGAATTTCCTCCGAGCTACGCTGCTGCTATTCCGCTTGGATGCTCAACTTTTGCACTCTTGGTCAAGTTTGCCAATGTCCCTTCGACCTCAGGGATCTTTTTAACTCCCTCTTTAATTCCCTCAATCTCACAATCAACGGCATCCACTCTTTCTTCGAATTTCCGAGCCATTGTCTTCAATCTTTCCAGATAAACTAATGCTCGAAGTACATAAGAGGAAACAAAGCAATATAAACATGAAGTTGCCAAACACACTAACAACCTTACAATCTCCCTTACAAGATGAGTATTATTGAATGGAAATTTGCCCTAAGACAATACAGGCTCCTTTCTCACCCTGAGAAGACCAACAAAGCTAAGGATAAAAGATACAGTTCTCTAACCTCACTGATTACTCACTCTCCTCTAAACCTTATCATTCCCTTTCTCTCTCATTGGTCCCCACTGACCAATCCCCTACATGCTCTCACATTCCTCACTCCCAAGATCTAACTACCTTCTAAAATTACATTCTTACCCCTACTTCTATATTGATGGATCATTGGTGGCCTAACAACCTCAAAATCAGCAAACCAGGTTTTGATACTCTCATTTAATTTGCGAAGTTTAGAGCTTATGATGAAACCAGCCCAACCTCAACACTATTCTAAATCACATTGCAGCACTCAAAATTCAGCAACCAAGCATGCCCTTTGTTGTTCTGCCAATAAAAATCATTCATAAGCCCACCTAGTAAAGTTGAAGCTCCACCAAAACACCATGGTTCAAGGCAGTAATGTGACAATATTCTTACATTACTGCCTTGAACCAGGTTTTTCTATTCTTAAAATCAAGAAGAACTTGTGTAATTGGGCTTTTTTTTAAGGAAGGAAAGTCCTTAAACCATCTTTTAATTCACTGTTCTTTTGCCCGAAGTGGCTTGAATTTTATTTTGCAGGTCTTTGAGTTCACTATTTGCTTGCCAAGAATTGTGGATGATTGGCTGCTTGAGGCTGGCATTTGATGGGAAAGACCAAGTTTTTGTGTAATAGCACAGCTCTGGCTCTTTTTGGAGACGTTGGAAGGAAAGAAATGGAAGAATTTCCAAGCAAAAGTCGGCCTGCACTAAATTCTTCTGTAATAATATACAGCTCACTCAATTTAAAGGAAAAGTGGGCCCATACTGAATTCTTCTGTAATAACGAACAGCTGACTTCTTCATAATGATGTCATAGTTACAAGAAATTTCTTTTGTAACTAAAATCTATCTATGATCCTAAGTTATGGGAAGGTATGGCTCGATTAGTTTTTGTGGCAGGGTGTTCTCTTCAGTATTCCCCCGCCCTCGGATTGTTTTGTTTTCTCTTTTTTTCTTTCTTTTAATATAAGAAACTTGCAAATAGCATTCCACAAAAACAAGAATAGCCTATGGGTCGGGTGAGAGAACCTCTTCCCAGCAAGAGCTTCTTATAAAAAAGCCTAAGTTTTCCCTAAGATAGTTTCCTTTAAATAATGAAAATGATGATGTTATTTAATTCAAGATAGTTGCCTGTGCATATGAAGCGCAGATTGTTTTTGACACATACATCACTGATCCACACAAATGAATGCCACTATTGATCAAAACTTAGTAACCTCTCTTTTTCTTCTTCTTCTTCTTCTGCTTCTTCTTTTTTAAAATAAGAGACAGTAGAACTTATAACCCATTTGCTGTAACCTATTCCAGTTTTCCATAATTACATTATTTACAGAAAGCTTCCCATTTAATGAATTATAGATAACTCTTTAATCTCCATCTCCAAATTGTGCTAATACAACAGGAACTTCGATGAAAAAAAGATAATATCATGACAATAACAGTATTAACCACCATAAACTTCACATTGTAAGCTATATAACTGAAAAGATAATAATAAAGAACTGTAGCTCCAAATACGATGAGTACTAACCTCCAAAAACTTCAAGAGTGTGAAGAATATCAAGAACATAGGTATAATCATTACACCGTTCAGCATCACTTAGAACTTGAATACAACAAGGAAGAATAATGTGGAGAATCATTCTGAACTCATCATTGAGGGCTAAGCAAAGTTGTTCCACTAAGTGAAGAACCTAAACAAACAAATTAAAATACAATATCAGCCATAAGTTTTTTTTTTTTTTTTTTTGGGAAAGCTAAGAAGCATGGATACGGATACGACACGACACGGATACGGCGACACGCCATATTTTAAATATCTAGGACACGACATGACAAGAACACGTTTACTAAAATATATATCATTTTCATACCAAAATAAAATTAAAAGTAAATGGGTTGATGCATTTATATGCTTAAAAGACTTAGCTTGATGTATTTCACACTCAAAAGCTATTATTATTGTTATATATATATGTCTTTTTGGTCTAATCAATAAGTGTTCAATGCATGTCTAACACATTTGTTGCAATAACAAGTGTTCGATACGTGTCCAACAAGTATCGGAGTGTCCAAGTGTCCGACACGTGTCAAACAAAGCATTTCATTGATATAATGAAAAGAGGCTATTGCTCAAAATACAATGACTCTAAACAAAAGTTACAAGATAATTAAATGCCTAGACTGAAAAAATGAAACCATTCCAATTATATTTTATTTTGTTGAAACAGAAAGGTAAAAAGCATGAAGAATGAAACGGAAAGGTGATAGGAATGTTATTAAGGCTATATTATTAATTAGCTAGTGTAGTTGTTATGGTATTTTGTTATAAATAGAGAGGGTGAGGAATGAAGAGGTTAGGAAATATTTTGATGAGTCACTTAGGACGTGACAAAGATCTCAAGAGAGAGAGGGTCCACGTCCAAGTAACTTGAACACTTGGTTTATGTTGTAATTCCGCTATCGTTTAAATTTCAATTAACCACCACCACCAACCCCCCAACAAAAAAATAATAATAATGAGTAAAGAAAATAAATAATAAAAAGGAGAAAACATGCTCACTGGATAGCCAAGCGGAGGACGACTGGTAGATGGAAAATTGAAGGATGACCACAATTCTGATATGAGAGAGAGCAATTCCGGTAAATATTTGCGAATGTGCTGCACAATCATAAGCATGAGCTTTAGAAGGTTTTGGATAACCACATCATTTGTAGCATGGATAAAATGCCAATACACTGCAGTTTGTTATAAACCTGGCGGACAATAGAAACTAAGGTTCCAAGTTTCCACGTTATGAAGTCCTTTAAAGTATCATCACATGTACTAACAGTGTGGAACAGATCGGGCAAAACCTGAAGTTAAAAGTAGGAAAGAATTTAGACAAGTGAAGAAAATTCCAAATTAATTAAATTCATCATCACATAAACTGACCTTGGGTAAGTATGGAACAGAACCGAGGCCCATAGACTATAATTGTACAGAGAAAATTTGGAAAGATTAGTGATAATGGAGCTAACTCAAGTGAGTGAACAACTGAATAGAAAATAATTGCTTCATCTGCATACCTTAAATATGAACATAAGCGATCCAACCACCTTAAGATGATAACTCGCAAGGGAAGGATCCCGAAGTATTCTTAAGAGTGAATTAATTGCCACCTGGATATTTAAATATAGGTGAATAAACAAGTACGTGTACCAGAAACATCTATCCGTGTCATTCCTCCATTAACGTCTTATTTTCAATTCAAATATCTCATAATTTAGAAACCTAATGAAATTTATATAGTTAGCTGGTAGCCCCAAATGGGAACTAAAACTGTGCCACTTGATTGAATCCAATGTTTAATTGAACCTTAACAATCTTTTAGAGTTAGGTATCTATGTATTATACTTCATCAAGCAGAGTACCGTGGAATAATAATCCTCAGATGTCGCAAACGAGGGCCACAGCTCCATAGGAAGTTCATCCACAGATTGAATGTGTTGACCAGAATCACTTGCGGCACGTGTTACTTCTCCATGTGACCCTGGCAAGCTTAGTTGGTTCCTTTTATGCACATGAGGATCCAGAGCACCCATTATTCCTAGAACCTGATGAAAGTCGAGCAATTTATAATTGAGCACGTTAATGGTACAAACTTCTAGTTTATTTGGAATAAATTTTAGGAGAAAAATACTTATTAGTAATTTGTTTAGTATAGCTTCTTGAATGATTTTAAATTGGGTTAATTTAACTTTTGAAGCAAAGCTTAGAGATAAAATTATCCAAAAATAACTTCAAAGAGATGAAATTAAAATCTTGAAAATATGTAGTAAGAAAAATAAACATACTTATAATTAATAGAAACATTTTTTTAACATAGTGCAACAAAAAGAAATTGTGTCGAAGATAGCACTTTTTAAAAAATGAAAATGTAAAAGCATTTTTTTAAAGATATTTTTAAGGAGGGCTTAAACTTGAAGGTATTCTAAACAAACATTTCGTCTGGTTATGGTGTACCTACCTTTAATACTTCACGTCTAGTAGACCAAGCTAGCTCACCATTCAGCAATTTTAACAGTAGGCCAAGCAACAACGGGTACTCATTGTACGGAGTTATAACATACCTATCAAGATAGTGAAAAATATTAATTCTTCTGTCATCATCGGGGGTAGAGTACTAAGCAAATAAAAGAGAAAGCCATTCAAGACTTTCTCCAATAAAAAATTATATATTTATTTTATTGAGTAGAACATCATGTGTAAGATAAGAGGAAAAATGACCAGCAATTTTTTTAACAAGATATGAAACTTGTGAAAAGTGATTAATATTCAAAAGATACAAAAGAAAAATAAAAGTATTCCAAATTTAAACATAGATCCTGCAACAAAAAAATCAGTAAAAGGCTTCAAAAGAGAACACCAGCATGAGCCCTAAATCTAGCAGATTTTTGGTTCAATCAAGCCAATGAAGATGCTAGCTTTGGAAGATCATCTGATTTCTTTCCCACCACAATTTTGATACAAGGTGCATAAAACCATAATTTGTTGGTCTTTGGGAGCCAAAGAAGGACCAATGAGCAGCAGGAGAACAGTTTCCTTGAAGATGTTGGAGAAAACCCACAGTCCGCACAATATTGAAACCAACAATCCAGAGAACATGAGTGACCAAAAAACACATGCTTGTGGGTATCCTCTAGCTAAGGGAACCATCCAAGCAAAGGGAACATGAGCGACCAACCAACATCAGTCTAGTCGGTTCTTTTCTATCAGCACAGTTTGTCAAATTGTTCAGATCACCCCTACCAAGAAGTACTTTTGGATGATCATAACAAATGAATGAAACACAATTAGATCTTAATTTGTGGTGACTGATCTTTTATCCTTCCCTCATATTAGTTGGCTTGAGAGTTATTGGGTTGAAATGTTACATATACCAGTTCATTCGAGTTTCCTCAAGCAAAATAGAGATCTTGTTGGAACTTTCCGTTCATCAAAGATTAAATCTCCTCTAGGGTGGATGTCGGAGTGGTTGTTTGGCCTCCCAACTCCCAAACAGCAAAACCAATCGATCTCAACCTGCCCCGCCCAACCCACACACAAAAGCTTAATGCTGTAATCGGCAAACCGCTAATCGAACTGACCAAACCGTCAATACATGCAGTTCAGTTGGCGCGGTTTCAACACCTAGGCAGTGTAACTTTAATTATCAGTAATTCTCAAATAAATAATCGGTTCGACTTCAGTTTTGCCCAAAATTCGAGTCGTACCAAGCCATCTGCACTCCTATGGCGTGTAATGTTCTTAAAAACAATCATTGCTCATCAAATATTCTATTGTTCCTCTCGATCCAGAGAAGCAAGAGGGGGTCTACTTCTTTTAATTAGATGAGGGAAAATAGGTAATAGATACTTGAAAGTATTATTACGCCACAATTGTTTTCAATAAATTTAAAAAATAAATTACCGGAATTGCTTGAATCAGTCCAATGAAAATGTTAATTCATTTGATTCAGTTTGGTCTACCATCTAGTTAGAATCATTTTGGTTAGACAAATTTGCAACCTAAACGATTAGGTTGGGTTGGGTCTAAATATATATCTTAACAAACACCCTAAAGTAAACCTGAGAATCCATAAACATTAAAGGCATTATGAAAAGGTCGTGTACCCAGTGCTCTGAACAACTTGACCAAGGGTAGAAACAGCCACTTCACGTTTTGCAACAGCAGCTCCATCCAATAGGGCTTCAACAATCAACGGCATGAGTTCAGGGAGGTATTGTCTCATTGCAAAACCACCCTGTCAACAACCATAGAGCATATAAAGAAAAGAACAATTGTAACACATTGAATATGCTCTATTTTTTTCCTTTTTTTTAATGAAACATTTGACTGTGCTCTAAATTGAGAAACTCATAAACAAGGGGAACAAGTATGCAAGCAGACTTGAGTTTTTTCAATAGGTTTACCCACATTTTTCCTTCACTATTGTTTTAATGGTAAGAAACAAGATACTCTAATAACTTGTATAAGTAGGTCCAAAAACAGAATAACAACCCTTATAGTTATTGGTTCACAATTTCTAGACTTTCAGATCTCACCAATTAAGTAGTGCCAACATTTAAAAGCAGACCTAATAAGAGGCTACCACCAAATTCAAGTCAGAAGGGAGGATTTGGAAGGTAACCTTCACAACTAAAGCACTTTATAAGTGGTTAATCGCATCCTTTTAGCTAACAAATGAACCCATATACCTTTATGCCCCTTACAACTGAAACCCTACAGCCATTTTTTGGACACAACTGGATTGCCTAATTTGATCATCTACATACAGTAAAGCAGAGGAAGAAACAATTACCATGAAAGCTTTAACTGTTTAACAAACCAGTGAACTGTATATCAATATCTCAGAGTGCAATTTCCTCGTTGACAGTTTATTCTTATACCTAGGTTCACTGCGAAAGCAGGTGGAATTAAAGTGGCAGCAGAAAGTAGACCTAATAAAATCTTGTGTTTGTATACCCCCAAAGCAATAAAAGATGTATTGCAATTGCAACCTATTAAGGGATGTTTGTCCAAGAGTTTAATGCTATTGCTGCTCTTTTAGAAAATTATATTATATTATATTATGTGTGTGTGTGTGTGTAAAAATAAAAATAAAAAATCCAATGGACTGTAGAAAACAAGGTTCACCCTCCAGACATCATTGAAGGGAAACCTGACATCATCAAACTACATTTTCTGTTAGAGGGTCATTCTACCAAAGTATATGTGGCTTCATAGGTTACTAGGGCTGTAATGGTAGTTATAACATTAAAAAATAAATAAAATAAAATAATCATGACATGACAAAAACATTAACACTAAAAAAACAATCCTGACTAGCACGAAAATTGAGATCACAGTACACCCTCTACACATGAAACGCATTTAGAAGGGAAGGGGAGGGGCAGGGCAAAAAGACGCTCAATTTTCCTGCCTCCTAAACAACAAGATGTAATTTCTAAAATTGAGTAATTATTAGGAATGTTTAATGACAGACTTGTAAAAGGTCACCCACCACTCTAGCAAGATCTCCAACAGTTACAAGAACTCCCGTGATAATGCCATTATTGGCATTCACTCCAGTGCCTTCGCTAAGCCTTGCCACAAGTGCCTAAAGAAAATATCCAGCGTACAGATCAGGGAAAAGAAACAGAAAGAGAGAGCATGAGAGAGAGTGTGAGAGTGTTCAAATGAAAGAGAGACACAGAAGTTCATGAGTAACATCTGATTTACTAAACCTTGTGAACTGGAGCAATGTAAGGAAGTATTAACCGTTCACAATTGCGTATCAAACAACCCAGCAACTTCGCACTTTCTTCTCGGCATTTATTATCTGCACTGCTAACTTCAAAAATTTTAACTGAGGCCTTGGCAATCAATCAACCTTCTATAAATTATGATATTCATATCAATTGAAAATGGTAGACTTGGCCATACAAGACAAAAACCTGCTTCAGATTACCTCTGGTCCAAATAGGTTAACAATTGTATAAGATGACGACGAAGAGCTGGAAGAACATATGCAGGATTTTTTTCAGATAATCTCCCAGCAACAGATATCGCATACTCTCGAACATCAAAATCCTGCACCATTACATCAAATTCTCACGCTTTAAAAAATAATTTGATCCTTTTAACAAACAAAACATCAAGAAGCACTCTATTCAAAAAGTTGAGTCCAGCACTGCTCTGAAATTTGTGTCCACCCAGCATATTAACGCACCAAAGTAAACTGACAAGACATCCTCAGACTAAAATTTACAAGTACTGAATTACCTCATCATTAAGTGCAGCGAAAACTGCACTCAAACTATCAGCCTGTGCTATAAAATCGTCAAAACCCCTATTTCCATGCAGAGAGACAAAGATGGAATTGCGGACAGCAACATCAGCGTCTGCAACAGCTCCAATAAGAAGCTTTTCCACGAGCTGTAAAAAGACTCATATTAATACAAAAACCTAGTGGAGTGCACAGGTTCTGGAACAACATATTTTATGGAAAACCCAAAAATGGGCAAAAACAGAAGTGACGAATACAGAAACAATCAGTGTTTTTAAATGCCCAAGGCGCACTAAGGCACAATGGTCCTCTGAAGCCTAGGCGCAAGGTGCACAAAAAGGCGCGGGCTTTTTTTTGTGAGGCGCACTATATATAAAATATTACATTAAAAAGAGAAATCATAGTTGAAGTGGAAATATGGAAAAATAGACCCCAAATACAAGAAAGTTTGCATTTCGGCTTAGTAAACTTGATTCTTTTAGTTAATAAAGAAGGAAGATTCTTAATTATTACTATTTTTTAAAAATAATGAAAAAGCCCCAAGACTCAAGGCTTTGAGCCTTGGGGCTTCACAAAAGGCGTGCGCCTGAGGCGCGTCTTATTTTGTGAGCCTCGCCTTTCCAAGGCGAGGCACCAGACCTGCACTTTGAGCCTAGGCGCGCGCCTGAGAGGGCTTTTTAAAACACTCGAAAAAACTTACAAGAAAACCCCAAATTTTGGTAACAAGAAACAATAATTTCATAACAGTCATGAATTAAATACATCCATTGGTGTCCTCCCTCTGCTGTCATCCACAGTCGACACTGCTTGTGTGATGGGTTTTTTGGGTTTTTTTCTGAATTTGTTGCATCTTCTTCTTCCTCCATAGCTGCTTTTGCAATGGGCTTTTGTGAAATCTCTCCCTGCCGCATTCCGTCGTTGAAGCTGCTTTTGTAACAGGTCATTTTGTTTTGGCTTTTGGAATAAGTTTGGTTTATCGGGTCTTTCTGGGTCTTTCTTAGTATTTCAGAATCTGCTCTGTCCAGCCATTTGGGTTTATTTTGTCAGGTCTGTCTTGGTAATACACGTGAACAGACGTCGCAAACACATGAAGATCTTAACCTTCCAAAGCAATGAAAAAAGTGGAACACTGAAGGAGGTGGGATTAAATTTTTTTGAAAAAAAAAAGGGATTTGCACGTGAATTCCTTAGAAGATTTAGATTCCAGCAAGGAAAATCACTCCTCCAGAAAAATAGATTAGTCCCCCAGAAAGAAAGACAAAGAACTAAAAAAATTGCATCAAAAGGCAAAATCACAATCCCAAAGAATATCATCAAGATCCTTTGTTGCTTTCCTGCAGACTGCAGAGGATGCAACACAATAGACCCATCAAGTTGGGCACCCCCTCAACACTCGTCCAAGGTGTTAAAGTCGTTCATAGAGCACCTGCCAAATAAAAAACTTCCTCTTTTGAGAATTTTCACCTCCCACAACAAGGCACAAATTGAATCACTCTGGGGAAAGGATTAACTGAACCAAGAAAAAAGGTTTTGCACAAGAACCCTTCAAATACATTAGGATTCCAAGTATGAACATCCTTTCTACCCGGACACAAGAAAAAGGAAAGAACCTCCTCCCTCAACCTACTCACTACATGAAACCTCGCTACTTCCAGAATCCAAGGGCCAATAAAGTTCTTGCTTCTTCTACCACTAGTCACCCATGGAAAAAAGAAGTGTTGCAATCCCCTTCCTTAGCCCACCTAACTTTGGCCGTCTAACTCCCGCTAATGGATTCTTTCCTAATCACATCAAAGAACTCCCCTTTAAAAGAATCCCTTTCAACTTTCAAGATCTGAATCCAAAGGCCCATCCACCTCCTGCATATCAACCTCATTAATTCTTTTTTTTTTCCTTTTTTAAAGAAAACAAAGCAAATATAGAATACAAGGACATAAAAAAATAATATTAAAAAAAAAAAAAAAAAAACCATGTCCACAAAAGAAGAAAACCCCACTAAAGAAAATGGCTCCAACTATACAAAATAGTGCCTACCAAATAATTATAAAAAAGTGTTTGAAATTGAAGCCCAAAGGGAAGCGTGGTATCTAACAAGGGACCAAACATCACAAGAATTCCTTTACAACCCTATAAACACCCAGTAATTCTGCTCCCCCGAAGAACCCACAATAAAGCACACACCTCTGCAAGCCATAAAACCGACCCTTCTCACGAACGAGTGGATGGAGGCGGAACTCTCTGATCATATCATTGGAATCTCTATGTTGAGCTAGCATGAAACCAAACGCCTGAAAGAAGTAGTCCCACACAGAACTTGCATCTTTAGAGAATATGGTCCAAATCCTCCCTCTATCGAAAAAGAATACAGTATAAAGGCCCAACTAACATAGGCAACTTCCTCTCAAGCAGATCGTGTTGGTGCGTCCATGTAGTACTTCCCAAGTAAAAAACTTCACTTTCATAGGGATCCTAATCCTCCAAAGAGCGGAAAAGAGAAGGTTCAATCAAACTACAAAAAGAAAGACTTACACGAGAATCCCTCCAAATAGTTGGGACTCCACACTCTCCAATCCCTTCTCCCAATCCTAAAGTTATGCCCCTCAAGAACAGACTGATGGCAACCCACATCCGTCATTACTCTATTGAATAAAGAATGACGAAACCCAAACGAAAAAGAGCGGAAGTTCCCAACCACACTTAGAAGTTGGGTGGACGTCACAGGTTGTGATGTGGGTTGCTTCCTTATTCTTACCTAGCCTTGCCTCTTGGAAGCAATCCAAAGTCTCTTTACTTCTGGACTCCTATGGTGGACAAAGTTAGGAAGAGACTTGCCACCTCAAAATTAAAATAAAAAATAAAAAATAATAAGATTTCTTCTCTAAGGTTGGTAGAATTAGTCTTATTTAGTATTCCTTGAGTGGTATCCCCATATATTATTTTTCCCTTTTCAGAGCTCCGAGTGAGATATGTTGGAATATTGAAAAGCTTTTCCGCAATTGGCTTTGGTGTTTCCCCCTTGAACACAATTCTCTAGCAATATGGCCCTCATCCTTTCAAATGGCTAGCGGGTGGAGTTAAAGGCACCTACCAAAACCTGTCGAAGGATATTTCTAAGGAGCTCTCGTCTAGTAATCCCTTGGTCCTTTGTGTGGTAGGAGAGGGAAAGGAAACTTATTTTAGGAAGATCAATGGGTGGAGGATAGACTTCTTTGCTCCATGTTTCCTCGACTTTATCAATCTCAATAATTGTATTGTTTCTTGGTCTTCAAATCTCCAAAACCCTCCTATTCTAAGGTTTAAAGAGCCCCCCCTTAAAGGAATTAAGCTTACCCATAAACTGATAGCCTTTCCAAGTACCAAGAACTAAAATATTCCACCGCGTAGAGATGTGAGCCTCTTAAAGGAGGGGTGTTCCAGCCACATGTTCTCTAAGTGAAACGGGCTCTAACCCCACTTATGAGAACCCAAGGTTAAAAGGACCGACCAATGATCCGATGTGACTCTTGGCCCCAACGATTGCCTAGGATTAACAAATCTCTCAACCCAATCTTCCGACATCATAAACATGTCAATCCTATTGGCCACCCTACAGTTAGCTCATGTAAACTTTCCATTCAACAAAGGAGGGTCAAACAAATTACATCTTTCGATAAAACTATTTAGTTGTCTCATAGATCTTCCTCATAAAGCCTTCTCATAAGAGAAGCGAGTAACATTTAAAAATCACCACTCACACACCATCTCGAACCACAAAGCCAAAAAGGCTACCCAACTCCTCCATAAAGGCTTTTCTACCTTTGATCCTCTAAGGACCGCAAACCCTAGAAACCCTGAAAACTCCTAAAGCCTTCTACATATCCACATCACCAATCCCCAAATCCCCTCGTCCCTTGAAAATCAAGACATCAATCTCCAATTAACTAGATGTGAACACCCCCTTCATCCACCCCTTCCCACAAAAAAGTTCATATATGCTTTTCTAGGTATTATCCTTAACCGTCACACAAAAATGTTCTCATATGCTTTTCTAGGTATCCTTAATCATCGCAAGAATTTGAAATTGGATATAAAATATACAAGAATTCCTCAACATCGATGGTAACAAAGTAAGCATGTCACCCTTGGAAAAATAAACTATCACCAAGAAGACAAACCTCATCCATTTCAAGAAGAATTAGTAAAAAGGTGTTAGTAAATTAATTTCAAAACAAATGAGTAAAAAAGGGAAGCACCCATTTATAAATGGGAAAGAGAATTAAATTACAATAGTCGCTCTTAAAAGTAACAATAAAAATAACCTCAGGTAAAGCTAACTCTAAAATCTAAAATAAGTTAAAACAATTACGAGTTAACCCATCAACCTATACCACTAATTTAACATTGAGGAGTAAAGGGCGAAGAAAGAGTGTCATAGCAAACCAAATAATAGTAACAACAATAACAATAATATAATTCAATGATCAAAGATCAAATAAAACAAAACCATTTTAACAAAATAATATACCTCCTCAACAAGGCGACGACGTCTCCCACCTGCGCGACTAGACCTACTAGTACCAAATTGTGTGCATGTCATGACAGAAAAAGAATTTGCAACTAATTTGCAACAACATAGTGCAGCATCTTTACGTGTTGCTCCATCTTCATCGTCCAAATACACAACAACTGATTCCCGTGCAAACTCAAGAAGGTCATGACCCTAAACCAAATAAACAAAATTGTAACTAAAAGAAATTTTGTACACAGTTAGTTTCCAACTGTACACAATGAACCTTGAAGTTAAAACGAGCAAGTGTTTGCAATGCAAGCTGCACAAGAGATGAACCACAAAGATCTGAAACTGGTTGAGGTACTGTCATCACATTTCCCCGCCCTACCACAGCAGCAGGCCTACCCTGAGGAGAATGTGATTTTGATAGAACCACTGAAATGCTATCTAAAAGCCGCTCTTGAATACTGGGAAGCAAAGAGGGAATACTGATACAAAATAAAAGTAAATGGAAGCAACCATGAGAATTTTTGAAAGAATATTAAACAACAGCATATATGAGGAAAAAGTTGGTTAAAGAATTATGTCTGCCTGATAGTAATTTGCTCCAGGGATTCTACAAGTGTAGGGGAAAGACCAGCTGAGAACATAACATCCAAGAGACCCCGAACGTGAGATTCCATAGCAGGCCCCATGGCTTTTGCAATGCTTCCAACACAAGCCAAAGCCTCAAGTGAGGGTCTACCACGACGTGGAGCAATCTGAAGATTAAGATATTTGATAACTTTCACAAAGCATCAAACTAGCTAACAAAATCTCCATACTGCGAGAAATAAATAACTGGCATATAGGACAGAAAATGCTAGCAAAATGTTGACATACTGCATCACGTAAGTGATTTGTAATAGTCGGCAAATAGTGTTTGAGTTCCCCATCTAAAGCACCAGCCATCTCTCCAAGGGCAACGAACCCACTGGCACGCTCAGCTGGTGTTCTCAAAACAGTGAGAATATGATTCATGCATATCTACAAATTGTACACACATATTGTGAATTTCAAAGCAAATAAGCTCCAAAACAATTTGATGAGCAGCCAAGCTAAGGCAGTATCACAAATAAGAAGGCAAAATTAACTAACCGTTAAATAGTTTGTCACAAATCTATCACGTAAAAAATGAGCGATTCGAGGTAATAATGAAGTTATGCTCAAGCGTACAAGACGGTCCCGGTGTTCCAGGTACCTAAGGACAATTTCAGCAACTTCTCTATATCTTGACATCATGAATTCACCAGTATTCCTATCAAAATAGAGAATATATCAATGAACAAGTGGTTGCCAAAAAGACAAAATAGAGAAGAATGCACTGCAGTTTACACTAGGGTCCTACAAATCATATGAGAAGTCCCAAAATGGGTAAAGATTAAAAATAGTAAAAATAAATAAATAAATACTTTCCCACCTCACCCCATCACAAACATCTCAAATGATGCTTGAAAACTGTTTTTCTTTTTTGAACAAGATACGAACTTCACAGAGAAATAATGAAAAGATACAACAATGTACAATGGAAATAAACTCTCAAAGTAAAAGAATAAATGCATATAAATATCATAACGAGAATAGTGAACAAATAAATTAGAGAGAACATGAATGAGAGGCTTGAATATAGTGATGTCAAATATTTCCATCAAAACTTTAGTCTTGTCTTTGAAGATACTTTGGTTTCTAGCAAATCAAAGCTCTGAAGTTAAAGTTTCGACAGCATCAACCCAAAGTAGATGACCATGTGAAGATAAACCTGAGCAAATATGATATAAAAGGACGTTCCAACTTTCATTATCAAACACCCACTAAATATTCAATATTAAAAAAAGAGAAGACAAAGAACAAGCAGCAAAATGGCAAGGAAAAAAAAAGAGGTGCCATTGATTTTCACCATTGCCCAAACATAATAAACATAGTGATGTTTGAAAAATTATTCACGACTAAAGAAAGGAATATCATAGGATATTGTGTGAAAAAAATAAGACATTACAAATGACCCTTCACCAAAAATGGATACCAAGGAAAGACAGCACCATCTAATTCATGCATCCAAAATATACCATCTACACTAACCTCAAAAGCTCGCCAACTGCAAGTAAGGAACCATGTATGCTGTGAACAGGAGCATTTTTACCCAACCCATCTTGTGTGGCTTCAAACATTCGATAGTACCTATCAGATGAATGCAGTTTCTTTTATCAAATAGAGTATCAGTGAAGAGATGCATTTGGCAAATGCACACTCGCACAAAGATGCAAGCAAGTCAATTCTATGAACTGGTATTCAAAACCCACGGGCATGCAGATACAAGCACAGAGAATACCATCCGATCTGTTAAACAACATACTATATCCTCATAACAGAATAATATTTTTCAATAAAAAACAAAGATAACGAAATAGTTCTTGTAAACCAGAATTCACATCTCCAAAAAGCCTCTTGTTCAAAAGAAATACACATATCCACAATCACCAAGCCAACAATGAAAAACCAATAAAGAAATGGGCACACAGGAATGTTAAAGGATCATGGAACTTTCAGAAAAATAAAAAAATAAATAAATTTTAAAGAAAGGTTGTCACCTAGAGAAGCATTAAAGTCACTGAGCTCCACACCTCCCTCCCAAACCATTAGCCTTGTTAAACAAAAGGCACAAAGGAATAAAACAGAAGAAATAATGCCAATGGCTTTAAAGAGGAGAAATCAACAGCCCCTGAGGAGAATAAATAGATGGGAGAGTGACCATTTACTTCCTAAACATCCCAAAAAGATGGCTAATTATGCCAAAGACAGCAATTCTTTAAATAAGATAATCAAAAATCTTGTTGATCAAGCCAACTCCTTTAAAAACTTTAAACTTAATGCTTCACCGAACCCGATAATCCCCATGCATATTAATGCAACCTTGAACAATAAGAATTCATTTAAATAATGAGGAGATTAAAAGCTTCTCACTCATGCACAATATTGAAAGTTGAACCATCTTGAGACATGGGCTAGTTAGACCCCTAAAATCAAAATTAACGTTGTCATAATACTTCACAAGCCCATATTATGGCCATTTAAATAGTAAAGAGATTGAATTTTTCTCCTTCAAGCAAAAGCAAAACCTTGAAAGTCGAAACATCTTGAGACATGGGTTGCTAGAGACCCCAAAAATCCAAAATCTGAAATAAATGTTGTCATAGAACCAATGAAAGAGAACTATAAATGCTCCACAATCTTCAAAAAAAAATCCAACCTTCGAAATGCGAGAAAACGAGCACAAATAAAAGCAAGCTTCAAAGACGACTCAATAAATGCAAAAAAGGTAGAAAAGGAAGAGGTGTGGTGGAAACTCAAAAGGCACTAAATAAGAAATAAGATCTCCAATTGTGAGAGATTAATAAAACTCTCTCATTAAGATGATGCCCATGTTTTGATTCTCCTCTCGATCTTCTCAACAATAGGTGTCCAGAATGAAAGGGTTCTCAGCTTACCATTCAGAGGGAGGCCCAAATAGAAGTTGGGCCAAGAACCAACCTTGCAGCCATATAGATCAATAATGCTTTGTGTTTCTTCCAGATCCATATTTATACCCATAATTTCTGATTTGCGGTGATTGATGGACAGACCAGAACATGATTCAAAAATACTAATGGTGTTGAATAAGTTTTTTATGAACTCAAGGTTGTATATGGAAAAAAGGATAGTGTCGACTGCAAATTGGAGGTGGCTAATGGAAAGATCACTATTCCCCACGTCAATCCATTTCAGCTTTAGTCAAAAGTCGACTAAGGGTGTCAATAATAATGTTGAAAAGGAATGGGGACAATGGGTCGCCTTGTCTAATGCCTCTAGTAGCTCGGATTTTACCGCGTGGGCGACCATTGATAATGATCGAGAAGTTGGCAGAAGATAAACAACCCTTTATACATTTCATCCAAAGGTTACCAAAGCCTCTAGCCTCCATAATAGTGTCAAGATAAGCCCAGTCAATGGTATCGAAAGCCTTTTCGACCGTTTGTTTTCTTCCCAAAACCCAAAACCCAAAACCAATTGATGATACCAAAAACGCCAAACGAACAGGTTTCAACCCAAACCAATAGTGGTTTCAATCGGTTTGAGCAATTTTTTTACTTTTCTCTTGCGCCCCTAGCTTCCCCATCGGACAAAGAGCGATGAAACTCAAACAAATAGGAAACTGAGCTTCCTGACCATACCCAAAAGTCAAGCACCAAAAGATATTTAAAGAAAGATAGATGATAGAGACAAGTAACTATGGAGCAGAGGGGTCTATCCCCCACCCACTTATCTTCCCAAAAATATGTTTCCTTTCTCTCCAACCACACAATGAACCATGAGGGTGTTTATTATTCATCAAATAGAATCAAATACAAGGGATCAGTATTTTCAAAGCGCAAGGCGCACTCTAGGGCGACAAGTCTTCTAATCGCCTCAAGGCTCGTGACAAAAAGGCGTCGCCTGATTGAAGCAAGCCACATTAGATAAAATAATTAATAATATTATCTATTAACACTTACATATTAATAATACTAATAAATACTTAAATTTAAAAGAATAAAATATTATTAAAATATTTATTTAAAAAAAACAAATGAACTATTTTAGAAAAAACCAAGTCATCTTAAATCCTATTACATCATATTTTAAAATGAAAATGAAGGTAAAAATAAAAAAGTAAGTCAATCGAATAGAAACATCTCTGAACATCTGGCACCAATAACAACTAAATTCCATGAGTCGCACCAATATATCAAATATTTGACTCTTAAAAGGGAAAATCGTTTCCATCAATACCATCGTCAATGAACCCAAGAATTAAGTTGTTCAAAAAATCCTCTATTGTCAAAACATATGCAGACTTCTCAAATAATGGAGGAAAAAAATTCAATTTTCTTCAGATTAGGTTGCCCATGAGTATCTTTTTCTTCCACACTTGAAGAATCCACATCCTGCCAATATTTCCTCTGATACAACCTTAATCTTGGTTGTTCTTGTTCTTGAACGATTCTTGGTAAATCTTGGACATTTCTTGCATATCATTGATGTTGTTGATTCCCTTGTAGTCTTTCTTGGTGGCCAAGGTTAATATCTGTTCTATTTTATTGTGGCGGAGGTAGCTATGGTTGGTTGTGTGCCTCACTTAATTGATCTAACCGAATAGATACATTCTCTGCAGTGGCTTCATCTTCTTCAACACCTCCCTCTTTGTTTTCATCAATTAATTGTTCCCCATCATCTGGTTCGAATTAAGCAACCTCCATGTCAGTCCCATTGATTTTTTTCTTCTTCCAACACAAGCTCCTCCTCGATCTTTCTATCTTCCTTATTTGACTCGTTTTCAACTGATTTTTTATTTTCTTCTACTCCATTCATTTTTTGGGCAATTTCACAGCCCATTCGGATGATTTCTTGATCTTCTATTAATCCAACAAGCCTTTGGTTTTGATTTTCTTGAATTATTTCTTTTTTGAACTCTTGCCATTGTTTTGAAAGTTGATCCATGTTTTGAGTCATCTTTTCTAACAAATGTTGGATCTCTTTTACTCCCTTCTTCACTTCCTTCAATACTTCAAGATGGATATACAAATTGGGTGTTCTTGAATAAACTTCAACCTCATAATTGTTGTAAAATTGATTCTTGGTTTTTCTTGAATATGTCTCAACCTTTCTTGTTCATTTTCTATAACTAAAATAATAATTTATGTCCCTAAATGTATAAGTTCTTCTATAAAATTCCATTCTTGGATGATTTTTCAAATTTCTTCTCGATCTTCTTGAATTTAAAGGGTTCCCCCTAGTTAGGTATGTGTTGTTTGGCAACGAGCACAACTCATGAAGCTCCCTCTTGCAACCAACGTCGCCAAGAGTTTCCCAATCTTCCACCGGCAGCAATCAACGTTGAGCCAAACGGCTGCTTTGATACCAAATTGATGTAGCCAAAGATGAAAAGGAGAATTCTCTCCAAGAATCCAATCAAGTCTTTATTATTTATGAAAAGTTGTTTTATAGAAGAGGGGGATTCTTTATTTATAGAGAATTAAATGCAAGAAAGAATCTGAAAAGGATAACTAAAAGGAAACTAATTTCTAAAATAGGGAAAAAGGAATTAATCAAGGATTAAACCAAGTAATCCTAAATCCTATTACATCACCATTGCACTCGCCCACATGTCTCACACGTTTCAATAGCACGAAAGCAAGCTCGTAGTGGCTTTATTCTATCAAGCAAAGAAAAAATACTATTTATTATATCAAACATAAAAAATTAACAAAACATTAAATAATCTACCTAATATGTTTTCTATAACTGACCATTGCACACGCCAACGTGTCTCACGTTTTTCAATAACACGAAGGCAAGCACGCAATGCCTCCACAGCCCGCTCCCGAACAGCTAACTGTGGATCCCGCAAAGCAACCCAAATGGCATCGACAAATTCTGGTACATGCACATTGAAGACTGTCGAAGCATTTTCTGCCATTTCCTACAATAATTTACAATGAAAAAAATAATAATGTTGATTAGTTCACATGATCAAAATCCTTACATAATTTTCCACTAGAAAGACATATCAAAAACAAACTCTACTTCATTTTTCTCATTTAAACATCAAAACTCCATCTAATCCAAAAAGAATCTTTAAGAATTTAACAAATCCTACCAAGAAAATAACATATACTTCATTTGGGTTCATAAATAGATCCAATTGGAAGGCTTAATAATCAAATTCTACTAATTACTACAATTAAAATGATGAATTACCTTCAAGATTAAGACAGCAGCAAAGCGACGATACTCGATCCTTTCCCCACGCAACCAGTCCAAAGCAATTTTTACCTAAGAATGGAAGACGATCCAGCACTTACTTATACAAACTAATTACATTAGATAAGAAAAGTTTGGCACAGACCTGGCGTTCAACTTCATCTGCTGTCATTGCTCCACCTGCTCTAACTAGATGACCCAAGACTCGGCTAGCGAGGACCAAAATTTCAGGATCACGCTTCAGCTCAAATACATTCCTAATATAATTAGAAAACTTCGAAACTTTTGAAGCATTTTCTCCCAGAGCCACATCAATCAACTCATCAATAGCCCTTAAAGCTCCCAAATTTTCAGCTACATCATTACTTTCTAAAAGAGCAGAAATACGATCATATAATTGATCCATGAACCGGGAAAATGCTTCCCCGTTAAGATCACGAGCTGCTTCTTCAATGTGTTTCTTTAATGCTGATGGAGCCCCCTCCTATAAACATGATGGTTAAGAAAAATTCAACAGAACATAAGACGCAAACTACTAAATTATCCATCATTCATCATACCAGAAAAGGAATTAATAGTTGAAAGCATGAAAAGATTCACAAAATTTTCAAAGACCTTAAAAGCAAATTCATTATATGCAAACGAACAAAGAAACAGTAAAAGCAAATAAATTATTGCGATGATAAACTAAATTATAATACCCATAATAAGCAGAATGATAGTCAAATATGAACTCCACATTGTTCCTACAGTAGGAAACTTTTACTACTGACGCCACTAGCCCAAATCAATAAAACCTAAACTACATTTTCCACTGATCTCCTCTATCTACCTTAAGCTCAAATTGATCAAAACTTCCTCCACCGGATTGAGCAAAGCATAAACAGGGTTCGAGAGCAACAAACGCAACTTACGAAAACAAAACCAAATCACGTATTGTCAAGTATATCAAGAATTGGGCATTTTCAGCTCTCTTGTAAGGTTTCGTCGAGTCTGAAAACAAAACAACAAACAAAGAATAAAGAACACGAAGCGTACCTTGGGATGACCGCGAGTGCAGAGGTCGGAGAGGATACGGTTGAGGGAGTCTAAGTTGCCTCCGCTAGTGGCAGCGGAGGAGGAGCGGAGCGATTGGCCTGAGGTTGCCATCAGGCCACAAAAACTCTAAACCCCAGAAGAAGCTTTCTTGAACTAAAAATCTTTCTAGCTCATTTCTTGGGTTTTCTTGAGCCCTAAATCTTCAGAATCATTGAAATCAGCATAATATCATAGTGAGAGAGAGCTCTTCTGTTGAGCGTGATAATGAAGGCTCTGTTAATTTGTCCGCTCGCATGCCAGCCGCGTCCTGGTCTAAGCGCTCTGGAAACCTTGGATTATTATTAGTTTCTTCTTTTTTATTCTTTTTTTTCTTTTCGGAAATTGCAAAAAACATCCTCGAACTCTAGATTTTACGATCACGTCCTCAAATTTTCAATGTAATCCATCACACGCATAAAATAAGTGAAAATAGACCTATTGTTTAGAAAACTAAGCTATGTTCGGAATTATTGTAGCTTATAAAATAATTGTTATCAACCGTACTTCTAAAAAAATTGACTATCATTTAAAACAAATTAGTATTTGGCAAATTTTAATTTTAAATATTAAAAATTCGATAATAACGATTTATTGGAGTTTAGCTATAATGACTAAATTAAACCTATTATTTTATTATTTATATATTGATTTTTAGTATTTTAAATTGCTTATTTAGAATTTTTATAGTTTGTCCCCAAAAAAAAGTACAAACTACCTCTTGTTATTTATTTAAATTATATGATAAAAAGCTAGAAAAAAAATAATTGTTGTGTAACATTGCAATGGACAAAGGTTATTTGAATTTAAGTATACACAAAATTGTAAAAAAAATGTTATTCATTTCACTCTCGTCAAACTTGTAATAATATTGTGTCTTATAGCCTCTGATTCTTAAAAGTAAAAAAAATTATTTCAATGACTCATTGATAAGGTATTGATAAATCAACACTTGAAATTAAATATTGAATGAGCGAGTGTTCATAGAATATTAAATATACTTCAACAAATAAAATTTTAATTAGTATTATATACTTATGGCACACTAATACTATACTTGAAACGAAATTTGAATTAATATTGATATACTATTAATATGCTAATGTCATACTTTAAATTTTTTTTTAAAATGAATGTTGATATACTAATGATACACTAATGATATATACTTGAAATTAGTTTTGAATTAGTATTGATACACTAATGTAAGATATACGTTAATTAAATGAATTTTAGATGAGTACTAATAAACTATTGATCTACTAATAATATAATTGAAATTGCAATTTGAATGAGTGTTGATATCTTATTGATATACTTGAATTATATTTTGAATAAGTATTGATATAATATTGATAAATAAATATTATACTTGAAATGGATTTAGAATTAACGTTGATATACTAATGATATACTTGGAATGAATTTTTAATGACTACAGATATACCATTGATACATCAATGTTATATTTAAATAGATTCTGAGTTAGTGTTGATAAACTATTGATACACCAATGTAATATCTAATATTGCATTTTGAATGAATGATGATATATTGTCGATACATTAATAATATACTTGAAATGCATTTTGAATTAATTATGATATATAATTGAAATATCAATGTCAACAATAAAAAAGTTGAATCATAAATTCCAACTTGGGATTAAGAGTTAATATTGTAAGCAAATTTGGACTTGACAAAATAAGTCAAAAGATTAACCAAGTTTGAGAAATAGAATCAATAAAAATTAATACTCCCAAATTGGGCCTTAAATGTCCAAACCCATTGTGTTAAATCCCAAGTATCTAACTAGGAAGTTGGAACTAATGTTATGAGTGACTTTGGACCTACGAAGAAAGTAAAAAAAAAACACGGGTAAAACCAGAACAAGTAAAGTGAAAATCTATCCCAGCTTGGAATATAGAGGAAGCGGGCCTAGTGGCCTGGCAATATCCTAAGGAAGTCTAGGAAAAGAGGCAATTGGGCCAATTGACGGATAAGTCTCAATTATGAGACTTATTTGGCTCTAAAAACCTAAGTTATTAGATTGTTTTGGCATACATTTAGTTTAATTAATTAGTGAATCATGTGAAAATGGAAAGAATTCATGTGAGCATGTTAAATAATCTTGATCCCAATTTTTCTTTGTTTTTTCATGTTTTTATGAAGGCCAAGGTTTAAAATACATAATGCAATTATGAGGCAATTGCAATCCTACCCAGTTGTGCAGATTTTTCAATAAGGCAAGAATCTTGAATTTCAACAGTTTGGGAAAGAATTTCTCTACCAATTTCATCCTTCATACTTGACGATTTTATTGCCTAAAAGATTTTGAAGAAACCTTAACATTTGGAGGCTATAAATAAGGTATAAAGCAACAAGGATTCAAGATAGAGTACCTTCCTGACTTTTTTTTCTCCAATTTCGATTGAAGCTTTTTATTATTCTGTTTTTTTTGTAACTTTGTTATGCTTAAGTGGCGAACAAGCACATTCGTCGAGTAATAAAAATTCTGACAAAGCTAGATATCGTCCTCAGAGATTGGGACACAATTTTTCCTAGCTATTGTTATTTACTTGTTGATTTTATAAATGTAAATCAATAATGATTCAAAAGTCTAGTTTAAAAACTAAACTAATTACTCAACAAATTCTAGTGATTAAAAGTCTCTGTAATATTGATTCGATTATGGATTCACATAATTAAAGAATTGAGCTTTTAAGATTTATTAAAAGCAGTGGGCTAAAATTCGACATTTGAAAATACAACGTGTCACACCCTCTCCCCAGATCACCCTCTTAGACCTGGAAAAAGAGCGTGAGTTACATACATCATTTATATACATAAACATCTTTTAAATACACACAAATAGAGGTACACTATCATTTATACAACAATACTATTCTAATTTCAATGTTTCCCTCTCTATTATACGCCAGTCAACACAAAAATCCAATATTTACAACTAAGAGAGGATCCGCAGCAAGGATTTTGAGAGGGTAGGTCAAGCTCCTGGATACCGATCGCTACCTAGGGAGTAAGAAAACATTTAAAAGAAAACGTTAGACATACGTCTAGTGAGTGACAGGACGTAAAACATTTCCACTAAACCATGCTCGCCTAGCATAAATGGAATTCTTTATATAAAACATCCCATAACATAGGTATATAAACACTCTCCATCTCAAAACTTAGTTTACCAACGTTTATTCAACTGGAAACATAACTCATAAACATCGTTCTCATTTAAACATAGTATTCTTAAATCCTTAGTTGAGGTGGAGCAGACTCAACACTCTCAACGTCGTAATTTCATTACTGTCATGCATACATTCAGGACTAATACATATATATATATACATATTACAATTATATATTAACTATACCTATACATTTACTTAGGGTTGTCCTGATACGTCACCGAAGTCCTCATATATCAGGATCCCAACTATCTCGATACCGTCTCAATGTCCTTAGGTATCGCCATATATTCATCTCGATACCGTCTCCATGTCCTTAGGTATCGTTACATTTTTATCTCGTTACCGTCTCAATGTCCTTAGGCATCGTTACATATTTATCTCGATACCGTCTCAATGTCCTTAGGTATCGTTACGTAGAGTATTTATCATTTAACTAAACTGTGTTCAACGGTCAAATCTTATCGGCATATTCAAGAAACGAGGAACATAGAACATCTTGCAAATCATAAATATTAAGTTCATGAATCACAATACATCATACTTGAATAAACATTGCTCATTAATATATAAAGCATCTTGCTTAATTCAAGAATTTATAAAGCTTTGTTAAAAACATTTTGTCACTCACGGTTTGTAGTCAACTAGCTCACAACGGCTTGTAAGCTTCTCCCAACTCTATTCATCTTGAAAAGAGTAAGTCTCCTTAGGTTAGTTCTCAACATGCTTGTAGTCTTTGCCATAGCCACTTGCAAAACTAAACTCATGATGTTCATAATACTCCTTAGCAAGCATTGTCTAAACATAAGTATAATCACATCAGTTTTTGATTGATCATATCTTCCTCAATTCTTAACCAAATAAAATGAAATTTATGGCAAACTCTTCATTTTACAGTCCCCTACAATTTATCTTTAGAGTATAAGATCTAAAAACATATGGTTTATCCAGAATTTCCCTTATATCAGTAGCTACTCGAAAATTCTGTTTTGATCCTGCTCATAGTTTCCAGCATTTCAGCCATAATTCAAAAATTCGTAACTTACTCAATACTTAACCAAACAGAGTAAATTTTAGATCAAACTCTTCGTTTCATGATCCTCTACAACTCATCTGAAGACAAGAAAGCTTAAAATTCACTAGATTATTCGGAAATTACCTCAAACCAGTAAGTATTATCCTTCTCGATTCCTGCAGCTTCCCTTTATTCCACCTAAAAATTCATCCATATCCACTCATTTTCAGATTTCTCATCCTTCATAATAGTTGTTAGAAATTGAATTATCTAACTATCCTTACCAATTTCAGCTTCTAATTCTTCCTAGAAAGCTCAAACCGATTCAAAAACCAGAGATGTCCCCATTTTCGCGAGATTTCCCATCTACTGATTTCTACCTAAATATTCATCAATTTCCAACCACTTTCAGCTTAGGTAATCTTCACAAGAGTTGTAGAAAATTGTGTTAACTTACCAACCTCAAAATTTCAGCTCCAAAATCAAACTCTACAGCGTGAACTCGTCCAAACACTACTGATTGCTCGAACTTCTTCCTGCTTCAGACCAGAGTGATATTTCCTCCAATTTCTGCTTCCTCTCCGGCCAATAATCACCAGAAAACCCTCAATGCTCTCCTTCTTCGACCAGTTTGGGCTTAATCGGTGGCTTCTCTCTTTGAAGAAGAAGATAATCGGTGGCTTCTCTCTTTGAAGAAGAAGAAAAATGAAGAAAAAAATGAATTCTTCACCCATTTGTAGTAGTTATATCTATCAATATGTATGGTCTTGGACTATCAATAATGATTTTTCTTTAGAGTTGGGCTACTTGATCGATCCACTTACGTGTATTATGTCAATATTAATCACGACTGTTGGAATTATGGTTCTTATGTATAGTGACAATTATATGTCTCATGGTCAAGGATATTTGAGATTTTTTGCGTATATGAGTTTGTTCAATACGTCAATGTTGGGATTAGTTACTAGTTCGAATTTGATCCAAATTTATATTTTTTGGGAATTGGTTGGAATGTGTTCTTATCTATTAATAGGTTTTTGGTTCACTCGACCTACTGCGGCGAATGCTTGTCAAAAGGCATTTGTAACTAATCGCGTAGGGGATTTTGGTTTATTATTAGGGATTTTAGGTCTTTATTGGACAACGGGGAGTTTTGAATTTTGGGATTTATTTAAAATATTCAATAACTTGATTGATAATAATGAGGTGAATTTATCGGCAACCCTCTCAACAACTAAGAGATCCATTCGAGGAACACGGGGACTAGTTGAAGTAATGAGCCTCACAATAGTGTGAGGCTCATTACTTCAATTGAGATAATGAGAAATCATTTCGCCTTTTTAGTTGGAACTTTAGGCGGTTCGCGAAAAAAGATAGCGAAAAAAATTATTCCTAGAGTCGAGACTAAGAGGAATGTATAAACCAATGCTTCCATAGATTTGATTTCGGTTTACAATTATAGCTTCCAGTTCTAGTAAGATTTATAATATGAATACCTTTACGTTTTGCAGAGATATAAGGTGCCATTCTAGGATTCCATTTCCTAGTACCATGACCAAAATGAACTCCTGCTTCCATCATCTCTTCCAAATGGATGTTCCAATATCTTCTTGTCATTTCTCCACCCACTTCCTCTCTTTTTTCTTAGGAATTTTCATTCTTTTCTTAGCACCTTAATGTTACTTCTTGGCCTTTTTACTTGATCATAACAAATTGAAAGGCAATAAAAAATTTAGGGCTTACACAACGACTAAAACTTAACAAACTTAAAAGTATAAGAATTAAGAACTAAAATGGTATCTTTTTGGGAAATTGACAAAAATGACCTCCTCCTACTTTATTTTTTGAAAAATAGACACTTTTTGAAAAAACTATTTTTTTGACCCCTTGATGATGACATGATAAACTTTTTATGTACAATTACTCTTTTACCCTCACACCACTTAACAACTTCATTATACTTAATTCAACAACCAAATTCTCAACAAATTAATGCTCTTACCCACAAAATTAATTGTTTACTCAACAAATTAATTACTTTACCAACAAAATTAAATTAATTAATTTTCTAATGTTAATTACTTTTCTACCCTTTTCAACTTATTATATCCAACCAACATTTAATTATTTTGCTACCTCATCCCAACTTATTACATCCAACGACCCTTTTAACTACACACAACCACCAATTAAATATGTTAGAAAAAAAAATATACTCCCAAAATTCTCACAATTCAACAAATTTTCTCTACAACTCAAAACTTTCTTCACAAAACTTGTAGTCTATAACTTAGAGTTTTGATTTGTGAAAAATGTATGTATTTCATTCATTTAACATGTTTTTGTTTTGAATTGTGAAAATGTATGTATTTCATTCATTTAACATGTTTTTGTTTTGAATTGTGAAAAAGGTATGTATTTCATTCGTTTAATATGTTTTTGTATCAATAATTAATTTTAATGTTAGAATTCGTCCACTCGTTTTCGTTTTGAATTAGCTATGCATGCTAGTTTAAATCCCCACATGCAATTAGCTTTTGATTTTGATGTTTCTGGTGAATCTTTTTTGGTGGAAGAGATGTATCTTATAATAGTTGCAAAAAAGAAAATTAGTTAGACAAATATACAATTGACACATAAAAAAGGGAATTTCTGTAGACACTCGGTCGGGCTTCATAATAGAGAATCAGGCTCGACCAGGTCAGTCTAATTCGTGGATAATATTGGGCCACGTATAGCTTAGCCCAGCCAAGTCCCTACCGGGGGAAGCTAGGGTTGGCCTGGTATTGGGAGAGGTAAAGGTCCCCGTGGACCACCTGGCCAGGTCCTCACCAAGCTCCATATATTGAGTTTTGCCCGATGGATACTTGCTCAAGTATTTTACCATTTATAACGGTACTAATTTATGGCCCGATTCTACTCGAGCCAGGTTTGCAACCGTGTATGCTTTTATTATTATTATTATTATAAATTATATTCTCCTACCCACAAAATTAACAAATCAATTCTTTTATCCACAAAATTAAATTAATTAGTTTCTAATGTATAATTTAGAATAGTTAATTACTTTTCTACCTTTCCAACTCATTTCATCAAACTAACATTTAATTACTTTACTCATCCCAACTTATTGCATTCAACCAACCTTTTACCTACCATCAACCACCCATTAAATGTTTTAACAAAAAAAAAATAAAACATACACATAACACCCAAAATTCTCTCCACAACTCACCAAATTCACTCTACAACTCAAAGCTCTCTTCACAAAACTTGTAGTTTACAACTCAGAGTTTTGATTTATGAAGAAGATATGTATTTCATTCGTTTAACATGTTTTTGTATCGATGATTGCTTTTAATGTTAGAGTTCGTCCACTCGTTTTCTCTTTGAAAACTAATGTTGCTACTTTAAATCCTCATTGGTGGATCTTTGATGGATCTTTTTCGATGAGAGAGAAATGTATCTTATAATACAAAAAAAAATGTAGTTATAATAATATACAATTGCCACAAACAGTAGTTTTAAAAAATACCATGAAATAGGGGAAATTGTTTTTGAAAATATCCGGCCGAGCTTCATGACATAGGTATCAGGCCATAGATTAAAACCAAGAAAACGATTTTTAACACTTGAAGCCATCTCAGAACATCATTAAACAAAAACGCGAAATATTTTTTAAAATAATGTTAATTTAATAATATTTGACAAAAATAGGGTAGAAAGGAAAATAATTCCAAAAATAGGGTAGGGAAATCGTGTACCCGGTCCACGATTGATCGTGGACCGGGTACACGAGTAAGTAAGGAACTCGTGGATCCGGTCCACGAGTTCACTGCCACACATGCAGTCAAACCTGCCACACTGCCACACTGACCTGCCACCTGCCACTGCTTTGCTGACGATGCTGCCACCTGCAGAAAGTTTGCATGAAATCGTGGACCGGGTCCACGAGTTCAATAATCGTGGACCCGGTCCATGATTTTCCCCCTCTATTTCACCGAGAATAGCTTCTCGGCTGCTCACTCCTCTCTTCTCCTCTCTTCTTCTCCCAAATCGTGGTTACTGCCATCCGCCACCCTCCGCCGTCAAAGTCATCGGTTGTTGTCATCCTTCACCACTCTAGCACTGTGCCGCTGCCGTCATTGCTTGGTAATTATTATTTTTTTAACATAAACCTGTTTTAAAGTTTGTTTAGGTTAATATTCACTAGATATATATTGTGAAGCTTATTTGTTTATTAATATTGAATATTTATTTATTTTGTATAAAATTTAGTATTTTTTAACCGTTAGATTTGATTTTTGAACTTTGAGGATTGCATGATTTTGGATTTGAAAAGTTGGATTATTTTTTTGAAGTTTTATAATTTAGGCTGATATTAGGTTGTATCTTTATTTGTTTTTTGAAAAAAAAAATTTAAATATGTATTGGGCTGTATGTATAAGCTTGGACTGATGTTGGACTTGGGCTTAGTTATCAATTTGATATTGTATTTTTTTATTAACCTATTAAATTAGACTAATATATGTAAACGGTAACAGTTGTGAACATCTGATTAGATATGTCGTTGCGTCCTGAAGATTTAGTTGTTCTTGAACCTGGTAATGATGGGGATAGCGATATTGATTTAGAAATTGATGAATTATTTGGTGATGAAGAAAGTATTGAACAAGAAAATGAATTAGTACCGTCAGAGATGTTCACTCAAATAGATTGGGATGTTACTAATTCAATATGTGAACAAGGATCGACATTTGAGGAAAGGAATAGACATGTAGATAGTGCTAGTCTAGTACAAAAAGGAATGTTATTTGACACCAAAGAAGATCTGCAACTTGCTGTAAAAAAGTATTGCGTGACAAATCATTATCAAATTTCTGTAGTAGAATCGAATCAAGATATTTGGTATGTGAGGTGCAAACAGTGGAAGGAGGGTTGCGATTGGAGGTTACGTGCTTGTCGACGTAAAACTCATGGATTGTTTGAAATTACTAGACTTGAAGGGGAGCACTCATGTTTGTATTCAGAATTGACACAAAATCATTCACAACTTAATTCAAATTTCATGAGTGTTGAAATTCAAAATTTTGTGAGAGCTGATCTTGGTGTACCCGTTGCATTGCTCCAAGAAGCAATTAAAAAACAATATGGGTATAATGTCAATTATAGACGTGTGTGGCAAGCAAAGAGAAAAGCGTTGATTGCTGTGTTTGGTGACTGGGAGAAATCATACTCGGAACTTCCATATTGGTTGAGTGTTGTTGTACATTACAATCCTAGAACACGAGTTGATTGGCATTTTCTTCCATTCGATGTGTCTGGTACAACTATATTTGGTCGAGTTTTCTGGTCATTTGGTCCTGCAGTAGAAGGGTTCAAATATTGTAGGCCATTAATTCAGATTGATGGAACTCATCTATACGGAAAGTATAAAGGGAAATTATTAACTGCCTTATCGATTGATGCAAATGGGCATATATTTCCCCTTGCTTTTGTTATTGTTGAAAGGGAAAACTCTTCCAGTTGGTCATGGTTTCTATGGGCATTGCGCGAATATGTTACTGACCGAGATAGTATTTGCTTAATTTCTGATAGACATAAAGGCATTCTTGCTGCAATTATCAATGAGGAAATTGGCTGGAGTGAACCTAGAGCATACCATTGATATTGTCTTCGTCATGTTGCCAGTAATTTCAATACGAAATACAAATCGAAGCAATTGAAAGATTTGGTGTTTAAGGCAGGAAATCAACACCAAAAGTGCAAGTACATTAGGTGCATGAAACTGTTGAAGCAATTGAACCCCGAGTGTCTTGAATATTTTTTTGATATTGACTTGGAAAAATGGACACAATCACACGATAATGGATATCGTTATGGGTGGATGACAAGCAATGCCGCTGAATGTATGAACGGAGTGTTCAAAGGAGCTAGAATGTTACCGGTCACTTCTTTGGTTAGGCTAACATTCTACCGTACAATACTGTATTTTGAACGTCACAGGCAAGAGATAAGCGAAGCACTTGATCGTGGAGACGTATATACAGAATATGCCATGAAAAAGCTCAAAGGGTGGGAAAAACGAGCATCTGCACATACAGTGGTTGCGATTGATAGGGAAACCCAAACCTTTGAAGTACAAACTGACATAAGTATGGTTTCTCCCTACAAAGGGCAACATGTACAGGTGGTGAGCTTGACGGAAGACACATGTTCCTGTAACAAGTGGCAGTCATTCAAAATTCCATGCTCGCATGTAATTTCTATTTGCAATTACATGCGTCTGACGTACCTACCATTTATTGATGATTATTATAAATTGTCGCATTTCAAGCAATGTTATGAAGGTCGCTTCCATCCAATACAACACCCAGATTATTGGCCAGAATTATCATTTACAGATGTTCGTCCAAATGCGGACTTACTAAGAGAGCACGGTCGGCCAAAAAGTACAAACATTCATAATGAAATGGATTGGCGAGAGGCTAGCCAACAAATTAGATGTAAAATATGTAAAGGAGAGGGACATAACAAGCGTACTTGTCCACATCGTACATCAGGTGCTTCGTCTTCGGGTCATTGATGAATTTGTTATGTTATGAACCTTTCTAATTGTCTTTGTTATGTAGCGAATTTATTTTTTGGAATGGACATTGTATCTAATTTTATTTATACTCTAGTTTTATTTAGGACATTTGTACTCTAGTTTTATTTGTTTGAGTAATTGGAGTTGTTTTTTCTACTTGTAATTGACTTTGTTATGTAATAGAATTTATTTATGTAATAAAATTTATTTTTTCTACTTGTAATTGTGTTTCAGTGATTTCGCATCATGGATTCGGGTCCTTCTAATCCCATACAACTATATCAACAAAATTCTCATCGTTCACAATCAGTATGGGATAGTTCTTCTATTACAATTTTGAGCTGCCGAAGGAGGGAGGCAGTAGTTCAACGAACTATCCCATTCGATCCACGTATCATGCCATATGTACAACAGGCGGGTTTTATTGGGGTTGCACAAATTGGATTCATCCAACTAGATTGGCACCTAATTACTTCTTTAGTAGAGCGTTGACGACCAGAAACCCACACATTCCATATGCCTTGTGGCGAATGTACTATTACGTTACACGATGTTGCAGTTCAGTTTGGACTACCGGTGGACGGAAAACCTGTGACAGGATCCTTACAATATGATTGGAAACAAACTTGTGAGGATTTTTTGGGGGTTCGACCTATGGATTTGAAAGGCTCAAGGTTGAGTATTCCATGGTTAGCCTCCCAGTTTACAGAGTTGTCCCTCAATGCTGACGACATCAGCATACAAAGATACGCCCGAGCATATATTTTGCAACTGATTGGAGGATTTTTATTCGCTGACAAGTCAAACACTCTTGTCCACCTAATGTTTCTTCTACTACTAACAAATTTCGAGCAAGCTGGTAGATACTCGTGGGGTGGCGCCTGCCTTGCATGGCTTTATAGAGAACTATGCTGAGCTAGTAATGCACAGATTTTGGATTTTGGAAATAGCAGGATCACTGATACTGCTACAAGTATGGGCGCATGATCACTTTAACAATGTAGCACCACAAATCCAGTTACAGGCCCCAAATGCAGGTCCACTCAGTGCCAGGTATTAATTTATTTATATGTTCTTTTAATTATTATTTTATGTAATAAACTATTTAATTATATATTTTTTTAAAATTTTAGATGGAATGGTATTTTAGTTCCATCAGAACAGTCAGCGAGCATGCTCCTGGTATATCGACAGATATTTGACGGATTAATGCACAGTCAGGTAATAAATGAATATACAAATGAATATTACAGTTTTTCTTGTGTTTACTTATTATTATTTTTTTCAGATTAATTGGACGCCATACACACAAGCAATTATGGCATCCCTACCTGATTATTGTCATGATGGTCATGACATATGGTTGACCGTTAGTCCTCTTATATGTTTCCATATCGTAGAGTGGCATCAACCAGATCGTGTTCTACGACAGTTCAGTATGCGACAATTAGTCCCATCATTGTGTCAGACACTCCCAACACTACACCAGATTGATCTAAGAGGTAAGCACGATCAAGACTGGCGTCGGATTCACGCAGAATATATAACATTCTGGCGTGCACGTCGTAATCGTTGCGTACAGGGAGAAATAACAAATGGGTCAGCTGTATCAAACGACTACTTTCCCTGGTACGATTCAATCACGAGGCAATTTATCACCCCTAACGGTGCTTACTACTACTGCATGGTAAGAGTTTTGTCATCTTATATTTTTTATTTATATGATATGAACATTATTTAATACTAAAGTTTTTCACCATTCAGAATAATTTTGTCCACGATGTACATCAATATTCTGTACAACAAGATTTACTAGAGTTGACTACAATGTGGGATCAAAACTTGGTAAATGTACAAAATATTATTCAGCAAGACGAATCAATGTTGCTGACACTGATCAAAGACGTATTCGTCGTAGACGACAACGCCAACATGGTTCGTCGTAGAATTCTATTGCCGATAAACAGTAAAACTTTTCTACATTTGTAAATAGTTTGACACATTTTTTTTTTGTATTTGAAAACCATCCTTATTTTTATTATTTTAAATGAAATAACAATAATTAAAATAGTAATTAAAGAAGGAAAAAAAAACCTCTTCTCCCTCTTCTCTCTAACCTAGCCCCAACCCTGCTGGTTGTCGTAACTTTTTTTTTCCTCTCTCTCTCCATCTTCTTCCTGATCCTTCTACCTTATTAACATAATTTTCAATTAAGAAACAATCAGATTAATACTAGTGCCGACGACTGGAATGGTGGCCAAATTCACCATGACCACGACAAACCCATATGAATTTGAAATCACAAGATTTATAACCGACCCAAATGAAATCAGATTTATCACCAACCCAAATGAAATCCATAGATTGTTCAAACAACCCCTCAGTAACATTGTCGATTG
This sequence comes from Lagenaria siceraria, assembly GCA_002890555.2. Taxonomy (NCBI): domain Eukaryota; kingdom Viridiplantae; phylum Streptophyta; class Magnoliopsida; order Cucurbitales; family Cucurbitaceae; genus Lagenaria; species Lagenaria siceraria. Next base: position 7,522,131 of record CM016486.1, read on the forward strand.
CCTCTAAAAGAAAACGACTAAACTTTAGTAACTTTGATGAAAAATGTGGTGTGGCTGAAGCAAAACGGCTCCGGTAGAGAGAAAAATGATGAGGAATGTTTTTGTTTTTCTTTTAGTTTCCATTTTTCCTTCCTTAGCTTTTATGAAAGGGCTTTTTCAAATATATAAAAATGAGCCAAATTATTTATAAATATAGAAATTTTTTACAATCTATTAAGATAGAATTGAGCGGTAGAAAGGAATTTTTTCATATTTGTAAATAGTTTGATATTTTTCCTGTTTACAGTAATTTCCCTTTAGTTTAAATTATAGAAAATTTTCCTACTCAAATTAGCTCTTTAGGGTTTAGTTTGACCATTGCTTTTTAATTGAAAAAGGTTTTCTTTTCCTTTAATTTCTATTTTAATTAATTATTGTCATTTCATTTAAAATAATAAAAATAATCTAATTAATAGGAAGAGAGACATTTTAAACCTATTATTCATAACTAAGGGACTAAAATGACTAAATTAAAAATAGAGGGAGGAAATGCACCTATTTCTTAAAATTAACGGGCTAAAAAGATACTTTTCCCTCTCATTTTCAATAGTAATATTACGTAACATGCACAATAAACTTGGATAACAAGGCATGATCAAAGATCATGCCCTAAATTATTTAATTTATTTATTAGTTCATTAACATGCATTGTTGATATTAAACCTTTCACTCTTTTCTAACTTTGTTGTTTTAGTTAGCCTCCCTTCACTATATGGTCTCTGTCCTCTGATGTTTCCTCTAGGATCATAGTTGCAAGTGATGAATGTACCTCCACTTTTACATCTTACTTTCCCACATCCAATTCTCACAGAGTTCTTCCATACAACTTGAGTGTAGTAGCCACACATCTTTCCAGGAAGACATGAATTAGTATCGTAGTTGTAGAATTGCTTCTCATTCACCCATAAACGAACTGCGGTGGTGCCTGCCATGTTGCTGCTGCCCCATGCAATATTTTCCCCGTAAGGTCCGCCAGAATGCACCAATGGACAGGCCCGACTCCGACTTTGGCACGAGCAGCGTTGTGGGCATCCACGAAGTCTTGAATTGAGTCTTGGGCAGAAGAGTAGGGAAGCATGGTGAAGCTGATTGCAGAGAGAATAAGAGAAAGGGAGATGAGTTTAAAAAGATCCATTTTGGGTTTGGACTTGAAAAATGCTTGACGGCCATGGTTCTTTATATATATGCAATTTTCTATGTACTTGTTTTTAGTACAACTATTTGTGGACATGGAGATTTCAATTTTGACTCACGAACCACAAGTCATTTGTCCTAAAATATTGGTTACACCTTCAATTAAAAGTCATTTAAATTATAAGGTGTGAGAGTAAGATACCATTTTTTAAAATATATATACTCGTCTCTTTTGATAACATTTTTTTTAAAGGATCCACATAATGTTAAGCGCATAGGATTAGATAGATCAAAAATCTTTCTAAAAGTTGAGCAACTAAAGGGAGAGAGTAAAAAAATAATATTATACACATAAATGAAGAAGAATTTAATAAGATGTTTTTATAATCAACATTATTGCTATGATGTAGAATAGATAAACTAAACTTTGGAAGTTTGAGAAATTGATAAGGGAGAATCCACTCTTATTCTATAAGTCAATAAAGACAAATTATTTAATAAGCTCGTCAAAATGTGATTGTCTCGTAATATTTATTGAATGTAAATAAAAAAAATTACAGAGCTAATTAAGCTCTTAGGACAGGTACCAAACCAATTGTGGCATAACTTGATAGAGAGTATCATATGACTTGGCTTCCTTGTCATTTTGTACTTTTCGGTTGCTAGTGTTTGAGAGTCATTTCATCCTAGGCACTCTATGATTAAGGAGAATATTCCAAGACACTCTTTCATAGTTTGACTTGTTGTGCGAGGTAAGTTACAAATGCGAGATTGTATTAGTCGTTGGTGTTCTAGTGTCCCTAGTGCTTGTATTCTTTACAATGGTGTGGTTGAATCTCGAGACCATTTATTCTTTGATTGTCTCTTTATTCAGACTATTTGAGGGATGTACTAATGCAAGTGGATGCTCGCATAAGATCTTTCAGTGGGGGATAAAGTTGCATTGGATTTATCATTTTAGTGCAAGCAATCTTTTGTGGCGAAAAGTTTGGAGAGTAGTTTGGTGTGCTATCATCTACAATATAATTTAGAAGGAGTGTAACCTTCGAGTCCATGGTGCTACCTTACAACCACCGTAAGTGATTTGTTAGATTGTTTGATCTGATGCGTTTCTCCATTGTTTGGATTCCAGTAGGTTCTTCCTCTTAGGATTTATTTCCTTTAAGTTATTTTTTTGAGTGAATTTGATTGTACTCTTTGTCTTCATTTTATAATTCTTGTGGTTGTATTTTGTTTATACCTTGACCTTAGGCTGTGAGATCTCTTTCTCCTTATTGCAATTCAGTACCTTTTGCAAATAATAATAATAATAAATAAAAAGATCTATATGTTCCGATTAGTTGTTGGGAATGACTTACAACCACTTGAGTCTATGACTCATAGTAAGTCTTACATGAGAGAGACTTTAATTGCCCTACATTGGAAGATTTGTGATAGTTGTGAAGAGAGTATATATAGAAGAACTTTTTAAACAACTTGAAGTGAATAAAGTTGTAGTAGTTAAGTCTTTTCCCTATATGCATGACACCATCACCTGGGTTTGGGTAATTGTGCTCGCATGAAAAAAAATACTTTTATTTATTATTTCTTTTAATTTTTTTTTGTATGTTATAGCTTCAATTTTGGATCTAAAAGTGTTGGTTTAATTTCAAATTAAAAAAAAACACGTGTCATTATTCTAGCTCTGAAAAACTTAATTGCATTTAGTTTTTCAGATTTGAAACGTTTTGGTTTGGCTATCTCTTCTTCTATTGTTCAAAAACACTAGTGGTTCTTTCAAATTGGTACGGGCTTTTCATCATCTTCTTCCCTCAATTTTCATCCTGATTTTGAACATCTATTCTTTCTTGATTCTAACCTGTCTCTAATGAGTGCGTGTTCGAGATGAGTATTGTGTTAACCTTGGAGAGCAACCATCGTACACGATTGGCAGCGAGGTTGTGCCAAATTTGCTTTCAAGGCAATGATGTTCCACGACACAACGATTCAGTTATGATATTATCGACGTATAATAACAATAGTTATACTAATATAAATTCAAGGTACTTATTATGGAATCAACAATCAAAGATCAACAAGAAAACATAAATAGTAGAGAATTGATGCATAAATTTACATGGTTCACTAACAGTATGTTAGTTTCATCCACGAGCAGAGGAAGAGAACAATTTATTATTAGAGTGAAAATATCAAATTATAGATTCAAAAAGCACTTTTAAAGTTAAAGAGTTTATATAGTACACTCTTTTAAACCCTAAAGTCGAAATCGTAAATATTGTCTCTCAAATAATTTGGATATTGAAATCTGTCAGCTGCATCATACCGACTTGATCCAACAATGTCTCGTCAATGAGAGTTAAGTCTATAGTGCACTCTCCAAATACACTCAAATATATCGGGTTCATATCTCTTCGAAAAAGGTACCCTTCACTTGTGACAATTTCGGGTCATATATCGCTAATTACAAAATTAAATCTGTCAAATTGCATTGAAATGGATACAATGCCATAACATTGAATAAGACATAATTTGGTAAAGTTTTGTTTGCAAAATCAAGGGGGAGAATATGCCAAAAGGTTGGTTTTTCTTGTGAAAAAGCAAGCAAATGGGCAATCCTAGTTAAAGCCGCAGCTAGCAAAATAAAGAAAGAAGGATTTTCTTTTCTTTTCTTTTTTTTTTTTTTAAAAAAAAACCTTCGGGCATAGTAATTTCAACTACTCTTCTTGTAGGGCTTTCATAGGTTAATTTAGAGATAATATTTTAATTAAATACCCATAATGTTATAGGTTACATATTTCTATTAATCCGCCCATTAACCCTTCAATTATGACAATGAGTTACAACATTTGAATTTTATAGATCTTCTAACGTAAACATTGTAAATCTCATAAATAACTGTTTGTATAGAGTCTATGAAAGACATATAATTGAGGATAGTACGTTTTCATTTTATTCTTCCTTTCTCTACTCTATACTCTTATCTACAATCTGTTTGAATTGTAAATATTATTTTCAGAAGTATGAATATTGAACGCCAAAAATTTAAATGCCCTAAAATGGTAAATATATGTGTTTTTGATATGCATGTCAAAAAATTAAATATCTATTTATATTGTTGTTTTGTTAGATTTTAAATAATATGTGAATTAATTCAAATTTAAAAATTGTGAGAAAAATTGTCAAAATTCAAAACCACACTAAATACATACATACATAAATAAATAAATAAATAAATAAATAAATATATATATAAAACTATCGTCTACAAAAATTATAGAATTATCTTTGTCTATAGTAGACGTTTGGCATGCAAAGAGGACTAGGATTCGGAATCTGGAGTCGACAATTGATGGTTCCGATATTTTCCTGCAACCTGAAAATGTCACCCAACATAGAATTGCTCCAAGCTACGCATGCTTAACTATGAAGTTCCTATAATTGATCCATTGAAAAAGAAGGTGCACCTTATTGGTATAGGTAACTTTCATTTTTTTAAGCCTTTCTTAACCATATTTTCATATCCTCAGGATCCCTCTCATTCGGATGTGATCTCGATTCATTCATGTCCCCCTCCTAAACTCGGGTTGTTACATTATTCAATTACACACATATTTTCTCCAATTTTCAACACTCATTTGAGATGTAAAATTAAAAACTTCACATATATTTTTATAATTTCAATTTTCAACATGTAACAATTGTGTACCTGAAGTAGACAAAATACTAAATTTAATATAATCAACAAACTTACAACATACTTCGCATTTATGGAATGTATGATTGGAACATGTAAAAAAAATAAGTATGTCATCAACCGATCTAGGTTTTTTTTTTTTTTTGCATGACATCTTATGCCAAATTGTAGGTTAGGGTTTATTATACATGTATGTTTGGTTGGTTTAGAGCATTATTGTATATGCTACTATTCATAAAAACGACAAGGAATTACGATAAGTAGGAAATTCATCAAGGGGTAAGCAATTTCTTCTTCCCTTTAAGTTTTTCTTCTAGAATTGCATGTTGGTTTATCCTGTTCCTTTTGTTTTCTCCGTTTCATTAAAATTGATAATCGCTTCTGTTGGGAATTCAATTCCTTCAATTGGTATCAGAGCCCAAATCGTGGTTTTAATTTTCAATTTGAGCTAAAATTACAGAGAAAAGGTGGGTGTTTTCAAGTATTTTGAATGTTGGTTTGCAATTGGATAATTTCGAGTTTTAACACTTAGATTTACTGCTTTAATGTGATTAAAGTTATAAGGGCCCGATGTTTTGGGCACTTAAATACTGCTATCGAGTTTTTAAGTTTGTGTCATTCGGGTTTCAAGAGTTGCTGAAGTGTTTGGTAGCTTTTGGAGCAAGATCTGGTTGTATTTCGAAGTAGAGGACAACATTCTGTGCTGGAGCGTAACGCACACCGTTGTGACGCTGTGCATTATGCTCTAGCACAGTAGCCGCAGCGTTGCAACGCTGCTTGGAGCGCAGTACTACGCTGCGACTGCGAGGCCAAAAGCGTCACTACGCTCTTTGGGCGTCGCGACGCTCGAGTGTTTTTCCAGTAGTTGATCCACTCTGTGGCAGATCGTGGGATCGAGCTTCCTTCGTGATTTTTGGCAGTTTATTCTATATTTTCTTTATTTTAATTAATTAAATTGATATAATTTGATTATATTGATTTAATTAATTATTTTTTTAGGGTGCCAAAATTTCGGTCCAATTTGCTGTTTAATTTAATTTTCCATATGATGTATGATTAAATTTTCTTTTAATATATGCTGCATAATGTATGTCATATAGTTTAAAAATCTCACCTTTGGATAAACATTATTCATGCATCATATTTAATATAACAATTATATTATATAGTTGTGTGAATATTAAACATGCTCATGCATTTTAATATAAGGGTTATATTTGAATGCATGTTTATTTTAATTTCATTAACTTAATATAATTGTTATATTTTCTTAATGAAAGCATGCTCATGCATCAAGTTTATAGTGGTTATAATACATGATGACATGACTATATAGTATGCATGTATTATTTCTATTATAAGTGTTATAATATAAATGCATGTATATTATATGGCGTTCATTAATGTCCTAATATAGGTGTTATATTTTGTATGTTTAATGAAAATGAAAATGCATTGAGCATGACATTACTTAGAAATAGAAATGTTATAGTTGAATGAATGTCATTAGATGCATGTGATAGGTTTTAATTATTCATTAGCTTTATAAATGTTATAATTTCTAATGAATTATAATTAAAATCTATAATAAAGAATTGCATGCAAATATAGGTCAGTTCGATTTTAAATAGTTTAAAATTGATTGAGATAGACTTATGTGGATAATATTTTCTAATTGATTAGAAATAAGTTTATCTTTTAATTTTTTTAATAGGATTAAATAGATTAATTAAATGATTAAATTTATAAAATAATTGTCCATAAAGGACATTTGTCTAAGAAAGGTTCTGTCTAGGCATGGGGTTTTTAAGCTGATGGAACGGAACACACCTACCTGGGAATCTACCTGAAAGGTGAATTGGACAAATATTTTATAAGTATACAATAAATGATTCAATTTAATTAAAGAGTTTAATAAATTGAATCATATATTGTTAAACTATCCAATATAAGAGTTATATTGAACTAATTTAATGATGGAGTTAGTAAAAATTGTTTAGCCAAATTTTTCCTAAGTTATAAACCCTAGGTTTAGAACATTTAGTGAGAGGAAAATAATATATATGATACGTCAATTTTATTTTACGTTTCTCCTTATAAGTTCACATCATGAGATCTATGCTCGGCCTTGAGGCACCTTTGCTTGTGACCCCTTATGGATGGTGTTTGCATAGATCAATACCAAGGTGAATGGAGAGAGTGTTTATAGTAAGTGAGAGAGGGACGTGTGACAACACTTCCCACGATCTCTTTCATTAGTTTGGAGTTAGGTTTCATGTTAGGCCTCGAGGCACCTTTGCTTGTGTCCCTCTATGAAAGGTGTTTGTATGAAATCTAACTCAAAAACTGCATTAATAGATAGAATTGCTTTAGTTTTTGCCGCAATCGGTTTTTTCCTACGGTTGGCTTATAGGGGTGGAACTCTAGGATCTAAAATGAAAGATTACACTTACAAGAAACTATTAAAGTTTTTAATAATTTCTTGACCAAACAATGGTGACTAATTGTTATAGGAATAAGAGTTATTCTGGGGTAACACTTGGTTGAGAATGTCTCAATTCAGTGAAGGAATAATTGACTATCTTACTGTGACTTTTGTCCTAAATCACTAAAGCATCATTGAAAAATTACATGTCACATAGAGTACATTATTTTTTGCAAAATTATGATTGGTTTAAAAGGGTCTTTTACGAAAAACTAATATAAATAATTTGTATTTTTTTCAGCAAAATGACTAGTGCTACTCTTAATTTACTTTTTGCTGATAAATTAACTAGTGAAAACTACACTAGTTGGAAGAATACTATCAACACTGTGCTAATCATTGATGATCTGATGTTCATTTTAGTTGAGGAGAGTCCTCAAGTCCCTACAACCAATGCAGTCCCAAATGTTTTGGAGGCATATGAACGATGGGTCAGGGCAAACGAAAAGGCTCGAGCATATATCTTGGCAAGCTTATCTGAAGTTTCAGCTAAGAAGCATGAGCCCATGCTCACTGCCCGTGAGATCATAGATTCTCTGAGGGAAATGTTTGGACAACTGTCCACACAACTCAAGCATGACGCTCTCAAATTCATCTTCAATGCCCGTATGCAAGAAGGGGCATCTGTTCGTGAACATAAACATGATGGTCCACTTCAACGTGGGGGAGATGAACGAGTCTACCATTGATGAAGCCAGTCAGGCAAGCTTCATCCTGGAAACTTTACCTGAAAGTTTCCTACAGTTCTGTAGTAATGTTGTTATGAACAGGATTAACTACAACTTGACCACCTTGCTCAATGGGCTGTAGACTTATCAATCCTTAATGAAAGTCAAGGAACAGAAGGGAGAAGCAAATGTTGTTTCCTCCTCCAAAAAGTTGCATAGAGGTTTGACCTTTGGAACTGAGTCTGCACCTTCTTCCTCCGGCACCAAAATGTGAAAGAAGAAGAAGGGAGGTCAAGGGAAAGCTAATCCTGCTGCTACCTAGAAGGGCAAGAAAGCCAAGGCTGCAAAGGGAATATGTTTCCATTACAACCAGAAGGGACATTGGAAGAGAAACTGTCCCAAGTATTTGGCAGAAAAGAAGAAAGTCAAACAAGGTAAATATGATTTACTAGTTTTGGAGACTTATTTAGTGGAGAATGATAATTCAACCTGGATAATTGATTCAGGCGCCACCAATCATGTGTGTTCTTCATTTTAGGAAATTAGTTCCTGGCAACAACTCCTGGCTGGGGAGATGACGATGTGAGTTGGAACAGGGCACGTTGTCTCAACAGTGATAGTGGGAGGACTTAGATTATTTTTACATAAATCATATTTGTTAGTAGATAATGTATATGTTGTTCCTAGTTTAAAGAGAAACTTGATTTCTGTTAAATGTTTGCTTGAACAGAACTACTCTATTTCTTTCAATGTAGATAAAATGTTTATTTACAAGAATGATGTTCTTATTTGATCTGCAAACTTAGAAAGTAATCTATACGTGTTAAGACCATTAGCATATAAAGCACTCCTTAACACTGAAATGTTTAAAACTGCAGTAACTCAAAATAAAAGACAAAAATATTCTCCTGAAGAAAATGCTCATCTTTGGCAACTAAGATTAGGTCACATAAATCTCAATAGGATTGAGAGGCTTGTTAAGAATGGACTTTTAAGCCAGTTAGAAGAAACTTCTTTACCAGTTTGTGAGTCATGTCTTGAAGGCAAAATGACTAAAAGTTTTTTTACCGGAAAAGGTCATAGAGCCAAAGAATCCTTGGAACTTATACATTAAGACCTTTGTGGTCTTATGAATATTAAAGCTAGAGAAGGGTTTGAATATTTCATCTCTTTTATATATGATTATTCAAGATATGAGCATTTATACCTAATGCAACATAAGTCTAAAGCTCTTGAAAAGTTCAAGGAGTATAAGGCTAAAGTTGAGAATACATTAGGTAAAACCATTAAAACATTTCAATCTGATCGAGGTGGAGAGTATATGGATTTAAAATTCCAAGACTACATCCCAACTCTTAATGCTTGGTACACCTCAACAAAATGGTGTATCAGAAAGGAGAAATTGAACCTTGTTGAACATGATTCGGTCTATGATGAGTTAGCTCATTTACCTGATTTTTTTTGGGGTTATGCATGCTGTTTACATTTTGATTTGTGTTCCTTTCAAAAGTGTTTCTGAAACACCTTTGGAATTATGGAATGGTCGTAAAGGTAGTTTACGTCATTTCAGAGTTTGGGGTTGCCCAGCACACGTGCTTGAGGCAAATCCTAAAAAGTTGGAACCACGTTCGAGATTATGCCTATTTGTAGGTTATCCCAAGGAAACGAGAGGTGATTACTTCTATAATCCTAAAAATAATAAAGTGTTTGCGTTGACAAACGCTACATTTTTAGAAGAAAACCACATCAGGGAGCACAAACCGTGCACTAAGATAGTATTAAATGAACTTTCCAACAAAACTACTGAACCTTCAACAAGAGTTGTTGAAGAGCCAAGTACATCAACAAGAGTTGTTGATAGTTCATCTAACAAGTCACATAAACCTCAACCGTTGAGGGAACCTCGGTGTAGTGGGAGGGTTGCGAACCCGCTTGTTCATTATATGGGTTTAACTGAAACCCTAACTGTCATATTAGATGGCGAAATTGAGAATCCATTGTCTTATAAGAAAGCAATAGAAGATGTGGAACAGGATGAATGAATCAAAACTATGGATCTCGAAATGGAGTCTATGTACTTCGATTCAGTTTGGGATCTTGTGGATTTACAAGAGGATAAAAGATGTTGATGGTAAGGTGCAAACCTCTAAAGCTAGACTAGTGGCAAAGGATTATACCCAGGTTAAGGGAGTTGACTGTGAGGAGACTTTCTCACCTACTGCCATGTTAAAGTTTATCAGGATACTCCTGTCCATTGCCACATATTATGACTATGAGATATGAAAAATGGACGTTAAAATTGCCTTTTTCAATGACAATCTTGAGGAGACCATCTATGGTCTCTATGCAACAACCTGGGGGATTCATAACCCAAGGTCAGGAGTAAAAAGTTTGCAAGCTTAATCGGTCCATTTATGGACTAGAACAAGCTTTTCGATCTTGGAATATAAGATTTGATACAATGATCAAATCTTATGACTTTGATCAAAATGTTGATGAGCCTTATGTTTACAAGATAATCATCAACAGTTTAGTAGCTTTCTTAGTGTTATATGTAAATGATATCCTACTCATTCAGAATCATGTAGGTTTACTGTCTAACATAAAATAATGGCTGACGACCCAATTCCAAATGAAATATTTGGGAGAGATGCAACTTGTTCTTGGTATTCATATCTTTCCAGATTGAAAGAATAAATCGTTGGCCTTGTCTCAGGCATCTTATATTGACAAAATGCTTGTCAAATATTTGATGTAGAACTCCAAGAGAGGTTTAGTGCCTTTCAGGCACAAAGTTGCTCTATTTAAGAAATAGTGTCCTAAGACACCTCAAGAAATTAAGGAAATGAGACGGATCCCCTATGCATCAACTGTTGCTAGCTTGATATATGCGATGTTATGTACTAGACCTGATATCTGTTATGCAGTGGGGATAGTCAGCATATATCAATCTAATCCAAGATTAGATCATTGGATTGCCGTTAAAACGATCCTCAAGTATCTTCAGAGAATGAGAGACTACATGCTCGTGTATGGTGCTAAGAATTTGATCCTTGCTAGATACACTGACTATGATTTTCAAACTGATAAGGATTCTAGGAAATCCACTTCAGGATCGGTCTTTACTCTTAACGGAGGAGTTGTAGTGTGGAGAAGCACAAAGCAAGGTTGCATAGACTCTACCATGGAGGCAGAGTATGTAGCGGCTTGTGAAGCTGCCAAGGAGGCTTTATGGCTTAGGAAATTCTTGACTGATCTGGAAGTTGTTCTAGATATGTCATTGCCCATCACACTTTATTGTGATAATAGTGGTGTTGTGGCGAATTCAAGGGAGCCTCGAAGCCACAAATGTGGAAAGCACATAGAGCACAAGTATCATTTAATCCAGGAAATTGTGCATCGAGGAAATGTGACTGTCACGAAGATCGCTTCGGAGCACAATGTTACTGATCCGTTTAGAAAGGCTCTCACGGCTAAAGTGTTTGAGGGTCACCTAGAGAGTCTGGGTCTACGTGACATTCCACATTTAGTCTAAGGCAAGTGGAAAGATTTACTGGGTTTTGGGCTCTAGTCTATTATTTTGTGTACTGTATTTTATTTTACATTGTACATCCTACTAGCTTTAGGACAAGCGAGAGATTGTTGGGGTTGATGCCCTAAATCTCGTGGTCTTGTAATTTATGAAATTGTATTGTACAAACCAAATTATTTATTTAATAAAATAGCAGTTATTTTATTTGATATTTAGTTGCATTAACCCAAAACTAATAAAATAAGATCCTAGGTTATTAGTATTAACTTAAACACGTATGTAGAGACATACAAGTGGATCGTGTTTAAGTGATAACCTAAAAAATTTGTAGTAGATGGATAAGGTTGGGAACCTTATCCTGGTAACACCACGGATACAACCTACTTTGTGATTAATACAAGTGTTGTAAAGTGTCACAAACGTTTAGATCCTAAATGTTCATGTGGAGACATGTGAGTGGGAGTATCCTCTATATGTGAGACATATATAAGACCGGACCGTGAAATTATTAGTCTCTAGTATTAAAACCGTTGCTTAATGAGACTTACATTTCACTAGGATGATCATAGGTGACTCGACCTTAATCCTGATTCAGTTGTGAACTCCTGCCTGTGAGGGCAATTCTTTGATTTGTATGGGTTGAGAGTGGCCAGTTTCGTCGACTTAATAAGCCTACCACTTTGGGGATTTATTCGAGCAGGCATCTAGGAACTCAACTGTACAAGAAGGAGTTCACATCTTATGAGTTGCTCCTTTAAGAGTTAATACCAGGTCTTGAACAATGAGGCGCCTCACCCTCTCACTGGCTAGAGAGGGGTCTAGCTCATAGTTGGACTATGACTAAATTGTTCATTAGAGGGATCAGTGGTGCTTAAGGAGTTAGAGGTATCACAGGAGTAAAATGGTAATTTGACCCAGCTGTTGTTACGAGTAATTTGTGAAGGGTCGACTTACTGTTGATTGATTATATCCATGGATATAGAAATATATCTACAGTAAGAAGAGTGCAGTTGTTGGTCTTTAGTGGAGTGACCGACAATTAATAAATGTTGATTAATTTAATTAAAGAGTTTAATTAATTAATCTCATATCGTTGGAGCTTCAAACTGATAGGTCCATTAGGTCCACTTGCTAGCTCATATAGGTTAAGATGACGGTATGCTGTCTTGGTTTAATTTGAATTGTTCAAATTCAGTTAAAGAATTAATTGTATGAGATACAATTAAAGAATGTATAATGATACATTATAATATAAAGCTAATTTTTGTATGAGATGCAAAATTAAACTTTATAATATGTGAGAGAAATATATTTGAATGAGATTCAAATATTAATTATATGAATTAGATTCATATAGAAACTATAGGTTAAAATTAATACGAATATGATTCATATTAAGCTATAGGTTATGTGAGAGATATTAGTTAATTGTTAATTAATCTATTATATATATATATATATATATATTAAATTAGATTTAATATATTTATATTTATTAAGTCAATTTTAATTATTAATTTAACTCCCTCCCACTCTCTCACAAAAAGAGGAATTGAAGAAGATAAAAGGATGCTTCTCAGAGAAATTTTTCTTATCGTTTTTTTATTCTCTCACAAATTTTTCCTTTCCAAGTTCATTGAAATCCACGTATCAAAGACTTGATAACCTTGAGAATAGTAATTTCTCACTGGTGGTGTTGTCCCTATTTGCTCTTGTTTGCTATGTTCGTGATCACAAAAGGAATTACGATAAGTAGGAAATTCATCAAGGGTAAGCAATTTATTCTTCCCTTTAAGTTTTTCTTCTAGAATTGCATGCTGGTTTATCCTATTCCTTTTGTTTTCTCTGTTTCATTAAAATTCATAATTGAGTTATCAAAATCACAACGTGATAAATCGCTTCCGCTGGGAATTCAATTCCTTAAGTTGCAATTTAGAAGGGAGTTCTCAAGACTTAGGGGAACCTAAGTTCTCACGTGAAGGGAATTCACTGAGTCACGAGAAAGATAATCAGACTGAGAGAGAGTCTCACATGTTATTGGAAGCCGAAGCATTCATCACTAATATTGCCACACTTAAGGGGAGCCTAAGTACCATTGAGAGGGAGTCGCACATCTAGGGGGAGTCTAGGTGTATTCCAAGTTAAGCTCTGCAAGAGTCACTGTAGAAGTGGTTGCTTTACAGATAAGTACTTTGTTGTAAACGTTTAACTCATTCAATATTAGTGGATTATCTTTCTGGGCACACCGCCCCTAGACGTAGGTGGTTTATCGTCGAACTGGATTACCAACTTCTATGTGCAATTACTCTTTTACTTGTTGTTTTCCCAATTTTTACAGTGTATGTTAATGATTTTCGTTTAACATCCATGGTTTGAATGGTGAGGTAGCTTATCACTTTTTTAGAAAGAAATATAAAAAAGTCTTATTGGGACTTGAACCCAAAACCAGGGCATTTAAAGATGTTTGGGGCATAGTTTAATTAAAATAGACAGATAACAGAAGAAACTACTTTTGACCCCATTTTTAGAAACATTTCTCAAATTTTAGAAAAAGTCAGTTTCCTAAAAAATAAGAAACAGAAATAGAAAACAGTAAACGAGAACGTTATCAAATGGGCCTATAAGGACTGTTTCTCATTCTCTCTCTTTTATCTTACAATTTTTGGTTTAAATACTCTGTTGCTCTTTAATTCCACAAGTCCGTTTATAAGCTTTCTCTGTTTTTGGAGCTTTTTGTTTTACAATTTATATATATCTAACATTTTTGAAAATATGACTTAAGAGTTAGAGTAAGCGCATTTGGCATAATTTCTGTATTATATAAAGCCTTAATGCCTGCAATATCATCAGGATGCAAACCCTTGGAAGCTCCTTCGGAGATTAATGGCCACATGATAGCCCCTTCAATGGAGCTGTGTTGAAGGCCGAGAAGGTGTCCAATCTCATGCAATGCCACTGTCTCCAAATCGAACGAACCAGAAACAACACCGGCGGCCCAAGACTCATCGGCGTCGAGATGAAACCGACCGTCCGACGGCATAAAAGAATGGGCTATCACTCCTCCAACACCATCGAATGGAGACCCATCTCCATGATCACCACTTACAAACCCTATGTTTATGTCTGCAGTTTGGTTGTCCAAAGCTTGCGAGAAGGTGAAGTGAGAGTTTGCAGCCCAAGTAGCAAAAGCTCGAGAAATCGGACTTTTCTTTTCTGGGGGAGTTCCTCGAACGAACCCTGTTAAGAATATGAATAAATGATTATCTCAGTTGAAATATTGATATAATTAAATTTAATAAAAAAAAACTTTTTTCATTTATAGGTTTTGGGTTTAAGTTTCCATTTACTTCTTGAATTTCAAAATATACGTTTAGTTTGAGTTTTATTTCAATTTAGTCATAGATTTAAAGATTTATATTTTTAAACTCAATTTTTCACTATATATGCTTCCTTAGTGTTAATGTCTATTTAAAAAAAAATTATAGTTAATTAAGTTTCACCATTTTTCATCACTAATTACTTTTAAAATTTCACTTAATAATTATTTTAAATTAATTAATAAACATTAACGCCAAATATTGTAAATAAAAGTTTATAAAAAATTGAAGTTAAAAATGTAAATTTTAAAACTTAGTAATCAAATTTTAAACAAAACTCAAATCTCAAGGATAAAATTGTAACATTTTTAAATCTAAAGACTAAATTGAACTCAAATTCAAAATTTAAGGACTAAATGTATAACATTTTGAAACCTAGAAACCAAATAGAAACTTGAACCAAAACCTTTAGACCAAAAAAGTATTTTTACTTTAAATTTTACTATAATCTATCCATTTAAGTTTTTGAGTTGATTAGATTTAACATATATCAAAGCAGCAACAGGTTTTGTGTTCATAACGTTATTATTATTCAATTTTCATTTGAATCAATATTGACAATGGTTGATAACTTACCATAATTGAGGTGAGATTTAGTAGTAGGCCACCTAGGATTTCCTTCAAAGAAAGCATAGTGAGAAACCATATGAAAATGGCCCATTTCATATCCAAGTTGATTGCTTTTCTTGCTTGATCTCATCCAACTATTGCCATGGATGATATCTGCAACTCCGCATCGAGGCTTTGACATTTGTGCTAGCGTCAAAACATCAAGAGTCCCTGTGACTTTAAGATTGTAATTCTCTTGGAACGTTTTAATGGCGGACTCTAACAACTGGTCGAACTCGTCGTCTTTATTACTTTCCGAATGAACCTGAGCATAGTTCAAGTAGCCAAATTGTTGAAGGTATTTCTTCAGCTGGTGGATACCTTCCACTTTGTCACCCTTATGGGATCCACGAAGTTGGTTTAGAAACACAAATTGTGATGGTAATTTTCCATGAGAATGAGCAGAGTTTGGCTGAGAAGATGATATTAAAGGGATGAAGGTTGTAAGAAAAAGGAGAAGAATGAAAGCTGTGAAGAATGATAATTCTTCCAATGCCATAACCCAACTTCTCCCAATAATTGTTGGCTGTAATGGTTATTAGAAAATTTGGTGGGGGTTGACGAAAAGTTGTGGCCTTGCCTTAGTTATAGTTCTTTTTTGGGAAGAAAGAGACAATGGGAAATATTGAAAATGAAGATTAATGTCTTGGTAACTATTTGAGCCCTGTTGGTTAATCATTTAGGTTCCTTATAATAAATAATTTCATTTTTAGTTTCTGAAAATTAACTTTATTTTCTCTTAATTTTTTATAATGATTTTCATCTTACTTAAATATAAAGTCGTATTCTTAACTAAATTCCAAAAACAACTGGTTTAGTTTTCAAAATTTGGTTGGATTTTTTAAAACATTGGTAAGTAGATAAAAAAAGCAAGAAATTTAGAAGTAGAAGGAGTGTTTATAGGCTTAATTTTCAAAAATTAATAACTAAATGATTACCAAATGGTGCCTTAATTTTTTATTTTTTGTTTTTGAAAATTAAACCTAATTCTTCTCAATTTCTTACAATGATTATCATATTTCTTAAGTATAAAAAAGTTGAATTCTTAGTTAAATTCAAAAAAACAAAACAAGGTTTTAAAAACTACTTTTTTAGTTTTTAAAAATTGGCTTAGATTTTGAAAACATTGGCAAAAAGTAGATAACAATGGAAGGAATTTAGAGGTAAAAATTGTGTTTATAAGTTTAATATTTTAAAAAATTAAAAACCAAAAACCAAATATTTATCATATGAGGCCTCAATTTTTTTTAAAAAAATTGTGATTGTTTTCCTATCAAATCTTTAGAATGGTTTTCATCCCTTCCTAAATAAGCACGATAAATTCTTACTCAAATTCTAAAATAAAAATAAGTTTTTTTTATCTTCGAAATGTTGCTTGGTTTTTTAAAATACTTACAAAAACTAGATTATAGAATAAAGAAACTCTAAGATACAAAACTTAATTTTAAAAAACTGAAAATCGAGTCGTAGAGGTTGGGTTCAATTTTTCTTTTGATAAAGAAAAGTCTTGCAAGAATAAAAGGTGATTGGCTAATTTAAGTCAGTCAATGAGGGGAACTCAAAAGAAAAAAAAGGGCAGTCAATGAAGAGAAAAATTGGATGCGAAGGAGAAATAATGGCGTGAGAAAATTAGGGTGGAAAATGAAATGAGATAAGCTCTAGACAGGGAATGGATCTATGAAGGGGTCAGGGTCACGCACCATTTCCACATTGTGATGTTTTATGTATATATTTTATTTTTTTAAATATAAATTTTTTTTAGTTATAGTTTAAATATATATGAACATTGCCTTCTCAAAGACTAAAAATTGATTATGCTTCAATGGTTAGGATGACTTATGTTATCAGCGAGGTTCGATATTTGACGTCTGTGGGTCTTATTTTTCTTTTTAGTTACTTTTACTGTTTAAAAATTTCAAAATATATTTATACATTATTTTAATTTTTAAAACATATTTTTAATTTCTAATTTTTCAAAATATACATACAAAATTTTAATGGTAGAAGAAAAAACTTGGTTTTATTTAATTTTTGTTTTGATAAATATTTAAGGTATTCCGTAGATAATTCTATAAAAGTTTATAATAATTTTTAATTAATATTATTTAATCTAGATATCATTTATCAATATATTTAAAGTTACATTCAAGTCAAATTACAAGTTTAGTTATTAGTTTTGAAAATTATGACTAATAAGTCTCTAAACTTTCAAATTTAACTCTAATAAGTCTTTTAAAAATGTAAGTCTCATCAAATATTAAAAATGTTAAAAAATCAATTGTTTTATTACAAAAAAATTAATTTTATTTCTAATTAAATCTTTAATTTTTAATTTTGTGGTCAATAGATACATTATGTTTTTTAAAATATTAAGTACAACGTATTAGACACGCAAATCAAGAATTCAGTGACCTATTATGTATATTTTTTAAAGTTTAAGAATTATATATAGACACAATTTTAAAAATTGGACTAAAATTTTAATATTATATAAAATTGTGTCTATAACATGAAATTTTAGATCCGTCCCCTTTGGAAGTTTAAAGAATTAAAAAATGTTACCTAAAATTACGTCAATGTGAAGGAGAAATCATGGTAGGTGGGTGTAACAGTAACTAAACGTTTCAAATTATTTCATATTGAAATTTTGGCCAAGTAATTGGGATATGGTGACCAACTGTAAACTTTTGCTGCCACGTAGGCAATGGTCAACTTTTTCTTAAATCTTTTATGATTATTGTTTAAAAAAAAAAAAAAAAAACTTGACTCTTTCGTTAGACAACAAACTAATAGCTTCCATTTCAAACTTTGAATTCGCCTGTCATGTTTCTTCCTCGACATATATGGCAATCGTAATCAAAATTGGTCAAGTCCTAATAGGATTTCATTTATGTGTCAATCATAATGAGTTTTAAATACAAATGGAATTGGATTTCTATTGACCTGTTTACATAGACAATTTGTAATCGTAATTTAATTTTCATTGGAGTCATTTACATTAACACTGGTGATAGAATGGAACAGATTGTATGATTATTATAGTGTCCTTGAGATATAAAAAAATTACCGATCTAATAAATGATTGTGTTTCAGTATTTCAAATCCCTTAATCGTTTTTACACTACTATTCGACTTTCTTCGACTATTTTCCTTGATTGAACTCCCTTCCTTTGAATTATTGTTCATTGCGTAATTGCTTTTGGTTTAGGGTTCAAAATCATGTTGTTCGTGTCTAGATATGGGTATTAATCCAACGATAGGTGTTGATGCCAAAATTGGATTTGAAAAAAATGCACCTGACCTTCACATGACAACAACGGTAAATTTATAATTTAGAAAAGAGAGGACTTGCAAAACAAAGAAAAAAGGACTCCGATACCAAAGTCAATATGAGAACTCAATAATGGAGAAGAAGTCAGAAGTTTAGGTTACCATATATCTTACTTTATCTTACCTTACCTTACCTTATCTTACCTTTCCTAGTTATTTGCTTATTTTGTTAGGTCAAAATTTAATCATAATATTAGCCCCTACTCCCAAGTTGGGATTTGTGTTTTATGTTTTATGGGTTAACCTTCTGAGACATCAATTTGGGAGTACAATCTCCCTTTCTATTGCCTTGGTCCCCATCGCCAGACTTATCTCAAACTCTTTGGAGGTTATGCACCAAATTGTGCCAGACCCACTTCAATGATAGGTCCAGGCAACAAAACATTGCTCTTCGATCCAAGGTGGGTTCTGAATCTTAAGCTGACCTGGAATATTATTTGACCAAACCTATTAAAGCTCAACTAGTTTCTTGGTATCCTTCTCCTTCCTATGGGTGGAGTTATGGTTACTTCACCCATCATTTTTTTTGATGGATCGTTGCTTTTGCTTATCTTCAATAATCATGCAACTTGATAATTGGAAACGTAGCTTCCTCATGAGCAGTATACTTGAGTAATTTCATTTCTCTTGGGTGGGCCCCAAATGTGGGTTTTCATTTTGTTTAGCCAACTAACCCCTTTGGGTTTGTTTTGGCTTCCTTGGATCCAACTGTAGGATTGTTGGGGTTGATGTCCTAAATCTTGTGGTATTGTAATTTGTGAACTTGTATTTGTCGCCACGTATCCAAGACGACGCGGAGCGGCTGACGTCCTAAAAAAGGGTTAATTTTAGAAGAAAATACAAAGGAGTCGCCACCAATCTTTTTTACAGTGTGATTGGACACCGAAATAAAGTAAATAATTTTTAATGAAAATCAATAAAAATGGTCTGCGAAAAAAATAAAGTTGGGTTCGGGAGTCGTTTGTGTATGGAGAAGGTGTTAGCACTCCACAACACCCGTTTAGAAAACGGTGGCCAAATTTTAAATCTTGAATTGAAAATTATTCTTTAAAGAAATCATTTGGGGAATAATATTTTTTTTTTAAAATAAAGGTCTTATTTCACCCCATTACTCCAATGTTTGAAGTCATGATCCCATAAAATAGGTAGAACATATTTCCATCAATTAGACTACACTAAAATTAAGAAAAAATTCCTCCCCTCAAGAAATTGAGAAAATATTACAATTTCTCAAATCCGTCATAGGAATAGCCTTTTAATAAAAAGATTTTTTTTTAAAAAAAACATTAATTAAATTCATTTTTTCTTGGGATCAAAATCTCGAACTCCCAAATATATAATCTCTCACCTCAAGAATTTAGAAAAACGGACTCTCAGATATTTCTAGATTCCATTGTGGAAATGTTTTTTTAAGGAAAACGGTCTTGAAAACAAGTTATTAAAAAAAAATTGATTAGAAAACCTTATGAAATAATAGATTAATTTTTTTAAAAGGTTAAAAAAAAACAAAAGGTTGTAAGAAAAATTTAAATGATTTAAAAAGAATTATAAAAAGGATTTAAATAAAAAATTAGATGAATTTCAAATAGAAATCAAAACATAACATAACGATGAACTAAGTAAATATAAAAAGCATATTAAAATTTTAATAAAAATATATTAGAGATCGATCTCGGACTCCCAAAGAATCGACTCCCCACCTCAACAATTTTAGAAAATCGGACTTCCAAATTTTTTAAATTCTATCATCGGTTTTTTTTTTAAAAGAAAAAATTACAAAATAAAAAGATTAATCAACGATGCAATTTACAAGTTAAAGCAATAAGGGAAACTATTTACACAAAATAACAAAATTTTTGGATAGTTGTGATAGACGCGGATAAAAGTCTATTAAGGTCTATCAGTAATAGAAATGATAGAAGTTTATTACATGTTGATAGAAGTCTATCAAAATCTATGAGTGTTTTTTTTTTTGTTATTTTCTATAAATAGTTTGACATTCATTTTATCCGTAAAAATTTCTCAAAACAGAAGAAGTAAAGATTAAATTTATGTTATATAGTACATAGAGAAAAAAATGGAAAACTCAATCTCACTCTCCTTTTATTCAATGAAAAAAGCCGTAGCAGATCAAAACTTTAATTTTTTTTGCCCTCTAGAAATTAGTGCAAGCTTCAAACAAACTGATTGAGGAATTCATCTACAGTTGTGTATTTAACATCTGGATATAGTTGTGTGGCTTCCACTCCAAATGATGGATCAATATCAAAGTTGGTATGATCTCCCTTCACAAATGCTGAGTGAGAAATTGATAATATAATGTTCATGAGAAGTGGGGCCTCTGCAAGAACAAACAAAACACAACTAATTATTAGTTTTAGCATAATTATTCTTTCAAATTTACATTTCCCAAATTCCTACTACAAAATTAGTCTTCATATGAATGAATTAGGCATGATTTTGGAAGGGTTAAAAAAAAAAAAAAAAAGTAGGTTTAGTATTAGATAATGCCAGGTTCTATTGCCAAGAGCTATCTATATCTAATGTGGAATCTTCAACACCCGCTGCTTTAAAAAGTCAGCCAATTTCATTTTTTTTTAAATGGACTATGATAATCTTTTGTGATAAAATTGTGGTTTAATTCGGCCTAGTACTATAACCTTCATAGTTCATATTATGATTGTACTTGGTGATGTGTATGAAATACGAATTCAGCCTTTCCAAGTCAAATTTGGCAAAATGGAGGGATGAACATCGGTGTGGTATTGGCCACAAAAGTTTTGATGCTCATCTCTCTAGATATAGTCCCACATCCTATTTCTTAATTGATAGAGATTGTTTGAATCCAATCCTCCAAGCTTGATTTGTGCATCAACCATTATAAATTAGGGTAATTGTGTTGGATAGCACTTTTAAAGATAATAATTAAATGTATAACAACATTTTAAAAAAATTACAAATATAGCAAAATCTATCAGTGATAGACTTTATCGCTAATAGACTCCTATCAGCGATATGGTCTATCATTGATAGACCCGTACTTATGAGATATAGTCTATCATTGATAGACCTCGACAGCAGATTCTAAATTTTGCTATATCTACAAATTTTTTTGTATTGTGCTATATCTGTAAATCCTTTGGACTTAATTCCTATATTTGCAACTGCTCCTAAAAATTATAACTATTCCATGGATGAGTAGTTTTACAAATTTCAATAATGGCATAATTTTGTGACTAAACATTCCAAATTCAAATTTAAGGTAAGGAAAGCTTCAACAAACATTTAACAATTAGCCAATAAAATGTAGAAATTAAATTATATATTCAAAACAAACCTTGGATGTTCTTCAACACTTGTTCCTCTGGAACATAGATTCTCTCAAGGGTTTTTCCAATCTTTTTCTCCCAAAGAGACACAAGATCATTGAAAGAGTAGGTATTACCAGAAGGCCTAATGTAGAGGGTTTTGTTCAAAGTTCTTGGATCATCCACAGCTTTGATAGTGTAGGTTCCAATGTCATCTTCCTTATTGAATATAGCTAACAATTCAAAAGAAAAAAAAGAGCATGGTATGATAAGAGAACAAGTACTTGATAGTCAGGTTCCGCTTACACTCATCTCGACTAAATTTACGAACATGAACATCTAAGAATTGAAAAAAGTGGAAGAAAGAATTATTCTTTAGTGAGTAATAATTACACTTGGGATTTCCATCTTCTAAGATAACAACTTTATCTCTTGGTGGGGTGGTGGCTCTTGGTTGAGACAAACTAGGAAGGAAGTAACCAACAAAAAAATTGGAAGATACATATATAAGTGTAGAAAATTTTTGCAGCCTCCACAGCTCGACGAATTTGAACCTTTACATTGAAGGCTGATTTTGCTGGTTCAACAGCATGTCCACGATCAACATCATTTCCAAATTATGAAGGGAGAAATCTCTATACAAATCCCAAAATTTAAAACTTAATATCAATTAACATGAAATTTTCTTACATATTAGTGAATATAGAAAGATTAAAACTACGACCTTAACATTGCCAGCTTCTTTGATGGCAGCAATGAGCTTCTCTTGATCTGCTAACTGACCAGCACCAGCAGTGGAAATCACAACATCCACCTCCTTTATGGCTTTAACCAAACTATTGTGATCGTAGAGATTACCCTACAAAAGGGTCAATCACATATAGTTATCACAATTCCAAGAGATTCAAAGGTTTATATATTTATTTAGTTTGATATTTCTGAGTGTTCGAACTAGCTTGTGCCACCTGGATAACTGTCTAACCCTAATACATTGTTGGATCCTGTGTTCAGATCCATTTGTACTCATCTCAGCTAATTTTCATTGTAGAACAATCTAACCCCTACTATATTCGATTCCTACACTCAGGCCACACCCTCGACTAGGGAGTGTAAAAGCTCGAATCGAATTGCTTTTTCCCAAGTCGGTTCAATTCAGGTCAGGTTAACTTTTTTATACAAAAATACATAATGTAACCAAATCGAGCCGGCTCGGATTGGGTCGATTTTGTTAGTACAAAATCGATACGAGTCGATTCAGTCAGGTTGATTTAAAAAAAAGACCAACCCAACTCGACCTGTTTACACTCTTACCCTCAACTACATTTTGTTCCTACACTCAAGAAATAGTCAGTCATGGACCCTACAACATTTGGTTCCTATTGTGTACTCAAGTTCTTACTATATTGGTTTTATCTTATCCCACCACATTTCGTTGTGACTCTACTATATATATTTGGTTTCTATACATTCAATCAATTTGTGCCCATCTCAATTATTTCAATAGGACAAATATCTGACCCCACTGTATTTTGAAGACATTATATCGTAGGCGAGTGACCACCCATTCATTATTATAGATTTGACCTTTATTGATCACTAGAGCAACCTAGAATGGTTAAGATCAATTTAAAATGTTTATAAAGTAGATAAAAACCAACTTACAGAGACTAATTTAACTCCTAAGTGCTTGAAATTATTGATAATTTGAGACTTGGCAGGATTAGAGACAGTGGAATCTCGAACAAGAGCATATGTGGGATTTCCAGCCTTGGCACTTGCCTCCACAATGAACTTGCCAATATAGCCAGTGCCTCCAACGATTAGAATCTTGCTTTTGCTTGCCATTTGATCCAAATTTCCAAACAACAAAAGTTAAATGCAATTTCAATAAGAGAAACTTCAACCTTTTAGGAAGTTGGTGGCACTGACAAATGGATATTACACGACTTGATTTATAGGACTAAAGCCTTTGGCTTAAAGGTTTTAGTTTGGCTTTTCCAATGGCCAACCATGGCTTTTAGGGTTCTTTTGGTTGTTTCTAATTAACCATTCAATTAGTCTTCCTTAATTTTCTCCCATTATGTTAGTTGCTAAAAGGTGTATTGTATTTGTCAAACATATATTTCATTTTGAATTTTGATGATAATTAATTAGCTCTATGAAGCAAATTTGTTTCTCTTATTTGTCTGATATATATGTCTAATCCATCCATGAGATGAACTCTTGTGTTTACAATTTAGT
Source organism: Lagenaria siceraria (assembly GCA_002890555.2). NCBI lineage: Eukaryota > Viridiplantae > Streptophyta > Magnoliopsida > Cucurbitales > Cucurbitaceae > Lagenaria > Lagenaria siceraria. The sequence continues at coordinate 7,546,548 of CM016486.1, forward strand.
CTTGAAAATGTCTATTTGTCAAACTAAGTATAGCTTTAAAGGGTTTATTTGCACAATTTTATTAATTTATAGAAATGTCACTATTTGTAAACATTTTTAGAACTAGTCTTTTAACATGTGTGTGATGCACCTGATATTTTCACTTTCCACATAGAAAAAATAGTGTGTTAGGATATTAATGCTCTCCACATTAATCTTTGGAAAATTTAGGTCAAGGTAATCATAAAAAACACTAACGGAAGACACAATATTATTATTATTATTATTATTATGGCATATTACGAGTAGAAGCTCACTATTATAAATTTGGGCTTTATTGACGTATATTTGATGCTTGTGGAAAAGAAACCAACAATAAAACTTTTATATTTACATTTTAAAATTAATTATTAATTAAAAAATATATATATTAACGCTTATAAAATATCAATATGTGTTTATATTTAAGCTTACACACCAAACCGTCAATATTTATTCTTTTGTTGACATAAAAATATGCAAGTTTTCGTCCAATTGTGGAACCTGTTTGTGAGAGACTTTAATCTGTTTTTCAGACAACTCCTTTTTAGCGTGAAGAGAAGGGGGACCAACTATAGTATTTTTGGATAAAGTTTTCTAAATTGATTTAATACTTACATGACCAAGCCGCTTATGTTAGAGAGCAGTTTTATCATGCTTCGAAATGTTACAAACATAATTGAGACATCAAGTGACCACAAATAACAATTATCTAAAGAACGCATACTTGATATGATAATAAGGGCCTTGACACTGTTCGTGACAAAACATTTGTCTTTTGTAAAGCTGACATTTAGACAAACTGACTTATGCTAATAACGAGCCTTAACCATCTTACATCAAGCTAGACAATAAGTACAGTTATCTAAAGTCGTTTGCACCTTGCCCTTCACCATCATTACATCTTCAAGCGAGTGAAGACCAGGATATTTCAGTTTTCCCTTCTCAATAATTTTACCAGTTGCACCATCTCCAAAAGTAACCTGTCTTGACCACTGCTTGCCTTGAATTATGTCGTTGCAACCATACTCCTAAGGACCAGAATAATTTTTAACACCTAGCTTATCAATCCACACTTAAAATGTAGCATAGATGGTAAGTTCGGGATCGTACCATAGGGAATTAGTATATCCTAAATCAAGAATTGAATTCTTTATTAAATGCGGGTTGTTTAAAATTTTGTAAAAAAAATCAAGAAAAGTGAGTTGCAATAAAATGTAAAAGCAATGTTTTTGGTTTTGAGAGTATTGAGATAAAATGCTTGGGAATAGGGATGAGTTGATTTTCAATTCTATCATTTGATCAAAGAAAGCATGATAAATCTCATAGAATCCACAACTAATTAGAAATGCAATTTCTAATTATCTAATTAGTCAAACTAGAACAAATTCTTGTTTAACCCTAAATTCCTTTAAAGAATCTATTTCCTCAGCGTCATTCAACTCTTACGGGAATTTGCATAAAGAACATAGGAATCGTTATTGTGACAAATTAATGAATGGAAAGCCTTGTTCATAAATTTGATTTTTTGGTTAAATCTAATTAGTTCAAGCATGCATTAATCAAAGAACAAGTCTTTAGACTAAGCATGAATCCTTAATCTTGCAACCTATTTCACAATTTAGTGCTTACACATTATGAAATTTGCAAAAAACAAATTGAAAATATGCTTAAGATTCAACCAAGAATCCAGAAATTTATCAAGAAATTACATAAGAAATCCTTAAGAATCAAAATTCAACTACCTATTCCCAAGAATTACTTACCTTAGTCAAGCATTCTTCAATGGATTCTTCACAAACTTGATGAATGATACAAAGAAATTAGAGAGAAAATGAAGAAGAATGAAGGAAAAAGGCTAAATGCTCTCAAATTTTCGAGAAGGAGTGAGTTGCAATTGATCTGAAAACTGAAAATTTCACTCTTAAAAAGGCGGAGCGTCGTGATGGTGAAGGGAGCGTAGCTACGCTGAGACCAACATAGTCGGAGTGTAAGGTGCAAGGGGTAGAGTGTAGTGACGTTGAAGCATTTTGGGCAGGTGCGCGCGCATTTGAATTCACATCAATCTCTGGAGCACAGCGACGCTGCCCTATTTTACAATTACTGCCTTCGAGCATAACGTTGAGTGTAGAGGGGCCGCAACGACGCTGCATTTTTCTCCTATGTGTTTGTGTGTCACTAAGTTGTTGGGAGGGTAGATACACTCCATTGTAGGGGCATTTTCATAATTATCTTTATTTCTTCAATTTCGGCGTTCTAAAGCTCATTTTTTATCTTTTCTATTAACCTCACAGACTTAAGATCAGAGATGTAATTCTTTTCCCCTATCATGTGTGTTTGGAGCTCCCACTGTCAAAATATCAGCCCAAGTTTTTGTGGAAATTCTAAAGGATGTTATAACAACATTCAACAATTAGAACAGTTGTTGACTCGTCATTCTTGTTTAGACTTAGTACTTGTGATTTTCGAGCATTTTCTCTTCTAGTCTAAGAGAAAAAAGACCAATGCATATTGTTGTAATACTCATGTAGTTGAAAATAATATGGTCTAATATGACCCATTTTTCCACACAGTAATGACATATATATCCACATCCTTTTTTATTGCCTTACCCGCTTTTGATTAAAAGTTTTATAAATGTGGATGACACATTCATTGACACTTGTTTTTGCTCCCTATCAGTTTTACTCTTTTGTTTCCCTCTTGAGATAGACTGCATATCAACTTTGTTCTCAGTACATGCTTATCCAAAACAGATAAGTCACCAGATACCTTACCTTTGACAAAATCTTCTCCAGATCATTTGTTTCAGAGTTCAACATCCTCAATAACTTACATGATGAATCATTCTCAGCCTTGACTTGATTCAATTCACACTTAAGTTCAAAAATAGTGATTATGAGTCCGTGGTTATCATCAAGAAGATACTTTATCCTTTTCTTCTAAGCATCTAAGAGTTTCACATCTTCCCTCCATTGCTAATGTAAAACTCAATAGGAATTAGCAACAGATTCTAATATATCTTCCTCTCCATCACTACTATCACTACAATAATCATTTCCTTGAACCTTGCATAACTGGATGTTCTTAATAATGTGACCGATAAGTGCTCTAATATCGTCTCAGACTCTTTGCATTCCTCAGATTCTTCCTCAGATAGGGTTAAAACATAGCTATTGTTCTACCTTTTGAGATATTTTGGACATTTAGACTGATAATGCCCATATCCTTTATATTCCCTACAATGAAAGTTTTTTCCCTTATTCTAACACATATTGCCTGATTTTTCAACTTCCTTCTTATGATTCCGAGATTTGTAAGGTTTTAAAGATGTGTTTCTACTTTCTTTAACATGCCAAGACACATTAATTCTTAGATCTCTTTTCAAAACGCTTTAGAACTCTGGTAAACTATTTAGAGAGTAGTGATATTGAGTCTGTAAGAGAGACTCTCATGTCTTGATTTTAGGATGATCATTAGCAGTGAATTGTAGGACAATGCCTTTGTTTTTCTTGTCAAGTTTGACATCAAGAGTCATCTCAAATGTGAGGAAGGACCCCATTAACTCATCAACCTTCATTGTTGCAATATCCTATGCTTTTTCAATAGTTGTCACTTTCATATTAAACCTAGACAAAGATCTGAGAACTTTTCTAATAAGCTTTTCTTCTGAGGTATTTCTCCTAAGGCAAAGAATTCATTAGCAATATCAAACAGACAAACATTAAATTCAACAATCATTTCATCATCAAGTATTTTCAAACTTTCAAACTTAGTAATCAACAACTAAATTTTTGACATTTTGACTTTAGATATTCCCTAATGAGCAACAACCAAAATGTCCTAGACTTCCTTAGTTAAGACATATGTATTAATTAGAGGAAAAATATTTTTGTCAATATCTTTAAAGATAACATTGAGAGTGCGAGAATTCCCTAAAGAGGCTTCGTCCTCAACTTCAGTCCATTCAATTTCAAGCTTCGGGATGTTCCCAACATTAGGAACAACAATATGAGGAGGAGTCCAACCAGTTCTAATAGCTTTCGAAGTCTTGTAATTTGTAGATTTTAGAAAAGCTATCATTCAAGCCTTCCAATAAGAGTAGTTTGTTCCATCAGTACTAGGAGACGAGTGGTAGATCCACCTTCTTTGATTGATTCCATTTGAAGAATCACGGATTGAAACACCAGAAATAATGGGACCTGCTCTAATACCAATTGAAAGAAGTGTAATCTGACATACAATGTTACAACAATCCCAAGAACATAAAATAGAGAAAAAATAAAGAAGACTAAAGAACAAAACATAAGGTTTAGTAACCCAGTTTGGTGCAATGCGCTACCTACGTTTAGAGGGTAGAGTGCCTATGAAAGATAATTTCACTAATAAATAGTCGAGCGATGATGATGTACTTATATGTAAATACAAGACTATTATAGTGACACAAGAATGACCTAACTTAGTGAAAGGATATTTAGGCTCCCTCTAAGTGTGAGACTCCCTCTACATGATAACTTCTATCTTTCTATCTTCAAATGAAGACCACTTCACATGGAATACTTAGGCTCCTAATAGCATCGAAAATGTGCTATCTGGCTTTGCATAATTCTAGGTTGTTCCTAGATTTTACCTATTTATATAGCTATTTTATAGGTTTCAGATATTTGAGAGGTAAAACCGGGCGTTAGAACTGAAATTGAGTTAAAACGAGCCAAAATAGAGCTTAATTACATCAATGGGAAAGAGAAGGTCAAAATTATCGTTTTGCCCTTGAAGCCGTGGCACAGCGGCACTTCCTAAGCACAAACTCAGCACCTTTTACTGAGAGCTCAGAAGTTTGAAGAAGGCCTCCGAAGTTCATCCACGTGAAATTTTCGTCAGAGCCACGATGCCAATTCTAATTTTATAAATAATGTGTTGTCGCTGAGGGTTAGGGAGGAACAAAGCTAGCCGACTTGTACCTCGATTTCTCCCTCTTTTCTTCTCTCTTTTGGTCTGTGGATGTATCGAAACTCTTCCCATTAATCGGTATGTCGATTACGAGCTAAGGTAACACTTTTCTAGCTTGGGTTTCGTAGGATTCTTCTCTATTTCATGTATTTGTGAGATTTTGAACCAAGTCTTTGTAATTGTTAGATTCAATTCGGTTTTAATTTATCTTATGATCATATTATTGTACGCTTGGTGATGTATGATTATTATTGCTTGGAATTGATTTACGAATCATGACAATTGTTGTAGGTTAATTCGTAGGAAGCGATAAGTTAGGTTGGCATGCAAATCAATTTAGATTAGTATCGATCCAATCAACTTAGAATTGAATCAAACAAACATTTAGCTATGCACTTAAAAGTTGAATGTTCCACCTAACATTCCCTAGATCTTAATGCCGTTAGGATAGTTTGATTATGCATACTTCTCATCTTAATCAATTAGACTAATTGGTTGTTTAGAACTTTTTAATTAGCTTTTCTAATTAAAATTGGTTAGGTGTTAAGCAATTAATTGATTTCGGTAATGATAATTCGATGAATAAATATTTTAAATAGGGAAATTCCGTTACAACCCAAGCTAGACTTTCTCATCTTAATTTTTAAACCCTTTACTTTGTGCTTTTCTTTTATGTAGTTTATTGTTCCTTGCAACAACACAACATCAAACCCCCTCCCCCCCCCCCCCCCCGTTCGATTACCTCGGGCTGTAAACTATTTGATTGAGAAATTCAATGGCTCCTTGAGGTTCCACCCGATTTTACCACTACTACGGTTTTGGTGAAAACGGTTAAAATTATTTGAGAGTCAATGCCTTCAACAAGCCTTCGGCGATCAGCTCCCCCTAAGTATGAAAATCCTCTTTTTTTTTTTTTTTTTTTTTTTTTTTTTGTAGATGATACTTCAAGATGATCTAGAGAAACACACAAGATATACTATAATAGTTGCTTCACAATCTCACGGATTGACACTCTCAGTATTCTTGACCAGAACACAACACACGATTCAATGCTCTTTTCTCGAAGTGGTAACCCTAAAAAGCATGAAACAGTTCCTTAAATATGCACAACAAAAAAGGAGAGACAGAAAACTGTCGAGCCCAAAGGAGGAAAAAATCTTTAGGAATAAACACCTAAAATATTTCAGATAAGGAAGTAATATTTAGACAAAAATTTTATTTCGAGAGACATCTTGTAGAACATCACATGGGACATGATGACAAACATCTAGTGGGACAAGATGAAGCACAAGGTTACCACCAGCCACAACACACTTAAAAAAAACTCGTGCATTGCACGTGGTATTTCTAATTATTTTATCATATTGATAGAATTTTCATTTTATTTTACTGTATATTAAAAATAAAGTTTATATAAAGAAGCTTGAATATGTGTCCAACACATATTGGTTATACTTTGAAAAAATAGTCCTTTATCTAGATGAAAAAGTTTGAAATTATTAAAATTTAAAAAGTTATAAATTTTCTATATAATTAAAATAAATTCTATAATTAATTTTTATGAATAATTTTTTTTAATGTACTTTAGACTTTTGTTTTTTTAAAAATGGTCTAATAAAATTTATTAACTTTTTAAAAATCCATTATTAATTTGGTTGTTTTCAAATATAGGAAAATGAACCAAAATATATTTATAAATATAGCAAAATTTCACTGTTTAACTACGATATACTGCAATATACTACTATTTGTGTCTATTTGTAGTCTATTACAGTCTATCGCAGATAGATAATGAAAATTTGCTATATCTGTAAATATGTTCAACTATTTTGTTATTTAAAATAATTTTCCTTATTAATTATAATTATAGGTAAAATTATAAATTTAGAATTAATTTTTAAGAGTGAATTAAGAAAAGACTCTCTGTTCAAGTTGTTTGTATTTTTAAATTTTTACTTTTTTTTGGTCAATTTTTGTAAATAATATTTAAATTAGTATTTTCAATGTAGCTTTTTTTTTTCTAGTTTTTTAAAAAGACTGAATTATAAGGGGATAAAATCATAAATTTTGGAAATAATTTAACAAATTATTAATATAATCATGCACCACAAATTAAATTTAAAATTCATAGAATTTACAATAATAATAATAATAATAATAATAATAATAATAAGGGAAATTTTAAAAAATAGAAAAATAAGGGAAACTATTTACACAAAATAGTAAAATTTTTAGATAGCTGTGATAGACGCTGATAGAAGTCTATCAAGATCTATCAGTGATAGAAATGATAGAAGTCTATCAGTGATAGATGCTGATAGAATTCTATCACTGGTAGATGGTGATAGAAGTCTATCAATGTCTATTAGTTTTTTTTTTTTTTTGCTATTTTCTATAAATAGTTTGACACTTTTTCTATCAGAAATTTTTTTCCTAACAATAATAATAATCCAAAAGAAGCTAAATACATCGTAAGAGTGATTATTTGTATACTTAACTCAAAGTATTCTTGGGCTTAACTTCAGTTGACATTATATCATTTTCAAGCTCTCCGATCTTTTTGCATATCTTTGAGTCTTCTCTTAAATTACAAAGTATTAACATTGTAGCACAAAAATATGACAAAAGATGAAGGTTAGACAAATAATCTAATAGAAATTGTAAAGTAAAGTAAGATGGTGAGTGAAATAAGAAAATAAAACTAAGTAGAAGAGAAAGTTCAACTGTTTGTAAAAAAAGAACAAGAAGAAGAAGAAGAGAGTTCCTTATATATATATATATATATATATATAGTTGTAGAAGAAAAGTTACAAAATCTTAGAATCTTATCATTAAATATACTTAAAGGTAAACTCATAAATTTAGGAAATTAAATTATAGAAATAAAGAGATAAAACTTTTCATATTCTAAAACTTTTCATATTCTATCATTTTATTTCTTAAATATGTATAGGTTATATATAGGTTTGAGAATCTGAAAAAGATAATAAATAACTATAATGTTAATGTTAATTTTATTTTTTTAATTTTAAAAATAAAAAAAAAATATTAAAACATTTAAAAAAACAGTAAGCAACACATTTTTTTTAATAAAACCGTAACAACACATGTGGTTTTTTTTTTTTTTTTTTTTTTTTTTTTTTTTTTTTTTAAAACTACTTTTTAAGATAGTAAGAAGATAGTAAGATACAATAATTTTGCTATTTTTTTACATTAAATTTGATCAAACATGTAATAATTATTTTTTAGAAGAAATATGTAATAATTATTGAGGTAACTATTTATTATTGAGAAAAAAATTGCGTTAGTTCAACTATGCTCATAGGGTATTTATTGTAACGTTTTGTAAGTGACATATTTTGTATACTTAAAATTTGAGATGAGACGAAATAGTCCATAAATATTTTTTTATGATTGTAATTTTTTAATATATTATAGATTATAGATATAAATAATACACTAAATATTAAAATAACAAACACAAACATCTTGAGATCTTTTAAGATTGAAGAGACATTGTGAGCATTTTTTTTTTTTTTTTTTTTTTATACTTGTTTAAAAAATAACATTCATAAAATCAATTTTCATATAAGTGTGACAGGAGCCCCCACTTTGGCTTAATACTTTAAAAACATTAGCATAATTTAGGTTCAAAATTCACCGGGTACGATTTTAAAACATTCTCTATGGGATTACATACAATAACGTTAGGATTGAGAGAGAAAAAGTAGATTTTGCTTTGGTTCCGCGCACCTCGACTGCCAACTTACTCGTAGGATATTAAAATCCTAGGTAGGTAGGTGGCCACCAAACCCACAACCCCTTAACCATTTGGCTTTTTTTTTTATGTTTCCACTACCACTAGGCCAACCCATGATGGTTATCCAATTTTAGTATCTAATCTTTCAATAAATCTTAAATTTAGGAAAAATTTTAAAAATAGAAAAATAAAGGAAACTATTTACACAAAATAACAAAATTTTTAGATAGTTGTGATAGACGCTGATAGAAGTCTATCAAGGTGTATCAGTGATAGAAATGATAGAAGTTTATCACTAATAGATGCTGATAGAAGTCTACCAATGCATCTGAGTGTTTTTTTTTGCTACTTTTTGTAAATAATTTGACATTTTTTCTATCTATGAAAATTTCCCTAAAAGTTATTTTTTACCAAAATTAGTTAAATAGCAAAAATAATTTTCATGGCAAAGGAATTTAATATGTGAACATGTTTTCAAAATTTATTATAAAAATGCTAATAGATAACAGTTTTTTTTTTTAAAAAAAATCAACAATAGACTAGCATTGGAGACTAAATTTAAGATTTATGAAAAGTTGCATAGACTAAAATTGGATAACTAAAAGTATATATATAGACTAAAATTGAATAAATTTCAAAGTATAGACACCAAAATATTTTAATGAAAAAATATTACTTTTATTTTTTTTTTTATTTGTGATTGAATGAGTGCATAAAGATGGGTACATCTCACTCAAATGTCTAATCATAAGTTGTCATACAACTAACTCTGTTTTAAAAAAAGATATATATTATTTTTATTTTATTTTTCTTGTTACTTATGTATTTAGAGACTTCACCTAAGTATTACTCTATTTTTAATTACTAATTTATATACTTGACAATTAATATAGATATTCATTGAATTATAACTATTTCTATGTCAACCACTCTTTGCCGTAATTATTTAAAACACTTTGATCATTTTTCTGTTCTTACCGATATCCTCTACTAAAAGAAAATTCAAAGAAAAAGGCACTTGATCCCTTAATTTTTCCTCCTCCTGATTTCAAGGGAGAAAAATAATCACACTCTTCTATTTTCCTGACTTTTCATTATTTCTGTGATTGCGAGATTACAATGTATCTAACTTTGATAAAACTTGTCAACTTTGCTTAGGATGAGTATATAGAAGTTGGTATAAAATTTCTACTGTTAACCTTTAAGTTAAAAGTTTGATTTTTCCAAACTGTATATTGTAATTAAAAAAAAAGTTGTAAACTTTTCCTATGGAAACGATACTTCCGAAAAGAAGTTAGAGAAAATAGCAAAGGTAACATTTCGGTAGAGAAATATAAATAAGGTTAAAAAACACTTTTGGTCCATAAACTTTTATGAAAATAACAATTTAGTCCCTGAATTTTGATTTGTAACGATTTAGTCCCCGTACTTTTCATTTGTAACGATTTAGTCCTTGAATTTTAGTATGTAACAATTTAGTCCCTAACGTAAAATATTCATCAAAATTATATGTCAAATTTTATTATTTTATGATGTAGACTTTGTATTTTATAAAAAAATTGAGTCTCTAATTAGGTTATTGGTTTTTTTATGCAAGAAATCTCATTAAATCTTAATCTTAATTTCTACAATAGGGACTAAATCATTAAAAATTTTAAAGTACAGAGATTAAATTGTTACATAGTAAAGTTCAAGGACTAAACTGTTACAAAAATGAAAGTATAGGGACTAAATTGTTACAAACGAAAGTTCAGGGACTAAATTGTTACTTTCACGAAAGTTTAGGGACCAAAAGTAATTTTTAACCTATAAATAATAATCAATCCAAAATAACTAACCATATAAGAAAGACGAAAAAAAAAAAAAACAAAAGTTCCTCTAAATTGAAGGGTAATTATTTTAAATGGCAAAACTACTGAAAATATTTTCAAATATAGCAAAATATTATTGTTTATCAATGATAGACACTGATAGATGATAGATCTATCAGTGTCTATCATTGATAGACGGTGACATTTTACTATATTTGTAAATATTTTGGTTCATTTTGCTATATTTGAAAACATCCCCTAAATTGAATGTGTTTTGTTTTGTTTTTATTTTATTTTTGAAATTGAATGTGGGTTTTTTATATTTAAAATTGTTCATGTATCAATTCTAATCGTCCATTTTTTAAATTTGACATTTGAAGAAGTCTACAAATATATAACTAAAATCGATGCATTTACATTTTTAAAAAATAATCTTAATAAAGAATTATAAATTGATTCACAATCATGACAATTTAAGAGTTTAATTAATAACATTATAAGTCTCATATGCTCGACTAAGAAGTTAGAAGTTTAATCTGGATCGTTGCATATAGAATTTATACCAAGAGAATTCTTAAATCATCAATTGACCCAAAAGCTTAAGCTAATGGGTGAAGGTAAATTTAATATTATATCATCTAACAAGGATAAAAAGTACTAGAATATAAATTAGAGTGTTTGTTGTAGTATTATTATAATATTAGAAACCTAACTTATCGACTACTATGATGAAAAGAATGTTACACTTTTAAACATATAAAATGATTGCAATTGAATTTCTATATAATTAGTTAATTAGTTTCAATAGAAGTTATCATAGAGGAGTTCATTGCAAGGCTTCAATTTAGGTTATTGTCGTTCAAATAAATGAAAGCTATGTATCATTTATATAAGCATATGTATGGTTTTGAAAATATTTCAAAAAATGAAAGCTACACCCATTAAATGGTTTCTGTTATAAAATAAGAACAATACAATGAACAAAGGAAGAACAAAAGTAGTAAAGTAGAGAGAAATAAGAAAGTAGAAATGACAATTGAACTCAATTGTGGTGTGTATTACAAAGGTAACATATACCACTATTTATAGGATATGAGATGGTGTATGTTACAAGATTGAATTCAATGGGGAGGTATGTTACAATATCAAATTCAATGGGAGTTTTATGATATTTTGTAACCTATATAGGTTATGGATATCTACATTTATATATTACATTTATAATACTCCCCCTTAGATATCCATATTATATAAAATAAATGCCTCGTTAAAACCTTACTAGGAAAAAACCCAATGGGAAAAAAATCCTAGTGAAGGAAAAAGAGTACATTATTTTATATACTTTCCTGCCTCATTAAAAAAAACCTTGCTACAAAAACCCTATGGGGAAAAGCATAGCCAAGGGAAAAAGAGTACAGTAATTCTACTCCCCCTCATGAATATATCACTTGAGTTCTCTGAGTCGTCGCATTCCAATGTTGTGCACCAACTTTTCGAATGTCGATGTGGGTAATGCCTTTGTAAATAAGTCTGCCAAGTTATCTTTTGAAGAAATTTGTTGAACATTAATGTCGCCATTTTCTTCGAGGTCATGCGTGTAGAAGAGTTTTGGTGAGATATGTTTTGTTCTATCTCCTTTTATATACCCTCCTTTGATTTGGGTTATACATGCTGTATTGTCTTCATATAATATTGTTGGTAAAAATTTCCAGAAGACAAGCCACATGTTCCTCGAATGTGATGAGTCATTGACCTCAACCATACACATTCTCTACTAGCTTCATGAATTGCAAGAATTTCTGCATGATTTGAGGAAGTGGCTGTAATGGTCTGTTTTACAGACCGCCAAGATATAGCAGTTCCTCCACATGTAAACAGATAACCTGTTTGAGATCTAGCTTTGTGTGGATCAGATAAATATCCAGCATCTGCATAACCAACTAGATCAAAATTTGATTTGTTTGAATAAAACAAACCCATATCAACCGTTCCTCGAAGATAACGGAGTACATGTTTAACTCCGTTCCAATGTCTTTTTGTTGGAGAAGAACTGTATCTTGCTAATAAATTCACTGAGAATGCTATATCTGGTCTTGTGTTGTTAGCAAGATACATTAGTGCACCTATTGCACTAAGATATGGTACTTCAGGACCAAGTAGTTCTTCATTATCTTCTCGAGGTCGAAAGATATCCTTTTTCACGTCTAGTGATCGAACTACCATTGGAATGTTCAATGGGTGTGCTTTGTCCATGTAAAACCTTTTTAAAATCTTTTCTGTATATGTCGTTTGATGAATAAAAATTCCATCAGCTAAATGTTCAATTTGCAAGCCAAGGCAAAATTTTGTTTTTCCAAGGTCTTTCATCTCAAATTCTTTTTTGAGATAGTTTATTGCCTTTGAAAGCTCTTCAGGAGTTCCATTATATTTAAATCATCAACATATACAGCTATAATAGCAAATCCTGATTGTGATTTCTTAATAAACACACATGGACAAATTGGATTATTTTGATAACCTTCTTTCAATAAATATTCACTTAGACGATTGTACCACATCCGTCCTGATTGTTTTAATCCATACAATGATCTCTGTAATTTGATTGAATATAATTCTCTAGATTTTGAATTATATGATTCAGGTATCTTAAATCCTTCAGGGATTTTCATATAGATTTCATTTTCCAGAGATCCATATAGATATGCTGTGACTACATCCATAAGATGCATGTTAAGCTTTTCATATACAGTCAGGCTAATTAAATATCTTAATGTAATAGCGTTCACCACAGGTGAATATGTTTCCTCATAATCAATGCCTGGTCTTTGAGAAAATCCTTGTGCAACCAATCGTGCTTTGTATCTCGTGACCTCATTATTTTCATTTCTTTTACGTACAAATACCCATTTGTATCCCACAGGTTTTACACCTTCAGGTGTATGGACTACAGGTCCAAAAACTTCACGTTTTGAAAGTGAGTTTAATTCTGCTTGGATGGCTTCTTTCCACTTAAGCCAATCCTTTCTATGGCGACATTCTTCAACAGATCTAGGTTCACAATCCTCATTTTCATGTATAATATCATGAGCAACAGTATAAGCGAAAATGTTGTCTATGGCTACATCAGTTCTATTCCATCTTTTTCCTGTCATTACATAATTTATCGAGATCTCACTGTTATCTTCATATACTTGAGTCTCTTCGACATTTTTATCAATAGTCATGTCTGGAGATTCTTTTTGAATCTTCTCATTTTCAATTGAGTCATTTTGACTATTGATTACTTTTCTTTTTCGAGGATTTTTATCTTTTGAACCTACTGGTCTACCACGCTTCTGGCGTACCGTTGACTCATTAGTTGTAACAACTTGCTGAGTTGGAATTTCAATTCTAGATGGAGCATTAACAGCTGGAATATATGACTTGGTCACTTTCTTAACATTTGTAAAAGCATCTGGCATTTTGTTTGCTATGTTTTGTAAATGAATTATTTTTCGAACTTCCAGTTCGCATTGATTTGTACGAGGGTAAATGAGACAATAACGATGCGTTCCAGGCAATTTCATTTTCCAACTTTTAATTCCTCCCCCTAATGTTGGAAAAGTTGTCTCATTAAAATGACAATCAGCAAATCGTGCAGTAAATACATCACCCGTCAGGGGTTCAAGATATCTAATAATTGATGGGGAATCAAATCCGACATATATTCCTAATCTCCTTTGAGGTCCCATTTTAGTACGTTGTGGTGGGGCAATTGGAACATATACTGCACAACCAAAAATTCGCAAATGGGAAATATTTGGCTCTTGACCATAAGCTAATTGCACTGGGGAGTACTTATGATAAGATGTCGGTCTTATGCGTATAAGTGACGCTGCATGCAAAATAGCATGACCCCATACAGATATTGGAAGTTTTGCTCTCATAAGTAATGGTCTAGCAATTAATTGTAAACGTTTGATGAATGATTCTGCTAATCCATTTTGTGTATGAACATGAGCTACAGGATGTTCAATACTTATCCCAATTGACATACAATAATTATTAAATGCTTGAGATGTAAACTCACCAGCATTATCAAGTCGAATGCTTTTGATTGTATAATCAGGGAACTGTGCCCTTAATTTGATTATTTGAGCAAGTAATCTTGCAAATGCAAGGTTTCGACTTGATAATAAACACACATGTGACCATCTACTGGATGCGTCAATTAAAACCCGGTCCACTTGGTGGATTAATAGGTCCACATATGTCACCATGAATTCGTTCTAAAAATGTAGGTGACTCAATTCCCACTTTAGCTGGTGATGGCCTAATTATTAATTTTCCTTGAGAGCAAGCAACACATGATAATTCATTAGATTGAAGAATCTTCTGGTTCTTTAATGGATGTCCATGAGAATTCTCGATAATTCTTCTCATCATTATTGATCCAGGATGACCCAATCGATCATGCCAAACGATGAATATATCTGGATTCATGAACTTCAGGTTCATTGTTGTGTATGTTTCAATTACTCGTATATGTGTATAATATAATCCAGAAGAAAAAACAGGCAGTGTTTCCAATATACGTTTTCCATGTGAAACAATAGATGTAATATAGAGATATTCTATATTATTTTTATTGTTAGTTTCAACATGATAACCATTTTGACGTATATCTTTGAAACTCAATAGATTTCTTTTCGATTTACTAGAGAACAAAGCATTATTAATTGTGAATTTTGTTCCTCTAGGTAAAATAAGGTTTGCTTTTCCAAAACCTTCAATCAAGTTTGCAGAACCTGATATTGTATTGACATTTGCTTCAAGCATTGTCAATGGATAATTATGATCTCTTCAAGAGATTCAAATAAATTCTCAAAATTTGTTATACCACACATCATCTTCCTTTTCATTATTAAGGATTTTAATTTTTCAAAAATGACTCTTAATGTACGACGGGTACAAGATCATTGTCTCTTTTGCATCACAATTGAAATATGAAATTCTCATATAAATATGTGTGGTTTTAATAGAATAATTACTTATTCCTCTACTAAGATTATTTCAATCACAATTATTAAATATTACAACATTCACGTCAAGGAATGATATTAAATGGTTGAAATTCATTATTTTGCATAAATCATAAGCTTATTTTGATTTATACAACTTCAGGTGCATTGAATCACAATTAGTTTTAGAAAAGTAATAAACTATTATGCATAACTTTCAAATTTTACCATGAGAGAATTCATTCAATTATATATTATCACTATATATAAATTTTTAAAGTTTACAAAATCCACATGAGAATAATTTAAATATTCAACAATCCAATAAATTTCTATAGGCAAACAAAAATTTGACTAATTCAACTCCCAGGTTAGTTCCCAGGTAGAGGTGTTCCCTTACGGTCAGCTTAAATACCTCAGCCTAGCCAGAACCATCCTTAGACAGAGTTCCCTTATAGTCAAAATTTTATTTCTAATTTATTAATCTTTTAATTAAGAGTTAATTAATAAATTAATGAATCTAAGTTATTAAGATTTATTTTTCATCTTATAAAAACTAATTCACTTAATGAATAATCTTTAATATTTTAAATCTTAAACCTTTTAAAATAAAATGAAATATAGTCTTTGATATATTTATTCTCATATTTAAAAATAAAATATAATATTATTAGAAGATAATCTTAACATATAAAAGATAATATGTGTAAAATAGAAATCATAATAATTCCTATTAAAAAAACTTCTAACGGTTAGAAATATGAAAACAGATCATAATTCAATTTTCCTATTCAAATATATGGAAAATATAAATTAATTAAGAAACATCTCAATTGAATTTAAAATAAGACCATAATTTACAACCTTATTCTAAATGACATACTTTATGCAAAGAATCAAACAATTTTAAACATATACGACAATTTACAATTTGGTAGTCTTAACAAATTGAAAACAACTTAAATTACTATAATTTAGACTCAAGATTTTTCTTGATTGACCATATCAATTTTCCTTTACCAAAAGTTCTTTGTACGTATTAAACATTGAATCAAGAATAAACACCGTCATTTTTTTTTCTTCAGTTGATTACTTGTTTGTGTTAGCACATGCACAGGTCACGACCACACAAGTAAACATTTATCATATAATTTTGTCCTTTTCCACACAAATAAGAACTTAACAAGGAGATTAATCTTGTTTCTTCAACTAGTATACATCACATCATTCAAAAATTATTTGTGCATACAATCATAATTTCTACCATGATTGCTCAGTCTGATTCTTATAATTTCAAATCTCATTCACAACAAATTTAAAAAACTCATAAAATTACATAAAATTCTAGAAATTGATCTAATGCAAAATTCTAATTAATGTCAAATTTGCAATTCAATTTCACAATCTCCGTATATTGCATTATGAAAATTAAAATACTCACCTTCTTTTGGACTTTAGTTTTAATAGAATAAAGATGAATGATGGTGGTGAGAAAATCAATGATGAATATATCAAACACATGTATAATTTTGTTTCCTCTAAAGTCAAACAAGACCAAAATCAAAATACTCACCATGTTTGAACGAAATTCTAAATACCTTACAAATTATGGAGAAAATTCTAGCGAGTCTTTAGCGTTCTTGATATTCCAATGAATCGAATCCAACCTCTACAAAATCTTCAAAGTGTTAGAGACTCGTGCTGATAATGTGTTATAAAATAAGAACAATACAATGAACAAAGGAAGAACAAAAGTAGTAAAGTAGAGAGAAATAAGAAAGTAGAAATGACAATTGAACTCAATTGTGGTGTGTATTACAAAGGTAACATATACCACTATTTATAGGATATGAGATGGTGTATGTTACAAGATTGAATTCAATGGGGAGGTATGTTACAATATCAAATTCAATGGGAGTTTTATGATATTTTGTAACCTATATAGGTTATGGATATCTACATTTATATATTACATTTATAATAGTTTCCAAGTTCTTTTGGAATTTCATGGAAAATTGGTCTTTCTTCCATTCTCCCAATTTCACTTTTTTTTTATAACAATTTGATTTTAAAAATTTGTGCTTGTTTTGTCACTATTTTTTCAAATATAACAATTAGATTCAAAGTATTAACATATATAGAAACAATTTTTTTAAAAAAATTACAAATATATCAAAGTCTATCAGTGATAGATCACTTCTATCACTGATAAATTTTTATGGTCTAGGTATTCTATCACTAAAGACTATAAGAGTCTATCAACGCTAGAAGTCTATCACTGATAGACTTTGCTATATTTGAAATTTTTTAAAAATGTTGCTGGTTATTATCCCTAAAATTGCTACTCATTACCGTTATCCATTTTTTCATCCTATTTTCATCTCTTTCTAAGTAAAACATTTGAGTTTTTAGCTAATTTTTTCTTCTTTTTTTTCTTTTAAAAAAATATAAGATCTTAAAAATTACTTTTTATATAGTTTTTAAAACTTATAGTTTGGATTTTAAAAACACTCATAAAAATAGATAATAAAACAAAACAAAAATCAATTGATGAAAAATTGTTTCTTGTTTCTCAAATTTGACATGCAATATTATTTCTCACTTGAATCATTTGCCATAAAATAATGCTAAAGTCCAGCTTAATTATATTACTATCTAAATGTTGTGGGCTTAAAATATTAAATTGAAGCCAAATGAATATTTTAGTAAACAAAAAAATTTATATATTGTAAAATTCTAATTGGTTTCAAATGTACTAAAAAAAATTAAAATTAAAAATTAAAAATTAAAAATATAATAATATATAAATATGCATATTGCAAAATTTAAATTTAAAATTAAAAAAGTATTTAAATATACATATTAAAAAGGAAAATTTTCACCTATAGAAAAAATGTCAAACTATTTACTGAAAATAGTAAAAAAAATACTGATACACATTGATAGACTTCTATCAGCATCTATCAGTGATAGACTTCTATCATTTCTATCACTGATAGACCGTGATAGACTTCTATCAGCGTCATCACAACTATCTAAAAATTTTGCTATTTTATGTAAATAGTTTTCCTTATTTTTTTTATTTTTAAAATTTTCTCTATTAAAAATTGAAATAATAAATAAATCTAAATATTGAAAATTTTAAAATTTAAAACTAAATTAATATATAA
The DNA here is from genome assembly GCA_002890555.2 of Lagenaria siceraria. NCBI lineage: Eukaryota > Viridiplantae > Streptophyta > Magnoliopsida > Cucurbitales > Cucurbitaceae > Lagenaria > Lagenaria siceraria. The sequence continues at coordinate 7,565,257 of CM016486.1, forward strand.
ATATACCTATTGCAAAATTAAGAAATAAAAAATAAAAGTAACAAAAAGAATGAAAAGGTCATAAAAATAGAAATAATAAAAATGAGAAACGGTTGCCAAAACTGGGAATCCAACAGAGGACCGATCAAGTAGAAAAAAAATTATTCGCCCTCGCCCCTTATATATAAAATTAAAATATCATAGGAAGAAATTACTTCTAATAGTTCGGAAGCCCAAATTTTAAAAACGTTTTTCAAATTTGGAAATAAAGAAACGGGATGGATTAACAATTATGTTTCTTAAAATATAAAAAATAGAAACAAAAAGTAAAAAATGAGAACGTTATCTGATAACTGACTCTGAGTTAGAACCTATAAATGATCATAATAATAAAAAAAATTAAAATGAAAATAAATGAGGGGAAAACAAAGGGAAAAAAAGGTGAAAAAAAGTCTAGGTAACTATTTCATGGAATTAATTAACAAAATAATTTCATTTTTTCCACTAGGGTTGTAGTTCTTTATCACATTCTAAAGTATGTTGGTGTAATTTGTAGAAATAAATTAGTTGTTATTCATCTATTATCGTATTTAGTTTAACAATTTATGAAGTAGGGAGTTTTGATCGCTCACTACCACTATACCATTTAAGCTATGTTCAGGTTAAAAGATCATGATTTTTGTTGTTTATATTTTTTTCTTATTATAGTATCGAAATCTATCCTTTATATTTTAATATTGTTCACAATATAACCTTTCCATTTTCATTATTTTGATTAATGATTGTATAACATGAATTATATATTTATAAAAACATTCATAAGGTATAAGGTATGACCATTAGACAAATCACACCTAAAATTACTTTTATTTAGCAACTTATTGACTGACCAATACTGATCTTATTTTAGATAAAATGTCTCTCAATATGGCCTTTGACCTATGATATTGCCTCGGGGTTCATAGTTGCAAATGATGAAAGTACCACCATTATTTGTGCATCTCACTTTGGCACATCCGATTCTCACTGAATTTCTCCACACGACTTGAGTGTAATGGCCGCACACCTTACCAGATGCACAAGTATTGGTGCCATAATCGTAAAATTGCTTCTCATTGACCCACATCTGAACTGCAGCCGTGCCTGATAAGTCTGGCCAGCCCCATGCAATGTTCTCCCCATACGGTCCTCCTGAGTGCACCAACTTACAGTCATTGATGCGTTGGTTGGCATATTGTCGAGCAAAACTTGCTACTCTTTCATCCCATTGGACCGGCCCGACCCCAACTTGGGAACGAGCCACGTTGTGGGCATTGACGAAGTCTTGAGGCGAGTCTTGAGCAAGAGAGGAAGGAAGCATAGCAAAGCTCAAGACACAAAAGAGGGAGAGGGAGAGCTTGAGAAGATCCATTTTTGTTTTTGGAGTTGTGATAAAATGCTGAGAAGTTTTAGTGTGGAGAAAATGGGATTGCTATGGTTGAGATTTATAGGCATGAACTTGTGGAATATTATGTGAAGAAGGAGATCTTTTTAGGTTTGTGGATTGTTCAAAAGCATAGCATACACGCAACTAAATAAACTGTGATGGGCGGCTATATTCATTTTTTAATATGTTTTTTGTTACTATAATTTATTATTTTAATAGTATATACTAATCATTCATGAGTAATATAATGATCGAAGAACTTATCAAAAAAAAAAAAAAAAAAAAAAGAAAGATATAATGACCAAAGAAAAAATAGGAAAAAAACATGGAATACAGATATTTTGATGTAGTATATATGGAAATAGTGTTGCCTAACAATTTTTCACTTGGACTAATCAGACTCTATTGACTTCAAAAAGTTACGCTAGTTTCATAACTATTTGGTTTTTGGTTTTTGAACACTAAATTTATTTTCTCTTACTTTCTTACCATAGTTTTCATCTTTTTTAAATAAAATAGTTGAATTCTCAGCCAAATTTTAAAAATAAAGACAAGTTTTTAAAAATTCTTTTTTTTACTACTCGTGAGTGTCTACGCCAACTTATATGCACCTCGACTAATTTTACGGGACAACCCACCTGATTCCATAACATTTGGATGTCAAGGAAATTCGCAAAATATTAAATCCTAAGTAGGTGACCATCATAGATTGAACCCATGACCAATACTCAGATTCAGAAACATTCAAACCTGCCTAATTTTCTAATTATTAAATATATTTGAATAGTATTCAAAAGTGTAGTTAAGTAAATGCCCAATTAAAAGATTTTAATTAAAAAAAATAAGCAATTTATATAATAGAATAAAGAAGGTAGAAAGATGAAATAAATAATATTCAGACTTAAAATACCTTGTATCGGTTGCGTTTTTCATTAATTAAGAGTACTTTGTTCAAAACATTGACTTCAATGTTTCATTAATTTTGCTCATGTTCAAGATTATTAGAAATGAATTAAACAATAATGATTCAAGCCAAGTCTAGATTGGAAATAATCTTAGTTAAACCACAACCATTTTCTAAGAATTATGTTTTATTTTATTATTATTATTTTAAACAAAAAGTTGGGATTTTTTTATATTAAAAAGTTATAATATATTATTACAAGTTATGGCACCATTTTTTTTTTATTTATTTTTTATTTTGCGTATAATTTAAATTCCAATTGTACTAAGAATGAGCTTGAACTAAAAATAAATACTAAGTAAGAGATCAATCCCTACCCACTAATCATTCTTCTTCTCCCAAGAAAATTCAGACTTTCTAATAAAAATAAGGGAAATTTTTACGTATAGAAAAAATGTCAAACTATTTACAAAAAAATAATAAAAAAAATACTGATAGACATTGATAGACTTCTATCAGCATCTATTAGTGATAGACTTCTATCATTTCTATCACTGGTAGATTCTGATAGACTTCTACCAGCGTCTATCACAACTATCTAAAATTTTTTTCTATTTTATGTAAATAGTTTCCCTTATTTTTCTATTTTTAAAAACTTTTCTAAAAATAACTATTTTTCATCTTTCTAGATTTTTTCTAAAAAGGAAAGTTCAAACGTCTTTCTAGCACATATAATTAATAAATATCGATTTATTAATTAAATTTTTTTTTTTTACTCTTATTGCAGTCTATCACTAATAGATAGTAAAATTTTTCTATATATTTTTTTTATAATAATTTTCCTTAATATTTACTAATATAATCTTTTGTGAAAAAAAAGAACATATAGAAAAACTATCAATTGAATAACACATGTACTTTATGTAAATTGCATTTAAAAAAAATAATAATGGAGAATAAAGTGTTTTCTAATTGTTCTGAACTCTCCTATCATTTTCCTCGTGGTTAATTCACCACCTTTATAATGAAAAATTTCAGTTGAAGTTACTATTATTGTTATTTTTTTTTTTTTACAATACGTAGATGAAAGAGTCAGTCAAATCTTTGATCTCAAAGTCGATAATATAATTTTTATGTCAATTAAGTTAGGCTCATATTAATTAATATTGCATTACTTTATTAATAATTGATTAATTTAAATTATGGTAATTATATAGATATAATTTTATTCCATTTGATAATCGTGACTATTATTGCAGTTGCGTTGGTTATTTTTTTTTTTATCTAAATAAGTTGTCTTGCAACATGTCTCTATTATTGTAAAGAGCCTAACAAGTTCCTCTAGAGAATATTTTTTTCCTTATTTGTTGCAGAATTTTAGAAGCTGCTTTCTATTTCCGTCTCAGCAAAGATTCTTTGCCCTTATAGAATTTTTTCCTTGTGAAGCTCATATATATTTGTTATCTTTGTGTCTTTTAGAGTTAGCCTATTAGATTTTTTTTCAAGAACGTATCACGCGAGTTTTGTCGAGCGGTGAAGTGGCGGTGTGTACCTCTCTTTGAGGTTGTAGCAGTTGTTTTTCTCTACAGTGTTTGTTCATATGTATCTACTTTAGTGAAGAAGAAGTTATTGTACTAGTGTTGTACTTAGAGGAGTCTAAGTTCTAACTTTGAGAATCATTCTCAAACACTTACAAGCAACCTAAGCTAGCTTGTTTTAAAGTGTGTTTCAAACAAAAGATGAAACGAGTGATAGTGCAACAAAACAAGAGAGGGATTTTCAAGTTTAGGGGAGCCTAAACTCTTCACTAGAAGTAAGTTATTTGAGAGAGTCTCTATAGAGGTTGTCTAACAGATAAATACTTCATTGTAATCGCTTAATTCTATTTTAGTGAAGTTTCTTTCATTGAGCACTCTGTCCCTAGACGTAGGTGTCATTGCACCAAACTGGATAGTGAATATGTGTGTGTTTATATTTCTATTATTCTCACAGTCTGGTTTATTATTTTTTGTGTTGTTTGTAACATTGTGTTTGACGTGTGTAATCACATATTAGATTCACCTAATTTCAATGACATACGATATTGTTGATTAATTTAAATATTAATTAACTGTAATCGTAAAATCAATTACTAATAAACTATAATTAATTAAGAATTATCCTTAAATTATAAATATATACTGATTATTTTATTTTCTAATATATTATGTGTTCTGATTTGTGTTAGATTATTTGTAAGTTTTAAATTTTTTTTTTTACTTTTTTTACTTTTTCAAAAGTAAAATATACTTTTAATCCTTTCAATTTAATTGTAGTTTCCATTTAGTTTGATTTTGGAAACTAAACACTTTTTAATCTTAAATATTTGAATTAAGTGTGCGTTTGAATTGACTTTCTAAACATTTAAATAAGTATTTATAAGCGAAAAAAAAGTATTTATAAATATTTAGACTATGCATTAACTCCAAAAACATTTTCAAAATTCAGCCCTTCAAACTATATTATCACGATTCATGGCTGCTCTCAAATTTCTACCATACTATTGTGGTATAAACTATAAAGCATGTGTCAAGATCTCATATCTTATATATTGTTGAGCTCATTAAAAAAATTTAAAAAAAAAAATTGTGGACCACCATAATTCAGTTTACAGAAAGAGATAAAACATGTGCAGGAATAATCTCCACGTAAGTGACTGATTTTTTTTTTAAAAAAAAATTAATAAAAATAAAACCCCTCGTTTTAATTTTAATTTATTATAAATAATTCATTGTTGTCAAATATCATATAAAAATAAAGGGTTGTTTTCAAATATAACGAAATGAGTCAAAATGTTTATAAATATAGTAAAATGTTACTGCCTATAAGTGATTCAGTGATAGTGACATTTTGCTATATTTTGAAAATATTTCTAATAATTTTGTCATTTAAAATAATTACTTTAAAAATAATTTTGCAGATGAACTAAAATTCAATATTAATTATCAATAAAAAAACAAAGAGGTTCCACCTATTTCGATCACCCGGCCTTAATACCATTATATTTATGTAGATATAGCCTTTAAAAGAAATCCTAATAATGAGATTAAGTCTTCAGAGTTATCTCCTTAAACGTAGTTAATTAGAGTTTATTTAGATTCACCATCCTAAGTGCTTAATTAAAAACAACTGTTATGATAAGGGGTTTAAAAAGTCAATTCAAACAAATTATCGTTGTTGATGTCAAGACATTGCTTCGGATAGCAACGGTAAATTATTTATTTTGAGAGAAACGATATTCTTGCAAAAAAGAATTGATCACACTGGGGTGGCAAGTGCCACATCCACATGTTTAAGTTGGAAATATAGATCAAAGGAAAAAAGTATTGAACTCAAATACCATGAACTTACTTACCTTTTACAAAGCTTTCATGGGCTATTTATAGATTGTTATGAATCAATCATTTTAGGATTACGTCTCCGAATCTATCTAGGAGGGGTATTAAGGTATTCTGGACCAACCAATACAAGAGAAATCATTCGCGGGCGAAACGCCCAGGCTCGAGGCCGAGGCACTTGGCATGGGCTTCAGCTCATTCTTGCCTCATATTTACCGGTGTTTCTCTTGGACTTTGAGGGTAGGATTGAACCTTGACCCCTTCATTTAGTCGTTTAAACTTTAGTTGAGTTTTTTAAGACAATTTTACCCTTATGTCTAAAATTCTACAATACAGTCATTAATATCTTTAAAGAGACACGTATCTAAATTTGGTGAGAAAATTATTTGAGATGTTAATTATCAGCTTCAATATCAAAGTTGAATATGTAAAATTACATTAGGTTTGAATAAGACACGAGTCAGTAAAATAAGGGGAGAATATGCCAAGATTGATTTTTCTAGTGGAAAAGATTTAAAGGCAAACAAAAAGTCTTGGACTCTACTTGTGGAGGCTTTTAGTCGCTAATCAGATTTGGAAATGGAACACAAACATGTAGAAAATTAGGCACATAAAAATGGAATGAGAACGATTTTTTTTTTTTTCAATCTCTTTTCTTAAAAAAGATATTAAATTTAAATATAATTGATGGTCATTATATAATATTAAATGGTTGTGTCATTCAAGCGTGTTTGAAAGTAAATTTTGACACGATCAAAATAATTACTTTTGACACTATCCAACTTACTTTTCTTATAAATATTGATATTTACAAAATGTTGAAATTGACTCTAGAAAATTCTAAAATCATTTTAAATTGACTTTTCAATAATCAATTGAGAAGCGATTCTTAATGGAGTGATTGATCTGGATTTTATCATCAATTCATTTTATTATTAAAATACGGAATTTGCTCCTCTATATAAAAATAATTGTTTAGTTCAACAAAAACTCTGGCTTGGTTGAAGAGATGTATTCAAGACTTGACAACAATGCATAGGCATTATAGTGAGGAATCATCTAGAAAAAAAAAAATCAAATCCAAAAAAAAAAAAATCTTAAAATTATAATTCTAAAACCTTTAGCATACCTAAGAGAATCTGAACCCAACAAATTTACATTATCTCCCTAAGACAGTTTTACTTGAGTTTTAAGATTAATAGTTTATTAGAATAGAACATATTACCAATCTTATGAAAGCAATACCTTATCCACAAGATTCAACGAACTCTATTTCGTGGAATAAACTAGACTTCAACAAATTTATAAAAGGGAGAAAAGTGTTTATGAAAAAAAAGTAAAAATCTAATTTGAAGAAGATGCGTATTTATAAACTAATTGTGGTCATTCGAATAGTCATTTCCTGTTTCAAGTTGGTTAAAATTTAGAAAGACAACTATTTATGAAAGAATGTAACTCATGGAATTGAAATGATGCAATTCTAAACGACGAGTCACATAAACCATTTATTCTAATAATAATTGCGCTTTCAATATGCCTAACTTTGAAAGATAAACTTTTTCCATGGGATGAACTTTCTCAAAAAAATTAAAGTTAGAGAAAATATTAAGATCAAAGGGTGCATAAACTACTTGGGTAACAATTAGGGAGAATTAGACTCCACTCCTTATTTGGTTCAAGGAATTTATGGACTCCATGACTAAAAATAATCAATTTTGTCCCTTACTAACTCTTTAAATTATGGTCTCAAATTACTAAAAAAAAAAAATTATGGGCCTCTAGACTTCACAATTCTTTCGATTACTTCACTCTTTGTCCTAAACACCCTCTAAATGATAAATATATATTTAAAAAAGGAATCTTTATATTAAGTAGCAAGAGGAACCAAATTGGCTACAAAATCATGAAAGTTCATCCAACGACTAACTAACAACCAATTTGAAAAATCAGAGAACCAAGCGAACGAAATTTTACAAAAACTTTAACGAGCCAAAGTATGAGTTGTCTTCTTCTATATTCACCTCACGTATGACATGAATAAATTAGACTTATTAGAATTGAGTTCGTTTGAAACATAAATATCAACTAAGAAAGTAGACACATCCACCAAAGAAACATCAACCTTATTGATCATATTGACCAACATGATTGCTTGAGACATCATGATAGTCTTTATGTGACCGAGCTTAATAGGGTAGAACTCAATAAGAGCATGTTGTCCTCATGTCCAAGTCGAAATGACAAAAAATTAGACACGACTTTGAGTATAAATGATGCGTACGTCTTAATGTATATTGTTCAAAATTTTAATTCTAACAATAATTAGAACTTTTAATTTATGAAATTATTGCAATTGACCTTTATAGGTACTAGTAAAGTTATAATAGAGAAGTTTAGTTGCAATACTTTTTCTTTTTTATTTAGGTTGTTTTTGTTCAAATAAAAATTGTAATATTGTGATTGTACAACTCCTATAGTTTTGTATAAAAGTATATGTGTATAGTTTGTAAAGATTTGAAAAATTGAACTATACCCATTAAAAAATTTCCTAGTTTCTTTTGGAATTTAATTGCAAATTGATTCCAAGTTTCTTCTATTCTCCTATTTACAAGCTTCTATTTTGTCAAAAATTCTCAACCCTTAGCTCTCTTCCAATAAATAAAGTTTGGAGTGTTGGGGCGGAGAGCAAAAGAATTTTTTCTACCACTAAATTTATTCACATATCTCTCTCTTTCTTTGAAACTTTTTGGTGGTAAAAGACCAAGATGGGATGTTAGAATCATTTTGCATTCTTCACTTGGTAGTAATACCATCATCTAAAAAAGGCCAAAAAGCTGAGGAGTTGTAAATCCTAAAGGAAAATTGATACCTAAATGTTGTAAGGTCAGGCGGGTGTCTCGTGAGATTAGTCGAGTTACGCATAAGCTGTCCCAGACACTCACGGATATAAAAAAAATAATATCAGTAATACCATATATCTATTATAATTTATCTTTATCTGTATTATTATATTAGAAATTGAGATCACTAAGAATTATTTTTAAACTTATTTTTTCTTTACATAATTTTAAAATTCCAAATTTGCACTTTAATGAATATAGTTTATGATTAATTAGTTTATATCATTATTATCTTGTTAAAACAAAACAAAATTATTTCAATTAAAATGAAACACATTAATTTCTTTTAGACAAATAAAAATCTTAGTCAAAAGTCTTTAAATGAGAAATCCTATGTGATATTTTTCAACTTTTCTAAAATCTTAAAAATTATGTTTAAAACAAAATATAAAACCATTATCAAATTAATATTTAACTGATAGACATTGATAGACTTCTATCAACATCTATCAGTAATAGACTTCTATCATTTCTATCATTGATAGACCCTGATAAACTTCTATTATCATCTATCACAACTATCTAAAAATTTTGCTATTTTGTGTAAATAGTTTCCCTTATTTTTCTATTTTTAAAAATTTTCCTTTAAAATAGAGATTAAAATTTATTTCCTTAATTCTAAAACTTAAAAAAAAAAACATTATATATATATTAAAATATATCATAGAGTATATTATAATTTTCAACCAAACGAAAGAGTTGAAAACTTTTGCTAGTCACCATATAAGAGAAGACTTGAAATACGAAATCATATATATATAGGAGTTGTTCTTATCAGCCAACTTGTCAAGACTTGGGAGTTAAAGTCTTTCCCAATAGTATAAGAGAAAATGAAAGCACATATATGAAAGCAATGCTACTGTTCTTTATTAACAGTAAAATAACTACTTGTTCCAATCAAATTTATTTTGTTTTTTTTGGTCTAGTTTAATGCTTAGTTACAAAAGTCAACAATGTGGGACGAGTATATTTGTATCAAAATACACACATAAAATTGGAAAGCTATGCAGCATTTTGATTAGCCAATCAAAACCGTGTTTGTGTGGCTTTTTTAATTAAAAAATAGGAGGGGAAAAATGTAAAAATGTAAACGATGAGAAGGTTTCTTCGAAGGTGTTTGGCCAAAGAGTTGAGGGAACTTATTTGACCTAAAGAGATTGTGGGCTCTACGATAAAAAAAAACATCAATTTTATGTCTTGTTAACTCTTTACACTGGGGCCACGAGTTCACAAACTCCCTAGACTTCACAAGTTCTTTGAGTTCACATCTTCACTCTTCGCCCTACTAGAAAATGCTAGAAGTTTGGTTGTTATTTCTTTAGGTTTAAATACTACTTTATGGTCCTTGTACTTTCAATTTTAATCTCATATTTTTTATTTTCGTTCATTTTGGTCTATGTATTTTCATAAAATATTCATTTTGGTCATTGTATTTTTAACTTTAGTTCAAATTAGTCCCTTAAAGAATAAAAATATATGAAAATGAAGGTACCATAATGATCACTTTTAAGACAAAATATATCAAGTTAAAAGCACAAGAGCCAAAATAGTATTTAAATCTTATGTGTAACACTAAACCATGAAATATTATATGAAGAAAAAACTGAATGATATATGAACATGCAACGGAAGCGAATTAAAGTGAATTACACTTTAACATGCTCAATTTCTAGGATAAACATGCATGTAAAAGAGGGGAAAACTGAGAATAAGAATTACAACCTTTGAAGTTCGAATTCTCCTTGATTTCTCCACGAAACTGATCACCAATTGCTTGTAGACTACCACAAGAGTCTTCTCTACTATTCTCTGGCCATAAATTGGATGGTGGGATCCAATTTTGTGTTAAATTTGGAGGAAAATGGAGAGAGGTTCAACTATTGTGTTCTTTAGGAGTTCTTGAGAATTTATCAAAGAATTAACCCTTAATTCTTTTAATTGCCAACCCAAAACTTAGCCAAGAACTCCCATATATATAGAAGAATCACATGCAGTGTGAGTTAATACCAAATCGACAACACAATTATCAAAATGGAAGTGGGATTAGTGGTAAAAATATGAGTGATCAACACCAAGCTATTTGCTTGGTTAGTGGAAAAAACCAAGTTTTTCAAAATTGAATTTTCAAAATTCATTTTTTTGAATTTTAAGTAATAAAATTAATTTAAAACAAAATTAAATAAATAATTTTATAAAATTAATTTTAAATAGTTAAAAATAATATTAATTTAATATCAAATATTAAAATAGTATTATATTCACACCAACTCCGATTTTTCCGAAAAATCGATTTTTCGAATATGAATCCCTATTCATATTTTTAATACTTAAATCATACTTAAATATTACTCACAACTCTCTTTGTCCGTTTAATTCGTAATTAAACGTCAATACGTTTAGATATAGCGCATATGTCCAACGTTTAAACCCTAAGCTGAATTTGAACATTTCAAATTCATTAACCATACTATTTAAGGTTTTATCCATTTGTGAGCTAGTAGAGAGACCTAATGGACCTACAGATCGTGAGCTCTAACGATCCAAGATTAACCAGTCAAACTTTTTACCCTAGTTAACCAACATTTGTTAACTAATGAGACACTCCACTAAAGCCCATAGATGTACTCTCCTCACCGTAGATATATTTCTGTCAACTTGATATAACCATAATTAGTAAGTCGATCCTTCACAGGTTGTTCGTATTCACAACTAGGTCAAAATTTCCCTTCTAGCCCTATGAATACATCTTGTTTCTTAAGTCCCATTGATCCTCTAATGAACAATTGGTTTGTGATCTTATCACTAAACTGAGTCCCTCTCAGGTCAATGAGAGGGTGAGGCCTCTTGTTCAAGACCCGAAATCAGTACTTAGGAACAATCTATCTACTAACCCTAATTTGGGTAGGAGTGAATTCCATCTCGCAAGACTAAGTTAATAGCTATCTACTCGGTCTTACTTTTGAAATGAGAGGCTTATTGAGTCGGCATACTCGGGAAACTCTCACCCATGCAGATCTAAGGATAATCCCGAATAAACAGAAGTTCATAGTTAACTCAGGATTGAGATCGAGTTACCTAGTCATCTAGTTGAAATAGTCAGTGTTAACAGTGAACAACGTTATAAAGTAATAGTGATTATTTTGTGGTCTGGTCTTATGCAAACTCATTACATAGAACGCTCCCACTCACATGTCTCCACATGAACGATTCAGGATCATATCGTTTGTATCAAATACAAAGTGGGTTACATTCAATAGTGTCTCAAAGATAAGGTACCTAGCCTAAACCCTATACTATAGACCGTTTAGACTATTTTACTTTGAACTTGATCCACTTTTATATCTTCACATATAGTTCAAGTATTCATACTATAGCCATAGGTTCTTAGTTTATTGGATTTAAGTTATATTAACAACAATTCACATATTCAATAACAAGTTTAATGAATAACCTCAATAACAACTTTATTGATAAATAGAAAAACGTTTAACATTTACAAACTACAAGTTTTAGGACATAAAACCCAACAAAAACGTTTTAGGTTTGTACACCATGTTGAAAAGTAGAGTAAATAAATCGAGATGAATTGCTTTAAGATTAGATATTTATTAGATCATTAACAGCCTCATTTGATATAATTATTTAATTTTGAAAATTAATTAAGCTTATAAACATTATTTTTAGGGCAAAATACACTTTTGGTCGCTGAGGTTTAAGGTTGATATCTATTTGGTCCTTAAAAGGGGCACTTTTAGACCTGAGTTTTAGAAAAATGTTTTAAATAGTCCCTTAAATCCTTTGACCTTTGACGGTTAGTTTACCGTTAAAAATGATGATGTAGAAGAATATGAAGGAGGAGACTCGATTGTTTTATTGGACCATTAAAAATACACTTTTGAGGATTGTCGGACCGTCCGCTCAACATTGCGAGGGTTTCGTGTTTCGATTAACGAAAGAAATTTGTCGATGGATTAGGGTTTATGGCTGAATTACAATAAATACTTGGTAAAAAAAGAGTTGGCCTTAACGACGATTTTCATCGGCAGGGAATATATCGGCAGGCAGAGAAAATTAGGCAGTTACACGAGATTGGCGAGCTGAAGAAGCTGATTAAAGGGTTGTCGACGGCGGATTCTGACGTTTGTGAGGTCTGCGGCGGCCACAGGTTCATTCTGTGTGAGAACTATAATGGAAGCCACAAATTGTTCACGGAGAAAAGTGGGTTCAAGACATGTACGACTCTCAACGAGAACGGTCTTATTAGGTGTCATTCTTACTCTTCTGCAACATTGTTGATCATTCTGATCCTTTCTTTTCGGATAATTTAAAGAAGAAAATGCTGAAGGGGAAAAATAAATCATCCCCCATAAAAGGAAACCCAAAAAAAAAAAAAAAAAATACTAATTTTTATTGACCAATTTTTCGTTCTTTTTTTTTCTTCCACATCATTATTTTTAACACTCAACTAACGGTCAAAGGATGTTAGGGACTATTTGAAACATTTTTCTAAACCTCAGGGACTGAAAATGTCTCTTCTAAAACCTGAAGGACCAAATAGATACCAACCTAAAATCTCACGGACCAAAAGTGTATTTTACCCTTATTTTTACTTATTATTTTTCTTTAGTTCCTTTTTATCTATTTGTTGGAATATTTTTAAAACTCAAGCCAATTTATAGAAGTTTACTTTTAAGAATTTGGCTAAAAAATCAAATGTGAGAAAACTGAGCATATAATTTTCAACAACAAAAAATTGAAAATGGCCCCATTTGGTAACTATTTGGTTTTTGTTTTTGGTTTTTGAAAATTAAGCATATTTTTTTACAATTTCTTACCATGGTTTTCAACCTTAGTAAGTAAAAGAGACGAATTATTAGTCAAATTCTAAAAACAAAAACAAGTTTTTAAAATCTACTTATTTTAGTTTTCAAAATTTGGCTTGGTTTTTGAAAACATTGGTAGAAAGTAGATATCAAATTAACAAATTTAGAAGTGAAAATAGTGTTTATAGGTTTAATTTTCAAAAATTAAAAACCAAAAGCCAAATAATTGCTAAATGGGGTCTTAGAGACCATTTGATAACCATTTGGTTTTTAGTTTTTAAAAAACCAATTTTTTTATATCCAGTTTAGTTTTCTATTTTTTTAAAAAAAATTAAAAACATTTTCAGATTTGTTAAGAAATTTAAAAAACCAAGAAAATAGTTTTTATTTTTTTAAAAAACACGCATATGTATTTATTGAGGTACGACTTATTTTGCTTGTGGTCTAGGGGTCAGCATAGTAATTATAGGCTAAATTATACAAAATACCCTTAACTTTTCTATTTTGTGTCAAAAATATCCTTGAACATTCAAAAGTTTAAAAAACATCATTCAATTTCCAGAACGAGTTAAAAAATAACCTTACTATTAGTTATGGATGAAAACCGCTAGTGTTTTGTGTAAAAAATATCCTTGAATATTTACAAGTTTAAAAAATATTCTTAAACTTTAAAAAAGTTTTTTAAAAAAATACCCTTATTGTTATATTAACAAAAACCGTTAACACCGTCTTATTTCTTTATTTTCCATCATTTTTCTCCCCTCCCTTCTTTAATACAATCTTACTTCCTTTTTTATTAACTGTCTGACATTTTTTTAACTAAAATAAATAAATAAATAAAAACTGCTCATTTGAGTTAAGGTATATAGTCTATAATAAGAAGGAAGAGAATAAAGGAAACACCAAGGGATTTGAGAACTTAAAATGTTTTAACAAAGGTGTGCCTTAATAGTTAAGTGAGTGTTAATAACCAAATACATTTTTTATTTGACTTTTTTTTTTTTATTGTTTTGGTATGTTTTAAGGGAAGATTTTGATTTTGAGATTTTATGTTTTAAATTAAAATTTTTGTTTTTATTTTGGTTGCTGAGAAAATAGATCTAAGCTAAGAATTGGAAAATTAAGAGAAAAAAAGAATATCTATATGAATAAAAAAAGATATCTATATAATTTGTTTATAATTGGTTTTTTGGAACTTAAAACTAATTGATTACCATATAAACAATAGGAGCATTTTTTTATTTATTTTTAAAAGAAATTAAAGTTAATTTTGCAACAATGTATTAACGATTTCTATTCGTATACGAACGGTGAATGTATTTTTTATTTTTATTTTTTTAAAGTTAATTGTATTTTTAAAACTTTTTAAAGTTCAAGGGATACTTTTAAAACAAAATTTTAATGGTTTCCATCCAAAACTAACGATAAGAGTGTTTTTGAACTCTTTCTGAAAGTTTAAGAGTATTTTGAAACTTTTGAAAATTCAGAAGTATTTTTTATACAAAATACACAAAATATAAAGTTCAAAGGCATATTATATACTATTGTTGAAGGAAAAATTTTGGACCAATCAGAAATTGCCACGTCATTTACCAAATTAATGGCGAAATTATAAAATAATTAAATTTGGGACTAATTGAATGTTACATGTGTCCTAAATTGAAATTGAAAACGAAAATTGGCAATCCTGATGGTGGCACGTGTTTCCGTCCTCATTGTTGGATCAAATTAATTATTTTTGGTTCAATTAATTATTAATGTTTGAGCTAAAATTTAATTAAGTCAAAAAATAGACTTAATTTGGCCCAAATGGCCCAAAGGCCCAAATTCAATTAGTTGGACCCAATGGGCCAGACCCATGGACCAATCAAGCCCAAGCCCATAAAGCCCACCTGAGAACTCTATAAATAGAGAAGTTCTCTTCATTTACAAGGTTTAGAAATTTTACGCTCAGAGAGGCTAGAGAGAATTCTCCCTACAATCAGAAGACTCACTAACTCCTGAAGCTGAACCATACTTGAACACTTGAAGTTGCACCATACTTGAACACTTGAAGTTGCTTGGAACACATACGATCCTCCAAAACCCCAATTTCACATACATCCATGCGCTCCGCTTCCCTACATTAAGCGCACGCGTACATATACATCCACGCGCGCCTCTTCCATACATCAAGTGCACGCGCAAGGTTCAAAAAATTTATATTTAGAAAGCCTAGAGAGAATTCTCTCTACAATCAGAATACTCCCTAACTCCTGAAGCTGAACCATACTGAAGACTGAGGTTGCTTGGAACATATATTCCTCCAAGACTCCAACTTCACATACATCCATGCGCTCCGCTTCCCTACATCAAGCGCACGCGTACACATACATCCACGCCCGCCGCTTCCATACATCAATCGCACGCGCAAGGTTCAGAAATTTTACACTCAGAGAGCCTAGAGAGAATTCTCTCTACAATCAGAAGACTCACTAACTCCTGAAGCTGAACCACACCTGAAGACTGAAGCTCCTTGGAATACATACATCCATCCAAGACTCCGACTTCACATGCATCCACGCGCTTCGCTTCCATACATCAAGCGTACGCGCACATACATCCATCAAAGACTCCAACTTCACGTGTATCCACGCGCTCCGCTTCCATACATCAAGCATACGCCTACAGTTGAGAGAGAATCAGAGGATCAAGTACTAGAGATCGAACCATATCCACATCAAACTTATATAAACACAAGTTTAACTCCACGAAACACGTTTCTCCGGAAACCTCGTGCCAACAACTATATTATAGAAAAGAAATAAAAGAAAAGCTGCTAGATTCAAGGTTCAAACTTTGATTGTTAAAAAAAAGTTCCAATCTTCAATCTATCAACTTTTTTTTCTTTATTTTATTTCTTTTCTATAATATAAATGCTATTTTCACTTTTTTTATATAAAATTGAATGGTTTTTTTTTCTTTTACACTTCTCTTTCAAAAGGTTTGTCACACGAACCTTTTTAGTCCTGTGTTCGAGCCATAATAAAAAAGGCTTTATGGACGAGATGAATACCGCCAAAACTAATGGTATTTAATGCTTAGCTTAAAATTGTTTTTTTTTTTTTTGCTTAATTCTAAAATAAACACAAAGTCAATTCCCAACAGTTCCTTTGTGGATTTAATGTGATGATTCCTTCATTTAGTTCATGAAATTGACAAAATACTTTTTTTTTTTTTTAACAAAAAGTGTAACCTAAATATGTTTAAAAAAAATAATTATGAAAAGAAATTTGATAGATAAAATTTTGTTTTTAAAATTTGCAGGCTATTTGATTTTGTTACTAAGAAGAAAATGTACATATTGATTATTGAAAATGTTTATTATCATATCCACATAAAAGTTTTAAATCTCAATATTGACGAAATTATGTTGATGTTTCAACTTTAGATATATGTCTATAAAAATATCGACAAAATATTGATGTCAATTGACTTTTTAGAGCATTTGGTTGATATTATAGTTACACATTACGTTAATTTTCCTGAGATGTAATATAAATATTGAATCATGTTGGGAAAAACCTCCCACTTCTACCACAGAAATAAAATAGAAAAATAAAAGAGAAATTAAAAGAAAACAATAAAATAAAAATATATAAGAATTGACATGGAGAAACTCCAAACTAGACAAAAAACCACAAACCAGAAAAATTCACTATCTAAAAAATTGGTACAATCACACCGAGTAATTTTCTCCCAAATCTCATTTACAAGAGCACTCTCTCAAAAGTTTTATATGAAGGAATTGAATTCCCAGCGGAAACGATTTATCGCATTGTGGTTTCAATTAATCAATTATGAAACTTAAAGAAACAGAGAAAAAAGAATAAAACAGGATAAACTAGCATGCAATTTAAAGAAAACTAAAGGAAAAAAAAGTTGCTTACCCTTGATGAATCTTCTTCACAAAATCCTTTTACAAATAGATAAAGACACTACCACTAAATAACACTCACTATTCTCAAGGTTATCAAATCCATGGAGAGTGGTCTCCATTTGTCTATTTAAAGGGAGGAAGAAAAAATTATCTTCTTCATTAGAGAGGAATTGTGGAGAGAGTTAGTGGGGAGGAATTATGGAGAAAAAACCTCCACACCATGTTGGTAATAACTCCTAAATGGGAGTTATTATTTTCTTTAATTTAACTTAAATAAATTAATAATATAAATTAAATTAAATTATATATATAAATTAAATTTTATTTAATATATAATAATAATTAGTTACTATTTAACTAATTTCTCTCACATAACCTACAGTTTAATATGAATCATATTCACATTATTTTTAACCTATAGTTTTATATGAATCTCATTCATATAATATATAATATTTGAATATTATTAAAATATTTCTCTCATGTATATTATAAAGTTTGATTTTTACATTTAATATAAAAATCAACTTTATATTATAATGTATCAATATACATTATTTAATTGTATCTCTTACAATTAATTCCCTAAACTTAATCTGAACAATTCAAATTAAACCAAGACAACTGAACGTCATCCTAACCTATACGAGCTAGCAAGTGGACCTAATGAACCTATGAGTTTGAAGCTCCAATGGTACGAGATTAACTAATTACACTCTTTAATTAAATTATTCAACATTCATTAACTGTCGGTCATTCCACTAAAGACCAACAACTGCACTCTTCTTACTATAGATATATTTCTATGTCCACGGAGATAATCAATCAACAGCGAGTCGACCCTTCACAAATTGCTCGTAACAACAGCTGGGTCAATTACCGTTTTACCCATGTGTTACCCCTAACTCCTTAAGTACCACTGATCCCTCTAATGAACAATTTAGTCATAGTCCAACTATGAGCTAGATCCCTCTCTGGCCAGTGAGAGGGTGAGGTGCCTCATTGTTCAAGACTCAGCATAAGCTCTTAAGGAAGCAATTCATAAGACATGAATACTTTCTTGTACAGTTGAGTTCGTAGCTGCCTGCTTCGACAAATCCTCAAAGTGGTAGGTTATTGAGTCAGCGAACCTAGCCACTCTCACCCATACAAATCAAAAGATTGTCCTCACAAGCAGGAGTTCACAACTGCCTTAGGATTAAGGTCGAGTCACCTATCCCTAGTACAAAATTGGGCTTTTATGTCAGTTTAAAATAGACATCATAGAGGTACAATGTCGGTTGACAACCGACATCGAAGATCGTGTTATAAAAGGTCTTGAATGTCGGTTGCCTTTGATGTCGGTTTTAAATCGACATTATAGATGACTAAGATTTCAATACCAATTATCTTCAATGTCAGTTTTCAACCGACATTGAAGACTATTTTCAATGTCGATTTTCAACCGACATTGAACACCATCTTTAATGTCGGGTTTTCATCTACTTTTTCTTAATAATTGTCCGACATTAAATGTCTGTCATCGTTTTTTATTGAAAAAATAAAAAAATAATAATAAATATTTTTTTTTTGCTGACGCACGTGCAAATGAATAATATTTCTATTTTACCTATTCACACAATGAAATCTTAATTGGTTTCACATATCTCCAATAAGTCATAAAAGAGGAATTGGATAAACTCCAAAAACCAAGATAAAATATATTTGTCATCCAAATCAACTCCATATGGTTTAGACAGCAAATCCCTACATATCAACCATGAAATATACATATATATTCTACTTTGAATGAGTATACATGCTAAGTTGCACACAAGAATAGAATTCAAAATAAATGAATTACAAAATAGTTAAATGACAAAATAAGTTGAAGATAAATGAGGAGTGTTCAATGATATCTTCCCAAGTTTCTCTGATGTCAATTTTGGAACATAAGGACTATTCTCCCACCTACAAAGTAGATACAACAACAATTTGAACAAAGAAGTAAAAAAAAAAACATAACATAATATTAACTTGATTTTCTACATAACTCCAACATGATAAATAGAAAATAACTAATTAGAAGTGCTATTTAGATTTGGATTGAAAACAATGATTAAAACCAACTGGTACAATTTAGAAGTATGATTTAGATTAGGTTCAACAAGCAAATAAAATAAGCATTTAGATCCCCTAGTTAGTATGATGATCAAACAAACATGCAAGTCACAACACTAAAAAGCAATACAATTACAAAATAAACGGTGGGTACCAACAAGAGAGTATCATCTCTTTTTACCTAGAGAGTTCATCCAAGAAAAAGCAATTTCAAGTGGGAAAAACCACAGAAAATACTTATAAACTTATAAGCACAAACTCCATAAAAAGCATAAATAAACTTATGAACTCAAGCAAGTAGGCTTATCAAAGCTAGAAGAACAAACTAATAGCAACCTAATTCATTTGGACAATCATGAAAATCATGCACAATATTGCAAACTAAACAAAATTCATTATTATAGAAAGAATGCCCCCCTCCCCCATGACACTTAAACAAGATAGAAAGGGAAAAATAAAATAAAATTACTCCTTAAACCACAACCATCAAAACCTTGGGTTGGTATCAAAAACTCAAACAAAATAAAACCTTGAGCAATGGCCTCCCAACAAGAAACTAGAAGACAAATGAAACAAAACAAGTGATGGGGTGCTTTTAGATGTGTTTGTATGGGCCAAAAGCCAAAGAAGAAAAAGAATTAACAAATCCTCCAAGAAATGCTCCAAGAATCTAGGGACAAACACTTGAAATCCAACTTCTTCTAGGAACATCATAACACTCCGAGGAACATCATAACACTCCAAGGAACATCATAATATTTCTTAATCTAATCCAACACATTACAAAGAAAACATAAAGACTACCATAGCTGCAAGATAGTCATAGCACTTCAACACACTACCTAATACACGAGTCCAATAAGCTAAAATAACCTAAAAATAATATGAAATACAATAAATACACAACAAACAATATATCAAATAAAATTTCAACATTATCTCTACTAATTAAGAATACACACATTAACATAAAAGAAAAACTAATAACAACAATTTGTATTGGCTAAATATATAAACATAAAGCAAAAAACTTATAAACATAAACAACTCAATCGAAATCATAAACAAAATTTTCAACCCAAGAAAGTAAGCTTACCAAAACTAATAAGAACCAAATTCATTTGAACAAATACATAAATATAAATGGAAACCATAAATAATAACTAAGTTATGACTACCATAAATGTAGGATAGTCAAACCACTCCAACACATATTCTAATTTAACACTTTAGGAAAAACTAGAGTTGTAAGAAGAATGTCTTATAAATATTACCTTTTTAAGAGAACAACGTGAAGAAGGGTCTTAAGGTCTTGATCGGTAGAACAACTTTCAAGTTATATCCTATTCAAAAGTAAAAACAAAGAGTTGACTATCAAATGACAATGAAGAGATAATGAAAACAACACCGGCCAGAAAAATATATAATTATGAACATCTACACATTAATCAAATACATTTGATGCAATGCAATCATTATTAAAGGTGGACAAAAAAATTTACAAATAAGATTTTATCCCAACTTGCTATCTAATTTTTCCTATAATTTGAAAACACATAGGTATATGGAGAGCTAAAAATGAAGAATCTTTTGAAAACAAGGCATAATAGAAACAAAATTCTAGAGGTGGAGGTAGCTCTTCCCTAAGTATTACATCTTTAAGATTTCCTTTGTTCCCATATAGAAAGCACAATTTGGTTGACATAGGAAGGAAGAATTGCATAAATGCAATAAAATAAGATCCTGGAAGTATATAGTTCGTTCATTGCAATCACAAATTGTTCAATTACAGCATGAGTATTCAATCTACAAGTCCGAAATTGTAGTGAAGAATTTATATGATTTAGAACTATACCCAAATTTGTAGTTCATGCCACAGAAGAGTCATATCAATGGCTGATAAGTTGATGGTAGCGAGAGTCATTTACGGCCACATAAGCTTTGACAAGTTGCCAAATTGAACTTATATCCTAAAACACGTGCATCATCAAGCAAAGTAATAATTGTAGTGTATTTTTAGATAGAAACTTGAGTTCATGTTTGAGATTTGCAAATGAGAAGTTTGAAATTTTATAAACCTTACCTTAAGAACTAATGACAGGTAGATATGACGGCATTGAACAAAGCCGAAACCAATTTTAAAGCACTTCAATGGGGCATTAGATAAAGAAATAATGAAAAGAAAAGGCATAAAGAGGCTAAGAGTCATTCCTCTAGTATACTGAATACATTTTTCATCAATCGAGAAAAAGGAACCATTAGAAAACTTGAAGGGAAGTGTAGTGAATAAAAAGACGTATTCACTAATAATTTCTAAGATTTAGTACTTCATAAACTAGAAAATATAGAGAGGATTAATAAGTTCAACTAATTACTCTTCCCAGTAATATAGAATGCTCATATCCAAACTTGAATTTATTTAAGTATCAAATGAAGAACATAAATTTCAACAAACACCAAGAACATCAAAAGCCCACTGATTCATGTACTTTAAAGAAGTTCATTTAATAAATTAGATTTAAATACTAACTCTGTTCTAGGTATATTAGTACTAACGTTTATGGATTTTTTTTACCTTCGATTTCCATTCCTATTGAGTTGATCACGCCCATATCTGCTACAGTCACCATCCGAATCTGCTCGTCCACTACCTAGATTCGTGAGATCTCATGATTCAAATCTGTCATTCATGCTCGTTCCATGAAATCTAGCGCTTTGAGTTTACCATCCACTGCTCATTCACCATTCAGATTTCTATTCATTTGTTTGGATCATCGTTCAAGCTCGGATCTGCTCGAAACCTCTACTTTGTTGTTCACATTCGAGGCTGTATCATACGAGACTCAAATGTGCTCTGTTCTTCACCTTTGGTGTTGTATGATGCGTGACTCAAATATAAGAAGAATAGAAGGAGACGAAGAAGAAGAAGGAGAAAATGAGAAGGAGAAAGAACGAAACTGAAATTTGAGAGAACATCTGAAATTTTGGGATGTAGATAACAGAACTCAAAAATTGATTTGTGTAAGAGAGAACAAATATTTTTGGGGGAAGATGTGAAATCAATTTTGTAGTGAATGAGAGAAGAAGAGGAAGAAGAAGGAAAATTATTTAAAATGATCTGAAAAGTAATCTCGACCTCTTTCCAAAAACTGGTTTGCTATTGACTCTTTTGACATGTGAAATACCACTTTTATCCTTAATATTAAATATTTCACATTTTCTTCTATTTTCTACATCTCTTTTGCTTTTCTCTTTCAACAACCAAAAAACAAAAATTTAATGTCATTTAAAAGTAAAGATGCTTCAACATTTTGCTCAATTTCTAAGTATATTTGGAAAGAACACGAAAAAACGTATAAAAACGAGTGGTCATTTAGCTAAAACAAAGTTGTATCGACGAAGATATGACCAAAACAAAATTGCAAAGCAATCACGTACTATAATGTCAGCGATCACGCACTTTTTCTGCACATACGATAATTTTATTTTTGTCATATCTTCATCGATACAACTTCGTTTTAGCTAAATGATTACTCGTTTTTATACGTTTTTTTGTGTTCTTTCCAAATATGCTTAGAAATTAAGCAAAATATTGAAGCATCTTTACTTTTAAATGACATTGAATTTTCGTTTTTTAGTTGTTGAAAGAAAAGAGCAAAAGAGATGTAGGAAATAGAGGAGAAGGTGAGTATTTAATATTAAGGGTAAAAGTGGTATTTCACATGCCAAAAGGGTCAATAGCAAAAAAGTTTTTAGAAAGAGGTCAGTCAAAGAAAAGTTTTTGCTTTTTGGGTCATTTTGAATAATTTTCCTTTTTATCCTTCTTCTTCGGAAAATTATTCAAAATGACCCAAAAAGCAAAAACTTTTATATGACTGACCTCTTTCTAAAAACTTATTTGATATTGACCCTTCTGGCATGTGAAATACCACTTTTACCCTTAATATTTAATACTCACATTCTCCTCTATTTCCTACATCTCTTTTGCTCTTTTCTTTCAACAACTAAAAAACGAAAATTCAATGTCATTTACAAGTAAAGATGCTTCAATATTTTGCTTAATTTCTAAGCATAGTTGGAAATAACACGAAATAACGTATAAACACGAGTGATCATTTAGCTAAAACGAAGTTGTATCGACGAAGATATGACAAAAATAAAATTATCGTATGTGCAGAAAAAGTGCGCAATCGCTGACATCATGGTACGCGATCGCTTATGTCATGGTGCGCGATCGCTTACCTCATGGTACGCGATCACTAATGTCATGGTGCGCGATCGCTTACATTAGGGTGCGCGATCGTTTTGCAATTTTGTTTTAGTCATATATCTGCCATTACAACTTTGTTTTAGCTAAATGACCACCCGTTTTCATACGTTTTTTTGAGTTCTTTTCAACCATACTT
Source organism: Lagenaria siceraria (assembly GCA_002890555.2). Classification (NCBI taxonomy): domain Eukaryota; kingdom Viridiplantae; phylum Streptophyta; class Magnoliopsida; order Cucurbitales; family Cucurbitaceae; genus Lagenaria; species Lagenaria siceraria. Next base: position 7,589,091 of record CM016486.1, read on the forward strand.
GTAATTCTACCAAAAAAATTAAACAATCTTCAACTCTAATACTCCAAAAGTAAAATTCATCGAAGTTTAAATGTTGTAAGGTCATTTATATTCAATATTCTTTGACATTTTTTCTTTTTATAAACATTATTGGAAAGAGCACGAAAAAACGTATGAAAACGAGTGGTCATTTAGTTAAAACGAAATTGTATCGACGAAGATATGACAAAAACAAAATTGCAAAGCGTGCAGAAAAAGTGCGCGATCGCTGACATTATGGTACGTGATTGCTTTGCAATTTTGTTTTGGTCATATCTTCGTTAATACTACTTCGTTTTAGCTAAATGACCACTCATTTTTATACATTTTTTCGTGCTATTTCTGATAATGCTTATAAAAAGAACAAAATTTATAAGAATATTGAATCTAAATGGTCTTACAACATTTAAACTTCGATAAATTTTACTTTTGGAGTATTAGAGTTGAAGATTGTTTAATTTTTCGTAGAATTACAAGTATGGTTGAAAAGAACACGAAAAAACGTATGAAAACGAGTGGTCATTTAGTTAAAACAAAGTTGTATTGGCGGATATATGACTAAAACAAAATTGCAAAATGATCGCGCACCCTAATGTAAGCGATCGCGCACCATGACATCAGCGATCGCGTACCATGATGTCAGCAATCGCGCACTTTTTCTGCACATACGGTAATTTTGTTTTTGTCATATCTTCGTCGATACTTCGTTTTAGCTAAATGGACCACTCGCTTTTATACATTTTTTCGTGTTCTTTCCAAATATACTTAGAAATTGAGCAAAATGTTGAAGCATCTTTACTTTTAAATGACATTAAATTTTTGTTTTTTGGTTGTTGAAAGAGAAAAGCAAAAGAGATGTAGAAAATAGAAGAAAATGTGAAATATTTAATATTAAGAGTAAAAGTGGTATTTCACATGCCAAAAGAGTCAATAGCAAACAAGTTTTTGAAAAGAAGTTAGTGATAGAAAAGTTTTTACTTTTCAGGTCATTTTAAATAATTTTCCATAAGAAAAGGAAGGAGAAGGAGACGGGGGAGCAATGAAGAGAGAGAGAGGAGAAGGAAAAGTGGAAGAGAAATGGAGAACAAAAAATTAGGGTTTAGAGTTGTTTTTATTTTTTATTCTCTAATTAATAATTAGGGAAAGTGGAAAACAAAATTTGAGACGGAAAGTGGAAAACAAAATTTGAGACGGAAAGTGGAAAACAAAATTTGATAGGGAAATAAAAATGGGAGAGAGAGGGAAATAAAAAATGAAGATTAAAAAATTGTTTGGGATTCAAAAAAGAGATCACCTACAATGTCGGTCTTAAACCAACATTATAGGTATTCCTACAATGTCAGTTTAAAATCGACATTAAAGATCCGCTTTTTTTTTTTTAAAGAAATCGACATTGTACATTCGTTTTTAGTTTTTCCAACCGATACCAAAGCCAAGATTTCTTGTAGTGTATAATCATCCTAGTGAAATGTAAGTTTCATTAAGTAACGGTGTTAATACGGGAGACTAATCATTTTGCGGTCCGGTCTTAGATATGTCATTTTGCGGTCCGATCTTATATATGTCTCACATATATAGGATACCCCCACTCAGATGTCTCCACATGAACATTTAGAATCTAAACGTTTGTGACACTTTACAACACTTGTAACAATCATAAAGTGGGTCGTATTGGTAGTGTTACCAGGATAAGGTACCCAACTTTATTCATCTATTACAGACCGTTTAGGTTATCACTTAAATACGATCGACTTGTATGTCTTTGCATACGTGTTTAAGTTACTACTAATAACCTAGTATCTTAGTTTATTGGTTTTTGGGTTAATGCAACTAAATGTCAAAGAAAATAACAATTATTTTATTAAATAAATAATTTGGTTTGTACAATACAAGTTTACAAAATACAAGACCATGAGATTTAGGGCATCAACCCTAACATTGTACTACTCACACCCTTTAATCTCACTCTCAAACTTGAGAATACAAAAAATGAATTTAACTAGAGTTAGCACTCTATTTGAAGAGTATGTTTGCTGTTTGATAACATGAATGATTCTTGCACTTTATGTCCATTATATATCTATGGCTTACTATGTATGTATTTTATGTTTTTTTTTCATAAATTGTTTCATATTCTAGATGCCTAAGCATTTTGAAAATGTGGTGATATTATGATGATAGGATTTTAATTGGCGAATTTCTGAAATATGTTGTGAGTGTGTTGTTGCTTATGTGAATTGGATATAGAATATGGCTTATAACTAATTTCTAACCTTTAGGTTTTACTTGTAGTAGTTTCAAACTAATTTAGTGTGCTCAAATTGAAGTTTTAAAGAACTTGATCCTGCATATGAATGATTTTAATTGCTCCAGCATTTTAGGTGGTTTTAAGGGTCAAAGTGAGAATTAGACACTTTTAAGTTTGTTTTGAGATTGAAAGAGTCTCTTAAACACTTTTTAGGAACTTTTTACATGGTTTTCATAGACAAAGTCGTAGGTAGCCACCTTTTAGGAGCATTTTACGTGATTTTAGGGGCCAAAGTGAGATTTAGACTCTTTTTATTTTGTTTTTGAGAGTGAAAGTGTCACATAAATACTTTTTAAAAAGCTTTTTAGTGATTTTCATAATTAAAGTTTCAGTTAGACACTTATAAGGAAGTATGGTTTTTAGAGAGGGTAGACAAGGATCCTAGTGAAATGTGGTCCCTTTTTCAATTCCACGTTTCTTTGTGGGCTTTGTAGCCACTCATTTTTGTTTGGTTTAACTTTGTTACTTATTAGAGTTAATTTCAAATTTACTGCTAGTTTTCAGAGATAAAACAAACAAAAGATAAACAATTTTTTAGTAAATAACATAATTTTTTTTTTATGTTTTCATTAATTAAAACAAAACAAAATATTTATTTTGAAGGGAAAATAAAGTTTTGAATATTCATTTTTGTTATGGGGAAACTTATATCTAATCAAATTTGGAATGAGTTAATTATGTCAAAATATTATTTTCAAATCAATTAAATAATCTTTCACAAATTTTATTATTTATTATAATTTTAAATTTGACGATTGATTTTTTCCTAAATTAAAGGGTTTGAATTTTTCTATAAATTGGGTGATCATTGGCCAGTTGGAGGACACAATTTTTTTACTCCAAGAAACCCTAGCGAGAGACACCACACTCATTACTTTTTCTTAGAAAGAAAAAAAAAACGTTCGTGAGATTCACATAGAGAGGCAGAGAGTTCTTCCATACAAAATATCATCTACCAAGTCAAGAATCCAACACACACGAAAAAGCTCTGTATAAGTTGGGGTGCATTTGGTTTGGCGTTGGTCGTTAGGATCCACACTTCAAACAACAGGAGAGCTTAGTGTTCTTCATTCTAATTTTTCTATCTTTTCCTTCTTGTTTCATTCTTCTTCTTCTATAATACCTTAAAAAAAGAGTAAAAGGTATTAAGGTTTTTTTTGTGCTAGTAATATTTTATTTGTTTCTTCATTTCTTTATTATTATGTGATCTTTCATCTATATTTATATGTGTACGCTTTAATTAAATCTATTATTATTCTTGATTTGTTCCCACTTGTCCATCCCATCAACATGTTGTCTGGAAAAAGTATTTTTGAACTTGTGGAGGAAAAAAATTGATCTAAATTTCTTTCGTGTAAGTAGTATATATCTCTCTTATTGTCTATTATGGTATCAGAGCCCATAAAACCCAAATGGGTATTTGGTTCAATAAAAAAAAAATTGTAGTCTCATCAAGAATGGTGAACCGAAAAGAGGCACCATCTGAGGGACATATTGAGAATCCCACATGGGAAAAACTAAGGAACCTCACACTCTTTAAAAATGATAGATAGGTTACTTTGATCCTCTCATTGCCAATTGGTTTTGAGATGAAACCCTATACTATCTATTATGGTATCAGATCTTATAAAATCCAAACGAGTCACCTTCTTGAGGGAGAATATTTAGGATCCCACATTAGAAAAATCAAGGAACCTTACACTCTTTAAAAGATAGATAAGTTACTCCTCTTATTGTCAATTGGTTTTGAGATAGAACCTTAAACTATCTAATAAAGAGAATACTGGAACCATTAACCTTTTGGTAAAAGATACAATACTTTAACCATTTAAGTTATACTTTAACCAATGCTCTAATCTATTGTGTCAAGAAAAACAAGATCTATATCTCAATCTAATGGTTTGTGTTGGTCTCACCTCTTTACTTAGGTTTACATTAGTATTTTTATATTGTTATATTTTAGTAATTTTTTAAGGTGTAATTGAAATGTTATATCCTTCCTATCAATTTCGAATTCATGAAGATATGAAAACGTTGATATATTGTCAAGAATTCAAAACCTCAATCCACACACACAATATTATTCTATTATTAGTAATTTTATATTGAATTAGTTATAAGAAATTATTCATAATTTCTTTGGTCCCACTATTATTAGATCTTTGCTGTCTTCTAAAACAACCCCTTAAAATGGAACAATCCCCTTCTCTCCTCTCCAATATAAAAACCCTACCTAAGCCAAACCCTAATCCCAAATCTCAATTACATCCAATACAACAATAACTATTCCTCCAACTACATCTATAATCTACAAACATGGCATGTGCCAACATTCTCTCAACCCTCTGCTTAATGGGGCTAACCCTAACCATAGCTTCCATTGCCCCCATCTTGGCTAAAAGCTACCCTAAAAACTACATGGCCGCCCACAACGCTATTCGGGCAGAGGTTGGCGTCGAGCCCCCCCATTGGAACAACACTTTGGCTGCCTATGCCCAGAATTACGCCAACACGAAGATCACTACTTGCCAAATGGAGCACTCTAGAGGACCTTATGGTGAAAACCTAGCAGAGGGATACGAAGTGATGACAGCAGAAACGGCAGTGAGTCTTTGGGCCGACGAGAAGAAACATTACGACTACAATTCTAACACGTGTGTCAACGATTCTAGCCATTGCCTCCATTATACACAGTTGGTATGGAGGAACACCAAATCTATTGGTTGTGCCCAAGTGAAGTGCCAAAACAATTGGGTTTTTCTAATATGCAACTATTATCCTCCTGGCAACTATATAGGCCAACATCCATATTAAACTTTTAGAAGAATTATTATTAGGCTTGTTAAATGGCTTGCCTAATAAAGAAGAAACAAAATCATAGAGAGAATTGGTTTTGTTATTTTATTAATTCTATCCCGATTATTTTTTAAATTGAAAAGATAATTTCGGGATGTTGTAGCTTTCTAGCGTTTGTACTGCAAAACAGTACCATTTGAATCCTAACAATAATTTCGACTATTATATATATTGTATTTTATAAAGTTTTGTCAGCTTTATCATCTATATGTATTAAGCTTTCTAATTGAACTATATGATATACACTTTTTAAAATGAAGGATATATCAATATGAATTGTTACTTTGATCTCCTCAACATTTCTTTTCGTCTTAAATTGATATGTTAACACTAAAGATATTACATGTTGTAGACCCTTAAATCTGTCCGGAATTTTATTTCGTTATTTTTTATTTTGTGTAATTTTGTGTCTTTCTCACTAATTTTGAATTTTCTGGCTTTTATATAAAAATAAAAAAAAATTAAATTGCATTCTTTTTATTTAAATATAATAAATAAAAAACATCTTCTTCATTTCTGCGTTTTAGAAAAATAAATTTAGAATTTTTTTATGTTCATGAAATAAAAAAACTTTCTTTATTATTTTTTTCTCATATTTGTAATTTAGGAAGAATAAAATTTTGAAGCTTTTAATGCTTTAATCAAATAAAAGTAAAAGATTTTTGGTGTAGAGAAAATAAAATTTTAATGATCAAATCTTTTGTTTATGGAAAAATTACATTTAAGTAAATTTGGGAAGAAATATTTAAACCACATTTTTTTAATCATAAAAATCTTTTCAAATTAAATGTATTATTTTTCTTCCTTATAAATTTGATTTGATTTATTTTTTCCTAATCAAGAAGGGTTTGACAATTATATAAATTGGAGCTTTTTGACACACATTTTTGGACAGACACAACGCAATAGAAAAACCCTAGCCATTTTTCTTTTCTCTCTCACTCACATACACACTTTCTGCACTTTTTTTTTTCAGATTTTTCGTCTTTTTCACACACAATACATAGACTAAAAACCAAAAAAGATTTTAGTGGTTCTCTCAATATTTTCCTCTCACGTTTTCCCTCCTTATCCCTTTTGATTTGATTTTATTTTTCTCAGTTTCTTTCTTTTTCTCCTCCAACAATCACTCCATCTAATTTTCTCTCCACATTTTTTTGTTTTTTTCTTTCCCGCACTTCAAAAAGAAGCCTTCACAATCGTCAATTGTCGAAATGGTGAGTTTTACCTATTTCTAAATAGCACATTTTTAATTACATATTTGTTTTGTACATTTTAGCAATATTATTTTAGATCAATTTCATTTGTGCATCATATGTAGAACAATTTTATTTGTGCCTCATATAGACCAATTTATTTGTTCATCATGTCTATATTTTGAGTTGTTTGTAAAGTTTAAATTTCATGAATAATGTTTTAGATTTTTATTTAGTTGATTAACTTTGTATTTCAACTTTGAATTTTAAATTTCATCGATGATTACCCTTATGTATTATGTAAGATATATTATTAATGATGTAATTGTTTCAATTTCTAATATTTGTATTATATGTATCTTTGAACAAATTATTGTTAAAACTTTCCAATGACGGAATCTTGAATACTCGGGATACCGATACTTAGATTCTAGAGGTGAGAAATAATAGTCTTGGGATGCCAAGATTTGATGTTAATATGTTTTCTTTTAAACCAACATTTAGTAAAAAAATTTCTTTCACATATGTATTTTATTCTATTCTTGTATAATATAAAATATATTTGTCGCGAATATGTATTATTAAACTTTTTTTATAAACGACATTTATTTCCTTAAAAGTAAATTTTTAATATTTGTGTAGTCATCCATAAATATTTTTCTTAAATAATAACAAACCTAAAAGGAATTTTGATTCCATAAAATTTCTTTCTCTAAAAAATAACTTTTCTTTAAAATGTTTTTTCATTCTCCAATTTTTTTAAAATAAATAAACTAACCAAAATTGATGTTCCACAAATTTCTTTCCTTTAAAAGTTACAAGTATTTTTGTAAAATATTTTCTATAAATGTTTTAAATAATTGAACCAAAAGTCTTTTAAAAACTTTCCTTTGATGGAGATTAGGAGGTCAAGATGTTGATTTTCTTAATATTCTTGGGGTGAAGAATTTATTTTGAGATGCCAAATTAAATTCAAATAAATTTTCTAATGGCCTTTGGCCACTCATAATTATTGTTTATTATTGGTAATAATAATGATTAATAAAATATGAGACATTTAAAAATCAAAACAAAAATTATTTTTTCCTTATAAAAAGGCCTCTCTCTAATAACACAAGAAAAATAAAAATTCGTTCTTCGAACGAGTGTTATGGGGTGCTAATACCTTCCCATGCACAAAAGACCCCGAACCCTTTATCTTTTGATCAATTTGACATACTTTTGGGTGTCCAGTCACACCCTTTAAATCAAGACTGGTGGCGACTCCATTTTTCCTCATCTTGGGAACAACGTCAGCCGCTTCGCGTCGCAAACCCATAGCGACACATACAATTTTCTTTTTAAGAGTTAAATGCTTGGTTGATTATAATTTCGTTTTTCTTTGAATATGGTGCTTGTGTCATTTCCACTTCTGTTAAATAACAATCGAATTTATCCTAATAAAAATTCTAAAAGATGGAAAGAAGTCTTCAAGAATTAACGCTTTGTCTTTGTTCGCACGAGGTTTCCAGAGAAACGTGTTTCGTGGAATTGAACTTGTGTTTATGTACATTTGATGCGGATGTGGTTCGATCTCTAGTACTTGATCCTCTGATTCTCTCTCAATTGTACGCGTGCGCTTGATGTAGGGAAGCGAAACGCGTGGATGTTCTTGAAGTTGAATTTAGTCTCCAAGCGTGATTCAGCTTCAGGAGTTAGGGAGTCTTCTGATTGTAGGGAGAATTCTCTCTAGACTCTCTAAGTGTAAATTTTTTGAACCTTGTAAATGAAGAGAACTTCTCTATTTATAGAGTTCTCATGTGGGCTTTCGTGGGCTTGGACTTGACTGATCCATGGACCTGGCCCTTAGGCCCAATTAATTGGATTTGGGCCATTGCTGACATTTGGGCCAAATTAAGCCTATTTTTAGACTTATTGGATTCTAGCCCAAACATTAACAATTAATTCAACCAAAAATAATTATTTGATCCATCAGTGAGGACGAAAACACGTGGCACCATCGGGATTTGTCAATTTTCGTCTTCAATTTCAATTTAGGACACATGTAACCTTAAATTAGTCCCAAATTTAATTATTTTATAATTTCGTCATTAATTTGGGAAATGACGTGACAATTTGTGATTGGTCCAAAATTTCGCATTCAACAGTCTTATAATTAGTTGTTTTTCCTTAAAAAAAATTATACTTTGAATTCTTATAATCTATTTACAATGATTTTCATGATTTTTCCAAATGAAACATTTGCATTCATAGCTAAATTAAAAATTAATAATAAAAAATAAAATATTTTTTAAAAAGCTAACACTTGTTAATGTTCATTTACTTTAGAATTTTGGTTTGAAAAATTGTGCTTGTTATCTCCTAATTTGATACAATTATTTTCACCTTTTTAAAAGAAAGATTTGAATTCAAAGTCAAATTCAGTAAAAACAACATTGTTAAAAACCACATTTTTTTTTTCATTTTCAAAACTTGCCTTGAATTTTGAAAAAACCTCATAGAAAGTAGAAAAAAAAAACAAATAAAAAATCATGGTTAAAATAATATTTTTTATAAACTTTAAGTTAAAGATAAAAAAAGAATTTGAGAGTGAAGTTAGACATATAAATACAAAAATTTTGAAGAGACATAATCGATGTCTAATGTGTGAAAAAAAGTTAAAGTAAATTTTATTTACAATCGCCTCCACATATCTCTAAGATCGTATAATATTGTCCACTTTAAACATAAATAACCCTCATGATTTTGCTTTTAGTTTCACCTAAAAGCTAGGCTTCATATCATTGGAGATAGTTGTCCTCCCTTATATACTCACATGATCATCCCATTATCTAGCTAAATGTGGACTTTGATTGTATTCCCAGCATCCTCTCCCTTGGAATCAAGGACCACCGAGCCTCCCCTCAAATAGTTATCTCTCGAAATTACCCTTGAGCATACCGCTTGTCTAAAAGCTTAGCCACATATAGATACTACCATGATTACATCTTTTAAGGCTCTCCACTTCTTTGTTCGGCGCTCGAAGATTCTACCAACATGACTAAATCAGGACTTGATCTGATGCTACTTGTTAGGAACAACAAACATCCAAATATCTCTACGATAATATGATATTGTTCACTTTGGATATAAATAGCCCTCATATGGCTTTGCTTTTGGTTTCACTCAAAAGATCTCATACCATTGGAGATAGTTTTCCTTGATGTCTGCTTCCAATTTTAGAATTTTTTTTGCACCTAAAGATGTTGGGCTAAGGAAGGTAATTCTCACAACATTGGTTAAGAAATAGAGATTAGATCCATAGTATATAAATGAGGATAATTATGTCATTGAACTATGGACTTCTATATTGATTCCAAAAACAAAGTCATAAAGGGTTTATGTCCAAAGTGGACAAGATTTCATATCTTAAGTCAGTATTAACTTGCCATTTGCATCAAGCTCAAACCTCCTTCGTGCATGCGTGCTCCTTCAATAGAATGCACTAACATTAAAAGTATATTTAAAATTTAAACTCTCAGTTGACGCAATTAAGTTCCGTTTTGGCCCATTTTAGCTCTAACGCGTTCAGTTCTACCTCTTAAATCCCCAGAACCTATAAAATAGCCATATAAATACATAAAATCTAGGAACAACCTCGAATTAAGGGAGCAAGATAGTACATTCACGATGCTATTTGTGAAACAATAAGAAAGTTGCCATGTTTATCTCCTTTGAAGAAGAGTGCATGCTCATATGGACACCTTTGAAATCCCGTCTTTAGAAAGAAACTGTCGATGCGACTGTACCAAGCTCGTGGAGCTTGCTTCAATCCATACAAGGCCTTTTTTTTAACTTGTACACCTTTTCTTCTTCTCCATGAACATTCATCAATGTATTTAATAATTCATGTATCTAACTATTCTTTGAATCCCAACTATTCATGTATGTAATAATGTAATTCATGTATTTTAATAAAAGTCTAGATTAATTTCAACATTCTCCTCGTTATTAAATTTAGCTCAATTTCTCCTCTATCGAAGTAATTTGAGGTATTATATAACTCTAAGAACATCGAACATAATGAATAAAGATTATGAAAATGGACAAAAATAACGTAAAAAGAGCTTTCGTTCACACGACCTCCCCTAGGGTTTCTCTTCCCTCGATTCGACTCTCCTTTCTGTTAGAGACAATGAAAAAAAAAATTAGAGTAAAATCTAGAATGAAGACAATTATGGGAAAACTTCTTCTATTTAGTGCTTTGACACTTTACTCAATTTGGAGTTTAGTTACAAGGGGTAGAGAACAACCTATATTTATAGGTGCCAAAGCAAATTTTAGATCTTCCTAATTAATGATCTAGAAAATAGTTCTCTATAAAATTACATCTTTGGATATTCCTAAGGTTTTAGCTAGAACCTACACATATTCTAAAAAGTGACATTAAAGAAGTCGGAGGATTAATAGGAAATTACAAATTACATTTTAACACCCCCTCTTAATTTGTTTAAATTTTAAAAGATTCTTGAACTTCTCAAACTTCTCTGATGTAACAATTTTGGTGATCAAACACATGGTTGTTAATGATTTTGAGGATCCACATTTTTTTCATTTTTGGAGCAAATGCTCGCTTAGAATTCATGAGCTCTGATAACATATTAGATAACATGATGTTCCGTCTCTAAACCAATTGACAATCAGAGGAATAATTCATCTATTTTATAAATATTGTGCGGTTCTTAATTTTTCCAATGTGAGATCCTCTACGGGAAACAAATGTGGACTTATACAAGGTCGAAATAATTTTCAAAAGGATTTTTCCAATACCCTTGCCAAATTCTCAGTCATCATAAACCACACCCCATTTCTTCTCTCTCAATATGAATACCCTTGCCAAATCCCAAATCAACACAAACAATAAACAATCAATCATTCCTCCAATTTCTATATCTTTAGAAAGAAGACATTCCACCAACATTTTCCCTGCCCTTGTTTTGTCAGGGCTAACACAAAAAACGCTACTTGTCTGATGGAGAACTCTGAATAATCCTATTCTAGTTTCGTACTTTCAATAAATCTTAGTATTAAGTTCTCTGACATTGTACATCCGTGCTTATTTATTTCAACCGACATCAAAGGTCTAGTTTCCAATTACAAACCCAAAAACAACATGACTACAACTCTAACAAAACTCACTAACAAAAATATTAACATAACAACAACTCTCATTTTCAACAAAACCAATGACTACCAAGCAGCTAATGTTATCAATAGAAGCCATGAACTATTTAACAACCCAAGCATGAAAATAGGAACTTGATGTCAAAACCAAAGACAAAACTAAAACCATGAAGTCATGAACTTATCAACAACAAAACTATTTATAAGCCACATGTTCCAATATTAAAATTAAAGACAACTTATCACCAACATTATTTTCAATTCTTTCATTAAATTAGTCTTCTAGCACACTAATTACAAACCCAAAAACAACATGACTACCAACTCTAACAAAACTCACTAACAAAAATATTAACATAACAACAACTCTCATTTTCAACAAAACCAATAACTACCAAATAATTAATCTTATCAATAAAAGTCATGAACAATTTAACAACTCAAGCAACTAAACTTATCAACAACAAATCTATGACTACCATAACTGCAGGATAGTCATAGCAATTCATTTATAGAAAAAGTTTGAAGACATACATCATAGAAGTAAATTTAGAGAATGAGAATGGGGAGACTTACTTTTGTATCGGCAACTATAGTTGGTCTTCGTAAAACATTTGCAACCATAAAAGTAAAACTATCATGTCCAACAACACAATTTGATGCAAATTTTTAAAATATTTTGTATTGAATAAAACTTATAAAAAGAAACAAACTCAACAAGGTAATGAAATTTATGAACTAAAAAAAACTATAATATAGATCATTACAATAAGTTAGAGTTTTAAGAAGAATTCTATTACCTAAGTGTTTGAAAACTCTTCGAAACTAATCGAGAGGCTTCTAAAATAGTAAAACTCGGTTTCAAATGTTAGATCAGCTTAATTTGAAACCTTATTCAGAGACTAAATAATTATACAGAATGAGTAATCTTACCTAAATGAACCTTAAATCTCAATTAAGTACCTCAAATCAAGTCTAAACTTCAAATAAAGAGTATCCATAAGGTAGAAACTAATTTACAGCACATAATTCTAATTCAAAAGGGTCTAAACGGAGTTATAAAGTCTAAAACTCACCAAAATAAACTTGGATCCTTCATGAAAAGTATTCGAATAGCTCCAAAACTACTCCAAGTCCACAAATAATAGATTCCAAACATTAGAGACCAATTTAAAAAATGTTAAACTAGTTCGAAATAGAACTTAGAGTGATTTACCCACTGATTCTTACTCAAAACGACTCCAAACCTTATTGGTTGGTGTTCAAATTCACCCAATCCTGCATATTTGGAGCTATTCAGCAATCAGTAACTCAAATCTAACATCGAAATATAATGGGTAAGTGTTGAAACTCACTGAACATGGGAAAAATGTAATTGTCTGCTATGGAAAGAACCTAAACATCACATCAGAACTCAGATCTAGGTGGAACAAACTCATATTTGGACGGAACGAACTCAGATCTAGACGAGCTTAATAGGCGTGAATGAAGCTCCCAGATCTGGACAACACATGAAGGAAGCTCTCGGATCTAAACGACATGTCGACGAGCGGATGGGTTGTGACGTCCAACAATCAGATCTGGAGGACGACCGACAATCAGATCTAATGAACCTCTAGCATTGACGGCGTAGTTGAGAGAGAAAGGAGAAAATGATGAAGGTTGAGAGAGAAAGGAGAAGATGGTGAAGGTTGAGAGAGAAAGGAGAAGATGGTGAAGGTTGAGAGAGAAAGGAGAAAATGGTGAATGTTGAGAGAGAAAGGAGAAGATGGTAAAGGTTGAGAGAGAAAGGAGAAGATGGTGAAAGTTGAGAAAGAAAGAAGAAGATGGGAGAAGGTGAAGGTTGAGAGAGAAATGAAAAGATAGGTGAAGGTTGAGAGAGAAAAGAGAAGATGGGTGAAGGTTGAGAGAGAAAAGAGTGAGTTTACAAAAATAAAAGTGAGCTGAAAATTAAAAAAATTAGGAAGGATCTTTAATGTCGGTTTAAAACCGACATTGTAGTCTCATTAAATTGGATCATTAATGTCAGTTTAAAATCGACATTAAAGATCCGTATTTTCTTTTAAAACCGACATTGTACATCCGTGCTTATTTATTTCAACCGACATCAAAGGTCTAGTTTCTTGTAGTGACACCTAAGCTCAAAGTGTTTCTAACTGGGACAACTTAACGCCAAAGGCATAGACTCCTTATATAGTGCTTAATTAGAGCCCATGACTTCCTTGAACTTTTTCAATGTGGGACAACTGCAGTTCTCATATTTTGCCAAAACCCAACATATTCTACCTTGATATGATTTTTTAAGAATCCACAATTTTTGCAACATCCATTGTCTTCATCGACAATCATAATTCTCAACTCAGAGAATTATAACTCACTCCACCTTAAAGAGTAAACCACTTGGAATACCACATTCAAAGATTTTATTTTTCGTCACATGTCGATAAACCTTGCTAAAATTTATGGTAAAAACTTCCACCTACTTCGCTCACCTTAAAGTTCTTCGGCCATCGACACAACTTCCACCACACACCTTATATAACCACCAAGTCAATGCCTTGTATGCAAACTTCTGGAATCGCTAATATCACATCCTCTATCATGGTAGAGCGAACATACTATAAGAATGAATTTTGTCTTCTTCAGAGGAAGTCATTGTCTCCCCTGACAAGAAAGACAACGTCAACATCCGATCTAGAGTAATTTGATGAACCTGCTATATTTTTCATGTGCTCAGACTATCCGCATTCTTAACAATCTATTTTCTACTCAAAGACTCTCTTCTTTGAACCTCTGTTGGAAGCACTCCATAACTGCATTAGAACACCATCACCGCTTAGCTTGCACTTGTGTAACCCATATGTATCAACACATCCTCTTGCTCTTGTCCCAAGTCGAAGTTGATCCTTCCATCAAATTTCTCCACATCAAACTTCACTAGACTCATAAAGCTTGATAGATCTACTTCTCTTCCTAGCAAAATAAAAAATAATGAACAAAATCCCACTATTCACAATCTGCAACCCATTTCAAGAACTCATTTTTTATGTGAAAGGTCAGACAATGTTGCAATCATAGAGCATACTCCAAAATTCATGAAACTACGAACATAAAACTCTGATACCACTTGTCGGAATAAACCTCCCACTTATACCGCAAAAATAAGTAAAAATTAACAAAGAAATTAGAAGAAAGCAGTACAACTGGAAACACAAGATTTAACGTAGAAAAACGCCAAACTGGACAAAAAAAAACTATGAACCATATCAAATCCACTATGTGAAAAATTGTTACAATCACACAAAATAATTCTCTCCCCGATCTCAATTACAAGAGCACTCTTTCAAAACTTTTATATTACTCACACCCTTTAATCTCACTCTTAAACTAGAGAATACAAAAAGAAAACTTAAATAGAGTTGGCACACCTAAGTTTAAAGTGTTTATAACTTGGACTATTTGAAACTAAAGACATAGACTCCTTATATATTGCTTAAAGGCCATGACTTCTTTGAACTTTTTCGATGTGAGACAACTGCGCTTCTAGTATTTTGCCAAAACCCAAAAAATCATCCCTCAGATTGATGTTAAACTAGTAGACATAAGGAAATATTGTTGATATGTGGATGAAGATTTAAAACCTTAATCCACACACAATAACTCTATTATTAGTAATATATATTAATGAATTAGTTATGAGAAATGATTGAGAATTTCTTTGTTGTCCCACATTATTATTAGACCGTTGCTCTGTCGTCCAAAACAACCCCTAAAATAGAACCATATACCCATGTGTCCTCTCTATATAAAAAAGACCCTTAGTTAACCCAAACCCCAAACCCAAATATTGACATCCAACACAATCAACCATTCCACCAACTAGTTCATTTAGAAAAAGCTATAGCATACAAATATGGCATTTGCCAACATTCTCTCTACCTTTTGTTGGTTAGGGTTAACCCTAACCCTAGTTTTGCTTCTCTTTAAATAGCACAGCAAAAATATGGAAAACCTCTACACATAAACTCTGCACAGCCCCAACAAGGAAAGGATCTAGAATAAAATAACTCTGCATAATTTCCAAATAAGGAAAAATTAATTCTACAAGATTTGACAATAAATACGACATCCTACGAGACAGGTTCTGAGACAATAGCTAAGACAACTGCAAAACAACACCCACAATCTTAAACAAATATATAGCCAACAACGCAAACTCTAACACATTTGATATAACCATAATTAGTAAGTTGACCCTTCACAGGTTGTTCGTAATCTCAGCTGGGTTAATTACTATTTTATCCCTGGATTACATATTGTTCCTTAAGTACCACAGACACTCTAATAAACAATTGGTTTGTGATCCAACCAACAAACGGAGTCCCTCTCGGGCGAATAAAAGGGTGGGGCCCCTTGTTCAAGACTTGGAATCAGCACTTAAGGGAACAACCACTCTACTATCCCTAGAGACGGGTAGGAGTGAATTATGTCTTACAGAACTATGTCCCCAGTTATCTATCCGGTCTTGCCCCTAAAATGGGAGGCTTATTGAATTGACAAACTTGGGTCACTCTCACCCATGCAGATCTAAGGATAATCCCGAATAAACAGGAGTTCATAGTTAGCTTAGGATTGAGATTGAGTTACCTAGGTCATCTAATTGAAAAAGTCAGTGTTAACAGCAAATGTCGTTATAAAGTAACAATGATTACTTCATGGTCTAATCTTATGCAAACCCATTGCATAGAACGCCCCCACTCACATGTCTCCACATGAACGATTCAGGACCACATCGTTTGTATCAAATACAAAGTGTGTCGCATCCAATAGTGTTCCCAAGATAAGGTACCCAGCCTAATCCCTATACTATAGACCATTTTGACTATTTACTTGAACTTGATCCACTTTATGTCTCTACGTATAGTTCAAGTACTCATACTATAGCCACGGGTTCTTAGTTTATTGGATTTATGATTATATTAACAACAATTAACATTCAATAACAACTTTATTAATAAACTTCAATAACAATTCTATAGATAATAAAAAATGTCAAAAGTTTACAAACCACGAGTTTTAGGACATAAAACCCAACAGAAAAGTGCTTATGAAAAAAAAAAAAAAATCCAATTTGAAGAAGAGACATATTTATAAACTAATTTGTGGTCATTGGAATAGTCATGCCCTTCTTCAAGTTGGTTAAAATTTAGAAAGATAACTATTCATGAAATAATGTAACTTATGGAATTGAATTGATGCAATTCTAAACGAAGAGTCATGTACCATTTATTCCAACAATAATTGCGAGATTTCAGTATGCCTAACTTTGAAAGATAAACTTTTCCATTAAAATGAACTTTCTAAAAAAAACTACCTCTAAATTGAATGGGCTTGCTATGTTCAAACATTCAAATTTTTAATTATTAAACGACCATTTTAAATTTACAATAAATACTTCATAGCCTTCCTGAAAGGTAAATTAAATGGGTGCATAAACGAAATTGGATAACAATAAGGGAGAATTGAACTCCACTCCTTATCTGGTTCAAGGAATGTGTGGGCTCCATGACTAAAAATAATCAATTTTATCCTTTACTAACTCTTTCAATTATGGTCTCAAATTACTTGGGAAAAAAAATTATAAGCTTTCAGACTTCACAACCCTCCAAACTTCACAATTCTTTTGACTACTTCACACTTTGCCCCAAACACCTCCTGAGTGATATATATGTGTGTGTAACAAGGGGAGCCAAATTGGCTACAAAATCATGAAAGTTCATTCAATGACTAAATAACAACCAATTTGAAAAATCAGAGAACCAAACGAACAAAATTTTACAAAAACCTTAACGAGCCAAAGTATGAGTTGTCTTATATATTCAACTAACGTATGACATGAATAAATTGGACTTACTTAAAATTGAGTTTGTTTGAGACAAAAATATCAACTAAGAATGTAGACAGATCTACCAAAGAAACATCAACCTTATTGATCATATTGATCAACATGATTGCTTGAGACGTCATAATAGTCTTTGTGTGACAGAGATTAATAGGGTAGAACGCAATAGGAGCATGTTGTCATCATGTCCAAGTTGAAATGGCGAAAAATTAGACACGACTTTGAGTATAAATGACGTGTAGGTCTTAATGTATATTGTTCAAATTTTTATTCTAACAATAACTACTGCTTTAAATTTATGAAATTATAGCAATTGAACTTTATAGGTACTAGTAAAGTTATAATGGAGAAGTTTAATTGCAATACTTTTTCTTTTTTATTTAGGTTATTTTTGTTCAAATGAGAATTGTAATATTCTGATTGTACAACTCCTATAGTTTTGTATAAAAGTATATGTGTATCATTTGTAAAGATTTGAAAAATTGAACTATACCCATTAAAAAATTTCCTAGTTTCTTTTGGAATTTAATTGCAAATTGATTCCAAGTTTCTTCTATTCTCCTACTTACAAGCTTTTCTATTTGGTCAAAAAATTTCAGCCGTTAGCTCTCTTCCAATAAATCAAGTTTGGAGTGTTGGGGTGAAAGATTCTTTTCTACCACTAAAATTATTTTCACACACACATCATTATTATCGTATTAAAACAAAACAAAATTATTTAAATTAAAATGAAGCACATTAATTTTTTTTTTTGACAAATAAAAATTTTAGTCAAAAGTCTTTAAATGAGAAATCCTATGTGCTATTTTTCAACTTTTCTAAAATCTTAAAAATTATGTTTAAAACAAAATAAAAAACTATTACCAAATCAATATTTAGAAAATTTAAAATATAGGTTAAAATTTATTTTCTTCATTCCAAAACTTAGAAAAAAAACAACATTATATATATTAAAACATATCATAGTAGTTTTTCTTTTTTCTTTATAAATTTGAATGAAAGATTCAAAACTCTAATTTCGTCAAATAATATAAGTATTAATCAATTCAATTATGCGGTTAATATTACTTTTGCTAGTTGCCATATAAGAGAAGACTTGGAAATAAGAAACCATATATATATGTAGAGGAACTGTTCTTATCAGCCAACTTGCGAAGACTTGGGATTCAAGGTATTTCTTAATAGTATAAGAGAAATGAAAGCACACATATGAAAGCAATGCTACTGTTCTTTATTAACAGTAAAATAACTACTTGTTCCAATAAAATGTGTTTTATTTTTTGAGTCTAGCTTAGTGCTTAATTACAAAAGTCAACATATGTGGAATGAGTATATTTGTATCAAAATACACATATAAAATTGGAAAGCTACGTAGCATTTTGATTAGCCAATCACAACCGTGTTTGTGTGGTTTTTTTAATTCAAAACATATGAGGGCAAAGATGTATTTTCACATTTCAACACTAGCATGATTTTTTAGACTCGTTAAAATAGTTTTTCTTGCTGCTTCTCTGTCGGGATCAGCCACCGAGATTTAGATAAAAAGTTAATTTTTTTCATGCTATCGATTGTTTTGGGTTTTTTCTAGTGAAATCTCGAACAAGATTAATATCGAAATTCTATATACTTGAACAGTTTTGGTGAAATCTCGGGAAAGGTTAACATCGAGATTCTATATATTTCTCAAATATTACCTAATTTTTTGCAATATTTGATCTTTACCAAAATTTAAAAATGTTAGCACAATCATCTGAGATCCATTTGTAAAATCCATTAGAAAATTTAGAAATTCAGATAATTGTAGAAGCATAAATTAGGTGAAAGATTGAAAAAAATATGTAAAATTTGATAAAGATAAGAGAAAATTTGAAAAGATATAAGCTTGGGTATAAGATTTAAAAAGATTACAAATATATGAAAAATTAGTAGAATTCGGTGTTAGTCCTGCGCGAATTTCACTGAGAAAGCCCAAAACAATCGGTAGTATGAAAAAGTTGTTTTTTTTATCTAAATCTCGGTGGTCGATCTCAGCCGAGATGTACAGAGTAAAATTAGTTTAACGAGTTTACAAAAAAGTTCCTATTTTTTAAAGATGTAAACTTCAGGGGGCTAATTCTGACAATTTCTCCTTGTTTGACCTAAAGAGTTTGTGAGCCCGACGGTTAAAAAATATCAATTTTATGTCTTATTAACTCCTTACACTTGAGGCTCAAAAGTTCACAAACTCTCTAGACATCACAAGTTCTTCGAGTTCATAACTCCATTATTTGCCCTACTAGAAAATGCTAGAAGTTTTGTTGTTATTTTTTAGGTTTAAATATTATTTTATGGTCTCGTACTTTCAATTTTAATTTCATACTTTTGGTTTTCGTTCATTTTGATTCTTGTATTTTTCAATATTCATTTTGGTCCTTGTACTTTTAACTTTAGTTAGTTCAAATTAATCCCTTAAAAGAATAAAAATATATAAAAATGAACGGACCACAATCATCACACTTTTAAGACAAATGTATTAAGTTAAAAGCAGTATATATAAACCTTATGTTTATGTTTAGCATTAAGCCATGGAATATTATACGAAGAATAAAAGTTTTACGTTTGGTACCTTGTTGAAAATTACAGCACAGCTAAATTAATCGAGATGAACTGCTTTAAGAATTAAATATTTATTAGATGATTAACACCCCATTTGATAATTATTTAATAATTATTTAGTTTTTCAAACTAATTAAGCTTATAAACATTATTTTGACTTGTTATTTTTTTTTCTTTGGTTTTTTTTTTTTTATCTATTTGTTAGGAATGTTTTTAAAATTCAAACCAATTTTTTAAAATTCGTTTCTAAGAATTGGGCTAATAAATCAAACGTGAGAAAACCAAGCATATAGTTTTCAAAAACAAAAAGTCGAAAACTCAGCCTCGTTTAGTAACCATTTGGTTTTTGAAAATGTAAGTCTATTTCTTCACAATTTCTTACAATAGTTTTCATCTTTCATAAGTAAAAAGACGAATTCTCAACCAAATTCTAAAACCAAAAACAAGTTTTTAAAACCTACTTATTTTAGTTTTCAAATTTTGGCTTGATTTTTAAAAATATTGGCAGAAAGTAGATAACAAATTAAGAAATTTAGAGGAAGAAATAGTGGTTATATGCTTAATTTTCAAAAACTAAAAACCAAAAGCCAAATAGTTCCTAGATGGAGTCTTAAGGGTCATTTGATAACCATTTGGTTTTTTGTTTTTAGTTTTTAATTTTACGCTTGAAATGGGAGGCTTATTGAGTTGACATACTCAGGTCACTCTCACTCATGCAGATCTAAGGATAATCCCGAATAAACAGAAGCTCATAGTTAGCTCAGGATTGAGATCGAGTTACCTAGGCTATCTAGTTGAAATAGTCTGTGTTAACAGTAAACGACGTTATAAAGTAATTGTGATTATTTCATGGTCTGGTCTTATGCAAACTCATTGCATAGAACACCCCCACTCACATATCTCCACATGAACGATTCAGGATCACATTGTTTGTATCAAATGCAAAGTGGGTTGCATTCAATAGTGTCCCCAGGATAAGTTATCCAACTTAATCCCTATATTATAGACTGTTTAGGCTATTTTACTTCGAATTGATCCACTTTTATGTCTCCACGTATAGTTCAAGTACTCATACTATAATCATGGGTTCTTAGTTTATTGGATTTAGGTTATATTAACAATAATTCACATATTCAATAACAAGTTTAATGAATAACCTCGATAACAACTTTATTGATAAATAGAAAAATGTTTACATTTACAAACTACGAGTTTTAGGACATAAAACCCAACAAAAATGTTTTAGGTTGGTACCCTATTGAAAAGTAGAGTAAATGAATCAAGATGAATTGCTTTAGAAATAGATATTTATTAGATCATTACAGCCCCATTTGATAATTATTTAATTTTAAAAATTAATTAAGCTTATAAAGATTATTTTTACTTATTATTTTTCTTTAGTTCATTTTTATCTATTTGTTGGAATGTTTTTAAAATTTAAGCCAATTTTTAAAAGTTTGTTTTTAAGAATTTGGCTAAAAATCAAATGTGACAAAACCGAGCATATAATTTTCAAAAACAAAAAATAAAAAATGAAGGTCTCATTTGGTAACTTTTTTTTAAGGTTCTTGAAAATTAAGCCTATTTTTTCACAATTTCTTACCATGGTTTTCAACCTTTGTAAGTAAAAGAGTCAAATTATTAGCGAAATTCTAAAATTAAGAAACAAGTTTTTTTTTAAATCTACTTATTTTAGTTTTCAAAATTTGGCTTGGTTTTTGAAAATATTGGTAGACAGTAGATAACAAATTACAAATTTAGAGGTGAAAATAGTGTTTATAGGTTTAATTTTCAAAAACTAAAAACCAAAAGCCAAATAATTACTAAATGGAGTCTTAGAGACCATTTGATAACCATTTCATTTTTAGTTTTTAAATAACCAATTTTTTGGTGTCCAGTTCAACTTTCTATTTTTTTGAAAACATTTTTAGATTTGTTAAGAAATTTCAAAAACCAAGAAAATATTTTTTGAAAACTAGCTTTTATTTTTTAAAAGACACGTGTATGTATTTATTGAGGTACAGCATATTTTCAACGTATTCTACCTATGGTCTAGAGGTCAGCATAGTAATTATAGGTTAAATTATACAAAATACCCCTACCTTTATATTTTGTGTCAAAAATACCCTTAAACTTTCAAAAGTTTCAAAAATAACATTAAACTTCCAGAAAGAGTTCAAAAATACCTTTACTATTAATTCTGGATGGAAACCGTTAGTGTTTTGTGTCAAAAATATCCTTGAACATTCAAAAGTTTCAAAAAATACTCTTAAACTTAAATTTTTTTTTAAAAAAATACCCTTATTGTTATATTAACAAAAACTGTTAACACCGTCTTACTTCTTTATTTTCCATCTTTTTTCTGTCCTCTCTTCTTTAATACACTCTTACTCTTTTTTTTGTAAAGACATTTGTTTAACTAAAATAAATAAATAAATAAAATCTGCCCATTTCGATTAAGGTATATAGTCTATAATAAGAAGGAAGACAATAAAAGAAGCACCAAGGGATTTGAGGACTTAAAATATTTTAATAAAGGTGTGTCTTAGTAGTTAGTTGTGTGTTAATAGCCAAATACATTTTTTATTTGACTTTTTTTTTTTTATCATTTTGGTATGTTTTAAGGGGAGATTTTGATTTTGAAATTTTGTGGGTGTTTTAAATTAAAATTTTGGTTACTGAGAAAATTTATGTAATCTAAGAATTTAAAAATTAAGTGAAAAAGAGAGTATCTATATGAAGAAAAAAAATATCTATATAATTTGTTTAAAATTGGTTTTTTTTCAAACTTAAAACGAATTGATCACCATATTAACGGTAGGAGCATTTTTATTTTTTTTAAATTAAAGTTAATTTTGCAACGATGTATTAACGATTTATATTCGTATATTAACCGTGAATGTATTCTTTCTTTTTATTTTTTAAAGTTAAGTGTATTTTTGAAACTTTTGAAAGTTGGAGGGATATTTTTTAAACAAAATTTTAATGAACTCTTTCTGAAAGTTTAAGAGTATTTTGAAACTTTTGAATATTGAAAGATATTTTTGATACAAAATACAAAGTTTAAAGGCATATTTTATAATTAAGCCCTAATTATATTATAGAAAAGAAATAAAAGAAAGAAGTTGCTAGATTCAAGGTTCAAACTTTGATTGTTCAAAAACAGTTCCAATCTTCGATCTATCAACTTTTTTTCTTTCTTTTATTCCTTTTCTATAATATAAATACTATTTTCACTTTTTTTATATATATAAAATTGATTTTTTTTTTTTTTTTTTTTTTTTTTTTTTTTTTTTTTTTTTTTTTTTTTTTTTTTACACTTCTCATTCAAAAGGTTTGTCACACGAACCTTTTTAGTCCTGTTGTTCGAGCCATAGTAAAAAAGGATTTATGGATGAGATAAGTACCGCCAAAACGATCTCCACTAAACTAATGGTATTTAATGCTTAGCCTAAAACTTTTCTTTTTTTTTTTTGCTTAATTCTAAAATAAACACAAAGTCAATTCCCAACACTTCCTTTGTGGATTTAATGTGATGATTCCTTCATTTAGTTCATGAAATTGACAAAATACTTTTTTTTTTTTTTTTAACAAAAAGTGTAACCTAAATATGTTTAAAAAAAATTAATTATGATGAGAAGTTTGATAGATAAATTTTTTTTTTTAGAATTTGCAGGCTATTTGATTTTGTTACTAAGAAAAAATGTACATATTGATTATTGAAAATGTGTATTATCATATCCACATAAAAATTTTAAATGTCAATATTGAAAAAATTATGTTGATGTTTCAACTTTAGATATATGTCGATGAAAATATCGACAAAATGTTGATGCCAATTGACTTTTTAGAGCATTTTTTTTACCTTAAATAAGTTTAAATTTATATTATTATTAATATTAGTTTCACATTAGTGAAATTTTGTTGATATTGTAGTTACATATTTCGTTGATTTTTCTAAGATATAATATAAATATTGAATCATGTTGGGAAAAACCTCCCACTTCTACCACAGAAATAAAACAGAAAAATAATAGAGAAATTAAAAGAAAACAATAAAACTAAAAATATAAGAATCGACATGGAAAAACTCCAAACTAGACAAAAAAAACCACAAACAAGAAAAATTCACTATCTAAAAAATTGATACAATCACACTGAGTAATTTTCTTCCCAATCCCAATTACAAGAGCACTCTCTCAAAACTTTTATATGAAGGAATTGAATTCCCAGCGGAAGCAATTTATCGCATTGTAGTTTCAATTACTCAATTATGAAACTTAAAGAAACAGAGAGAAAAAGAGTAAAACAGGATAAACTAGCATGCAATTTAAAGAAGAAAAAATTAAAGGAAGAAAAAGTTGTTTACCCTTGATGAATCTTCTCCACAAAATCATTTTACAAATAGATAAGAACACTACCACTAAAGAGCACTCACTATTCTCAAGGTTATCAAATCCATGGAGAGTGGTCTCCATTTGTCTATTTAAAGGGATGAAGAAAAAATTATCTTCTTCATTAGAGAGGAATTATGGAGAGAGTTAGTGGGGAGGAATTATGGAGAAAAAACCTCCACACCATGTTGATAATAACTCCTAAATGGGAGTTTTTATTTTCTTTAATTTAACTTAAATAAATTAATAATATAAATTAAATTAAATTATATATATATTAAATCTCATTTAATATATAATAATAATTAGTTACTACTTAACCAATTTCTCGCACATAACCTATAGTTTAATATGAATCATATTCACATTATTTTTAACCTATAGTTTTATATGAATCTCATTCATATAATATCTAATATTTGAATATTATTCAAATATTTCTCTCATGTATATTATAAAGTTTGATGTTAAACTAGTAGACATAAGAAAATATTGTTGATATGTGGATGAAAATTTAAAACTTTAATCCACACAATAACCCTATTATTAGTAATATATATTAATGAATTAGTTATGAGAAATGATTGAGAATTTCTTTGTTGTCCCAAACTATTATTAGACCGTTGCTCTGTCTTCCAAAACAACCCCTAAAATAGAACCATATACCCATGTGTCCTCTCTATATAAAAAAGACCCTTGACTAAGCGAAACCCCAAACCCCAGATATTGACATCCAACACAATCAACCATTCCTCCAACTAGTTCATTTAGAAAAAGCTATAGCATACAAATATGGCATTTGCCTACAACATTCTCTCTACCCTTTGTTGGTTGGGGTTAACCCTAACCCTAGTTTCGTCCATTGCCCCCGCTATGGCCAAAAGCTACCCTAAGAACTACATTGCCGCCCACAATGCCATCCGTGCGGAGGTTGGCATTGAGCCCCTCCATTGGAATGCCACCTTGGCTACCTATGCTCAAAATTACGCCAACACGAAAATTGTCACTTGTCAAATGGAGCACTCTGGAGGACCATATGGCGAAAACCTAGCAGAGGGATACGAAGTAATGACAGCAGAGACGGCGGTGAGTCTCTGGGCTGACGAGAAAAAACATTACAACTACAATTCTAACACGTGTGTCAACGACTCTAGCCATTGCCTCCATTATACACAGTTGGTGTGGAGGAACACAAAATCTGTTGGTTGTGCCGAAGTAAAGTGTCAAAACAATTGGGTTTTTCTAATCTGCAACTATTATCCTCGAGGCAACTATATAGGCCAACGTCCATACTAAAATTTTAGATGATTATTATAGGGTTTATTGTTAGTTTTCTAATAAAGAAAAAATAAATTTAAATATTCTTTTTGGTTATTGTATTAATTCTATCCATATTATATTTTAATTTAAAAATTATTATTTCTGCATGCTAGTTTTTTGGCTAGTCTTTATGCGTAGCACATGAATAATACTATTGCCAAAACGAACATAGCTTAATTAGCACTAATTGACATATTATACTCTCTTCTTTAGAATTGGAGGTACAAATTCTCATACCCCATTTTTTTTTTATTAAAAAATGAATTGTAACTGAATCATAACCCAATAATTTCATCTATCATGTTATTTTAGGGAAATTGCATTGGATAGCAAATGTATTTAATGTATTAGCATCCATGTCATCCAGTTTTCAATTATTATAATTATAGCAAAATATTGAAAATAAGTAAAATTACTTAGTTTAGATTTGGTTTGTGATATTTTATTTTATTTATTCTAAAACTACCTTATAATTAGTCGTTGCTTTTCTTTCTGTTACTTCGAAAGTAGCTGCTTCAGCTTCAGCCACTTGAATTTTCGATATTCCTTTTTATTTCTCATCAAACGAATGGCTATAGTAACCAAGAAGCTCGATTTAATCATACCCATATCGTATTTTTTTCTCTTTTAGTTTATCCTTTCTGTATAATGTTTGGAATCTTTTCTAAAAGGATGATGTTTTATTTTGCATTCAAAGTTCTCTATATATATATATCAATTGAAGAATAGAAGACTGGTTGCAATGAAACTAAAAGATGTTATGTGGGTTGTGAACTTGGTGTATGATATGTTATTAACCCACCCTCTCTCACTGTTAATCTAGACACAAATTGATAACTAATTATTGTTCCTAAGTCATTCCATTAAGTTTGTGTTGCAAATTTCCCTCATTCGCCTATGAACAAAATTCTTTAAGAAACTAAACATTGGCCAAACCCAACAAAACAAACACCCATCATGGATGAAAACAAAAGCTTTTTGTAGCCACAAATTAATGGTATCCTAATTAAAATGTAAGACCCAAGTATTTATAACCCCTAAATATTTATGGATTTTGATCTATCATATTGTTATGTTATTGAGCATCCTTTAGAGTATCTATTAATTTCATGGTTAGAAAAACTCACATGGTTGGATGTAAATAAATGTGACTGAAAATAAAAAGCTGTATTTTGAACTTGCATAAAAGCATTACCCTATTCAATAATACTTTTGTTTAAAAGAAAATAGCAATATTTTAAACTCGATCCAATAAAAAAAAATCCATTCATCACCTAAATTTGTTTTAAAATGCAAAATTGGAACATTTTAAAGGAAGCGAAAATACACAACCAACTAACACCATGATTCAACTCTTCAAAACACTATAGGCTAGCATATAGTCATTCTAAACAGCTCATATGAAAACTTTTACCTGGTGTCTACGTGTTTTTTGATGTATTTTCCATGCATGCCACCAAATTCCAAAGATTGTGGCTAAAACCATCCATATAAGACTGTATCCATATATTTTTTCAACAAAAGATCCCTTATTTTAGCATGATTTGTTCTAACTTATTTTCCAATTTCATTATCTTCATCCATCATAATCGTCACAACTTTACATACAATTTCCTTCGTAAACTATCAATCTTTTTCCCTTTTCTCCACCACCACTCCAATAACCCTAAAATTGTTTCCCATCATTCTTGCATCAATAATTTGATCCCCAACTTAACCATCATGGGTTGGCATAGTGGTAGTGAGAACATTAAAAAAAGGCCAAAGAACTAAGGGGTCATGGATTCAATCTATGGTGGTCACCTACTTAAGATTTAATATCCTACGGGGTTCTTTGAAACACCCAAAAGTTGTAGGGTCAGGCAGGTTGTCCTTTGAGATTTGCTAGCTCAGACACACAAAAAAAAAATGATCTCCAACTTGAAGCAACAATACTAATTGATACTTAATTATTCACCAATGCCTTAGTTAGTAAATTAGAACCACAATGAGTAACAAAAGATCCCCATAGAGAGATGCTCCAAAATCCTCTCTTATTGAATCCACCCACTAAAAGCCACCCTTCGTGTTGGGATTTGTGCCCTAAAGCCTCGTAAGTTATTAGTTGATTAATTTAATTATTAATTATGCAATATTAATTTATCCATTAACCATAAAAATCCAAGGTTATTATATGAAGTCATGAACATGTATGTAGTTGACATACAGGTGGATCATGTTCAAGAAATAACCTAAAGGTCTATAGTATATGGATAAGGTTAGGTGTCTTATGTTGGTAACACTATAGATACGACCCACTTTGTAATAATTACAAAGAGTTTGATCCAAACCATTCATGTGGAGACATGTGAGTGGAGGTATCCTATACAAAGAGTTTGTGTAAGACCGGACCGCGAAATATTTAATCTCTCTTTGTAAATTCGTTAATGATGAGATTAACATTTCATAGGATGATCATGTGCGACTCGATCTTAATCCTGAGTGACTTATGAACTCCTGTCTATGAGGTCAGTCCTTTGATTTGCACGGGTGAGAGTGACGCGAGTTGCCGACTCGATAAGCTTACCATTTTGGGGACTTGACTAAATGGGGAACTGGGAACATAAACTTCACAAGATGGAATTCACTCCTTCCCACATAGGATAAGTAGATGAGTAGTTCCCTTAAGTGCTTATTTCGGGTCTCGAACAAGGGGCCCCACTCTCTCACTAGCCCGAGAGGGACTTAGTTTATGGTTGGACTATGAACAAATTGTTCATTAGAGGAATCAGTGGTACTTAAGGAAACGAGGTAATTACAGGGGTAAAACGGACATTTGAGCCAACTGTAATTATGAACAACTCGTGAAGGATCGACTTGCTTATATTGATTATATTAATGAATACAACTTGTCCTACAGTGCATAAGAGTTCAACTATGGGTCTATAGTGGTTTTTCCTATAGTTTATGAATTAAGGTTAATTTAATTAAAGAGTTTAATGAATTAATCTTGGATCATTGGAGCTTATAATCTGTAGGTCCATGAGGTCCCCTTGCTAGCTCACCACGGACCAACAAGGATCAACTATGTTGAAAGAAAAATTTGAAATGTTCAAATTTATGAGGGAAAATATTAATTGTATTGGATACAATTAAATTACATGATTTATTATAAAGTTATAATTTGAATCTGAATGAGATTCAAATTATAACTTTATAATATGGAGAATTAATTTATTTGAATATGATTCAAATAATTATTTATTTGGATGAGATCTATATAATAAAGTTATTTAATTTAAATAAGATTTGGATAAAATAATTGGAGAGATAATTAATTAATTTGAATCGTATTCAAATAATTAATTATTTAATTTGGATGAGATTCAAATTAAAGATCATGCAGGAAATAAATATTTAAATATGATTTAAATATTTAAAACTATTTAATATGAGATATTATTTGGGTAGATATTTATTAATACTAGATATTATTAAATATTTAATTTAAAAAATCTCTGCAAAGGGTTATCCTAATAGGATTAGGAGTAATCAATAGAGTTCTATAAATAGGGCCCTTGGGAGCCCTTGTAGACTCTACACTCTACTCTACACTCTACATACTCGCTTCACAAGGAATAATTTCTACGATTACTCTAAAACTCTCCGTCTAGAAATTCTTCCAATTTTCTTAGAAAAGTTCTAAGAAAAATCTTTTCTCGTTCATTTATTCTTTCAAGAAGCGGTTCCCACAAATCGGATCCTTGCCAGAGTCATAGCAAGGAAGATCTCGTGGAATTAGAAGAATTCAAGGAGAAGACGACCGATTCAAGGAGAAGTTTTTTATGCATTTGTGGATCGACAAAGGTATGATGCTTAACCTTTTTCTTGCTTATTTGTATTTTTAATTCTTTCAAGAAATCAAAGAACACGATCACACACTTCTGCGTGGATTCAATTCCCTTCAGTCCTCCGAATTTCTTCGTGAACTCCTTTGGCAATGCACGAAAGGCGGTTTGAGTGCGGCGAAGAAAAGGGTGTGTTCAAAAGCTCAAACCCCATAAAAGGTTATTGAAATTGCTCCATTTGTAAAATACACTCGCTCCCACATGCACATTATACCATCAAACTCTCCTTAAAACCTAAAAGCCAACATCAACATTTCTCCTCCAAAGGTGTAATTTGTGTGCTCCTTGTGTTCGACGCGTGCTACCACTGCTACATTTTAGTGGATATGGTTAAATCATTTGGTCTAGAATTGGGCGATGAATTCTGCTTTTTGACAACCTGGACTTGCAAATGCCCCCATAAATGTTAACAACTTTGAATTTAAACCGGGTTGATCTACATGGCTAGAGACATTTCCTTTAGAGGATGTTCGACCGAGGACCTCACAAGCACTTACGCTCTTTCCTAGAGATATGTGGAATGGTAAAGATTAATGGAGTTACTAGCAATGCTATTAAACTAAGACTTTTTTCGTTTTCTTTACAAGACCGAGCAAAGAATTGGTTAGAGTCCGTACCGCTGGAGAGAAAAACCACTTGGGATGCATTGGCCCAAGAATTCTTGAAGAAATGTTTTCCATTGGCTAAGTCACAAAGATTAAGGATAGACATTGACACATTCTGTCAACACGAAGATGAACAACTCTAAGAGGCGTAGGAGAGGTACAAGGACCTCTTGAGAAGATGCTCTCAACACGAGTACCCGGATTGGTTGCATATCCGATTATTCTACATTGGGCTATCAAGCAAGACAAAATCTATTTTGGATGCTACTGCCGGAGGGTCCATATTCTCAAAGACCGTCGATGAAGCTTACACAATACTAGAAGACTTGGCCAATACATCAGATAATTGGTCATGTGAACCTTCAACTAAAATTGTTGGCGTTCATGAGGTGGATGAGATAAGTTCTTTAAAACCTCAATTGGCTTCTCTTACTAATGCATTATCTAAATTGTCTCAAGGAGGCCAATCGTAAGCTAGTCCACCATCGATAGCCTCTCTAGCGACTATGGAAAATCAAATCAGGCAAGGTGAGATGGAGACAACCAATTATGTGGATCGAGGACAATTTAGAGGCCAACAACAATTTTCCACTCGTTACCATCCCAACTTGAGGAACCATGAAAACTTCTCAAATGACAACACCAAGAATGTGTTGCAAGCTTCTCAAGGTACAAAAACATCATCTTTAGAGGACTTAATGTTTGATTTTGTCAAGAATCAAGATAAAGAACCACTACACTAGAGAATTTGGTTCAAGGTATAGCAAGCATGGTGCAAACTCAAGGGAAAGCACTTCAAAGCTTGGAGGTGCAAATGAGTCAAAAAGGTAAATTCTCGAGTTGGCCCGAAAAGAACCCTAAAGAGGAATGCAATGCTAGAACATTGAGAAGCAACAAAGAAGTGAACAAGCACGTTGTGATTGATGAAGATGAACAACCTCAAGAGGAGGTTGAGTCTACACTTGCCAACGAACCCATCAACGAGCAAGTGGCACCAAAGGAAAAGGAAGAAAGGTCCAAAACAGAGAATACTTCTAATTCTCTACCTTTTATTCCTAATACTTTTCCTTACCCTCAAAGGTTTCAAAAGAAAAAGATTGATGCTCAATTTTCCAAATGCTTAGATATTTTCAAGAAGTTGCAAATTAACATCCCTTTTGTAGAGGCATTAGAGCAAATGCCTAAGTATGCCAAGTTTATGAAGGATGTCTTGTCTAAAAAACACAAATATGGGGATTATGAGATGCTAGCACTAACGGAGGAGTGTAGTGTGGTGCTACAAAGAAAATTGCCTCAAAAGTTAAAGGATCCAGGGAGTTTTTCTATTCCTTGTCATTTAGGCAATAATTCAGTTACAAAAGCATTATGTGATTTAGGAGCTTCCACTAATCTCATGCCTTTGTCTATTTTCAGGAAGCTTGATGGAGGAGAGGTGCAACCCACCACCATATCTTTGCAAATGGCCGATAGATCAATAGCTCATCTATACGACATTGTGGATGATGTGTTGGTTAAAGTACACAAGTTCATCTTCTCAGTGGACTTCGTGGTGCTTGACATGGAGGAAGATGCCGAAATTTCCATAATCCTTGGGAGACCATTCTTGGCCACTAGACAGGCCCTCATCGATGTGCAAGATGGAAACCTCAATTTTCTGTTTGTTGACTGAGATTTTGCATTAGTCTTATTCTTCCCATGGGAGAAACCAAAGCCAACGTTGTTCCCAGCAGGCTTTCCTTGAGTTAGAATATTATCTAGAGTCTAATAACTGAAATTTAACATTCTCATGGATTTAAGTACAGATTCCTTTTCAGCTGTAACCTGATTTAGTTCACGCTTCAACTCAACAATTGTTAACATAAGTATGTGATTATTGGACAATAGAGACTCAATTCTCTCTTTTTGTATTTTGAACATTTTAACATCATCTTGCTATTTGTAGAAGAGAGCTTGATAATAGGGATCATGACTTACCGTTTGAGAGGTACTGTCATCACTAGGCACAAAGATATCTAGCTCTGGGTTTTCATAAGATGAGATGTCTGATGAGATCTTACTAACATAAGCTTTGACATCTTCCTCAGCCCCACTGTTTTCATATGAATCATCATAAGAGAAGGTCATGACATAACCTTTATTTTGTTTCCTCAGAAAGGTTGGACACTCAGCTTGATAGTGCCTATAGCCATCACATTCACGACATTTAAACACATTTTCTTTGTTTTGATAGTTTGCAGCACCAGATTTATCACTTTCTTTCTTTATACTCTGTATTTTACCTTGTTTAGGGAAGCCTATGTTTCTAGACTTGGACATACGAGTACCAGCATTTCCTGATCTATTCTCAAACCTTTTAAGAACACAATTAAAATGTTTGTACAGAAAAGCAATAGAGTCAGCAAGAGATTCATCATTATCTTGATTTACTTCATCATGATCAACATATGACATTTGCAAAGCAATCCCTTTATTTTCCGTTTCAGTCTTGTCATCTAGAGACATCTCAAAGGTTAACAAGGAACCAAACAATTCATCAACCTTCATAGAATCAATATCTTAAGCTTCTTCAATGGTTGTAACCTCCATATCAAATTTCTTCGGTGGGGCCTTGAGAACTTTTCTTACTAGCTTTTCTTTAGAATTTTTTTCTCCAAAGGCAAAAGACTCATTGGCAATATGAAGAACTCGAACATTAAATTCAGTAATGGTTTCATCTTCATTCATCTTCAAGTTCTCAAATCTAGATGTCAACAATTGTAGGCTCCCCCTAGAGATGAGACTCTCTTTCGTTGAAGACTTAGGCTCCCCCTAAGTTTCTTGTATTAGTGGAAACATTTAGGCTCCCCCTAAGTTTGTGAGACTCCCTCTCACTATATAATTATCTTTCCTCCTTATTGTGAACTCTCTTCACTTGAAACACTTAGGCTCCCTCTAAGTATGAGAACTCCTTCTCTTTGACTAGTACCTCGGTGTTTACTAAGGTGGAGAATCCCTTCTCAGCATCGTAGTCTTAGACTCCCTCTAAAAAACAATTAGTTGAATGAATAAGAAAGCAATCAACACATATCAAATTGGCCACACAAGAAAACTTTTCATATAATCAAGAACACACAAGAATAGACTATTTCGTAATTCTGCTAAAAATCACATAATCGACCAACCGTAGCAAACCACAAACTTCTCTTTAAATAACATAACGAAAATATGGAAAGACTCTACACATAAACTCTGCACAGCCCAGCAAGGAAAGGATCCATAATAAAATAATTATATAGAATTTCCAGATAAGGAAAAATTAATTATGCAAGATTTGACAACAGATATAACATCTTACGAGACAACTTCTGAGACAACAGCTGAGACAACTGCAAAACAACACCACAATCTTAAACAAATATATAGCCAACAACACAAACTCTAACACATTTGATATAACCACAATTAGTAAGTTGACCCTTCACAGGTTGTTCGTAATCTCGGCTGGGTCAATTACTGTTTTATCCCTAGATTACATATTGTTCCTTAAGTGCCACTGACTCTCTAATGAACAATTGGCTTGTGATCCAACCAACAAACCGAGTCCCTCTCGGGCCAATAAAAGTGTGGGACCCCTTGTTCAAGACCTGGAATCAGCTCTTAAGGGAACAATCTCTCTACTATCCCTAGAGACGAGTAGGAGTGAATTCCATCTTGCAGGACTATGTCTCCAGCTATCTACCTGGTCTTACCTCTAAAATGGGAGGCTTATTGAGTCGACAAACTCGAGCCACTTTCACCCATGTAAATCTAAGGATAATCCCGAATACAGGAGTTCATAGTTAGCTTAGGATTGAGATCGAGTTACCTAGGTCATCTAATTGAAAAGGTCAGTGTTAATAGTGCATGGATAAAAACCCTAGCATAACGGAAAAAATGCAGAGAACAAATTTTGATTTATAATTTAGAAATTGAAAAAAAATAATACACTGCAATTATACAGTATTATCTAGATTAAGCATGAAAATATAGAATGAAAAAATAAATACCTTTCTATGAACTTGAACACCACCAATGGGAGACCTCCCTAAACTCTGAATAATGAGGTTGAAGGTTGGTGGAAACCAAAAGAAAAAGGGAATTTGAGAGAGAAATTTAAGAAGGAAAAGGTACATAACTTTTTTCTGCAAAAGGAATCACTCAACCCAGAACCATTATGGGATTTCCCTTTTGATAGGTTGTTGGAAAAGGTTATGGAGAGAGAACAGGAGAACGTAGGATCAACCCCATGTATCAGGTAACCCCCTTTCCCCATAATTAATTTAGTTAATTTAATTTAATTAAATATAAAAATATTAATTAAATTAATGAATTAAAAATAACTAATTAATGAAATTAATATTTAATTAGATCTAATTTAATTAATATATTCATTTAAATCACATTTAAATAAATTACTCTTACATAACCTATAGTTTTAATGTGCATCTAATGCACATTAATTTTAACCTATCGTTTTAATATAAATCTAATTCATATTAAATTAATATTTAAACTATTTCAAATATTTAATTCTCTCGTGAATTAATTTTGAATCATATTCAAAATTAAATTTATAAAATTTAATTAAAAAACTTTATATTATAATGTATCATTATACATCATACTATTTCCCTTAGTTAATTTGAACAATTCAAATTTCATTCGAAACTTAATTACCTCAATACTCTTTACGAGCTAGGAAGGGGACCTAATGGACCTATCAGAAGCTCCAACGATATGGGATTAATTGGCTAAACTGATTAACCACATTAACCAATGTTCGTTAACTGTGAGTACACTCCACCAAAGACCCACAACTGTACTCTTCTCACTGTAGATATATTTATGTGTCCATGGATATAGACCAATAACAGCAAGTTAGTCCTTCACAAGTGTTCGTAACACCAGCTGGGTCAAATTACCGTTTTACCCCTATGTTACTTCTAGATCCTTAAGTACCAGTGCTCCTCTAATGAACAACCAGTTTATGGTCTAACCATTAAACAGAAACCCCTCTCGGGCCAGTGAGAGAGTAGGGCCCTTGTTCAAGTCCCGGAGATACCACTTAAGGGAACACTCATCTACTTACCCTAAAGTCGGGAAGAAGCAAAATCCATTTTGTATAATTATGTTACCAACTCCCCACTTGGTCTTGTCCCCAAAATGGTAGGCGTATTGAGTCGGCAAACCAGCCACTCTCACCTATACAAATCAAAAGACAATCCCTCATGAACAGGAGTTCATAATATACTCAAGATTAAGACTAAGTTGCCTAGGTCATCCTATTGAAATAGAAACCAAACTAGTTAATGGAGTTACATCTAGTGGTTACTATTACATGGTCTAGTCTTACACAAACTCATTGCATAGGGTACCCCCACTCACATGTCGCCTACACGAACGCGTTGGATTATTGCATTTGTATCAAATACAAAGTAGGTCATATCCATAGTGTCACCAAGATAAGGTACCCAACCTATACCCTATACTATAGACTCTTTAGGTTGTATCTTGAACATTGATCCTCATATGTTCAAGACTTATAAGATAGCCTAGGATGTTAGTTTATTGGATTGTAGGGTTATTAATACAATATAATAGCAATATAATCAGTAACACTTATTGAAAAATAATTAATAACAATTTATTAATGACGGTCAAAATAATACAATACTACCTATGAGTTTTAGGGCATAAAACCCAACAAACAGCAAATGTCGTTATAAAGTAACAGTGATTATTTCGTGGTCTAGTCTTATGCAAACTCATTGCATAGAACGCCTCAATTCACATGTCTCCACATGAACGATTCAAGATCACATTGTTTGTACCAAATACAAAGTGCGCCGCATCCAATAATGTCCCCAGGATAAGGTACCCAACCTAATCCCTATACTATAGACCGTTTTGACTATTTACTTGAACTTTATCCACTTTATGTCTCTATGTATAGTTCAAGTACTCATACTATAGCCATAGGTTCTTAGTTTATTGGATTTAGGATTATATTAACAACAATTAACATTCAATAACAACTTTATTGATAAACCTCAATAACAATTTTATAGATAATAAAAAATGTTAAAAGTTTACAAACCACGAGTTTTAGGACATAAAACCAACAGAAAAGTGCTTATGAAAAAAAAATGTAAAAATCCAATTTGAAGAAGAGGCATATGTATAAACTAATTTATGGTCATTGGAACAGTCATGTCCCTTTTTTAAGTTGGTTAAAATTTAGAAAGACAACTATTCATGAAATAATGTAACTCATGGAATTGAAATGATCCAATTCTAAACCAAGAGTCATGTACTATTTATTCCAACAATAATTGCGAGATTTCAGTATGTCTAACTTTGAAAGATAAACATTTTCCATTAAAATGAACTTTCTCAAAAAACTACCTCTAAATTGAATGGGTTCGCTATATTCAAACATTCAAATTTTCAATTATTAAACGACCCTTTCAAATTTACAATAAATACTTCATAACCTTCTTTGAAGGTAAATTGAAAGGGTGCATAAATGACGTTGGGTAACAATAAGGGAGAATTGAACTCCACTCCTTATTTGGTTCAAGGAATTTGTGGGCTCCATGACTAAAAATAATCAATGATCCTTTACTAACTCCTTCAATTATGGTCTCAAATTACTTGAAAAAAAAAAATTATAGGCTCCAAGACTTTAACAATCCTCCAAACTTTACAATTCTTTTGACTACTTTACTCTTTGCCCTAACACCGAATTTGAAAGAGGAGCCAAATTGGCTACAAAATCATGAAAGTTCTCTCAACGGTTAAATAACAACTAATTTGAAAAATTAGAGAACCAAACAAATAAAATTTTACAAAAACCTTAACGAACCAAAGTATGAGTTGTCTTATATATTCAACTCACGTATGACATGAATAAATTGGCCTTCTTAGAATTGAGTTTGTTTGAGACATAAATATCAACTAACAAAGTAGACAGATCCACCAAAGAAACATCAACCTTATTGATCATTATTATCGTATTAAAATAAAACAAAATTATTTAAATTAAAATGAAGCACATTAATTTTTTTTTGACAAAAAAAAATCTTAGTCAAAAGTCTTTAAATGAGAAATCCTATGTGCTATTTTTCAACTTTTCTAAAATCTTAAAAATTATGTTTAAAACAAAATAAAAAACTATTACCAAATCAAAATTTATAAATTTTAAAATATAGGTTAAAATTTATTTTCTTGAGTCCAAAACTTAGAAAAAAAACAGCATTATATATATTAAAACATATCATAGTAGTTTTTCTTTTTTCTTTATAAATTTGAATGAATGATTCAAAACTCTAATTTGATCAAATTGTATATGTATTAATCAATTTAACTATGCTATGACGGTTAATATTACTTTTGCTAGTTGCCATATAAGAGAAGACTTGGAAATAAGAAACCATATATATATGTAGAGGAATTGTTCTTATCAGTCAACTTGCCAAGACTTGGGATTCAAGGTATTTTTTAATAGTATGAGAGAAAATGAAAGCACACATATGAAAGCAATGCTACTGTTCTTTATTAACAGTAAAATAACTACTTGTTCCAATCAAATGTGTTTTGTTTTTTGAGTCTAGCTTAGTGCTTAATTACAAAAGTCAACATATGTGGAATGAGTATATTTGTATCAAAATACACATATAAAATTGGAAAGCTACGTAGCATTTTGATTAGTCAATCACAACCGTGTTTGTGTGGTTTTTTTAATTCAAAACATATGAGGGCAAAGATGTATTTTCACATTTCAACACTAGCATGATTTTTTAAACTCGTTAAAATAGTTTTTTATTGCTGCTTCTCTGTCGAGTTCGGCCACCGAGATTTAGATAAAAAGTTAACTTTTTCCTGCTATCAACTGTTTTGGGTTTTTCCAGTGAAATCTCGGGCAAGATTAACATCGAGATTCTATTTACTTGAACATTCTTGGTGATATCTCGGGAAAGATTAACATCGAGATTCTATATATTTCTCAAATATTACCTAATTTTTTGCAAAATTTGATGTTTACCAAAATTTAAAAATGTGAGCGCAATCATCTGAGATCCATTTGTAAAATCTATGTGGATAATTCATAAATCCATTGGAAAATTTAAAAATTCAGATAATTGTATAAACATAAATTAGGTGAAAGATTTAAAAAAATATGTAAAATTTGATAGTCTATCACTACCTATCAATGATAGACAGAGAATTTTGCTATATTTGAAAATATTTTCAGTAGTTTTGTCATTTAAAATAATTAGCATAAAATATTTGTATCTATGTTTCTAAATTTTTATTTACATATCTTTACACATTTTTCTCTCTCTAAAACATCTCTTCATCTCTCTCATTTTAAAAAAAATTGAAAACAAAAATAGTTATCAAACAAGAAGTTTTCTGCTATATAAAAACAATTATTATCAAACATATATGTTTTTTTGTTTTTAAAAAGTGATCAACTTAAAATTGAAAAATCGAAAAACCAAAAACTAAGAACTGAAATGGTTATCAAACGGGATCAAAGGACCCGTTTGGTAATGATTTTGTTTTTGGTATTTTATTTTTTAAAATTTATACATGCTCTCCTCTTATACTTCATTCTATAGTTTTCATATATCTTGAAGAAACACTTGAATTGAAGTCAAATTTTAAAAACATATAAGTTTTTTTAAAACTATATATATATATTTTGTAGTTTTCAAAATTTGGCTTCATTTTTAAACATGGGTGGAAAGTAGATAATAAAACAAAAAAAATTCTTTGTGTTGTTATTCCTCTCTTTAGGGATGTTTTCAAAATCCAAGGTATTGAAAACTAAAAGATTTAGGAAAGACAAAAAATTCGTAAAAAAATTATAATAAAATAAAGACTTTGAATGGTTATCAAACGAGACCTAAATGATAAACATTCTTTTGAAAAAATATTCATAAAGAACTTTTGGAACAAAATGAAAAAGAAAAAAAAAACAGAAAGAAAGAAATGTTTGATCCTCCTTTTACTAACATTTTAGTTTGCTTGGCAAATATGAATATCGATCAATCTTGAAGCAACCCTAGTCAAGGTCCTGCGTGGAAATTGAAGTCCTTGATCAGTTTAGTCATCAAGCTAGGGGTACCTCTTGGCTTGCTTTAGAACAATCAATCAACCCATCTATTCTCACAATTTCTACCTAAATTCCCATTTCCATGCTTATAAATAGCGAGGGAGTCCAATCCCTTTTTTCCACACCAAATTTCTCACCATTTTCCAACTCTTACACCAAAATGGCTCTCCTCAAGTTCTTCCTTTCTCTCCTTTGTGCCTTGAGTACTTTCTTCTTGTTCACCTCCTCCATTGCTCAAGACTCACCTCAGGACTTCGTCAATGCCCACAACGATGCTCGTTCCCAGGTTGGCGTCGGACCTGTCCAGTGGGATGAAAACGTGGCAAACTATGCTCAACAGTATGCCAACCAACAAATCAACGACTGCCAAATGGTGCACTCTAATGGGCCTTATGGGGAGAATCTTGCTTGGAGCTCAGCTGACTTGTCAGGCACCGATGCAGTTCAATTGTGGGTGGATGAGAAACAATTTTATGATTACGGGTCAAACTCATGTGTTGGCAATGAGTGTCGCCATTACACTCAGGTGGTCTGGAAAAATTCCGTAAGAATTGGATGTGCAAAAGTTAGATGCAACAATGGCGGTACCTTCATCAGTTGCAACTATGACCCTAGAGGCAATTATGTAGACCAACGACCATACTAAGAGGACTTTCCCTGAAGTTATGTTGAAGAGTCCATGAAAGAAGCTTTGGAAAAAGGGTGGTATATCCATTGATATCTATCTCTCATTCAGTTGCTATATCGTTTCTCTCATTTGGCAATGTTTTGAATGTTTTTCTTTTTAACCTTTTGTTACCCTACCTAGGCCTTGGGTCATTTTGTATTGCTTTTGCTTTTGTTTTCCAACCTTGGGGTTATAAGCATAAGTTTATATTATTCGTATACTCTCCTATATATCTTGTTGTCTATGCCTATTTGTTTGATAACTATTTGGTTTTTGAAAATTGTGTTTGTAGTTGGAATAATTTGATTAACAATTCAAACCAAACAAAACATAAATTTCAAATACAGAAAACTTAAAGCAAAATTGGTATCAAACGGATCCTTAGTTTTTATGTGGATGTTGGTTTGTTTTTTCAAACTTGTCTTTAGTTTAATCTCAAGTTTGTGAGACCCATACTTTAACTTGCAGTATATAAGCGTAACATTTGCAAAACGAATATCATAAATGCCATTTTGAAGTGTTGCGAATGTAAGGCGTTCCTAATTGTGCTTGAACATTTCTTTTCTATAGGATAAAGTAGATCACAGTTAAACAATTAGTGAATCACGTAACACACTGTTAGTGAATCATGTAAATCACAG
Organism: Lagenaria siceraria; assembly: GCA_002890555.2. Lineage (NCBI taxonomy): Eukaryota > Viridiplantae > Streptophyta > Magnoliopsida > Cucurbitales > Cucurbitaceae > Lagenaria > Lagenaria siceraria. The sequence continues at coordinate 7,629,782 of CM016486.1, forward strand.
AAATCTTTGTGTCGATTTTCTTTACGTTTTCTACTTGTCTTTGATTGTCGATTTCTTAACAAATAGTTTGTGTAAACACATTAGTGGAAGGTATTAGCGTAAAATTAACACCCAATTACTTAAATACGAGAGAGATTAAGATTTTTTTTTACCATCCACACAATATTGTTCAATTATACGAGAAATTTACGGAATTTGGGTGTGTCTCCACTTTTATCTCTTAATGTATTTCAATCCCAACAAAAAAACTCACTAAAATAGAACCACAATATCTAATCTTCATAATATAAATAATACCCTAAAGGAAACACAAATGTCCTAAACCAACTCAACATACCAAGTAATCCTTCAACTAACCTTCCTTTAGAAAAAGCCACAGTTCTTAAAGATCACATTAACTAACTTTTTATCTGCATTTTGTTTCGTGGGATTAGCTCTAATCCTAGCTCCGATATCTCCCACGGCTGCGAAAAGCAGCCCCTAGGACTTCGTTGATGTCCACAATGCCGTTCGTGCCGAGTATGGCGTCGGTCCGGTCACTTGGAACGAGACCTTGGCTAAGTATGCTCAAAATTACGCTGAAACTAAGATCGCTACCTGCGAGATGGAGCACTCCATGGGACCTTATGGCGAAAACTTGGCTGAAGCATTCAAGACGACAACCGCAGAATTGACGGTGAATTATTGGGCTAGTGAGAAGAAATTTTACGACCACAAATCAAACAAGTGCATCAAGGAAGTGTGCGGCCATTTCTTAAAACTGTTTGTTTTGATAAATTTTTTTTTCAGAATTATCCATGGATGTCGTTATTTTATCTATATTTTCATCAATATTTGAGTGAGAGATCAAAATTTTTGTCGACATCAACATTTTAAACCTTCTTGTTAATTCATCTCTATTTATTCTTTTTTCTAAGGATGCATCAACCTAACTCTTAAGCATACCTTATTCAACATATATTAAGGTATATATCTTCAACCAATATGTCATAGGTCCAAATCTGCACTCCCACTGGTTGGACTATAAAAAAGAAAGAAAAAGGAAATAAATAGATGGGTTAGATTTTCTTTCAAATTTTTATTTTTTGCATGACTCATTATACTAACTTGATCAAGCAAAATACAAAATATGTATGGCTTTTTTTTTTCTTTCTTTTTTTTGAATTGCATTAGGTATCAAATTTTGATTATATATTAGCATTCATGTCATCAACTTTTAAAATATTACAAATATGTTAAAATATATTGAAAATAATATAGATGGTTAAAAAATCACATTATTTGATTTTTTATGTGAAAATAATATTCCAAAACTACCTTCATCTCTTAAGAAATAGAAAATTAGTAAATTTGATATTCTCCTTCCTTTACCCACGTTTTCTTCCTCAATATTTTTCACGTTTCTGCAACAACCCAAGATTCTTCGATCTTCTTCAATGTTCACGATTTCTCCAAGATTTGAAATACATAATTTCTTTTGATGCACACGATTGCACTTTTTTTTTTGTGAAATCTTGTTTTGATTTCATTAGTTGAACACACGATTTCAAAATCTCCTTCCTTGGGGATTTCTCTTCTTGAAGCCACGGTTTGTATTCAATTTTTTTGCTTGAATTTGGTCCTCACCTTCTCTAATTCACAATTGCGTTCACAATTTTATTGGTTTCGATTTCGTTAAGATCTTCTCTGATTTTTCCATTACTAGAGTTGTTTTAGGAATGAATGTTAGGTTTTCGGAATGAGGATATTAATTATTTATGTATAATCATGTGTATTGATTGAAAATTTGTTAGTTTGCGACAAATTGGGTGTAGATTTCTGGTTTGTATTCGAGATAATTTGTGTTCTTTGGTTATTATGTTTATTGTAGTTTGATTTTACGGACTGTTTATTTAAGGCGATGTATATTGAGGAATTAAAGGGGGGGGGGGGGGGTTGCAAAGTTGGTAAGAGGAAAATTCATGTGTTATTATTAGTACTTTGGAGAGTCAAAATTGTTAGATCTGATGTGAAAAAGATTTCTTTGGGCTCCCATAGGAATATTTGGCTTGTTGTATGAATGTGTTTCTTTCCAATATTTTACTTGAATATTCTTTTGAGAGGATGGTTAGCAATTAATTTCATTCACCAAGCTATGGTGTCAAGAATAAGACCATTGGTCATTAAGAATAACCTACAAAAATTTGTTGTGGCTTGCAAAGTGCTAGTTAGATATGTTATACAAGATGTAGAAATTAAATTGAAAATTAGAAGTGCGGGTGAATTGTTTAAGCATAGAGAAACAAATATGACAATATAATTGATATCTGATTTCTGTCTGATATCTCTTTACTTGTCATGTGATTGTCATATCATTGATATCTGATTGTCATGTGATCTTCATTAGAAATTAAGTACTTTGTTATTTATATTTAATTGTCATGTGATTGATGTTTGATTTTTTACTACTTGTATTTTAGAGGTGAATAACCCTCACCAAGCAGGAAGACCTAAAAAACAAAGGATTCATTCGATTGGTGAATTGACAAAGCACACGAACTGTAGTGGTTGTACGCGTGTTTGTCATAATAGAAAAATATGTAAATTATTTGTATCTATTTGAATAATGATATTGTGGACATCAAAGATATATTTTTTAATAATTTATTTTTATGTAAGTACAATATATAGTGCCTTATTTTAGCAATTTATTGTTGACAACAATCAGGTAATCATTGATAATTAGTATATCAGTAATCAGACAACAATCATATAACAATCAATATCAAATGAAAATCATATAGCAATCACATATCATTGACAATCATAATTAGATAGTAATAAAATAAAACTCAGTATCATTGACAACCCATTTTAGATATTAATCAAACAACAATCCGACAACAGTCGATATCAATGGCAATTAGCGCATTAGATAATAATCAAACAACAATCAGATAACATTTGATATCATTGACAATCAATATCATATAGTAATTAGAGAACAATCAGATAACAATGGTATCATTGACAATCATATTACAATCAATATCAAACAACAATTAGTATCATTAACAATTAATAACAATCAGACAATAGTCAGACAACAATCAGATAGAAATTGGTATAATTGACAATTATATGGTAATGAGATAGCAATCAGATAGTAATTAGTGGACAATCAAATACAGTCACACATTTTTAACTGTGAGGGCATTTTGGTCATCCGGGCATTTCAATTGGGCTAGGCTTAAATATTTTTCCTTTTTTGCCATTTAAAACAATTGCCCTAAAATTATTGTATCTACGTTTGTAAATTTTTATTTGCAAATCTTTACACATATTTTTCTCTCTAAACCACCATCTCTTCATCTTCCTCATTTTAAAAAAACTAAAAACAAAAATAGTTATCAAACAAGAAGTTTTATGTTATATAAAAACAATTATTGTTTTTAAAAAATGACAAACTTGAAACTAAAAAATCGAAAAATAAAAAACCAATAACTGAAAAGGTTAACAAACAGGACCCAAGGACTCGTTTGCTAATGATTTTGTTTTTGAAAGTTATACATGCTCTCTCTTATACTTCATACTATAGTTATCATATATCTTGAAAAAAAATACTTGAATTGTAGTTACGTTTTAAGAACATATAAGTTTTTGAAAACTATTTTTTTTTAGACATTGGTGGAAAGTAGATAATAAAACAAAAAATATTTTTCTTTGTCTTGTTATCCTCTCTTTACAGATGTTTTCAAAATCTAAGTTATTGAAAACTAAAAGGTTTAAGAAAGATAACAAAATTTTGTAAATAAATTAGGATAAAACGAGTCAAAATTTAAAAAATCAAATAGTTAACGACACTGAATATAATGGTTATAAAACGAGACCTAAATAATAAACATTCTTTTGAAAAAATATTCATAAAGAACTTTTGGAACAAAATGAAAAAAAGAAAAAAGAAAAAAAGAAAGAAAGAAAGGTGTGATTCTCGTTTTACTAACATTTTAGTTTTCTTCGCAAATATGAATATCGATCAATCTTGAAGCAACCCTAGTCAAGGTCTTGTGTAGAAATTGAAGTCCCTTGATTAGTTTAGTCATCAAGCTAGGGTAACCTCTTGGCTTGCTTTAGAACAATCAATCAACCCATCTCTTCTCACAATTTCTACCTAACTTCACATTTCCATGCTTATAAATAGCGGGGATTCCAATTCCTTTTTCCCACACCAAATTTCTCACCATTTTCCAACTCTTAAACCAAAATGGCTCTCCTCGAGCTCTCCCTTTCTCTCCTTTGTGCCTCGAGTACTTTCATCTTGTTCACCTTTTCTATCGCTCAAGACTTGCCTTAGGACTTCGTCGATGCCCCCAACGATGCTTGTGCTCAGGTTGGCGTCGGACCTGTCCATTAGGATGAAAACGTTGCAAACTACGCTCAGCAGTATGTCAACCAACACATCAACGACTGCCAAATGGTGCACTCAAATGGGCCTTACAGGGAGAATCTTGCTTGGAGCTCAACCGACTTGTCAGACACTAATGCAGTTCGAATGTGGGTGGACGAGAAACAATTTAAAGATTATGCGTCAAACTTGTGTATTGGCAACGAGTGTCACCACTACACGCAGGTGGTCTGGAAAAATTTCGTAAGAATTGGATGTGCAAAAGTGAGATGCAACAATGGCGGTACCTTCATCACTTGCAATTATGACCCTAGAGGCAATTATGTAGACCAACGACCATACTAAGAGGACTTTCCCTGAAGTTATGTTGAAGAGTCCATAAAACGAAGCTTTGGAAAAAGGGGAGTATATCCCTTCATATCTATTTCTTATTGAGATGCTATAAAGCTTCCCTCCTTGGTACTGTTTTGATTGTTTTTCTTCTTTGAACTTTTGTTACCCTACCTAGGCCTTGGGTCATTTTGTATTGCTTTTGCTTTTGTTTTCCAACCTTGGGATTATAAGCATAAATTTATATTATTCGTATACTCTAAATTTTAGTAAAAGTTTGACAACTTAAGTACAATAGTTTTTGTGCATCACATAATAGTTGGTCAAAATTTTCACATTTATTTGTAAAACAGTCTTGTGCAGCTTCAAACAACTCAGTTTTGTTCCTTACATCATCGTACGCATCTTTGTCAAAAGTATTGACACTTTCGTCCTTATCCTTATTAGGCACTTGTTCTCCATGCAAAATCCATGTCTTATCACTCTTGTTAATTTCATAAATAAATAAGTGGTCTCCAACTATGTCAACATCTTGTTTGAGTGTATTTCCACAATTTAAGCACGTACACCACATTAACTTTAACCCTTTGGAATGACGTAACCCATTTTCAATGGAGTTTTCAACACATATGTCGCATTCATCTGACAACCTATCTTTGTTCATCTAAGACTTGTCGATATTGACAAAATTTATAAGAATATATTATCTAAAAAAATTTGAAAAATAGATATATATCACATTTATGAAATAACACTCACTCATCAAAATCAGCATTCTCAAACTCATTTCATAGATTTACAACTATCGATAAATATACAACAACAAAGCATATTGAATCTCACTACTACTAAAAGAAACAAATGGCATCCACATCTCCTTCTTATATTTAAGCATATTGATCTGTTAAAAAAGAACTGTGATTCTATAATTGAACATAACAAATTAAAAGAGACAAGATTGAATCGGGGTATCAAAGAATTTTTTTTATCATATATGACCTCATAAACTTAAGAGTTTGATTAATTTAAGAGTTTGGAAATTGAAATAATTCCTTAACTCCATGATAGTGAAACATATATTTGGTTCCCTTTAATGTATAGTGTTTCTTGGAGTTTATGTCCATTGTTTTTCATCTCACACTTTACAAACTTCTTCTTTTATTTACGTAAATATTATTGTTTTTCTTTAACATTTTCTTCCACACCCAAAATTCCCCTGTTCAACGCACACACTTAAAAATTAAATGTCTTATTTTTAGTTTTAGTGAAACAAAACTCATAGTTCTCTTTTTAATCCTAATCAAAAGCCTTGAAAAGTTGAAGATTTTAAGTGTTCCATCAACTAAACAACCAAAAGAACAAGATTTCTTTTCTTTCTTTAAGTCTTTCTTTATGGATTTTATTTTATGTTTAAATTTTTGGGATGGGGCATATCTACTTTCTAATCACAACCATCAAAGAATATGGAAGAAATTTAATGTAAAAAGGAATAAATAATGAAAATGAGAAGAGAAGTCCTTTGGAAAATGACAAAGAATCGACCAAAATTTCAATGTAGGGTCTTATTGGGTCAGATTCCTCAGGTTTTCATATATGTTTGTCTTCACTACAAGTCTTTTGCACAGGGACGAATAGATTCGAAACCCACAATTTTTTTTATCTATTTACTATAGGTCAAGGTCAGTCGTCGCCGCTAGCTTGAAGCCAAGGTTAGCCACTGCCGATCAAGATATAATAGTACTCACCATCTGAAGTCGTCGTCGGCTGCTACTTGAAGTTGTCTTCAACTGCCGCTCGATAGCCGTCAATCTTCGTCCGCAGCATTCGATCGGGATTTTTGGCAGCAGTAGTTGTGATAGATGAACGCAGCGTAGAAGCCATTCAAGAATGGTGAGAGATTAGTTGATGCGTTCGTTTCAACAATTCCTAATCGTGATGTGAGAAAATATTCAAACCTAAGGCAACAACGTCGTTCGGTTTAGAACACTCCAAAAGGCACCATTTCGTCATTTAATAATGAATATTAAAATTATAAATTAAAAGCCTAAATTAAGGGTTTGTTCAAAATATTTGGTGCGTATTTGACGCGTCCTTTTCATGCTTTTTTACGACATTAGATGGCGGTTTACAACTGCCATCTACACGTTCTTTTAGATGGCGGTTTTAAACCGCCATCATATTTGAAATTCACGTTAATATATAAAAACATTCCGTGAAAAGTGGAGTATTTTTTCCAAACCGTCATTATAGAGTCCATTTGTCATCATTTATTAAATACCAACTGACATCTAAAGTCAAAATTGTTGTAGTGTGAAATCCTGTTCCTAGCTCCACTATTTCCAAGCTGTACAAGAAATCACTTTGAAACACTAAAAAATCATTAGTGCAACAACTTGAGTTTGTTATCATCAAAATATATAGTTTGATTGAAGCCCTGAAGTTAACAATTTCTCTCAACATTATCTCAAGCTCATCTTTCCATGGTAAAAAATTGTTAGCAACTTTAAGTTTCTCCTAATTCATTATAACTTCCATGTTGTTTATTTTTCTTTCCTTATATGGGTTCTTTTTAGTTGTGTTCTTTTGGGTGAGCAGCCACAAGATTTTTACAAGAGTGACGGCGGCTGAAAGAAGAATGATAAAAAGAAAGGAGCGAAGAAGTAATTTGAGAAGAAGAAAAAGATGTATTTGAAGTTGTAGGAATTGACAAGGTTCAAGAAAACAGAAGACTATAGAGTGTTCCTGTTTTTACTCAACAGAAAATAGATCATTGAGTTACGAGACTCACTAGTTGAGAGCATGTTTAACTAGTAGGTGAAAAGAAGGTGAAGTCATTGCAAGGTGCATCAGTTTCAGGGGAGCCTGAGATTGCCAACTCATCAACTACAATACCATAGTTAGGGAGAGTCTAACTTGCACACTAGAATACAGTTTGATGGTATTGTAGTTGATGAGATTGCCAACTCATCAACTACAATACTATAGTTAGGGAGAGCCTAACTTGCACACTAGAATACAGTTTGATGAACACTGAATTATGAAATCTTAGGCAAAATGTACTTCGTAAAACTGAGATTTATTCTAGTGGAGTTCTTTTCACCTAGGCTTTAAGCCTCCCAAATGCTCTTGTTCCATACGGTTAGTGAATCAGTGAGGGCATTCTGCTAACATCTTCATTCAAAATACAAAAGTTGGGAATAAGAGAGTATATATATATTTATATAGTGAGAGGGAGAAAAAAAAAAAAAAGAGAGAGAGGATTTGTTCTTATCAGCCAACTTGCCAAGACTTGGGAGTCAAAGCCTTTCCCTTTGAAGGTATTATATTTTTTTAACAGTATCATAACTACTTGCTCCAATCAAATTTCTTTTATTTTTTTGGTCTAGCTTAATACTTAATTAGAAAAGTCAACAATGAGCAATGTGTATTTGTATCAAAATATATTATGATAAAATTGGAAAGGTATGCAGCATTTTGATTACCAAGGGAATGGTGTGAGTGACAAGTAATGTATTGATAGGGACTAGCACTTGCTAGATGAGGAATATACAATTCATTAAGAAACTTTTTTTTCCAAGATTTTAATAATTTTTTTGTGTAATTTGTGTTAATTGAAATAAACTTGTAAACTAGAATGATATTGATAACATATTTGGTTTTATAATTTTTGGTAAAATTATTTAAGAGAAATTTTTAAAAATAGAAAATAAGGGAAACTATTTACATAAAATAGCAAAATTTTTAGATAGTTGTGATAGATGCTGATAGAAGTCTATGAAGGTCTATCAGTGATAAAAATGATAGAAGTCTATCACTGATACATGCTGATAGAAGTCTATCAATGCCTATCAATATTTTTTTTTTGCTATTTTCTGTAAATAGTTTGACATTTTTTTTACCTGTAAAAATTTTCCATCGTTTAATTTAAAAGATTATCATTCCGTTTAAAAGAAAGACAAAGAATCTAAAGTTAAAAAGTAGAGTCAAACCGAGTTATTACATATTGAGGTATTATTAGAAAAATTACATATTTCAAGACGAAAGACTATAATAATAAAAGTAATAATAATAATAATAATAAAAAAAAAAAAGTAGGGTATTCATGTTGTAATTAAGCTTCCTTCAAATAATTCAGCATTTTGTTTACTTGGAAAAGTAAGACAAAAGAGACAACAGACAGAGGAGTTGTCTTATTTTAATTAAGATTGTCCATCCTTAATGAACAAATCATGGAAAAACGTAAGGGGAAGAGCAAGTTTGAGGATTTTAGATTCCCGAAATGCTGGGTCTTACATTCATACATTGAGATGTAATGAGACCTTCTTTTCCATTATAAATGAGGTCAATGTTGGCTACTTTCACTTCGTCACATGGCAGGTTACTGCTGCAAATAAGTTTGACCGCCACTGGAGTTGCAGAACTTCCTCTAATATTCTTGAAGCTCACTTTACTAATCTTAATCTTTGACGGAACCTAAAAAATTAAAATGAAAAGTTTATTTGTGAAGTTGACATGAAAAATTTCAAAATGAAAGTTTTGAGAATGATCAATACCTTACGATTGCATTGATTCCATGGGCAGTACTCTTGGTCTATGACAATTGGGTTGCTAACATTGGCCATTATAATGTCTGAAAAATGCATGTTGGTAGCAGTGCCGGCAACGGGAGAGGCTGGCCATGTTTTGATCCTAACACCGTTAGTGGTGTTCATTATGGTGCAGTTTTTTACTATGATACCTTCAACGGGTTCTTCATTAGTGTATTTTCCAAGACTTCCTATGCTTATTCCATGTCCAGGCCCGCATGTCACGTTGGTGACTTTTACTCGTTTGCTTCCATCTCCAAGGGAGATGCAATCATCTCCTGTTGCGATCTGAGACTTTGTAATTGAGATCCCAATGGATCGACCAATGTGTATTCCATCTGTGTTGGGACTATTTTCTGGTGCAATTATGTTGACACCATGGAATGTGAGGTTGTTGCATCTTAGGATGTTGACATGGAAGTTCTTGCTATCGAGTGATGTTGTTCTCTTCACAATTGAATTAGTAATGAAGTCGAACCTTAAACTCTGCTCATTTTTTATATGATCAATATGTCATGTAGAGCAAGGGTGAAGCCACAAAGTTTTACATGGAGGAACAAAAATCATTAATTTTCTCTCTCTATATATAATCTTTATATTTTGAAAATTTAGCTCTCCTGCCTAATTTAACTAATAGTTAAAATTTATTTCAAAACTTAATTCCTTAAAAATTATCATAAAGTATCTACCAAATTGTAAAGATGAATGAGATTGGAAAGGGAAACAATACAAGGTATATAACTTACAATAGGGAGGTCAGCACAATTTATGTTTTTATGGCAATCATTCTTTTCCCAACCTGCCCTTCCTTGGCCATCAAAAATTCCTCCACCTGATAGCGTCAATCTATCAACATATGCAAAAGTAATCCAACTATCTCCATGTGGGTGTTTTGGAGCTTGCAATGTTCCTCGAAATCGAATTTCAATAGGGCTCTTGCATGGGCCTTTGAATGTTCCTTTACTTACTTTAAATATCCCTTTCGGAATGACCACCGCACTCGGACGAACAGATGCACATGCATCATTCCATGCATCTTTCAAAGCCTATGTTTCACAAGTAACAAAAATTAACAAACACAATTGATCAATTCATGAGTAATCACTTTGGCATCCATTTTATTGTGGGTTTACCTCTGTGATATCACCACCAGGCACAATGTCACCATACTTCCTCAAAGGAAAAATAACGTCAACATGAGATCGAGTCTCAACTGTAAATGATAATAACGACATCAAGAATGTAGTAACTAAGAAGCTCGATTTAATCATACCCATATCGTGTTTTTTTTCTCTTTTCGTTTATTCTATATGTATGATGTTTGGAATTTTTTCTAAAACGATGATGTTTTATTTTGCATTCAAAGTTCTATATATATATATATATATTGAAGAATAGAAGACTGGTTGCAATGAAACTAAATGATGTTATGTGGGTTGTGAACTTGGTGTGTGATATATTAATATTAACCCACCCTCTCTCACTTTTAATCTAAACTCAAATTGATAACTAAAATTTGTTTATTGTTCCTAAGTCATTCCATTAAGTTTGTGTTGCAAAATTTCCCTCACTCGCCTATGAACAAAATTCTTTAAGAAACTAAACATTGGCCAAACCCGACAAAACAAACACCCATCACGGAAGAAAACAAAAGCCTTTTGTGGCCACAAATTAATTGTAGCCTAATTAAAATGTAAAACCCAAGTATTTATAACAAACCCTAAATATTGATGGAATTTGATCTATCATTGTTATGTTATTGAGCATCATTTAGAGTATCTATTAATTTTATGGTTAGAAAAACTCACATGGTTGGATGTAAATAAATGTAAATGAAAATAAAAAGCTGTATTTTGAACTTGCATAAAAGCATTACCCTATTCAATAATACTTTTGTTTAAAAGAAGAAAGCAACATTTAAAACTTAATCCAAAAAAATAAATCCATTCATCACCTAAATTTTCTTTAAAATGCAAAATTGGAACATTTTAGGAAGAGAAAACACACATAAACTAAAACCATGATTCAACTCTTCAAAACACTATAGGCTAGCATATAGTCATTCTCAACAGCTCATATGAAAAATAAAAGATGTGGCTTTTACCTGTTTTCGACATGTTTTTTTTATGTATTTTTCATGCATGCCACCAAATCCCAAAGATTGTGGCTAAAACCGACTGTATCCAAATACTTTTTTCAACAAAAGATACCTTATTTTAACATGATTTGTTCCAACTTATTTCCAATTTCATTCTCTTCATCCATCACAATCTTCACAACTTTACATACACTTTCCTTCCTAAACTATCAATCTTCTTCCCTCTTCTCCACCACCACTCCAATAACCCTAAGATTATTTCCCATCATTTCTTGCATCAATAATTTGATCTCCAACTTAACCATCATGAGTTGGCATAGTGATCCGTGAGATTAGTCGACATGTGTGTAAGCTGGCTCAGACACTCATGGATATAAAAAAAAATTGATCCCCAACTTTTGAAAGTAGATGTGCCCACTTTGGGGGATCAATAAAGTTTTCGATGTCTAATAAAAATTTAATAGATCTCATAACTCTAACATATCCCAACTAGCTAGATCAGGATTGTTCTAGGATTATACGTGTATATTCTATGATTTTATAGGTATCGAGTACTTAAAGGGTAGAATTGACCATTGAAGCAGAAACGGAAAAAAATGTACCCAAGCTCCAGAGCATTAACCAAGGCAAAGAGAGGGCAAAATTACAAGATTTCTCCTCAAGAGAGCACCTAGGCGTTGGTCGGCGTTGTATTCGACACATTTTCTAGTAGTCGTGTTTAAGGTGTAGCGCCGCAATGCTCCTAAGATTAATCAATCGTCTTAGCTTAATTCCCTTTCTTAATGCAGGTGTTTAATTGATAGGCCACTATCGCAATCAATTAATTGAGCATCTAGATTATCTAAAAAGTCAATTAATGATTTAGGGTATTTGACTTTGGTCTTTCGAGCAAACGGGCTATGGATAAAATCATCAAGCATTGCATCTTTAGAGTTCTACGATCAACCAAGTAAATGGGTGAAATCCAAATTTCCTAGGTTAGGTTTTTAATCAATTTGAACCTCCGTTTCAGTTTTGGCCTTTTCATTTATGCAATTCACATTTTTGCCATTTAATTTCCTTGCAATTATTAAACAAACTAAAAACCCCCCATTTGTGACCATTGAATTCAAGTAGTAAGCTAAGACAATTCGTATATTTTCTGTGGAGTTGACCCGTTCTCACTAGCCTACAAGCTCGTGAGAGTGGTTAAATTATTATTTGTTTTGGGTCCCGGCAGGCCTAGAACAATCTTTCTGGGGTTGGTCGTTCATGCAAAATACTGAAGTCGTTGTCTTGTGAGTGGATCGACATTCACAAGTGTGTCAAACTTATTGAAGAAGATTGTGGTGTTTGATATAGAGACTTACTCGAGATCATACTTGTCTATTCGATTACACTATAAGAAGCGATTCTAAATTTAGGGAGAGCTTAAGTTCATCAAGTAGAGAGGACTTCATTTGAAGTGGAAAAGATGAAAGTCTTGGGGAGAAGGAGTCTCACACTTAGGGGAAGCCTAAATTAGTTTGGGAGGGAGTCTCATATACTCAGAGGGACCCTAAGTATCCATTCACTAATACATACACTTGCTGGGAGACTAAGAGTCTTCAGAGGGAGCCTCACACTTAGGGGGAGCCTAGGGGGTTATTTGGGAGACTAGAATGTAATCGAATTACTGGGAATCAGAGGAGTGTTGGAACGCATGAGTAATCTAGAGCTGAACAAAAATAGGATCGTGAAGCGTGAAACGGTGAGAAAGAAGGTTAGGTTAAAAACTATTGGGTTAGTGAATTTATCTTTCCTCGGCAGACTACCCCTAGATGTAGGTAATATTTACACCGAACAGTGTAACCAAACTCTGTGTTATTTTGTTGCTTTGTCTTTCTGCAATTTTATTTTTAAAGTTCTTTGTGTTGTTGTGACATTGCACCTAACAAGAGCTTCTATGTGTTAGATAACCTTTATTTCAATATTGAATCGTAATTATTTATTATTCTTTTTTGTTTGATTTTTTTGGCAAAACAATAATAAAAAAGATATATTCATGGGAGCTAAATTTAATTGACTATCTTGTTGAGATTATTAAGGTTGAAGAAAAGGACGTAGAGACAAATTTTCAAAAGGTCGATTGTATTTCTTTGACTAATAATCTAGAGAAGTTGTCATTGTTTTATTTTCTTAACGAATGTGCACATGAAGTGTGTTTATGAGAAATAAGAAACTTCAATTACTTTTCGTGATGTTAGCATCAATTAATAATGGTACAAAGTAATAGAAATCTATCACTGATAGAAAGTGATAGAAGTCTATATACTTTTATCAGAGTTCTACAAGTAATAGTAATCAGATTGTACATATAATTCTATTAATGACATACTTCTACTAGTTTTGCTATTTTTGCATATTTTAGCCTCATTTGACTATATATGGAAACTATTAGTTTATCACTCAACACAAACCTTAAACAAATAAAGTATCAAAGAAGTATATATATCAGTGATAGAGTACTCCAATCATTGTTTATCGGAGATAGAAATAAAATCAATGACAAAAATAGAATCAGTGATAAACTTTTATCGTTGTCTATCAGTAATATAATAAGATCAGAATAAAAAGCAAACATGCTTCGTGAACACACAAATCAAAGATCATTGAATCATAAACCGGACTTCATATGATCTAGAAGTTAAAGAAATGAAACCCTGATAGACTGGAAAAGCAAATCCCGTCGCCCAAATCCATTCCAAATGATTAACCATATCCACCACTACAACACTAGTTTTAGTGGCAAGACCAGGTCGAACACAGTAAATAAAACAAAGTAAATGGTTTGAAAATAATAATTGAGAAGAATCTAGCTTGGGTTGTGATGGATTTTCCCAATTTGAAATATTTGGTCATCAAATTCTCATTACCGACATTAAATGATTGCTTACACCTAACCAATTTAATTATAAAAGCTAATTAACTTGTCCTAAATAACTAACTAGTCCAATTTGAAAAGATAAAAAACATGCATGTTCAAATTGACCTAATTGCATTAAGATATGGGAAACGTTAGGTGGAATGTTTAATTTTCAAGCAGCTAATTAAACATTTGTTTGGTTCAATTCGAAGTTGGTTAGATCGATACTCATCTAATTCTATTCACAAACAAACCTAACATATTGCTTTATATGGATTAACATACAATCAAGTGTCACAAATTGAACGTCAATCAAAAGCAATAACCATACATCCACAAGCGTACGACGATATGATAATAATTCATTCACAACATAATTGAGACCAACAAATACAGAAAAATCGAGGAAGAATCCTAAGAAACCCAAGCTAAAAAGAATTACCTTAACCCATAATCGGCATTCTCGACATCATTTGACTTGATTATAGAAAGAAGATGGATATAACTCTAAAATCTAATGCTGTAGATGGATAGAGCATGGAAGAAAAGAAGATGGTCATATGCCCAAAACAATCACTCGGATCAAAAGATATGACCTAATTATCGACAAGCAAATTTTAAATCTACGTGACAGTGCCGCGGCGCTGTCAAAATGCGCTGCCTCAATGGTAGTTTCGTAATTTTAGCCTTTTTTGGCCTAATTGCTTCATTAGGACTCCAAATTGGTCTGTTTTAGCTCCATTTTCTTCCTAACGCTCAATTCTACCTCTAAATTATTCGATACCTACAAAATAACATATTTAAGCACATTAATTATCATCAACGGACAACATTAGAGGCATTACGATAGCACATTTTAGGTGCAATCATAGACCCTGATAGACGGGTACCATTTGATTATCAAATTTCACATATAATTCTATCAGAATTTATTAGTGAAATACTTCTAATAAAAAAAAATATAATTCATATACTTATAATTCTATTAGTAGTACTTCCATATACTTTTATCATGGCCTATTAGCATATTGATATAAAATTTTACATACTTCTATCAGAGTCTATCAGTATTAAGTATATTAGTGATTGACTTCTATCACTATCTATTAATAATATAACAAGATGATGTAGCCCCTTTACTATCACCTGTAAATGACCAATCAAATAAAATTTATATTATACCGATCAATACTACCTATACTACCAAGTAGTACAAGTTGCAAGACCGGGTCGATTCGCAGGGAAGCACGAGGATGAGTTTTTCAAAGCTAATTATTTAGTTAAAGCGATAAAGGGGGAAGGGGTTGTGTGGTTTGAGATTTGAATATGCATGAAAATAAAGTGGAAGGAAAGTAAAGGATAAATGTGCAATCAAATGAAACGTTCTAGCTTATAGGAACAAAATCCCCTAATGTAATTTTGATCATCGAACTATCAAAGCATGATTTTAACTTCTTACCTATGCCTAGCACAATTGATTAGAAAAGCTAACAAATGGTTCAAAATATCAAATTAGCCTATTTGATTAGATGAGAAGCATCCTAATCAATTTAATTAAGCGCATTACACTTTAGGGACTATGCTAGGATAAATTTTCAATAGGAAAAGCCTAATTAGAAATTTAATACGGTTTCCCCTAGGTTGATAGAACAATCCTCTTTGTTGTCAGCCACAAATCACAAGCCTATCTAACCTTTTGCTTCTTAGACATTAACCTATAATTACATGTCACATATTATATGTTAATCTAACGCACTGAATTTCATAATCAATAAATCGAGAGTAAAACCCATATACAAGAAATCTCAATCATATTACCAAAATACTAAAAAATATAATGGGTTCCTCTAAAATCCCCTAAACTAGAAACCATAGCTCTGACCTTCCCATGGCGTGGTGGAAAAGATCGTACCCGACATT
This sequence comes from Lagenaria siceraria, assembly GCA_002890555.2. NCBI lineage: Eukaryota > Viridiplantae > Streptophyta > Magnoliopsida > Cucurbitales > Cucurbitaceae > Lagenaria > Lagenaria siceraria. Next base: position 7,645,984 of record CM016486.1, read on the forward strand.
GTTTTTGCTTGATTACAGAAAAATATGAAAGAAGACCTAAAAACTAATGTTGTAGATGGATAGAGGGTGGAAAAAAAGAAGAAAACGAGTGGTCATTCGCCCAAAACGGTCATTCGAATAAAAAAAATATGACCTAAAAATCAAGCTGCAAGTGTTATACCGCAAGACAGCTCCGTGGCACCAAGAAAAATTCAGAATGTAAAATTTAGCACCGTGACGAGGTTCTTTAGGTGCATTTTGGTATTTTTTGGCTTTCACTTTACCTAACTGCTTCGAATGACTCCAAATTGGTCCGTTTTAGCTCTGTTTTCTTCCTAATGCTCAATTCTACCTCGAAATTGCTTGATACCTACAAAGTAACATATTCAACACATTAAATATTATTAACGGGCAAGATTAGAGGCATAAAGATAGCACATTTTATGTGTTATCATAAGATCAGACTAAATGCAAACATGCTATATGATGATACAAATCAAAGATCATTGAATCACAAACCAGATTTCATATGATCTACAAATTAAAAAATAAAATAAAAGCCTAGTAAACCATGATAGATTGATATGATTTGATTATCAAATTCCACATATTAATTCTATCAAAGCCTATGAGTGACATACTTCTATCCAAGTTTATCACTGATATACTTCAATAAGTAATAAGTATATCAATGATAAAATTCTATTACTGTTTATCAATGATAGAAATAAAATAAGTGATATAAATATAAATAGTGATAGAAGTCTATCACTGATGTTATCAGTGATATAAAGTGATAGAAGTCTATCACTATTTATCACAAAAATTAGGGATTTCGTGCCTCTAGCTTTTTTTATGCCTTCAATGGCCTATTTGGACATTTTCTATGGACTGAAGGTAAATTTTGATATATTTGCAATTAGTTTCAAGTTTTGCTATTTTTATAATATTTTAGCCTCATTTTGCCATATATGCAAATAGCCCTATTTTTTAAAGGAGAATTTTTTAAAAATAGAAAAATAAGGGAAACTATTTAAACAAAATAGCTAAATTTTTAGATAGTTGTGATAGACACTGATAGATGTCTATCAGTGATAGAAACGATAGAAGTCTATCACTGATAGATGCTGATAGAAGTCTATCAATATCTATCAGTATTTTTTTTTGCTATTTTCTGTAAATAGTTTGACATTTTTTCTATCTGTGAAAATTTCTCTTTTTTAAATTAATCTGTTTAAGTGCTTTTTTTACAAAAAAAAAAAAAAATGTTGTAAATCAAATTAATATATGTGATGATCAATTGCCACTTTTAAAACCTCAACAATCAATTAGAAGCTAGACACAATTGACCATGAGTTGATATTATTAAATCTTTGATTGACCCAATAAGTGGAAATCAATATTTATTATCGAGGAAATAACATTGCAATGGTTTTTTAATGGAGGACCTCCTACACCACCTACTCTGATACCATCTTAAATCGTCGATTGACAAAAAAAATTAAGTTGGTGGGTGAAGAAAAAATTATTATTATATCATCTAATAGATATAATAGAGTGTGATGTGGGTAGTTGAAATAGGCAGACTAGACTTTTGTTGCATTTTACTTTTATTTTTTACTGTTTATTGTATTATTATTGTTGTAGTAGTAGTATCTTCAAAGCCTAATTATAGAAACAAATTCTAAACTTGAATGACGAAATAGAAATTAAATTCCAAGAATGCAATATTTTTAAAAACTTAATCCATTTGGTTTCCTTCCTCATTCCGAAAAAAGCACATGGGACTTCCATTGGTAAACGCACAAATTCACCATAATATCATTACTTTTCATAGCTTACCTGACGTTGAACGCTAAGTCTCAATGTCTAAAGGGGATGTTTTCGTTGAAAATGCACCCATTTACCACTTTATTATAAAACCCCTTTTCTTGCAATGTCTACTTATACTCACTTTACCACATTCACAATCTTATTACCCAAATTGAATACACTTTGTTATAGGACCTCATAATCTTTATTACCAAAATTGCATACACCTTCTTAAAAATCAATGAAACTGTACGTTTTTCTAATATGGTATCAAAAACTATGAAACCGATCAAATCAGTGTTTGGTCGAAAAAAATTGGGATCCAACTAAAGAATGATGAACTTAAAAATGCACCATATTGAAGGCGCATGTTGAAGATTCCACATTGGAAAGATATAGAAAGACCTTACAATCTTTAAAAGATTCATGGATTACACCTCTTATTCCTAATTGGTTTTGACATAAAACCTCATGTTATCTAATATGACATCAGAGCCCATAAATCCAAAATGGATATTCAATAAAAAAAATTGTTGGAGAATGCGATTGAAGTCCCACATTAGATAGATAAAGTTTGTAATGGGGAACAACTATCTCCAATAATGTGAGGTCTTCTAGGTGAAACCAAAGCAAAGCCAAAATCATGAGGGTTTAGATCCAAAGTGGACAATATCATACGATTGTGGAGATATCTGGAGGTTCGTTTTTCCTAACAACATCTTTATTTCTAATACACTCAACTTTAACCATCCATCTATAAATTTCCCCAAACCTAAGTTCTTTTTTCTCATCCAAAAGCTCAATGCCACAACAAACAAACAATATGTGTTTTCTCAAACTCATGAGTGTTTTCCAACTCTATCTTCTTTTTTTGACCCTTATGGTTAAATCATCTTATGCTCAAAACTCAGCTCAAGACTACATCAATCGCCACAACTCAGCAAGATCAATAGTGGGTGTTGGAAATATTGTATGGAACACAACTCTTGCGGCCTATGCTCAAACATATGCCAACTCAAGGAAAGCTGATTGCCAATTGGTGCATTCCAATGGGCCTTATGGAGAGAACCTTGCAAAGGGCAACAATATAATGGATTCACTGGCACAGCTGCAGTGAAGCTATGGGTCGATGAAAAGCCTTACTATAGTCATAATAACAATGCATGTGTTGGTGGTGAGTGTCTTCATTACACACAAGTTGTTTGGCAAAGCTCTTATAGAGTTGGATGTGCAAGAGTTCAATGTAATGATGGTTGGTGGTTTGTGTCTTGCAATTATGATCCTCCAGGCAATTGGGATGGGGAGTGGCCTTATTAGCTACCTTTTCTTTCCCCTAAACATATGGTTTAATTAATCTTAGTATGATAATGATAATAATGTGGGGAAAATATGTTTTTTTGTCTCTAGGATTTTGAGTCTAGTTTTCGTTTATGATCTTTTCAAAATGTTACACACATTTACTTCTGAGTTTTTGGTTTGATTTCTATTTGGTCCCTAAGTTTCAAAATGCTTCATTTTGACCCTTGAGTTTTTGAGTTTGTTTTCATTTAATCTCTAGGTTTTCAGATTTACACTTTTAACTTTTAATTTTTCACTAAATGTACTCATTTTTGGTCCTTGAGGTTATTTTCGATTAATTAACTTAAAAGAATTTATTCATTATAATTAAATTAGTTTTCACTAATTTTTCAATGTTATATTATAATTAATTAAAGATTTTAATTTCACATCATAATTCTTTTATGGGGGATTTTTAAAAATAGAAAAATAAGGAAAACTATTTACACAAAATAGCAAAATTTTTAGTTATGATGGACGCTGATAGAAGTCTATCAGGGTCTATCGGTGATAGAAATGATAGAAGTCTATCGCTGATAGAGGCTGATAGAAGTCTATCGCTGATAGAGGTTTATAGAAGTCTATCAATGTCTATTAGTATTTTTTTTGCTATTTTCTGTAAATAGTTTGACATTTTGTTTTATTTGTGAAAATTTTCCTTCTTTTAAATTAATTAACTAAAATTTTAATTACACCAAATAACAAAGTGAACAGTATTGAAAAACCGCTACAATAGACCCCTTTTTCTTGTAGTATATGGGGTGAAATATTGTAAAATATCGAAACCTAGCTTGGGACCAAAAATAAAAAATTAACTCTAAACTCTGTAACATTTTGGAATAAGGACCAAATGAAAATTAAACATAAAATTCTGGAATAAGGACCAAATGAAAATTAAACATAAAATTCAGGAGTATAAGTGTTATCATTTTGAAACTTGGGGACCAAATGAAAATAATACTCAAAACCTTAGTAACAAGAGATGAAAGAGTAATATTTTTCCCAAATAATAAAGTTTATATATGTTTTTGTTCTTCAAAATAAAAAGTGTTTAGATGATGATGATGTCTTTTGAAACTAGGCATCTAGAGCAATGAGTTGTGGGAGAAGGAACTCTATTATGTTATGTTAGTGAAAATTTGTAATAATTTTTATCTGTTTTATTTTATATGTCAGCTGGTCTTGGCAATGTTTATATATATAAGATTTAATTGTCCTTTTTCCTTTTCTTTTCTTTTCTTTCTTTTTGGTTAGATTAATATTCTTCATTTCCACATGCAATAGTTATATAGTACATGTACTCCAAACACATGTTTGTCTCATCTCAGAAAATGATATTTGTTCTCAAAATTTCAAACTCCAATTTTCATTACAAAATTTCAACTCTCTATAGACTTACAGAAACGTTGCATTTTTTTTATGATCTATTTAATTTCTACTAATTCATCCACTAATTTTAACAACAAACAAGTAATAATCTCCCAAGATTCACCAATTTCAACTAAAATAAGTGTGCACAATTAAACTCGACCAATCATATGATCGACCATAGAATGAATCTCTCAAACCTCACAAATTTCAAAGATATACTATTCTCTAAAGTCATCAATTTCATATGAAAGACCTGTTTTTAAATAGGTTAAATGCACACAAACAATATTTGCTAACCAAAATGTTTAAATGATAGCAACCGCGTAAATTGTACTACTTATCCAAGTTGATAAAGATATTTGCAACCCAAGTAATACAAATCTATATCGAAGAGGGGCAATGTGCCTATGAAAGATAATTTTACTAATATAAAGTCAAGCGATTACAACATTGTACTTATCTATAAATAAATGAGAATTATAGTGACACACAAATAGCTTAACTTCGTGAATGATCACTTAGGCTCTCCCTAAGTGTGAGAATATTAGCGAACGATCACTTCGGCTCCGGCTAAGTGTGAGACTCCCTCTCACCAAGAATTTTTATCTTTCCACCTTGAAATGAAGATGGCTTCACTTGGAAAAACTTAGGCTCCCCTAAGTATGAGAATCCCTTCTCAAAATACAGTAAAGTGAATCAATAAGATCTAGAAAATCACTCAAGATCGACAATGGTAAAAGCTTCACAATCTCATAGATTGACACACTTATGTTTTCGGCATAAACACAAGACAACGGCTCAAATATTATTCAAAACGACCAATCCTAAAATTGAACAGAACACAATATATGTATGGGTAGCTTTGAGAACATTTTCAAGGAAAGAAAAATCATCCATGCAAGAAAAAAAAATACAGCAGGCCACGAATCTGCAGAATCCTACTGACATATAAGGAAAAAATATTATGCATAATCTGCTACCATTCATGGTTACAACGTCCTTGTAAATGTCCTAGTATGTTGCAAAACATGTTGTAGAGGACTACAAGACACACCAACAAATATGCACTACACATATCAACATATAAGAAACTAATCTCAAAACAAAATCAGCATGAGACAAGATCAGCACGATACAAGAAACATATTATAGAAACATATTATTCAAGTTTTGACGGTAATAAAATCGACCAATCCCAGAAACAAACTCCCCAACAAATCCAATATCAATCTTCCCATATGCCACAATATTGAAATCTGCTATTTACATAGGAGACTTGTAGGCTACTCATTTGAAAAAATTAGAGACCGTCGAAGCCCCCAATATAGAGAATTGGATATTTTTTTTGATAGGGGAGTTCATTCCATACCGGGCTAGATCGGAATAGGGCTGGGTTCGCCCATCGAGTTTTATCAATTTGCAAATTCTTCTTTGCTCCTCTATAATGTACAAATTATGCTTTTCCTTCTAATTGCTTTCATTTCCATGTACAAATCTAGTAATTGAACCATCTCCTTTAGACATATTACATATACTTGTTTGAACAACTTTCATTTTCTTTTCAGGCTGTGAATCATCTCCTCTGACAACAAATCAAAGAGCTAATTCTATCATTTGTTTAGTTCATCCTTTAGAGTTCAATTAGATAAAATTAAAACATGAAGATAGAAATTAGACAAAGTTCAATGCAGGAATAAACATTTTGTTCCCTCTAAATTCTAGAGAACAAGAACAAGAAATGATTTAGATTCAGTGTATGTTGTTTAATTTTTAAGCAAAGAAATAGAAAAATTATCAATTATATATAAGATAGAAAATGTGAAACACGAACCACATGGAACCCAAGTATTTTTCAACCATACTGTAGCCTTTTTTTCATTTATTATTTTTCTCTTATTATTTATTTATTTATTTATTTTGGTCTCTCCTTTTTCTACTCCAACTATCGCAGGAAATTACGCGGTGTGAAGAAGACGAAGAACCCACTCCTCAAGTCCTTGCTAATAGAGACCAAATTTCCAAAAACATCTGACAAGTTTTTTCGACTTTAGAACTGTCTAATAGCCTAACGTTCATTTATGTCTTCATGTTTTAAATGCAATAAACATTTTAATATTTTAGAGATGTATTTGACTCTATATTAGAGTGTTGATATATATTAAATTTATCTTCATTAATTGATAACTTGTAGAAATACAAGTTATCTTATTCGATTCTTTAAAACAATTAGAGGAATTCGCAAGGAAATAAGTGAAATATGGTATAAATCGTAGCTAATAAGCATGCTTTGCGATCAGATATTTACATATGCCATAAGAAGGGAAATTATGAAAAATTCTTGATTTCATCGCAGGAATTCAAAGATAAAGTATAAAAGCTGAAAGCACTGCTGCATCCATGATCGCATAACCATAGAAGAGGCGACCAACATGAACCATGTGATAAACAATAAAGGTCTGACACGCTCAGGCGGCGACTGTCAAATCCACAGAACTAGTTGGTAGCTGATGAGACAGATTCATGGCAGAGCCAATGTACTTGCAACAAAGCAAGAGGCGCAGCAGGGCATGGAATTTAATGCATGCATCAGGAAATCATTGGAGAGAAGCTGCAATGACGCCTATAAATAGTCAGCTTAAAAACTGAAGAAGGGGTTAGTTGACTTGAAAGATCAGCTTCCCCGAGAGAGAGACGAGAATTGCCATCAAACGTCAAGCTTTTCTCTGCAGAATTTCGAAGACAAATTTCCGAATTCTTCTTGGAAAAGCTTGAATCATCTTCAACCTTGAAGTATTATCATCAAGTAGCCAATCCTAAGCCAGCGAGATCAAGAGATTGACTCAACGGTCCGACATCTTTATCCTAGTTCTTTCTCTTACTTATATTTGTATTCTGAATTGATTTTGAGAGATTTCTGATTCAAATATTAATATAAGTCCATATGTTTCATCCATCTACCTGCTTGTTTGCATCTTATTCTTTTGATGTGTTGGAAGATCTAATCTAAGTGTGAATCTATGCATGTTTAGTGGTTTACTAGTTAATGCATCAGTAATCCTTGCTTTAAGCCATTGAGAGACACGTTTAAAGCTTGAGTTCTTGCCTGAGAGGGTATGGAAAGTGTAAAAAGCACTAAGTAGTGAGAATTAGCATCTTAGAAATAAGGTGAGCCAATTCATCAGTCGATTATCGCATGTACCTTAGAGATAAGGAAAGTGTAGATTATGAACTGAGAGGTTGCTACTGAACGTATATAATCGACACCGCTAAGAAAGCATAGACGCATGCCGTAGAGATTCCTGCCTGTTCTTAAGATTAATTTACAAATGTCATTGCATGCTACTTGCATAGAGAAATACTCCATTGACAAATATCACAAATCCCTTTGCTCGTCGCCTAGCTCTCTCGTATTGTAATTAATATTGTAGGTTAGTAACATATTTCTTTCCCCTATTTATAAAGCATTCATCGCATAAGTATTCATCGCATGGTTAAAAACACAAAAGCACAAAAGTCCCTGAGTTCGACCCTGGACTCACCAAGTTACTGATTTAAGTTTATACTTGGACTCAAATCAGATAAAGCTTGTGTTCATCGCATGAAAATTCATAACATCAGTCAGTTTGTGACGACGTACACATGTATACATGGTTTATGCATTGCACTTTATGATTAAAACATTAATCAGCTTAAATTTTTTGGTCAATCGATGATTTAAGATGGTACAAGAACAGGAGGTCCTGTATTTAAATTCTCGCAATGTTATTTCTCTCCAATTAATATTAATTTTCACTTGTGCAATCTTTTACATATTTCAAGCCAACAAGTGAGGTGGAGTGTTAGATGATATAATATTAAATTTACTTTCACCCCACTACAAGATGTACTCTCTGTCGTCGATCCTTTTATGCATGTGTAGAAGTCGGTTGTCATAGCTTCTACCCATGCAAAAACCATAGGTCGCTTTTAGGTCATTAGTGATTTAACATGCTATCTGAACAGGAGTCCACAAGATCAAATTTATATTGATGTATATCCCAAGGGTTAAAGCTTAACATTTTGGGTCAATCGATGATTTAACATGGTAAAACTTGAAGTATCAAAGAATAATCTTATATTAATAATAGATGATATTAATATATCATGTCTATTACTGCCTATCAATGATAGACGGTGAATTTTTCTATATTTGAAAATATTTTCAATAGCTTTTGTCATTTAAAATAATTACCCTAAAATATTTGTATCTATGTTTCAAAATTTTTATTTACATATCTTTACACATTTTTCTCTCTCTAAAACATCTCTTCATCTCTCCCATTTTAAAAAAATTGAAAACAAAAACAGTTATCAAACAAGAAGTTTTCTGCTATATTAGAACAATTATTATCAAACATATATGTTTTTTGTTTTTAAAAAATGACAAACTTAAAATTGAAAAATCGAAAAACCAAGAACCAAGAATTGAAATTGTTATTAAACAGGATTCAAGGACCCGTTTGTTTTTGGTATTTTGTTTTTTAAATTTATACATGCACTCCCCTTATACTTCATACTATAGTTTTCATATATTTTGAAGAAACACTTGAATTGTAATCAAATTCTAAAAACATATAAGTTTTTTAAAGCTTTTTTTTTTTTTTTTTAGTTTTCAAATTTTGGCTTCATTTTTAAACATGGGTGGAAAGTAGATAATAAAACAAAAAAAAAAAAAAATCTTTGTGTTGTTATCCCTCTCTTTATGGATGTTTTCAAAATCCAAGGTACTGAAAACTAAAAGGTTAAGGAAAGATAAAAAATTCGTAAAAAAATTATGATAAAACAAGCACACATTTCAAAAATCAAATAGTTAACAACTTTGAATGGTTATCAAACGAGACCTAAATAATAAACATTGTTTTGAAAAAATATTCCTAAAGAATTTTTGGAACAAAATGAAAAAGAAAAAAGAAAAAAATAATAAACATTCTTTTGAAAAAATATTCATAAAGAATTTTTGGAACAAAATAAAAAAGAAAAAAAAGAACAGAAAGAAAGAAAGAAATGTGTGATCCTCGTTTACTAACATTTTAGTTTGCTTGGCAAATATGAATATCGATCAATCTTGAAGCAACCCTAGTCAAGGTCCTGTGTGGAAATTGAAGTCCTTGATCAGTTTAGTCATCAAGCTAGGGGTACCTCTTGGCTTGCTTTAGAACAATCAATCAACCCATCTATTCTCACAATTTCTACCGAAATTCACATTACCATGCTTATAAATAGCGAGGGATTCCAATCCTTTTTCCCACACCAAATTTCTCACCATTTTCTAACTCTTACACCAAAATGGCTCTCCTCAAGCTCTCCCTTTCTCTCCTTTGTGTCTTGAGTACTTTCATCTTGTTCACCTCATCCATCGCTCAAGACTCACCTAAGACTTCGTCGACGCCCACAACGATGCTCGTGCCCAGGTTGGCGTTGGACTTGTCTAGTGGGATGAAAACGTGGCAAACTACACTCAACAGTATGCCAACCAAGAAATCAACGAATGCCAAATGGTGCACTCTAATGGGCCTTATGGGGAGAATCTTGCTTGGAGCTCAGCTGACTTGTCAGGCACTGATGCAGTTCAAATGTGGGTGGACGAGAAACAATTTTATGATTACGGGTCAAACTCGTGCATTGGCAATGAGTGTCGCCACTACACTCAGGTGGTCTGGAAAAATTCCGTAAGAATTGGATGTGCAAAAGTTAGATGCAACAAAGGCGGTACCTTCATCACTTGCAACTATGACCCTAGAGGCAATTATGCAGACCAACGACCATACTAAGAGGGCTTTCCCTGAAGTTACGTTGAAGAGTCCATAAAAGAAGCTTTGGAATAAGGGTGGTATATCCATTGATATCTATCTCTCATTCAGATGCTATATCGTTTCTCTCCTTTGGTAATGTTTTGAATGTTTTTCTTTTTTAAACTTTTGTTGCGCCCTACCTAGGCCTTGGGTCATTTTGTATTGCTTTTGCTTTTGTTTTCCAACCTTGGGTTATAAGCATAAGTTTATATTATTCGTATGCTCTCCTATATATCTTGTTGCTTATGTCTATTTGTTTGATAACTATTTGGTTTTTAAAAATTGTGTTTGTAGTTGAAATTTGTCTAACAATTCAAACCAAATAAAGCATAAATTTCAAATACAGAAAACTTAAATAAAATTGGTATCAAATAACGGATCCTTAGTTTTTATGTGGATGTTGGTTTGTTTTTACAAACTTGTCTTTAGTTTAATTTCAAGTTGTGAGACCCATACTTTAACTTGCAGTATATAAGCATAAGCGTAACGTTTGCATAACGAATATCATAAATGCCATTTTGAAGTGTTGCGAATGTAGGATGTTCCTACTTGCGCTTGAATATTTCCTTTCTATAGGACAAAGTAGATCACGGTTAAACAATTAGTGAATCATGTAACACACTGTTAGTGAATCACGTAAATCACATAAATCTTTGTATCGATTCTCTATTGTTTATGTTTTCTGCTTGTCTTTGATTGCGATTTCTTAACAAATAGTGTGTGTAAACACATTAGGGGAATGTATTAGCGTAAAATTAACAACCAATTAAGTAACACACTATGAGAGAGATTAAGATTTTTTTTTTACCATCCACACAATACTGTTCAATTAAACGAGAAATTTACGGAATTTGGGTGTGTCTCCACTTTTATCTCTTAATGTATTTCAATCCTAACAAAACAACTCACTAAAATAGAACCACAATATCTAATCTTCATAATATAAATAATACCCTAAAGAAAACACAAACGTCCTAAACCAACTCAACATACCAAGTAATCCTTCAACTAACCTTCCGTTAGAAAAAGCCACAATTCTTAAAAATGACATCGACTAACTTTTTCTCCGCATTTTGTTTCGTGGGACTAGCTCTAATCCTAGCTCCGATATCTCCCACGGTTGCGGAAAGCAGCCCCCAGGACTTTGTTGATGCCTACAATGCCATTCATGCCGAGTATGGCGTTGGGCCGGTCACTTAGAACAAAACCTTGGCTAAGTATGCTCAAAATTACGCTGAAACTAAGATCGCTACCAGCAAGATGGAGCACTTTGGAACCTTATGGCGAAAACTTGGCCGAAGCATGCGAGACGACAACCGCAGAATTGACAGTGAATTATTGGGCTGGTTGGAAGAAATTTTACGACCACAAATCAAACAAGTGCGTCGAGGAAGAGTGCGGCCATTTCCTTCAAGTTGGTTGACGACATCTATTGGTTGTGCGGAAGTTAAGTGCAACAACAACAATATTTTCACTATTTACAACTATTATCCTCCAGGAGGCTATCCTGACCAATTTTTTTACTAAACTTGCAAATTAACTGATTGCAAACTAATTAACAAGGTCAAGGTTGGCCATTGAATTTTGTATTATTTTTTATTTTTTATTTTTTATAATTTGCAATGCTAGTTTGATGTATTGGTAACCTTTTGTATGTAACACAAAATGATTTTTTGAATTATTGATTGATAGAAGATATTTCCTCATATGTTTTTACTATTCTATCCCTATTGTATTTGGTTATATTTCTGTTATTTTGTATCCAATCTTCTTTTGACACTTGTCTTTATTTTCCCCTATTAATGGAGTATCTCGGCCTCTGGTTATACACAGAGAGCATTGGATCTAATTTTAGTTAATAGTATTTCATGGTATCAGAGCACCAGGTGCTCCTTTTTCTTTTTTACGTTTGATGGCGTCGTCTTCAATGCACCATTCAGAGGTCTCTACTGATGTTACAAATACAGTCCCGCCGCTGTCACATACTCAGTCACCAACCGTTTCACCGATTGGCAGCCAAACACCTCCTGTAACCCCATCTGTCCCACAGACTCGTCCTCCTCAAGTCAATACTCGTCAATCTGTAAACCCTAATTTTAATCCTCACTCACCGTTTCCTCCCTTTCAAAATCACAACGGCACATTTCCCTTCCCTTCGCCACAATCTCTGCCGTTTTTTCCCCCACCCCAAGCCAACGTCAGTCCGTTTCCTTCCCTCTCCCAACCTTTATCTATCAAACTCACAGACTCCAACTATCTTCTCTGGAAGAATCAGCTTCTAAACTTCATTATTGCCTATGACGTCGAAGGCTAGGCTTTAGTTACGGGCAACAACAACAACCTAATTCAACAGTTTATTTCACAGTTACATGCTACTTTTTCTCTTAAAGATATGGGTGGTCTATCTTATTTTTTGGGTATTCAAGTTGTTCGTGCTTGCTCTTCAATGCATTTGTCTCAAGCAAAATATATTAGTGATCTTCTCAAGAGGGCTAAAATGTCTTATTGCAAACCTATTACCTGTCCAATGATGGCTGGTACTCAGTTGTCTCTTCATGATGGGCTACCTTTGGCTGATCCAACCGAGTATCAAAGTCTGGTGGGTGCCTTACAGTATTGTACTCTCACGCGGCCAAAAATCAGTATTGTGGTTAACAAATTGTGTCAATTTCTACATGCTCCCACAACTTCCCATATGCAGGTTGTCAAGAGACTTTTAAGGTACTTAAAAGGTACTTCTTCTCTTGGTTTGTCATTCACTAAGAGTCCTCATCAGTCTCTTACGTGTAGCACGGATGCAGACTGGGCTAGTTGTCCTGATGACCGTCGAAGTACGAGCGGATTTTGTGTTTTTCTTGGTTCAAACCTAGTCTCTTGGAAATCCTCAAAGCAAAGCGTTGTATCTCGCTCAAGTGCTGAATCCGAGTATCGCGGAATGTCTAATGCCACAACTGAACTTGTTTGGATCCAGTCATTATTATATGAAATTGGATTAGCCACTCGTTCTCCTATTTTGTTGTGTGATAATGTAAGTGCAACATATATGGCAGCTAATCCAGTCCTTCACAACCAAACCAAACATGTTGAGATCGATCATCATTTCATCCGTGAACGTGTTGCTCGAAATCAACTCATTGTTCGGTTTGTTCCTTCAGAAGACCAGCTTGCAGATATTCTCACTAAGGCATTACTAGCAGCTCGTTTTATCAATCTTCGAACCAAGCTCACAGTCCTCTCCAAGGCCCATTCACTTGAGGGGGGATGATAGAAGATATTTCCTCATATGTTTTTACTATTCTATCCCTATTGTATTTGGTTATATTTATGTTATTTTGTATCCAATCTTCTTTTGACACTTGTCTTTATTTTTCCCTATTAATGGAGTATCTCGGCCTCTGGTTATACATAGAGAGCATTTGATCTAATTTTAGTTAATAGTATTTCATTGATTAATAATTTCAATTGAATTCTAAAGTGTTGTTGTTTTGGGTTGGATTAACTTTGTTTCATTTTGCATTTGAGGATCTTTCTATGTATGTTAAGAGAGATGAAAAACGTGTGGTCAATTTTTAGCAATTAAGGATAAACGGGGTAAAATTACTTATTTACTTTAAGTTGTGGACAAAATAGATACTACTTCAATTAAGTTAATTTTGCTTTTTAGTTAAACAACATATAGATAGAAATTTGAATGAGATATAATACTTTAATAAGTTAACCTAACTATGGTCAGGTTTCACTCAATTAAATAAGGGAAAGTGCATTAATTATATTAGATAGAATTAATGGAATGTATATAGATACATTATAATATAAAGTTAATTTTATATTAGATTCAAAATTGAACTTTATAGTATGAGAGTATTAATGTTTGAATAAGATTCAAATATTAAATAAATATGAATATGATTCATATTGTAAAAGATTCAAATGTTAATTGTATATGATACAATTAATATAATGTATATAGTTTCATTATATTATAAAATTGATTTTGAATTAGATTCAAAATTAAACTAAATAATATGAGAGAACAATATATTTGAATGAGATTCAAATACTAAATAATATGAATGAGATTCATATTAAAACTTTAGGTTAAAATTTAATATGAATGAGATTCATATTTAAACTATAGATTATGAGATAGAAATACATTTGAATATGATTCAAATGTAATATTAATTAAATATCTATTTATTCAATTAGATTAATTAATATATGTTTATTAAATTAAATTAAATTAAATTAGATTTAATTTAATTTAACCTTAGGTTAATTTTAGGAAAATTTTTAAAAATAGAAAAATAAGAAAAATTATTTACACAAAATAGCAAAATTTTTAGATAGTTGTGATAGACGCTGATAGAAGTCTATCAAGGTCTATCAGTGTTGTTTTTGCTATTTTCTGTAAATAGTTTGACATTTTTTCTATTTGTAAAAATTTTTCTTAATTTTAACTCCCCATGGTTAAAGGAAGTTAATTGTCAATTAAGGGAAACATGTAACTTCCCCCACTCTCTCTTAGTATGGGATAATAACGTGATTTTATTCGTTTTGAATAATAAAAAGCGATTAATCAAGTACGTGGAATCATTAAAAGGGGAACCATATCTCTCTCAACACAGATTCTCTGAAAGATTATTTTAGGAAAAAAAAAACAATTCTCTTTAACTCCCAATTCAGAAGAAGAGAAAAGTGTTTTCTTTACATTCTTCTTCTTCCCTTATTATTCCAAAAGGGTTCCCAAAAACCATATCCTTGCTGGAGAATAGCAGGGAAGATCTTGGTGGTTGTGTTCTAACCAAGTTTCTAACAACTATTTTCGATTATGTGATCAAAATACAACAAATTCTAAACTCAACATTTTATATTTTTAATCTATCTATATTTTGAATTTTAAAATTTAAAGATCCATAATTATATTTAATAAAAATAAAAATATTTAGAAATACAGTATATATATAAACTCAATTTTAAAAATTAAAATATGTATTACAATTTATATAATATTACAAAATATAGGTATACAGAAGTTAATTTGAACATAAAACATCTTCATAAAATAATTAATACTTTATAATCTCTCTAAAAAAATTATAGTTTATAATTAACCTAATGAGTGAAAAATCGATAGGATGACTCGTCACTCGATATACGGATGTTAAACAAAAAGCACAGACAAACACTATAACAACCACAAAACCAACAGCAAGTAAAAGACTAATTATTGCACACATAAGTTGGTAACCAAATTCAATGATAAACCGCCCACGTCTAGGGGGGATTGTGCCCAGGAAAAGATAATAAACTAATATTAAAAAGTTAAGCGTTTACAACAAATTACTAATCCGTAAAGTGACAACTTCTACAGTGACTCTTGCAGAGCTTAACTTGCTCTGCATCTAGGCTCATCCTAGATGTAAGACTCCCTCTCAATGGAACTTAAGCTCCCCCTAAGTGTGATAATATTAGTGATGAACACTTTGGCTTTCGACAGTGTGCGAGACTCCTCTCAGCTTGATTATCTTCCTTGTAGTTCAGTGAACTCCCTTCACTGAAGAATCTTAGGTCCCCTTAAGATAGAGAAATCCTTCTCGAGAATGAAGTCTTAGGCTCACCCTAAGACAAAGAATTCCTTCTCTAAGTTAATGCCTTAGACTCCCCCTAAGATAGTGATTATCTTCAAGGTTTCGAGATCGATAACGGATGAACTTGCATAGTAGAAACACAGCGAGTAAAAATCGAAACACAATGGTGCACAAGTTCGACCACCAAGAACAAAACTCTCTCACAAAATAAATAAATGCGGCAACCCTGATCACATCAAAATGTGTCGTCGCTAAAACACACTTCTTGGAATCAAAAGAAATTTATAACACCTTACTTATCAATCAACACAAAAGATATAATATAGATGGTAAGTTCGGGATTGATCTGCAGGGAGCTAAAGAATTAATCTATTCTAAACTAAATTAATCATCGCAAAGCGATAAAAATGGGGGTTTAAAAGAAAAAGAAAAATGATAGAAGAAATCAATAATATTTTTGGTATATTGATTTTTGGGAGAGTCAATATAATAGATGGAGAATTTGGACAAGTTGATTTCAAATTCTACCATCGAATTGAAAAGAATATGATTAATATCAAGAATGCAGAACCAAAGAGAAATCAAATCCCTAATTATTCTAACTCATAAAACCAATACAATTAGAGATGATCAATTTCTAATTGCCCTAATTTGTTAAAGAAAGATTTTTTTCAAAATTAACTCTAAACTTCGTTTAAGTGTGTATATCTTTCAGCAGTTTTCAATACTAAACAAATTTTATATTAAGATCTAGGTTTTGTAGTTGCAACGAATTAAAGAACGGATAGTCTCTTTGTTAATTCGATTTGTTGATCAATTCTAATTAGTTCAACATGCATTGATTGAGAGGAAACATGCTTTAAACAAATACATGCATTCCTAATCTTGCAACCTAATTCATAATTTGATTGCTTAGCACATTATGAATTTTGTAAACAAGAATCGAATCGATTCAAATTTCAGTAGATATGTTCAAGAGAATTAACCAAGATTCAAGAATTTAATCAAAGAGTTATAGAAGAAATCCTCAAGAAATTGAATACAACTTACCAATTCCCTAAAGAATTACCTTAGACTTTCATCCTTTGATAGATCTTCAAAGAATTTTGAGAGAAAAGGTGAAGGGAGAATGAAAATCTCTCTGGAAAATGGGTAAAAATGCTCTCTCCCTTGAAATGAAAATGAAATTAAGTATTTAAAATCTATCGAGAGCGTCGCAACGCTAAGGAGAGTGTAGCTAGGCTCTAGATAATTAGCCGCAACGTAAAGTGAGTGTAAACCAAGCTGTGCGATGCTGTCCTGAGGGGCAAATTTGTAATTTTCTTCAATTATTCAACTTTAGTATCTAGGGCTCATTTTTTGTCCCTTTTTTTATCCAAATAACTTTTTTACCCTCGAATTGATTATTAACTACAAAGATAGACAATTAATGCATAAAAATAACTAATTATGGTAGATTTAAGCTAGGAATTATGGCGGTTTTAGGGTGCTAGCAAACCCTAAGAGATGGCACAACTTCTTCTTTTAACATCTGAGGTCAGATAAGGAAAGAGTTGTTGGGTTTTATGCCCTAAAACTCGTAGATAGTAAATGTTGTATTTTGACCGTCATTAATAAATGGTTATTCGTTATGATTCAATAAATGTTATTGATTATTTTATCTTGTTTTAATAACCATAAAATCCAATAAACTAACATCCTAGGCTGTTTTATGAGTCTTGAACAATATGTAGAGACATATAGAGATCAATGTTCAAGTTACAACCTAAAGGGTCTATAGTATAAGGATAGGGCTGGGTACCTTATCCCTGGTAACACTATGGATACAACCCACTTTGTATTTGATACAAACGCGATGATCCAACGCGTTCGTGTAGGAGACATGCGAGTGGGGGTATCCTATGCAATGAGTTTGCATAAGACTGGACCACGAAATAGTAACCACTAGATATAACTCCGTTGACTGGTTAGGTTTCTATTTCAATAGGTTGACCTAGGCAACTTAGTCTTAATCTTGAGTATATTATGAACTCCTATTCGCGAGGGATTGTCCTTTGATTTGTATGGGTGAGAGTAGCCCGTTTTCCGACTCGATATGCCTACCATTTTGGGGACAAGACTAAGTGGGGAGCTGAGAACATAATTATACAAGATGAATTTCACTCCTTCCCGACTTTAGGGTAAGTAGATAAGTGTTCCCTTAAGTGGTGTCTCCGGGACTTGAACAAAGGGTCCTACTCTCTCACTGGCCCGAGAGGAGTTTCTGTTTGATGGTTGGACCATAAACAGGTTGTTCATTAGAGGAGCACTGGTACTTAAGGATTTAGAATTAACCCAGGGGTATAACGGTAATTTGACCCAGCTGGTGTTACGAACAATTGTGAAGAACTAACTTGCTGTTATTGGTCTATATCCGTGGACACAGAAATATATCTACAGTGAGAAGAGTGCAGTTGTGGGTCTTTAGTGGAGTGTACCCACAATTAACGAATATTGATTAATATGGTTAATGAGTTTAGCCCGTTAATCTCATATCGTTGGAGCTTATGATCTGTAGGTCCATTAGGTCCCCTTCCTAGCTCGTAAAGAATATTGAGGAAATTTATTCTTGGATGAAATTTGAAAAGTTCAAATTTACTAAGGGAAAAGTATAATGTATAATGATACATTATAATATAAAGTTTATTTTACAAATTAAACTTTATAGTATAAATATAATTTTGGATATGGTTCAAAGTTAATTTGTAAGACAATTAAATATTTGAAATTGTTCAAATATTATTTTAATATGAATTAGATTGATATTAAAACTATAGGTTAAAATTAATGCGCATTAGATGTACATTAAAACTATAGGTTATGAGATAAATGTATTTGAATTTGATTCAAATCCAAGTTAAAATTATATTTAATTTTGGTAATTAATTAATTGGAGAATTAATTAGTTATTTAATTTAATCTAATTTAATTAAATTTGATTTAATTAAATTAATTGAATTAAAACTATAAGTCATGTGAGAGATGCTCATTTAAATATGATTTAAATGAATTGGTTAATTAAATTAGATTTAATTAATTATTAATTATTTTATTATTAATTATTAATTTAATTAATTATTAATTTAATTAATTAATATAATTAATATTAAATAAGAGTCAATATTGTTGTAACTCCCACGTAGGGGAGTTACTTAATACGTGGATAACACCCACGTTTCCCATTTTCTCTCGCTTCCTTATATAGCTCCTAACAGAAAAAAATGGAAATGGTTCATTCTCTCAACAAAAAAAAAAAAAAGAAAAATTCTCTGCGTTTTTTTTCCCTTGCCAAAAGGTTCCCACAAACATTTCCTCAAGATTCAGAGAAAAGGAAGGTCTCCAAGTGTGGTGACACGTAAGTTTTTTTTTCCTCTTTTTTTTTGTATTCTATATGCTTAACCTAGATATTTTTAAGTTTTTTTTACCAATGTAAAAGTATTTCAAAAATTTTAAAATTAATTTTGAGATACGGTTCTGATACGTTTCTGCTGCGCTTGGGTTTTAATCCCAACAAGAGTTACATACAAAATATTTTCCTTTTTAACAAAATACGGTTTACCATAAAAGGAAAATATCCATCAGTAAAGTTCTACCGGGAATTCCCAGTTTGGGAAATAAAAATATTCCACATATAAATTTCAGATTAGGAAAGAAAATTATTCTTCAAGAATTAGGACTTGTCATAGGCAGATGTTAAGACATTATTTGTGACATTCTAGAAAGCCACGTAAAACTGCCTTATCAAAAATAGAAAGTCAATTACCAAATCTCCAACATATAGTGGGTAACATACAACTAGTTTTATGGTTTACAAGTATGGCATCAAACACATTTATAATTATTTATATTAGAATTCAGTTTCTGCATTTTCTACCAAACACATCTTTGAAAACATGAAATACAACTTTGTTTTCATTGAATCATTTTTTTTCAATTTATTATTATCATATTCTCTATCAAATTACAAGCCCTTAGCGTTTGTGCTTTCAATAAAAAAAATTTAACCTTTGCTTCCAATAAATCTTCATATTAGTCCTCTCAATACTAGTTTGAAATTAATTTTTTTTATCCAACTTGCAAAAATAATAATGGCTTTTAATTTTAGAAAAAGTAAATTGATGTGCTTCGCTCATATTTGGAACGACCCGTAAACTTGGTTGCATAATCCGAAACCTTACTTATAGAATGCAGCCAGAGTTGTTTTTACTAATTGTGATTTTTTTGTAGTGTTACAAATAGGAGGTAAGAAATAATATAACTAATAACCTTTCGGTCAAATATATAATGTTTTAGTCAATTAAGTTATACTCAATTTGACAAAAAATTATATTTATTATTCTTGTTTAAGACATTTGAAATTTTAAAGTGAATCTCACACAGAATACACACAAGTCAAACTTTGCTCTTGTTGTTTGATATTAAGTTATTTTATTTATCAATTATCTTGTACAAGATAATTGATAAATAAAATAACTTAATATCAAACAACAAGAGCAGGGATAGAGAGATATAGAAGTTGATAACCCAGTTCACTGCAGTGTCATCTATTCTGGGGTTGTATGCCAGGTGGGAAGAAATTTTATCTACTACGTAAAAAGTTAAGCGATTATAAAGAAATACTTTATTTGATAGACGCCCTCTTAAGTGATTCACGTAAAGCCTACCTTTTAGTTACAACCTAGCCACCCCCTAAGTTTTAGCGATCCCCTCACTTCCACACGCAAGCTTCTTCCCAAGCTTTGAATGAGACCTCCTCAATACAACATCAACTAATCATCTCCAGTCCCTAAGTAATTTACTATACTCATAAACAACCAAACTAGTCAAAACGACTAGTGACAACATTCTCGATAGCATGCAGAGTGCAAAAAGTTCACGAACAGTGCATAAGGGTTGAGGTTTAGACAATCTCTAAAACTCTTAAAATATACACTTCTTTTCAAAGGGGCTAACTCTAAAAATAAACAAGACCCACGATATATATGACTCAACCTTGAGATCTTCAAGGAAATAAAATATTTTTTTGCAAGAATAGGAAAATAAGTTAGAGAATATGCCATGCACACTTCAACCGATTAGGAATAAATCTTCATGCAAAGAATCTACAAGATATAAAACATGTTGCTTGATATATTACAAAAAAATGTTGCTAAGTTTTGTTGTAAAAAAATAGCCAATCATACTACAGTAACAACACTTGTGTGTTTATGATACATATTTTAGTTATATTAGCACTTTTAATTTTAAGAATTTAATAGAGATGTTTATTTATCTCCATGCCAATATTCAACCCATGAACATACGAAATTGTTGCAGAGGCAAGAATTTAAAATCTTAATTCACACACAATATTATCTATTAATAGTAATATGATATATATTGAATTAGTTATGGAAAATTATGGAGAGTTTCTTTGGTGCCCCACTATTATTAGACCTTTCCTCTGTCTTCCAAAACAACCCCTAAAATGGAACAATGCTAATCTATATTCTCTATTTAAAAACCCTTAGCTAAGCCAAACCGAAACCCCAAATCTCCATATCCAACACAATCAATTATTCCTCCAACTTGCTTACAAATATGGCATTTGCGAACATTCTCTCCGCCCTTTGTTTGTTGGGGCTAACCCTAACCTTAGCACTCATTGCCCCCATCATGGCCAAAAGCTACCCTAAGAACTACATTGCTGCCCACAATGCCATTCGTTCGCAGGTTGGTGTCGAGCCCCTCCATTGGAATGCCACCTTGGCAGCGTATGCTCAAAATTACGCCAACACGAAGATCGCCACATGTCAAATGGAGCACTCTGGAGGACCTTATGGCGAAAACCTAGCTGAGGGATACGAAATTATGACAGCAGAGACGGCGGTGAGTCTCTGGGCCGATGAGAAGAAACATTATGACTACAATTCTAATACTTGTGTTAACGATTCTAGCCATTGTCTCCATTATACACAGTTGGTGTGGAGGAACACCAAATCTGTTGGTTGTGCCCAAGTAAAATGCCAAAACAATTGGGTTTTTTTAATTTGCAACTATTATCCTCCAGGCAACTATATGGGCCAACGTCCATATTAAAAGTAGATGATTATTAAAAGATTTATTGATGGGGTCTTTATTCAAATTATATAGATGTTTATTTATTTATTTAATTTAATTTCATAATTCTTTTTTTATTATTTTTTCTCCACCAACTCTTAAAAATTTAAAATTTTATGCCTTTGGAATGTAACTTTTCAAAATACATAGTGAAATTGAGCTCAAAATCTTAATCTAATGTTTGAATATATATACACACACATTTTAACACTATACTTTTGACAAAATTTTGAATTTATGACCCGAACAAGCTAGCCAAATCAATTTCATTCTTTATTTAATAAGGGTTGTTTAGGTTTAAAAAATTTACAACCGTAACTAATAATTGTGTTAAGTTCAAAATGTGTCTTCAAACTAGTATACTTAAAGTATAACATTAATATTTCATTTGTATATCAATATTCTAATTTAAAATGCATTTCAAGTATATCATTATTGTTTCGTGTATCAATAGTATATCATCATTCGTTTGAAATGAAAATACTAAATATTACATTGGTGTATCAATAGTTGATCAACACACTACTCATTCAAAATTTATTTAAAATGTAGCATTGATGTACTAATAGTATATCAATTGTCATTAAAAATTAATTTCAAGTATATCAATAGTGTACACAATAATATATCAACACACATTTAGAATTATTTCAAGTATAGTGTTAGTATATATTAGTGGTTTATCAAGACTCATTCAAAGTTCATTTAAAGTAAAACATTAGTGTATAAGTTGTTAATCGCCGATTGACCCAAAAGCGTAAGCTAATGGGTTATGATAAATTTAATTATATCAATACTTTGACACTCTCCCTCACTTGCGGGCTTAAAAATTTATAGAATATCAAACAAGTAGAAATAAATATTAAATCGGAGAGGAAATGACATTAAAAAGGTTCAAACAGGACCTTTTGCTCTGATACAATATTAAATCATTGATTAACTAAAAAGCTTAAGCTAATGGGTTATAGTAAATTTAATTATAAAAATACTTCGACACTAAAGAGAATATCAATATTTATTAAAAAATAATTTCAAGTACATTATTAGCGTACCAATAGAGTATATTAATATTCATTAAAAATTAATTTCATTTGTATCATCACTGTATATCAATAAACTATCCTTTAATTTGATTTGCATGGGTGTGAATGACCCAAGTAACTGATTTAATAAGTCTACTATTTTGGGGACTTGACTAAATAAAGAGCTAATAGAATGTAATTTCATAAAATAGAAGTAACTCCTTCCCATTTAGGTAAGTAGATGAGTAGTTCTCTTAAGTGATGATTTCAGGATTTGAAAAATAGAGTCCACCCCTTGCTCGAGAGGGACTTGGTTTATGATTGGATCATAAATGTATTGTTCATTAGAGGATCAGTCGTACTTAATGGGCAATATGTAATTACAGGGATAAAATTTGACTTAGGTGTAATTGCGAGCAACTTGTGAAAAATCGACTTGCTTGTAATGATTATATCTATAGACACAACTTGTCATAAAATGCATAAGAGTGAAACTATTGATCTATCACGGAGTGATCTATAGTTAATGGATGAAAATTGATTAATTAAAGACTTTAATTAATTAATTCTGGATCATTGGAACTTATAATCTGTAGGTTCATAAGGTACCGGCTCATATGAACAATTAGGGATTCAACTTTGTTGAAAGAAAATTTGAAACGTTCAAATTAATAATTAATATATTTGATATATTAAATGAGAGAAAGACATATTTATTGTATTTTATACAATAAATATCAAATAAACTTGTTAATGTATTAAGAATTAAAATCCAAACATGGTCATTCTTAAATTATAATCCAAAATTCTTTCATTCTTGCCTAAGGAAAAACATAACAAAAGTTCTAGGGATCTACAAAATATTTTGCAACTATCTTTGCAACTATAAGGCACCTATCTAAAAATTATATCCCACGTATCTAGCAACTATCTCGCAAGCATCTTGCACGTTCAAAAATCACATGTATTGTAGATCCCACTACATAATACATGGAAAAGCTTTGCAAGGAAAAAAAACTTAGTTTTAAACATAGAGGAGAAAAAAAAATGTAACCTAACTCAACTCAACTATAAATAAAAGTAGGAAAACAAAAAATCTATAACAATAAAAACAAATCGTAAAAACTTTACTACAAGTTAGAATGAAGTTGGGAGAAACTTAAAGTTGCTAACAATTTTTTAGCATGGAAAAATGAGCTTGAGATAACTTTGAGAGAAATGGTTAGCTTTGGAGCTTCAATCAAACCATGTATTTTTTATGATAACAAACTCAAGTTGTTGCACTGATGATTTTTTAGTGTTTCAAAGTGTTTTCTTGTAGAGCTTGGAAAGAGGATTTCAATGCATCTTGAATTGTGCGAATCATAGTTCAAACAAAAAAAATAGGACTAAAAAAATTGGAAGTCAAATTCAATGTGGTCGATGACGTGACAATGACATGGCAAGCGTGGACAACCGTAAGATGACATGTGGCGATTTGTTGAAGACAAATGAAAAGAAAAAAAAGTAGAAAGGTAAGGTCACTCTATTTAAATATTTTCTTTGGCCCTTACTTCTATTTAAATATTAATAACTTAATGATATAGTTTCGAGTATGGGTACTATGCTAACTTTTTCTATCTAACAAATTTAAGATAGGAAAGTAACATAGGAAGAATCAAATAGCTTGTTTTCTTCCTCCAACGAGATAATAATTTATGAACTAAAATAAAAATTTTGAAAGTTTAAAGTCTAAAATTGAAAAAAATTGAAAGGTTAAGACCCAAAATTTTGAATGTTAAGGAACAAAATAAAATAAATTTGAATGTCAAAATGAGCATAGCTCAATTGACATAGTGCTTGTACTATCGGCCTTAAAGTTAGAGGTTCAATTTCTCTACCCCTGTTAAAAAAAAAGATTTTGAAAATTAGAACTAGGAATTTTAACCAAAAATAGAGAAGCTTCTACGGAAGTCCAATTTCACCTAATTAATTTCCATAAAATCCCACTAACCATGGTATTCCATATTTCTATATTTCCATTTACTCGACATTAATATGAGGGTTGAATTGTATTTCCATTATATAGTTAAAAAAAAACCCTGAAACATAACAAGTTAAAGTAACCAAATGACACAATTGTGAATATAATATAAATAAATAAATATTATTATTATAACATGATTTAAAGTAGTTGTTATGATCTGCTTCATAAGTTGTCATAATATAAGAATTCTTCTTTCTGTACTAAGTAACTTGTTTAAGATCTAGTTCTTATGGGTTAGATAAGTAATATGCATCTTCACAATCAAATAGATCACAAATAGATTTATGAGAATAAAATAAATCCATGTAAACTAATAAAAACATAACGTATAACTCTACGCATAACATATTTATATAACCTTGTCGTAGCGTATAAACTAGTAAAGATATAAGTGCACTTATTTATCAAAATTATGGTTCTTCGGGACCTAAAGTTCTTCATTATCTTTCTGATATCATATGTTATAACTTTTTCACACTAAGTGAAGGAACCATGGTAGGAATGTTAAATGGTGAAACTAGTTCATATAAGATCTTATATGGATAAAGTGATGCAATTCCATCTGCTTTATGTTTTATTTGCATGCTAAGGCAAAACTTATCATCTCAATTTATTTCTTAAGAAACTCTATTTGCCTTTGAAATCTCTTCAAAAGTTCATGCTCAAATAAATAATATATAGTAAATCTCAGGTTGTGATTTCTTTAAATGTATAATGACTACATCCCTAAGATATATGCTAAGTTTTTCATACACAACCAAATTAGATATCTCATGGTATTGTATCCACCATAGGAGAATATGTCTTCTAATAATCAATACCATTTCTTTGCGAGAATTATTGTGAACTTGTCTCGCGTTATATAATGTGACCCCATTCTATTTGTTTTTCTTACAAATATTCACTTGTATCCCACATGTTTGGCATTCTTTAATGTTTGAACTACTAGTTCTCATGATTTGAAAATTAAGTTTATTTCTATTGGATTGTTTCTTTCCACAAAAGTCAATCCTTTCTATGTCGCGACATTTTTCAATATATATATGAGTATACTCATTTTTATAAATAATATCGTGAGCAACATTGTATGCAAAAATGTTGTCATTTAAGTATGATTCCATCTTTTTCTTGTCATGACATATTTTATCGAGATCTCTTTGTCATCCTCTTTTACTTCAAGATTTTTATGAGTACTCATATTCAGGATTTCTTCTGAAATATTCATATTCTTAACGGAGTCATTTTGATCATTGACTGTCTTTTTTCCAAGGATCTTTATCTTTGGAACTCATGTGTCTATCATGCTTTAGGCGTGTTGAAGACTCATTAGTATTAACAACTTGTTAGGGATATTATTTTTAGATGGTGCATTTACAACCATTACATATAACTTGGTCACTTTCTTGCAACAGTAAATGTTGTTCTATAAATGCATCTAGCATTTGATTTACAATATTTTGCAAATGAATTATCTTTTGAACTTCTAGTTCAAATTGATCTGTATGATTATAGAAATGAGACAATACTTATACATTTCATTCAATTTCTTTTTCCAACTTCTTAATTTCTCCCCCTAATGTTGGAAAATTTGTCTCATTAATGACAACTAAAAAATTGTGTAGTAAATATATCATCCATCAGGGGCCAAAGATTGATTTGAAATCAATTGCAACATAGATTCATAACCTCTTTTGAGGACTCATTTTAATTGCTCCCATCATCATAATTGTTGTTGTGAAAAATGTAAACATTTACTACACATTTGCACATATAAAATATATTTGGCTTCTGGCCATAAGCTCATAAGCTTATACATGGGCTTAGAGCATACACAATAATACGATCTCATACAGATTTAGAAGCATTGCTATTTGGGCATAAGCTATAGGTTGTTCAACACTTCTCCCAATCAATTATCAAATGTTTGGGATGCAAACTCACTATATATGTATGGTTTTAATAGAATAATTACTTCTTCCTTTACTAATTTTATTACGACCTCAATTATTAAATATTGCAACATTCACTTCAGGGAATGATATTAAATTATTTGGTCAAATTTTTTTCATAGAACATATGCTCAAATGTTTTATTCAACCTCAAAATATATTAGATAAATATTCATCACAATATTTCAAACTTTCTTTCTAAAATTGCTAATGCAAGAGCATAGCATGTTTGATATATGAAAGTAATATATGCTTATTAATCTAAAATATGTGCAACTACAGATGCAACGTAAAAACAATGAGCACTAATTGATTTATGCAACTTCAGGTGTATTAAATCAAAATTAGGAAGAGTAATTAACTATTATAACTTTCAAACTTTATCACGAGGGAATTCAATCAAATATATATAATCATTATATATAAAATTTTAAAGTTTACAAAATCCAGATGAAAATAATTTCAATATTCAACAATCAAATAAATTTCAATATTAGCATGAAAAATAAAATTTGGCTAATTCAACTCCCAGGTAGTTCCCAAGTAGAGTGTTCCTTTACGGTCAGCTTAAATACCTCATCCTAGCCAGAACAATCTTTAGATAGAGTTTCCTTATAGTCAATTTTTATTTCTAATTTATTAATCTTTTTATTAAAATTTAATTAATAGATTAATGAATTTAAGGGAATTATTAATCTTATTAAAACAAATCCACTTTAAGAAATAATCTTTAGTATTTTAAATCTTTCAAAATAAAATTAAAGATAATCTTGGATATTTATTCTCATATTTGAAAGATATAATATAATATTTATTAGAAGATCATCTTAACAAATAAAAGATAATATTAATAGGAGAGAATCTTATGAAACTCGAATCTTATCAACAATTATGCAATTCAATTAAGAAAACAAATATCCTAATTTAATTTTTTACATAAACAATTATATTCAAAGATATATAAAATATAAACTAATTAGGAAAAAATCTCAATCAAATATTTCAAAGATCAGATTAAATCTTAAAAAAAAAATAAGATGCATGATTGCATACAATTTTAAACGTGCATAATTGATATAGTCATAAGAGATAGGACAACTTAAATTTTCATAATTAAAATTCTAAACATTCAAATCGACTAAACCTCAAGATTTGATTCAACTAGGTTTAGTGGATCATCACACCTAATAGACATCCACATAATCGGGTTACAACAACCAATGCTTAGAATTAGTTGAACAATGTGAAACATATATCAAATGCATAAATAAAGTTAAATAGCAAAATTGACTAAACATATTTGGTAGCTTTAAGAAATTGAAGACAATTTTAGTTTACATTCAAGATATTATATCTTTCAATCTATTTTAGACATTCCAAAAATCAGGTTTCTAAAAACCCTAGATTTTACCAATAGCTTTGAAAAGTTGGCCAACAAAAAAACTTTTTAGCCATTCAAGCACCAATTTATGCATATACTTCAAATAACATTCAAGTTGACCATATATACTTATCCAACATAAATATGTCAGGTTGATATACATGCACCTAAAATTTTTAACAATGAATGTTATTCATAATAACACAATTTGACATCAAAAGTTTTCTTCTTCATTAACTTCAAACTGAATTCGGTTGCAAATTTACAATTCAATGAATTTCATGTGTTAATCAAATCGCAAATCCAATACAATTTAATCAAATCTAAAACTAATGCTAAATATACCATAGTAATCAATTTGCAAACACATAAATCACATACATGATATTAAAACAAAGTACTCACCTTATTTGAACTTTAGTTTTAAATGCCTTCAAAATATGTAGGGCCTTATTGTTCTTAGTGTTTCAATGAGAATCAACTCTAATTTCCAATTTCCAAGAAATAAAGTGGGAGAGACTCATGCTGATAACGTGTTATAAAACAAGAGAATCACTACAACAAATTAGGCTTTCAGTGTCGGTCCAAAAAATTGAACACAGATCTTTAATGTCAGGCCAAGTGAAAAAAACGGATCTTTAATGTCGGTTTTAGACTGACATTAAAGATACATTAAAACAGATCTTTAATGTCGGTTTTCGACTGACATTAAAGATCCTCCAAAAAAATTTCCTAAACTTAATTTTCTTTTTGTGAAGATAAAAAATTTCCTAAACTTAATTTTCTTTTTGTGAAGATCCAAAATGCTCTCTCTCACACACACTTCAACATATTTTTCTCTCAAATAGGGTTTGTGCCGCGTGGGTTCGCCGCCGCTGTCCAGCCATCATCGTCCAGTCGTCGCCGTCGTCGTCCAGCTGAGCAGCAGTGGGCTGTCCTGCAGTCGCATGGAGCGCCATCGTGTGGAGTCATGCAGTCGCGTGGAGTAGTCGCATGGAGCGCCGTCGCTGCCATGCGTGGAGCAGTCTCATCCAGCCGCCGTTGCCGTCGCTGCTGTGCGTCGCGTGGAGCCGCCGCTGCAGCAGTCTCGTCCAGCCGATACCAATAATGTCGGTCGAAAACTGACATTAAAGACATCAATAATGTCGGTCGAAAACCGACATTAAAGTTGACCGACATTAAAAATCTTTAATAACACGTTCTTCGATGTCGGTCACCTGACTGACACCGTACCCCAATAATGTCGGTTTTCGACTGACATTATAGCTCATTTTTGTTGTAGTGAATAAAAAACAAAGTAGGGAGAGGAGAAAGTAGAGATTAAATGTATTCTCTATTCCATTGTATCTCTCGAAGGTCCCAATGACCACTATTTATAGAGTTTACAAGATATGAAAAAGTGAATATATGGAGAAGATAATGGCGAAGATCTTTGAAAATAATATTTGGGGATATATAATCTATGGACATCTATATCTAATTCAAATATTTATAACAAAAAGTAGTTTTTAAAACATATTTCTGTTTTTGAAAAACTTATTTTCTTCTAATACTCATATTTTCCCTCTTCTTCTTCTTTTTTTTTAATATATTTTTTGAACAGTTTTTTCTAAACTTCTTCTCTCTCCAACATTTCTCTATCTTCATAGTTTTTTTACTTTATGTTATTTTTATTTCTCGTTCTCTAATTTTTTTCACTACATAATTTTTCTCACTCTAAAATGTTATGTTTATTTAACTTTCATTTTTTTCTCTTTTAATATATATCTCCAATTTCTCTTAATAAAAATTAAATGTTTCCCAAATTTTTGTCTCTCTAACTTATTTATTGCTTACTTTTCTCTCTCTAATAAATAAATCTCTAACTAACATTTATCTTGAGAATTTTTGGTTGAATGAGAAATTTTGGACCAATCATGTCATGTTATTTCTCAAATTAATGGCAAAATTACAAATAATTGAATTTGGGACTAATTAAAAGTTGACATGTGTCCCAAATTGAAACTGCAGATGTAAATTGACAAAATCCGATGATGGCACGTGT
Organism: Lagenaria siceraria; assembly: GCA_002890555.2. Lineage (NCBI taxonomy): Eukaryota > Viridiplantae > Streptophyta > Magnoliopsida > Cucurbitales > Cucurbitaceae > Lagenaria > Lagenaria siceraria. Next base: position 7,676,466 of record CM016486.1, read on the forward strand.
TTACGTCCTCACTGTTGGATCAAATGAATTATTTTTTTGGTTCAATTTATTATTAATAAGAACGTCGATGTGCTCCACTCCCATACATCAAGTGCACACGTATCAAACACACACGTTCAATTGAGAGAGAATCAAAGAATTAAGTACTAGAGATTAAACCACATCCGCATCAAATCTACATAAACACAAGTTCAACTCCCCGAAACAAGTTTCTCCGAAAACCTCATGCAAACAATGGCACGCATTGTGAGACCACTCTACCTCTCATCTCTCTCTCAACAATCAGATCAAGAATAGCCTCTAAAAAAGTTGCATCCAACACTCCTGCTACAAGCGATGCATGTACAGGACCTATCACTCGTAGTCGCTCAAAGGAGATCATGCAGGAGAAGGAACAAGGTCCTGTCATCGCGGAGAACATTTGGAGGCGGTTGACAGAATCCCCTAAAAGTGGAATTATCATCAAGGAAAATCCTTTGTTTGACAATTCTACTCCTGCCTCTAACCAATCCAAGAAGAAATCACACCTTGATGTGATGTCCGTCATGATGGTTGATGTAACGACTGAGGTAGCCATGGCAGAAATGGAGAAGAAAATAAATTTTCTAGCAAAAGCTCTCGAGGAGCGAGATAATGAAATCACTGCCTTGAGAGAGCAAATGTAGGCTTGAAAAACTGCTAAGTCGAGCCAAACTCCGGCTATCAAGGCAAATGACAAAGGAAAAATTTCGTTGCAGGATAAAAAATAATTAATTTGATCTAACAATAAGGATGAAAACACGTGGCACATCAGGATTTATCAATTTACGTATTTAATTGCAATTTGGGACACATGTCAACTTTTAATTACTCCAAAATTTAATTATTTCTAATTTCGCCATTAATTTGAGAAAGAATGTAGCAACTTATGATTGGTTCAAAATTTCTCATTCAACAAATGTTGCTCAAGTTTTGCCTGTAACAAAATCAGTCAATCATACAACAATAACAACATTTTTGTGTTATATGATATATATTTTAGTTATATGAACAATTCTTTAAGGATATAATGATGAACAATTCTTTAAGGATATAATGGAGATGTATATTTATCTCCATGTCAATATTAAACCCATGAACATATGAAATTGTTGTAGAGGTAAGAATTTAAAACCTTAATTCACACTCAGTATTATTCTATTAATAGTAATATATATATATTGAATTAGTTATGAGAAATTATGGAGAATTTCTTTGGTGCCCCACTATTATTACACCTTGTTCTGTCTTCCAAAACAACCTCTTAAAATGGAACCATACTAATCTCTATTCTCTTTATAAAAACCTTTAGCTATGCCAAACCCTAACCCCAAATCTCCATAACCAACAGAATCAATTATTCCTTCAACTTGCTTATAAACATGGCATTTGCCAACATTTTCTTCGCCCTTTGTTTGTTGGGACTAACCCTAACTCTAGCACCCATTGTCCCCATCATGGCCAAAAGCTACCCTAAGAATTACGTTGCTGCCCACAATGCCATTCGTTCGCAGGTTGGTGTTGAGCCCCTCCATTGGAACACCACCTTGGCAGTGTATGCTCAAAATTACGCCAACACAAAGATTGCCACATGCCAAATGGAGCACTCTAGAGGACCTTATGGCGAAAACTTAGCGGAGGGATACGAAGTGATGACAGCAGAGACGACAGTAAGTCTCTGGGCTGATGAGAAGAAACATTATGACTACAATTCTAACGCGTGTGTTAATGACTCTAGTCATTGCCTCCATTATACACAGTTGGTATGGAGGAACACAAAATCTCTTGGTTGTGCCCAAGTGAAGTGTCAAAACAATTGGGTTTTTCTAATTTGCAACTATTATCCTCCAGGCAACTATATGGGCCAACGTCCATATTGAAAGTAGATGATTATTAAAACGTTTATTCATGGGGTTTTCAATAAATAATAAGGGGAAAAAACACAAAATTAAAGAGAGATCTATTTTTTTTCTTTTTCTTTGTGTTATTATACAATTTGTACTTGAATAATATTTTAATTGAAAAAGATTATTTCTGCATGGATGCTTTCTTGGTAAGCCTTTGTACGTAACACATGATAATATTATTATCAAAGTGAGTATAGTTTAGTAGTAACTAACCTATTTTAGCCTTTTCCTTGAAGCCAAAGGTTCCAATTCTCATATCCCACTTTATGTCGTAGAAAAGATATATATAACCTAAAGAACCTAATCAATCTAACCCATCCGTATCTCATGTGGTTTAATTTTAAAAGTATTTTTTTTTACTGACGTTTCAAATTATATATATATATATATATATATTAATTTAATTTAATTTAATTTAATTTCATAACTTTTTTTATTACTTATTCTCCAACAATTTATAACCGCAACTAACCATTGTATGGAGTTTGAAATGTGTCTTCAAACATAACATTAGTATTTTAATTGTATATCAATACTAATTTATAATGCATTTTAAGTACATCATTAATGTATCAATAGTATATATTACTGTATATTTTAATTGTATATTAATAGTATATTATCATTAGTTGAAAATACAATACTAAATATTACATTGGTGTATCAATAGTTTATCAATTCGCAAACTCATTAAAAATTCATTTAAAATATAGCATTGATGTATTAATAGTATATCAATAGTCACTAAATATTAATTTCAAGTATATTAGTAGTGTATAGTAATATTTGAACACACATTTAAAAAAATTCCGAGTATATTGTTAGTATATCAATAGTTTATCAATATACGTTCGAACTTTATTTAAGTAAAACATTAGTGTATAAATTGTTAAATCAGCTAATGATCCAAAAGTTTAAGCTTCGTTATGATAAAGTTAATTATAGCAATACTTTGACACTCTCCCTCACGTGTGAGCTTGAAAATTTATAAAATGTTCAACAAGTGGAAATAAATTTTAAATAGGAGAGGAAATGACACCACAAGGGGTTTGAACAGGACTGCTTGCTCTAATACAATTTTAAATCACCGATTAACTAAAAAGTTTAAGCTAATAGATTATAGTAAATTTAATTATTTCAATACTTCAACACTGAAGAGAGTATCAATATTTATTAAAAATTGATTTCAATTATATCATCATTGTTTCAATAAAGTATCATCGGTGTATCAATAAAGTATCCTTTGATTTGCATGAGTGATAATGATAGATGATTCAATAAGCCTATCATTTTAGGGACTTGACCAAATAAGAAGCTAGGAACGTAATTTCATAAAAGGAAATTAACTCCTTCCCATATAAGATAAGTAGATGAGTAGTTCTTTTAAAGGCATATTTCAAGACTTGAACAATAGGGCCCCACCCTTTCACTAGCCTAAGAGTGACTTGGTTTATGATTGGATCATAAACATATTGTTCATTAAAGAATCAGTGGTACTTAATGGGCAAGATGTAATTACAGGGGTAAAACTTACCTTTGACCTACGTGTAATTGCAAACAACTCGTGAAGAATCGACTTGCTTGTAATGATTATATCCATGCACACAACTTGTCATACAATGCATAAGAGTGCAACTATAACTCTATCATGGAATGTCCTAAGTTAATCAATGAAATTGATTTATTAAAGACTTTTAATTAATTAAATTTTGATCATTATAACTTATAACTTGTAGGTCAATAAGGTCCCCTTACTGGCTCATACGAATAGTTAGGGATCAATTTTGTGGAAAGAAAATTTGAAACGTTCAAATTAATATTTAATATTATTTGATATATTAAATGAGAGAAAAATATATTTATTGTATTTTGATATAATAAATATCAAATAAAATTGATAATGTATTAAGAATTAAAATCGGAACATGGATCATTCTTAAATTATCCACAAGTCTTTGATTCCTACAAGAAAAAAAAAAACATAATAACAATTCTAGCAATTTACAAAATATCTCGCAACTATCTTGCAACTATCAGATGCTTATCTAACAACTATCTCACACATATTTAGATATTTTCATCGATATTTTCATGTTTCCATGCGTTTGACATTGACATGGGAGATGAATTGATATTTCTATTGTATCATATAAAAATAAATGAAACATAAAAAACAAGCAACAAAATGTGACTAATGTAAACATAATATAAATAATAGACTTTTACAAATTATCATAAAATGTTTATTTACTCATTTAAATTTATTTTTTTTATTTTTTATTTTTTATTTTTTCATTTTTTCATAAATATCCATTGAAATCGATATGTTATCGATTTTTTCATCAAAATTTTCGTAAAATTAAAGCCTCGATATTTTTGCCGACATCGACATTTTAAATGTATATGTGGTATATATATAACTATTGATGTGGAAATGAAGAAAAGATTTTAATATATTTTATATTAGACACAAAATAAAAAACAGAAAGGACAATAAGATCTTATATAAACAATGCCAAGACCAGCTAACATATAAAATAAATTTATTTTCAAGAATTATTACATGTGTGCACTAACATTGCATAATATAGAGGACCTTCTCTCAACTCATGGCTCTAAATACCTAGTTTCAAAAGAAATCATCATCATCTTAAGCACCCTTTTATTTTCAAGAACAAAAGTATATATGAACCTTATTATTAGGGGGGAAAATTACTCTTTCTTGTTTTCGCTGGGTTGAGAATATAGTTTTTATTTGTTAGCTAGTTTTCAAAATGTTATATTTATACCCCTGAATTTTATGTTTATTTTTCATTTGATCTCTATTTCAAAATGTTACATTTGTACCTTTTAGTTTTGAGTTTAATTCTCATTTGATCCCTAGGTTTCAACAGTTTACAATTTAACATAACCCTAAAGTTTTCACTAGTACTCACTTGGTTCTTTTGTGTAAAATTTCAATTATTTACTTAAAAGAACTATGATGTGAAAATCCTTCATTAATTTTAATATCATCGAAAAATTAATGAGAACTAATTGAATTGTAATTAAGTAATTCTCTAAAATTAATTAACAGGTATTAACAATAGGGACAAAAAGTGAATATTTAGTGAAAAATCAAGGTTGAAAGTGTAGATTTTAAAACTTAGGGATCAAATGAAAACAAAACTCAAAACTCAAGGATAAAAATGTAGCATTTTGAAACTTAGGGACCAAATAGAAATCAAACTCAAAATCCATAAGTAAATGTGTGTAACGTTTTGAAAGGATTATAAACGAAAACTAGACTCAAAAGTACCCTAGAGACAAAAAAACGTATTTTCCCCTCATTATTATTATTATTTATACTAATATTAATTAAACCATATTTTTAAGGGGGGAAAAAAGGTAGCTAATAAGGCCACTCCCCATCCCAATTGCCTGGAGGATCATAATTGCAAGACACAAACCACCAACCATCATTGCATTGAACTCTTGCACATCCAACTCTATAAGAGCTTTGCCAAACAACTTGAGTGTAATGAAGACACTCACCACCAACACATGCATTGTTATTATGACTATAGTAAGGCTTTTCATCAACCCATAGCTTCACTGCAGCTGAGCCAGTGAATCCATTGTTGCCCTTTGCTAGGTTCTCTCCATAAGGCCCATTGGAATGCACCAATTGGCAATCAGCTTTCCTTGAGTTGGCATATGTTTGAGCATAGGCCGCAAGAGTTGTGTTCCATACCATATTTCCAACACCCACTATTGATCTTGCTGAGTTGTGGCCATTGATGTAGTCTTGAGCTGAGTTTTGGGCATAAGAAGATTTAACTATAAGGGCCAAGAAAAGAAGATGGAGTTGAAAAACACTCATGAGTTTGAGAAAACACATATTGTTTGTTTGTTGTGTTATTGAGCTTTGGTTGATGAAATGGAACATAGGGTTAGGGCAATTTATAGATGGATGGTTAAGTTGAGTGTATTAGAAATAAAGATGGTGTTAGGGAAAACAAACCTCCAGATATCTCCATAATCGTATGATATTTTCCACTTTTGATATAAATTGTTTTGGCTTTACTTTGGTTTCACCTAGAAGCTAAGGTCTTATATCGTTAGAGATAGTTGTTCTCCATTACAAACCTATGATCTTCTCCTTATCTATCCAATGTGGGACTTCAATTGCATTCCCAACAATTTTGTTTTTTTACTGAATATCCTTTCCGGATTTATGGACTCTGATGTCATATTAGATAACATGAGGTTTTATGTCAAAATTAATTAACAATAAGAGGGGTAATCCATGTATCTTTTAAAGACATATAAGGTCTCTCTATCTTTTCAATATGGGATATCTTCAACATGCTCCTTCAATATAGTACATTTTTAAGTGCATCATTCTTTAGTTGGATTCCAATTTTTTCGTCCCGAACATTCATTTGATCGATTTCATGATCGTCTCTGATACTATATTAGAAAAATATAAAGGTTCATCTCAAAATCAATTGATTAAGAAGTATATGCAATTTTGGTAATAAAGATTATGAGGTCCTATGACAAAGTATATTCAATTTGGGTAATAAGATTGTGAATGTGGTAAAGTGAGTATAAGTAGTCATTGCAAGAAAAGGGCTTTTTAAAGTGGTAAATGGATGTATTCTCAACTAAAACATCCCCTTTGGACTTTGAGACTTTGCGTTCACCGTCGGTTAAGCTATGGAAAGTCTGATAGTATGGTGAATTTGTGCGTTTACCAATAGAAGTCCCATGTGCTTTTTTTTTGGGAATGAGGAAGAAAACCATATGGATTAATTTTGAAAAATAAAGCATTCTTGGAATGTTTTCGAGTTGACTTTGAAGTTTCTAGGTTCATTTCTTTTACCTATATTGTCGTGCATGTTTGAAAGTGATAGTTTAAGTGGTAATTTTAGAAAAATAAATAAATAAAATTGATTTTCATACAATCATATTCTCTTTTGGTTTCAAACTAATTTTAAAAAGTTATTCTTTTCAATATATTTATTGAGTGATATTGAATTATTATTGGGTTTGATAAAAGTGATTTTAGAATGATCAAATTACTAAAAACAATATTTTTTATTTGAGAAATTATTTAAATAAATAATTATGATATACATCTATTTTTTAATAGTTTTTTTTGTTTTATTGTTAAATATTTATATCCATTATTGATATGTTAAGTAAAAAAAATATGTATAATAAATATTTAAAAGAAATCAAAAGATATATCTCATCTACTTATACTAGATATTCATCTATTGAAACACAAACTATATAATAAAGACATTAACGAGACATAAAAAGTTTTGTAATTTTTTTTCACTCCCTCTTCCATCTTCCCCTTCCATGACTAGAAGTTCCACTTCCACAATAACATTCAACTATTTCTTTCATCACTTGAGGAGAGCAAATCTTCATCATAGTCATAAAGGCTAGAATTTGAAAGGCTAGAATTTGAAAGTTAGTTGCGGCATGAGTTCTTATAAAATTATGAAGTATGCAACAACAAATCTAAAAAATATATAAAATTTAAAAAACAATAATCCTTATATATATATATATATATATATATACACACACACACATACTAAATTAAAAAAAGGTTATGAAGTGAGAATCTTTACCTCCTCATTTTTACCATTCATTTTTAAATATATGCCAGTTATACCTTCAACTTCCATTTAATTAATTAATATATTTAAAATATATAAGATTGCCATGCCTAATTTCATAAATTAAATACAAACATAATTTTTTTTTCATAAAATTATGATAGCATTTACCATGCACAACCAAATACATTTATCTTTAATTCTCAGACATTTTATTCTTAGGCATCATATTCCCAAGGATCTATAAAACCTTAAAACCAAATGGTCCCTTAAAGACAATTCACAAATTGACCTAGCAAAACACACCTCTTCTACATAGGAAATGTTGAGGATCTTATACATTTAAAAAATCAGAGACCTCAAACTCTTAATAAGATAAATGGGTTACTTTTCTCATTGTCAATTGGTTTTGAGATGGAACCCCATGTAATATAATGGGATATTAGAGCCCATAAAGCCCAATTGGGTATTTGGTCCAATAAAAAAAAAACTGTGATCCGATCAAGAATTGTGAACACAAAAGTCGTAAAAAAATGTATAATCAAAGAAGGTATGACATCTATTTGTGCTTTTAGTACCGATTTTTCATCTCCTTAAGCATTACAATGTGTATAAATTTTTTTAGGACCTTTTTGGAATATAATCAAAAATTTTACACATTCCTTAATTTTATTTTGATATGCATTTGTTTCTGGGTCGTTTGATTTAAGATTTTATGGATGCTTAAGAATAAAAGATACCTTGAAATAAGATATCTAGGAAACAAAGATGACTCTATTTAGTTGTGCATGGGACATGGCTATCAGAATTTTATGAATAAAAATTATGTTTGTACTTAATATATGAAATTAAGCATGACCAATCTTATATAGTTCTAATAGGTTAATTAATTAAACAATAAATATCATTCACTATATTGATAAAAATTAATTAATTAAGAATCAATAATAATTTTAATTATAAATATTTGAAAATTGAGTAATTTATAATTAAAAATAACCAATTAATATATTTAATGAATGTCATATATTGAATTATAATCTAATGCTTAATAATTTTTATAATTAATTGAATTCAATATTAGTAATTTTAATTTTAATTAAATAATATAAGAAATGGAAACTTTTACAAATAGAAAAAATTTCAAACTATTTACAGAAAATAGTAAAAAAAAAAAAAAAAACACTGATAGACATTGCTAGACTTCTATCAGCATTTATCAGTGATAGACTTCTATCATTTATATTACCGATAGACCCTGATAGACTTCTATCAGCGTCTATCACAACTATCTAAAAATTTTGCTATTTTGTGTAAATAATTTTTCTTGTTTTTCTATTTTTAAAAATCCCCCTATAAGAAAATATATTTTAATAAACAATACATTATAGGAAAAGCCAAAAAAATAAAAAAAAATAAAAAAAAGGATATGTTAATATTTTTTTCAGCAATAGAGAAGAGTAATATATCATCTGCATATAGAAGATGTGATACATGAGTCTACTGTTGATGCAAAAGCCTTTGATGAGGTTTTTTTGTTGAGCTTCTTCAATCAGACTAGTTAGATAATCCATTGCTAAAACAAACAGAAAGGGAGAGAGGGGTCCCCCTGCCGAATACCTTTGATAGCTTGTATATAACCTCTCGAATTGTCGTTGATAAGGATAGAGTATCCCACCTAAGAGATACAAGCAAAAATCCAATTAATTCATTTACCTTGAAAGCCTTTAAATCTCAATATAGAAAGCAAGGAAATCTCAGCTAATTTTATCGAAAGCTTTCTCTATATCAAGCTTTATAATAAAACCAATGTGCGTGTTACGTCTCCAATAGTCCACGATTTTATTGGCAATTAAAATGGGGTCTATAATTTGTCTACCATGCACAAACGCAAATTGGCTATCTGCAATAGTATTAGGAAGTACCTGTTTAAGTTGCTCAGCCAAGAATTTAGCAAGAATTTTGTAGATGCTTGTGGTAAGGCTAATGGGCCGATATTCCGAGACCTTTTGAGGGGATGCCTTCTTGGGGATTAATGCAATGTAAGTAGTATTGATAGACTTATTAACAATACTTTTCTTTAAAAAAGTCACGAAACAAATTCATAATCTCGGGTTTAAATATGTTCCAAAATTTTTTAATGAATTCAATTGTAAATCTATCGGGCGTCAGTGTTTTGTTGCTCCCCAATGCTTTGAGATAGTTAAATATGAATAAAGTCATAAGAATTAATCACAATAAATAATGAGCGGATTATAAATAATCAATAATAATTATATGTTCATAATGAAGGATCAAATTAAAATTAATCTCAATAAATAATTGTTTGATTATTAAAAAAATAATAAGCAATCAATTTATTATTATTGAAAAATGAATGTTTGTACTAAACTAAATTTAACTCATCCTAATTTACTAATTAAATATATTATATTGTTACCTAATTAATTAATTCTTTATGTAAATAAGTAATTCATTCCTTTAATAAATTTTTATTGTAAAAATAATTTAAATAAATATTTTACTAGATTGTTATTAAATTTATTAAAACAAAAATTTATATTAATTTTGTATTAATTAATTAATTAATTAACTAACTATATTTAAAATGAAATTATATAAAAGGGCAAATATGGATTTATACCCCTAAACTCTAGGGTTTGTATCAATTTAAATCCTAAATTAAATAATTATATCAATTTAAACCCAATTATACGGACACCAATGGCGTATTCCATTAATTAATTAAGCTTGATGGTGTCATTGGTAGGAGCATTCAACTATTAAGAGTGTTGGGTATTCCTCCAAATGTACGGACACCAATGGCACTATAAAGCTCTTGAATGGACATGCCATATTGATCGACCAAAAGTGTATGAGTGATGGAATTATAGAATAAGGTGGTCTAAGTGCAAGCATACACTATCGATGAAGTAATAGTCTTGGAGTATTGATCCAAGAGTCGAGCCCACAAGACTAGCATCAATTTAAGTTCGTTTTAGGCAAAGCAATCAAGTGACCCAAAAGTGATCAAATACAATAAAATAAGTTGAGTTGAGTGATGTTTAAAAAGTTTAAAGGTAAATAATAGCAGAAGTAGGGAATCAACTAAGTTTCAACCAAAGTTCATCAAAACCAAAGCCATGCAGCTGCATTAACCCGGTGCATTGCCTTGCACATGGGCATAATCTCCTCCTATTCAGTCTTGTTTCAAGAACCTTTAGGAGCCTATGGAGCTAATTATATATCTTTATGGTTAGCTAGACCTTAGATTAATTACATGCATATTATTTACCCTATGGTGCACCTTATCTCTAGGATTACATGGTGATCCTATTTCTAGGCTTTAACCCCATATTCCCATTGTGAAATTTGTGTACTACCTAACCTTCTCAGTATTAGGTCTCCACTCTATTCTTAACTTAAGTGGCAAATTCAAATTAACAATATTTCCATACAATCAACAAGGGTAAATGTGCAAGTAATGCAATGATTAACAGTTTAACAATTGCTCAAGCCATAAATCCATAGGGCATCCACAAAGTTGAACCCCTTAATTGATTTAGCTCATGATAAAGAATAAAAAAATCATTTTCATTACTTCAAAAATCATAAGTACAAGATGAATGTGCAAAGAATAAAGTGAATACAAAGAAAGAAATGAAAGTGAATGCTAGAAATACAATAGAACTTCTTGAAAAGGAACCCCACACTCTCTTACAATCTCTAGGCTGGATCTCCCTCTCTCAAGGATCAATCCACTCTCTCTACACATACTCTCACGGGGTAAGGAGGTCCTAGGCCTAAGAACTTCAGAGGAACTTTTGTTCTTGGAGGTGCTGGGATGATGAGTGGGAAAAATGTCTTGAAGTGGTCTGAATTTCGGGTGGAAGAAGATTGATTGTTGAAAGGGAGGCTCCAATCCTTTTTATAGGCTTCAAAAGAAGTTAGGTAGGGTCAAAATCCTTGCTTTTGAGGCTTCCCACTCAAATCGGCGCTAAAAGACGGTTGAAGACTAAGTATTTTACAACTATAGTTGACTGGTTCATCGTTTCTGGAAATTAGGGTTTTGATGCAGGCGCATCGAAGGTGGTTTTTGTAAAATAGCCAAAAATCAATATAAAAGGCCTTCAAACAGCCTCAAATTGGTCAAAATATACTTTTAGCACTCAAAGACCCTACTCTTCATCATTTTGTCCATTTAGAACATGTTATTGGAGATTTAACCATGTATAAGATCGAAAGCTACTAAAATAAAACCTTAAAACATGTATTTCATGACATGTATCACATACACAACATGAAATATGTAGACAGGGTATGTAAATGACAATTGTCTTAGTTATTTTTAATTTGTATTAAATGCATACAAATATTTCAAAATTGTTGCTTTTTATAGTTATCATTGGATATCGATTGTAATCAACCTTCGAGAAAATTGTGTTTGTGTTTTGGACTCTAATCAAAGCAAAGTTCAAGAGGACTGTCATGGAGTTATAAATAAATGTATTGAACTTTCTTAGCTCTTAATTCAAGTATTTATGGTATTCTAATGTTTTCATATTATTTAGTGGATTGAAAACATGGCAAGCTAGGCACGATCCCCAACACCATCAGTCTACTCCAAAATGGAAACCTATAAAGGTAAATTTGCATTCATATTTTAACAAATTATTTTCTTTCAAATATAAGAATAATTTGTATTCAATTTCTTTACATGCAGTGGCCTCGTCAATTGGATTGTATAGGGTGCGAGTACTATGTGCAAAAGTATATACACAAAACATTACATAATCCTAATACTCCTATTACTAGCATCGCACGTAAATTATTTATTTTTTATATGCTACAGTTTAATAAATAATGTAAACTTATGTTGTGTTTATCTTTCTTTCTTTTTATAGTTCAATACAAAAAATACATATACCCGAGAAGAGATTGATGAGATTCGAATACAATGGGTAAATTTTGTTGGACGATTTTGTGTAAGGTTGAACTTATTAGTTTTTTTTTGTCTTAATTTAGATAATGATTATAGTTTGTAGAGGTACAAATGGTTGTCCATATATTATAGAAATGCTTGGATATTACTGTTTTTAGCTTTTAGAGGGGCAGACAGTCCCATAAATAGAGAAGTGTTGAATCTTGACGAGTTTTGAGTAAAATATGCAAGTTTAGAATGGATCGGAAGTACTAATTGTTGGTTGTGAATGGACGAATTATTATCTAACCATGATCTTTTTGTTGGAAAAATTGTGTATAGTTTATTTGTTTATAGGTATTTTGTGTAAGAACTCATGGCAGTAATAATTGTTGTTTGTGAAGGGACAAATAATTATCAATATTATAAAAGTGTTTGGTATTTCTTATTATAGTTTTGGAGGGGCGGGTGGATATGATGTTTTTTATTGTAATTATTCTATGGAAGTGTGTTATTGTACTAAAGGTAGCTTTGTATTTAGTTTTATGGTAGAGTGTATTGTTCTGTCTATTGTTATATTTTAGGTTTGAGTTTTGTGCATTTATAGGTGGAAGAAAAATATTGTTGGCTTGCCATATAGAATAGCAAACATGCATATATTATACCAAGCACGCATTACAACAAACAATTTTTTTTTATATATTTTTTAATAAAATACTATGACAGACATTTTTTGTCACGAAACGAGACAATTTAATGTTGGTTTTAACTCTTTGACCGATATTAAAAATGGATTCGACTTTTTAAAAAACGAGGCACTAAAAAAATATCGAAAAAAATTAGGTAAATAACCGACATTGAAGATGGAGTACAATGTCAGTCTTCAACTAACATTGAAGATGATGTACAATGTCGGTTTGAAGATAATTGACATTGAAATTTTGGTCATTTATAATAGCGGTTTAAAACCGACATTGAAGACAACTGACATTGAAGACCTTTTAAAACACGATCTTCGCTGTCGGTTATCAACGGACATTGTACTTATATAATGTTTGTTTTAAACCGATATTAAAGTCCAGTTTTGTACTAGTGTTCATTTTTGTTTCATTTTTCTTAAAGAGAAATTTCAGCAGATATAATGTAATTGTTTACTCATTACTTATTTTAAAATACATGTAAATATAATTAAAAAAATATATCTTCAGTTTTCTTTCTAAAAAACCAGCATATAACTTATTTGATAACATTTTATGAACGCTCGATTTTTGTTGATCTGTCTCTAGATAATTTTTTTTTTTTTATAAGAAAAGAACATAAATGTTGATTTGGTCATATTGAACTTAAATTAAGGCTTTTATTTTAGTATTGAATAAGCTTTATTTTGTTAAATATGTTTATTATTTTTTTGAATTTTATGAAAGTTCTGATCTTGAAATCAAGATTTTGTATCTAAATAATTCTATTTTTTATTTTTAGATTTTATGAATGTACCATTTACTTTCAACTAATTAAGAACAAGATTATGTATCTGAACCATTATTTTTTTTTCATTTTCTTTTTTAATTTTAAGAATATATAATAATAATATAATTGTTTACTAATTACTTATTTTAAAATAAATATAATTCAAAAAAATATTTTGAGCTTTTCCTTCCAAAAAAGACAACAAAAAACTTATTTAATAACCTTTTATGAACCTTCAATTCTTTTTTCATAATAGAAACAAGATTTTGTATTTAAACAATTTTTTAGATTTTAAGAAGAAAAAAAGGAAAGTAAAATAGTTCTTAAAGTTTTGAACTTAATGTCTATTTGATCCCTAAAATTTTAAAATATTCACTTTAATTCTTGAGGTTTGAAAAATAGTTTTAAATGGTCCTTGGGTTAAAGTTGAACGGTTAGTTGATTAACCGAAAATGACATAACAAGAGGTGGCAAATTTGAGATGACTAAGCAAATTTTATATTGATTTTTTATTATTTTTTCATTTTTTTTCTCTCCTCTTTATTTCCCTTCCCTTCTTCCTCACTCTCCCGTCTCCCTCTTCCACTCTCCTCCCTCCCTCACCTTTCTTTTCCTCCTCTTTGACATACCGAAAAAAGAAACTCCAAAACCCAAAAATACGAGATCAACATAATCATTCAAACAACACTTGTGATGGGAGGTCGGGTGGGTTATTCCGTGAGATTAGTCGAGGTGCGCGTAAGTTGGAACGGACACTCATGGATATCAAAAAAAAAAAAAAAAAAAAAAAAAATCTTGTGATGGGATAAATATAAATTTTATTTACAAAAAAAAAAACCCACAAGATTTTAAATATCAAACAAAGCGGGTTTCCCTTGTATCTATTTGTCCCCTTTCTCTTCTTGTTCAATCAATACTTCTGGTCATGTTGATAAATATAATTTTTAATACTTCTGGCCAATTAAGTTCCCGATTTTGATTTATTTAACAAAATGGAGAAATTTTTCTTTCAATTTTTTAGATGTGGGTATTAGATTTAATGGGAGAGTTTTGGAGGAAGGATAGTCAAGATGGAAAAAAAATAAAAAAATAAAAAAAATAAAATAAAATAAAGATTTTGAGAATGTTATAGAAATAGCAAGATTTAGATGAAATGGAAGAGAAAAATAAGGGTAAGTAACTAGGCTTCCGAGGAGAAAAGAATGGAGAAGTAAAGAATAAAAAGGAAAAGGGAAAAAAAAATGTTATGTCAATAAAATAATATAAAAATTGCCTAAAGATTTAAAATTTGCCACCCCATCACTTCCATGTCATTTTTCGTTGGTCAACCAACGGTCAATTTTAACTCAAAGACCATTTAAAACTATTATTCAAATATTAGGTACTAAAGTGAATGTTTTGAAACTTAGACCAAATAGACACTAAGTTCAAATCTTAAGAATCAAAAGTGTATTTTACCCAAAAAAAAAAAATAAATAAATAAATAAATAAAAAATAATAATAATAATAATAATAATAATAATAATAATAATAATAAGTACTCTGGTTAGCCGTATTTTTTTTAATGGATGGAATTTAAATTAAGGGTTTTTTAGTATTAAATTCAAATTCAATGATTTATTTTGTTCAATATGTTAATTATTTTTTAGATATTATGAACCTTCAAATCTTGAAAACAAGATTTTGCAACTAAATTATTCTTTTTGTTTTTTTTTGTTTTTTTATTTTTTTTATTTTAACTTTTAGAGATGCATGTAAATATATAACACAAAAAACTATTCGAAGTTTTTCTCCCAAAATAACTGGCTAGTAGCTAGATAGTTTATTATTATCATTTTCATCATAAAGTAATAGCAATTAATATATGTTGCCAAGTTCAACTTCCAAACTTGAGGTCTCTTAAAAAAAACCCTAATATACGTTAGATCCTGGATCATAACAATATTCTATATCTAAATAATTCCTTTTTGTTTTTTTTTCCTAAATTTTTTAACATATAAAATTATTTACTAATTACTTATTTGTAACAGCTAATACCTCTTTTGATGGAAGTAAGATCAGATATGTAGAAAAAAAAAATAGTCCTTCAAACAAGTAAAATTATGTAGAATTGAAAACATTTATACCCTCACTCTAGATATTGAAGAGACGAATTACATTTCTACTTATTTAAAAAATTAAAAAAATTAATGAGTTTTTAATCTTTTTTTATTTTGTATTTTTCTAATTCATAATTTCATGTCGAGGTGTGCAAAATTTGGTTCAAGCGGACAAACCGGATTGAACCGATCTGGTTTGGTCTAGCTTTTCTTAAATTTTTGGACTTATCAATTCACTGCAAGAAAGAACCGATCTTTTCGGTTTGATTCTAAGATCAATAGAAAAAAATAACATAAAAATTGAACCGAACTGAACCGAATTTAATATATAATCCAAGCTAGTCCAACGAAGAAAAGAATTAAAAAAAAAAAAAAGGTTTTAACCGAACCGAACTGATTTGAACCGAATCAAGGTGGTTTGGTTCAAACTCCCAAACTAAGAAAATTCGGTTTTTTCCGATTCAAAGGTACTAAAAGCCGACTTGTTCGGTTCCGTATCTGGTTTTGCTCAAAATCGGACCAAACCGAATTGTGCACACCCCTAATTCCATTGTTCTTATTTCTTTCCATCCAAAAATCAATTAATTTGAAGGAACCACATAAAAAATCGACGTATGACACTCCTTTATAAGTGGTAGTTTATAACTTTTATTTCAATTATATATATATACCTATATATAATTTAAATTTATGAAAAGTATATCCATTCACCATTTATATTTTATCATATAAATTTATATTCCATAGATTGTCAACCATGTACAACTTATTTTATTTTCCTTGTAAATTAACCTAAGACACAAATATATATAGTTTTAGGACTATTTCTTTCCTGACTAAGTTTTTGTTAAATATCTAATATTCAACTTAAATAGAAAATATATTCATTCAATATTCAAATTTCACCATAAAAATTTAAATTTTAACAAAATTTAACCACCATTAATGCATATGTCTTTTAATTAGTTAGTATAAAAAGGAACAACTCAAAAAGGCCAATATCTAATTTCGACTTATTGTACGTATCCTTTTAAAAAAAAGATCGATTTATTTCCTAATGAGTGAACATGATCTATATAATAATCACTTTGATACCCTCATTTATGCAAAAATACAACTACATTATTGAAGAAAACCTTTTCAAACTAAACTAAGTGCTAAAATCAAGATGAACAAATATAAAAGGGTTAAATGATAATAAGGCAAGTAATAAATCAAGCTGAACAGAACCATGAAGTAATCAATATTAATATCACGAAAAGCCTCTTTTATTGCAGAATACAGAAGCTCCTACCAACAAAATCAAGACAATAAATAAATAATGCTTATCCTTATACTTTTCTTTGACAAAATCATATGTCTTTGTAAATAAATAATACATTTATTAAAAAAAATAATAATAACATTTGATCTTCTAATAAGGTAGCTCACCTGCAACGTTACCAGAAGGACTATAATTGCATGAGACTAAAGACCAATTGTTTTTGCACTTAACATTGGCACAACCTATTAGGAAACTGTTCTTCCACACCAATTGGGTGTAATGGCGACACTCGCCCCCGACGCACGTGTTGGATTTGTGGTCGTAGTATTTCTTCTCATCCGCCCATGCCTGCACTGCAGCCGCTGCGGTCAACACGCCATCTAACGTTGCTAGGTTCTCGCCGTAAGGGCCATGGGAGTGCACCATCTCACACGTCGCAATCTTTGTCTCGAGATAATTTTTAGCATAAGTTGTAAGTTCTTCGTCCCAAAAGACTGGATCGGCCCCGACCTCAGCTCGAACTGCATTGTGTGCGTCGACATAGTTTTGGGGGGTATTGTGAGCAACAAACATGGGGATTAAGGTTAGTATAATGAAACAAATGGAGGGGAGAATGTTGGAGAGTACCATTTTTGAGATCCTTGAAGGTTGGTGGAAGAAATGAAGAAGAATGTGTGATTAGGATTGGGGTGGATGAACATTTAGATGAAGGTTATTTATAGGGAAATGAATGGTTTGTCTTAATTGTTGACTTTCAAATAGGAAGTGTTAAAAAAAGAAAATAGTGTGGAGGCACCTTATTTGCCATAAATTCTAATAATGGGCTTTCCTTGTTTAGTTGTTTAATCTCTCTATGCTTTGAATCTCTATATACTTTGAATCTCTCTTTTTGCTATATATTTCTCAACTTTTGAAAGGATGGTTTTTGCTGTTATTATTAGTACTTTAATTTTAGTCCAATAGGAAATGGAGACTCGAGCCATAAACCAACCTTTCTTACCCGATAAAGTTTTGTTATTTGTGTGTTTAGAGTAGATTTAAAATAAAATATAAGTTTAAATAAGATTTTGTTCATTTTGTTAGATATACTTTCGAAACATTCATTATATATTTTTTTTCTACTTTCAATATTTTTTTAAAAAAATCTTTTGGTCCCTATACTTTTTATTTTTATTTTTGTTTTTTTTTTTACTTTTTGCCACTAGTACAAAAATGGGCTATAATGTCAGTCAAAAATCAACTTTATAGGGTATGATGTTGATCAGGTGACCGACATCGAAGAAGGTGTTATTAAAGGTGTTCAATGTCGGTCGAAAACCATATAATTTTTAGAAATTTTTAAAAATAGAAAAGTAAGGGAAACTATTTACACAAAATAGCAAAATTTTTAGATAGTTATGATAGACGTTGATAGAAATCTATCCGGGTCTATCTTCTATCAGCGTCTATTAGTGATAGAAATGATAGAAGTCTATCACTAATAGATGCTGATGTCTATCAATATCTATCAATATTTTTTTTTTTACTATTTTCTGTAAATTGTTTGACATTTTTTCTAGGTTTGTTTTTAAATATAGAAAAATGAGCCAAACTATTTACAAATATAGAAAAATTTTACTATCTATCAGCGATAGACTGCAAATAGAAGTCTATCACTCAAGCGATAGAATTCTATCGCGGTTATCGCTGATAGACAGTGAAATTTTTTTATATTTGTAAATAGTTGGGAAACTTTTACAAATAAAAAAATGTCAAACTATTTACATAAAATAGCAAAAAAAAATACTGATAGACATTGATAGACTTCTATCAGCATCTATCAGTGATAGACTTCTATCATTTCTATTGCTGATAGATCCTGATAGACTTCTATCATTTCTATTGCTGATAGATCTTGATAGACTTCTATCAGCGTCTATCACAACTATTTAAAAAATTTGCTATTTTGTGTAAATAGTTTACCTTATTTTTCTGTTTTTAAAACTTCCCCTAAATAGTTTGATATTTTTTCTGTTTATAGTAATTTCCCTTTTTTCTATCTTTGTGAAAATTTTTATGATTTTTTGTTTTTGAATTTCAAAAATTATGTTTTGTTTTCTCACAATTTCTTATTCATGGTTTTCATATTTCCTATATAACTAAAAAAATGAATTATTAACCTATTTCCAAAAACAAAAACAATTTTTTTAACTACCTTTTTTAGTGCTTTAATTTTAAAAACACACATAAAATGTAGACAACAAGACATTAAAACTAATAAATAGAAATAATTTCTATAGGCTTAATTTAAAAGAAAAAAAAAACAAAATATTTACTAAACAGGAGTTAAGGCTCCATTAGATAACCATGATTTTTTTTACTTTTTGTTTCTTTGAAATTTATATGATTGAATTATTCACCATTTGTTTGGTACATTTTTCACCTTCTTGAAAACATATTTTAATTCTAAACCAAATTTCAAAACAAAATCCAAGTTTTCAAAAACTTTTTTTTTTTTCAAAATTTACTTTGTTTTTGAGAAAATGTTTAAAAAGTAAGTAAAAATAAAGAAAGAAGGCTGTAAGTAGAAGAAAATTTTCTTAGCTTAATTTTCAAAAGTAAAAAATCAAAAAATAAAATGGTGATCAAATGGAGCTTAAATAAATTCAATTGAAATCACAAAATGTAAATATCAAATAATATATTATAACAACGTCCCCTCTCAAACTCAAAATATTATATCATAAATAAATAATGTATATCAATGGTGTGATGTCAACAATTCGAACGCCAACCCTAATGCCAATTTCATTTCAAACACAAAACTTAGCTTTTTAGGAGCCGTTTGTTTTATGGGAATCAAGATAACCAAAATGTACATTCATCTAAAATTGTAGATGTCGTCCGAAAATATAAATGTCTAGCATTTTTAGATAACCATGTTAAGGTTATTTTCACTCTACAACTTTTCAATTTAGAAAAACGTATCTACCATATTTAAATATGAGAAACCATTACATTTCATTTTTTAGGGATTGTGTAAAATGTCAAACTTTCTTAAAATATGGCTTGTTAGACTTACATATCTCAATTTCATTCTTTTCTATTTATACCATTTATTTGTTATTTAAATGGTGTCTTTTGTTAATCTACCATAGATCGACTACCTACCCACATTTTTAGACACATTGATTTAAATGAAGTTCAAATCGACATAATCCATATATAAGAAAACAATGTGTGAAAAATCAAATTAAACAATAATACTAAGGAAAAAAAAAAAAAAAGAAGCTTATAATAAGAGTGGGAAGCTTTTTGCAAAAAAAAAAAAAATCATAACATTAATTATCTTCCTTTCATATTAGTAGCATATGAATATAAGGTAGCTCATTTGATCATCACCTAATAAGGTAGCTCACCAACAACATTACCAGAAGGACTATAGTTGCATGAGACTAAAGACCAATTGTTTTTGCATTTAACACTAGCACAACCCACCAAAAAACTATTTTTCCACACCAATTGTGTATAATGTCGGCACTCGCCCCCCACACATTTGTTGGAGTTGTGATTATAGTACTTCTTCTCATCTGCCCATGCATTCACGGCAGCCGCCGCGGTCAACTCGCCGTTTACCGTTGCCAAGTTCTCGCCATAAGGGCCTTTGGAATGCACCATTTCACAAGTTTTAATCTTCGACGTGATGTAATTTTTAGCATAAGTTGCGAGTTCCTCGTCCCAATAGAGGGGTTCAGCCCCGACCTTGGCTCGAACCGCATTGTGCGCGTTGACGAAGTCATCAGGGTTGTTTTGAGCAACGACGATGGGGGTTAGGGTTAGCGCAAACACGCAAAGGGCGGAGAGAACATTAGCAAGTGCCATTTTCAAAATTCTTTTAGGGGTTGTTGGAAGAAAGGAAGAAGAATGTGAAAGGCACAATGTGGGAGGATGAACATTATTTGGTGAAGGGTTTATTTATAGGGATAATGAATGGTTGGGGTTTGAATGTTAAATAAGGAAACAAAAATAGAGGCTTAATATGCGCCCTGGATTCTAATTATGGATTACTTTGGATTAGTTCAATCTCTTTTTCGAGTTTTGTTCTCTCTTTAGTTCAATTAGAGGTGGAGAATTTAAATTATCTTATTCCACATTTAAAAAGCGATGAGTAATGTCAATTATGTTGATGTAAAACTTTTGTAACATGTAAATAACTTTTCATTAGGTCACAATTGCTAAAATTGTGAATGATGAGAAAAGTTATAAATTTTTTTTTTTATCTGTGTGTTGGGTAGGAGTGTTACAGAAAACCAAAAAATTGAAAAACCAAACCAATCCAAACCGATTCACTGGTTTGGTTTGATTTTTTAGTATAAAATTGGAAATATTGGTTTTTATTTGAAGAAAACAAAAAAATATTGGTTTAGATCGGATTTTGGATTGGAAAAACCAATCAAAATCGAACCAAACTGAAGGTATGTATACCTTTAAAAATAAAATCTAAGAATATTAGCTATCTTTTAGTGTTTTAATTATTATGATGTATATATATTTATTGTTTAGAAAAAAGATCAATTATTATGGATTGTATATGATATTTATTTAGAAAGTATTAAGAAAAAAAAATAAAATGTCCAATTTCAATATATAAAAAAAATGGGTTCAATTCTAATTTAAAATTAGTAAAAATGATCAATTCAAAACAAAATTGGAAATAAAAATTAAATTTTGGAAGAGAAAAAAAGAAAATGTCAAAACCCAAAACCAAACCAATAATAAACCGAACCAAATAAAAACTAATCCATTAGTTTTGTTCTTTATTGGACACAGTTTTGATCTATTCTTTATAAAACCAATTGGTTTGGTTTGGTTCTTGGTTGACCCCAAAACTAATAAAATCGAACCGACTATCATCCCTAGTCCCTACTAATCTCATTAGACAACTCGCCTAACCCTACAATATTTGAATGTCAAGGAAACTCGTAAGAGGTTAAACTCTAAGTAGATGACCACCATGGATTGAATCCAATCACTTTAGGAGGGCACCTTTATATATTTAACCTCATGCACTTTATTAAATCTAACTTAAAAACTCATTTTTTTTTTTGGAGAAATTAATTAACACTATATTTCTATATATGATTATGCAGTTGATAACATTAAAGAAAGTTGGTTAAATTGTCCTCCTAATTTTCAAATTATTTCTAACAATTGTTTCTGTCCCATCATGATTTTATAGCATTGTTAAGGTACTCAGTTCGTTGAACACAATAGTTAAAAGGAAAAAACATATCAAACTATTTATAAATATAAAAAAATTTCATTGTCTGATACACCGCAAAGATCGCGATAGACTTTTATCACTGAGTGATAAAAGTCTATCATGATCCATCACCTACTAATAGAAGTCTATCGCGATCGATCGTTGATAGATATTAAAAATTTTCTATATTTGTGAATATTTAAGTTTATTTTTCTATATTTGAAAACAACCCATAATTCTATGTCCCAAAGGAGTTTGTATAAAAATAATTTTGAACATCGATATACTGATATTATTTTATGTAATTTGGTATCAAATCACAAATCAATAAAATTATTACTTTAATTCTCAAACTTTTAAGATTATGTCTAATATTTGGGACTTAATTAAAAATCTAAAAAGTTTTTAATAATTATTTATTATACGTCTCTAATAATTCAAATGTTGGGATAACATTCAAACGTTGTGAAGTCATAATTTAATTTGAGTAATCTAGTTACATGTGTCCAATTGTTTACGACTTTATCATGTAACTACTTTCCATTGGATCAACTTCTCTCAAGATACTTCTTAACCTCAACAATTTCAACTATTTAAGGGAAAAAATGACGACATAAGAATTTAGTTATGAAAATTTGTACGAAATAGAAGAACAAAGATTCTCTTTTATAGTCTAGCTAATTTATATGAAAGAATCATAACAAGCTCTTATATATTTTTAAATACGTCACGTTTGGCATCATTTTGTTATTTGTTTTTTATGTTTCATGTATTTTTCTATGATACAATGAAAATATCAATTCATCTCTCATGTCGATGTCAATCCATAGAAATATAAAAATATCGATGAAAATATCTAAATATGTGCAAGATAGTTGTTAGGTAGGCGTCTCATAATTGCAAGATAGTTGCCAGATATTTTGCAGATCGCTAGAATTGTTGTTATGTTTTTTTAGGTAGGAATCAAATACTTTTGGATAATTTAAGAATGATCTATGTTCCGATTTTAATTCTTAATACATTATCAATTTTATTTGATATTTATTATATCAAATACAATAAATATGTTTTTTTTCTCATTTAATATATCAAATGTATTAAATGTTAATTTGAACGTTTCAAATTTTCTTTCCACAAAGTTGATCCCTAATTATTCGTATGAGCCAGTAAGGGGACCTTATTGACCTATAAGTTATAAGTTCTAATGATCCAAATTTAATTAATTAAAAGTATTTAATTAATCAATTTTCATTCATTCATTAATTAAAAGTCTTTGATATTTATTTTCACTTGTTGAACATTTTATAAATTTCCAAGCTCATACGTGAGGGAGAGTGTCGAAGTATTGATATAATTAAATTTATCATAACTAAACTTAAGCTTTTGGGTCAATCGGTGATTTAACAATTTATACACTAATGTTTTACTTTAAATAAACTTTGAATGAGTGTTGATAAACCATTAATATACTAACAATATACTCGATTTTTTTATGAAAGCGTGTTGATATATTACTGTGTACTACCGATATATTTGAAATGAAATTTGAATGAGTTTGAGAGTTGATAAACTATTGATACACGAATGTAATATTTAGTAAACAATTAAAATATATATTAATTATACATTACTGATATACTGTTGATACATTAATGATGTACTTAAAATGTATTATAAATTAGTATTGATATACCATTAAAATACTAATGTTATGTTTGATGACACATTTCAAATTCAACACAATTGTTAGTTGCGGTTATAAATTGTTGGAGAATGAGTAATAAAAAGGAAGTTATTAAATTAAATTAAATTATATATATATATATATATATATATATATATAATCTGAATCGTCAGTAAAAAAAGATACTTTCAAAATTAAACTACATGAGACACCGACGAGTTGGATTGATTGGGTTCTTTAGGTTATATATATTTTTTCTAGAATATGAGAATTGGAACTTTTGACTTCAAGGAAAAGGATAAAATAAGTTAGTTACTACTAAACTATGCTCACTTTGATAATAATATTATCATGTGTTACGTAGAAAGGCTAGGAAGAAAGCATCAATGCAGAAATAATCTTTTTCAAATTAAAATATAATTCAAATAAAAATTGTATAATAACAAAAAGAAAAAGAAAAAAAAATCTCTCTTTAATTTTGGTTTTTTCCCTTATTATTCATTAAAGATCCATCAACAAACCTTTTAATAATCATCTACTTTTAATATGGACGTTGGCCCATATAGTTTCCTGGAGGATAATAGTTGCAAATTAGAAAAACCCAATTGTTTTGGCACTTCACTTGGGCACCAATAGATTTGGTGTTACTCCACACCAACTGTGTATAATGGAGGCAATGGCTAGAGTCGTTAACACACGTGTTAGAATTGTAGTCATAATGTTTCTTCTCATCAGTCCAGAGACTCACCGCCGTCTCTGCTGTCATCACTTCGTATCCCTCCGCTAAGTTTTCGCCATAAGGTCCTCCAGAGTGCTCCATTTGACAGGTGGCGATCTTCGTGTTGGCATAATTTTGAGCATACGCTGCCAAGGTGGCGTTCCAATGGAGGGGCTCGACACCAACCTGCAAACGAATGGCATTGTGGGCGGCAATGTAGTTTTTAGGGTAGCTTTTAGCCATGATGGGGGCAATGGGTGCTAGAGTTAGGGTTAGTCCCAACAAACAAAGGGCGAAGAAAATGTTGGTAAATGCCATATTTATAAGCAAGTTGGAGGAATAATTGATTGTGTTGGATATGGAGATTTGGGGTTTGGGGTTTGGCTTAGTTAAGCTTTTATACAGAGAATAAAGATGAGTATGGTTCCATTTTAGGGGTTGTTTTGGAAGACAGAGCAAAGGTCTAATAATAGTGAGGCACCAAATAAATTCTCCATAATTTCTCATAACTAATTCAATATATATATACATAGTAATATATATATATATTACTATATATATTACTATTAATAGGATAATACCGTGTATGAATTAAGGTTTTAAATTCTTGTCTCTGCAATAATTTCATATGTTCATGGGTTCAATATTGACATGGAGATAAATAAACATCTCCATTATATCCTTAAAAAATTGTTCATATAACTAAAAATATATATCATAAAACACACAAATGTTGTTATTGCAGTATGATTGACTGATTTTGTTACAGGCAAAACTTGAACAACATGTGTTGAATGAGAAATTTTGGACCAACCACAAATTGTCACATCATTTCTCAAATTAATGGTGAAATTAGAAATAATTAAATTTGGGACTAATTAAAAGTTGACATGTGTCCCAAATTGCTATTGAAGATGTAAATTGACAAATGATGATGGTGTCACATGTTTTCGTCCTCACTGTTGGATCAAATTAATTATTTTTTGTTCAATTATTTATTAATATTTGCACTAAAATCCAATTGAGTCCAAAAATTGTAAACTTAATTTGGCCCAAAGGCCAACAAAGGCACAAATCTAATTAGTTGAGCCTAAGGGCTAGGTTCATGGACTAGCCAAGTCTAAGTCCATAAAGCCAACATGAGAACTCTATAAATATATGAGCTCTCCTTCATTTGAGGTGATCAGAAATTTTAGACACCAGAGAGCCTAGAGAGAATTCTCCCTACAATCAGAAGACTCCTTAACTCCGGAAGTTGAATCACACTTGAAGACTGAAGTTCTTTGGAATACATACATGCCTCAGAGATTCCAACTTCAAGTACATCCACACGATTCGCTTACAAACAAGGGTGGATCATGTTTAAGTAATAACCAAAAAGGTTTGTAGTATAGGGATAAAGTTGGGTGCCTTAACCTGGTAACACTACGAATACTGCCCACTTTGTAATTGTTATAAGAGTTGTAAAGTGTTACAAACGATGTAATCCTAATCGTTCATGTGGAGACATGTGATTGGGGGTATCCTATGCAAAGAGTTGGTATAAGACCGACTGCGAAATGTTTAATTTCTCCTTATAACACCATTAATTGAAGAAATTAGCATTTCATAGGATGATCATAGGTGACTTGACCTTAATCCTAAGTGGATATCAACTCCTGCTTATGAGGGCAATCCTTTGATCTGTATGGGTGAGAGTGGGCAGATCGTCGACTCAGTAAGCCTATCATTTTGGGGATTTGTCTCATTAGGGAGTTGGGAACGTATTCTCACAAGATGGAACTCACTCCCTCCCATCTTTAGGATAAGTGGATAATTCATCCCTTGAGGGCTGATTTCGGGTCTTGATCAATGAGGCCTCACCCTCTCTCTGGCCCAAGAGAGTATAGTTTATAGTTGGACTATAAACTGTTTGTTCATTAGAGGGATCAATGGTACTTAAGGAGTTAGATGTACTACAGGGGTAAAACGGTAATTTGACTTAGCTGTAGTTATGAGCAATTGTGAAGGGTCAACTTACTGCTGATTGGTTATATCCGTAGACACGGAAATATATCTATAGTGCAAAGAGTGCAACTGTAGGTCTTTAGTGGAGTGACCTACAATTAATGAATATTGATTAATTTAATTTAAGATAATTTAAGAGTTTAATTAATTAATCTCATATCATTGGAGTTTCTAATCTATAGGTCCATAAGGTCCCCTTTCTAACTCATTGAGGGTTTTGATAAGAATAAATTATTTTGGATTAATTTGAATTGTTCAAATTAAATAAGGAAATTAATTGTATATGATACAATTAAGATAATGTATATAGATACATTATAATATAAAGTTAGTTTGAATGAGATTCAAATTTAAATTTTATATGATGAGAGAGACAAAATATTTGAATAAGATCAAATATTAATTATATGAATTAGATTCATATAAAAACTATAGGTTAAATTTAATGTGAATATATGATTCATATTAAACTATAGGTCATGTGAGAGTTTTATCATTTGAATATGATTCAAATAAAATTAAATATGTGATATTTAATTTATTAATTAATTAATTGTTAATTAATTATTATTTCATTATATATATTAAATATGATTTAATATATATATATATATATATATATATATATATATATATATTAAATCAATATTATTACTATTATTATTAAAATTATTTTAATATTAATAATATTATTGTTATTATAATAACTCCCATCTTCTCTTCTCTCATAGAGATACACTAACAGAACATAGAAAAAAAAAAGGTACTCTCTCTGGAATATAGAAAACTCTCTCAAGAACAATCTAAATTCTTTTACCAAAAAGAACAGAGAGCCCACAACTCCTCTGGATTGATTTACAGTGGTGTCCCTATTACTGTTCTCTGTACGAGTTCGTAATCCAAAGAAGGAAAAGAAGAAATACTATGAAGATTGGTCTTCAAAGATTTGTGAAATTTCTTCCTTAATTCTTCTGTAGAAAGCATGCTAAGGGAATTATTTTGTTTATCCTGTAGTTTTTGTTTCTCTGTGTTTTGGTGTTTCATAATTAAATATCAATTGCACGATGTTCATGCACTTCCACTCAAAATTCAATTCCTTCAATTGGTATCAGAGCCAGGTTATGCTTTGATATTCAATTTGAAACAAATTTAAGAGAAAAGATGGGTATTTTAACTCTACATTTTGAATGTTGGGTTTTGCAAATAGATTTTTTCGAATTTGGCATCATAGATTATTGTTTTATTTGATTTGGAATTGGATTTTTTGCAAAATATTAGAAATGTAGTTGTCCCACATCGGTTAAATTGGAGAATGGGGATGGACTCCAAGCCTATAAAAGGAGCCTATGCCTCTAGTTTCAAGTCGTCCTAGTTAGAAATACTTTAAGCCTAGTGTGCTAACTCTAGTTAAATTTCCTTTATGTATTCTCTAGTTTGAGAGTGGGAAAAGGGTGTGAGTAGTATAAAAATTTTGAGAGAGTGCTCTTGTAATTAGGATCGGGAAAGAGAATTATTCTCTATGATTGTAACGATTTTTCACATAGTGAATTTTTTCTGGTTCGTGGTTTTTCTCTGAGTTGGGAGTTTTCCACGTTAGTTCTTGTGTTTCCAGTTTTACTGCTTTCTTTTATTAATTTCTCTATTATTTTTCTGCTTATTCCTGTGATAGAAGTGCGAGGTTTTTCCCAACATACTCTTTATTTGAGTTTCGAGCCAAAGGAACCAAATCGAGCCAAAACCGAATCAAAACAAGTTTAAAACCCTCAAAACAGGGCAGCGTAACGCTAGAGCGTCGCTATGTGCCCCTTTACGCTCTAGACTTGAGAGCAAGAAAATCTGGAAGCTAAGGGAACATAGCTACGCTCATTAGAGAGTGTTGAGCTGTAGAAATTAGCCAGAGTGTCACGACGCTCTAAGGGAGTGTACGACGCTCTCTTTCTAAAATTAAAAAGTTTGCACAATTGGAAAATTTTTGGGCTGCAAGTTTGAGAAATTCTATAAATTAGATGGTGTTTAGCAATCCTAATCACGAAATATCAAAGCCTAAACGTGGGAGATTGCTACTAAAAAGAGAGAAAATTGATTGGAGGAGAGTTGGAGGCCGTTCGAGATCCCGAGGTGCTGACTAAGTAAAGATCGAAGGAATTCAACTCGAGAAGCAATTCAAGAGTTATTCTTCCTAAGTTTTCTCTTTCTCTTTACTCTCATGCTTGAGAACTCATATGATAGTATGTATTTGATGACTGTGTGGCTAAACTCTTAGTTTTAGGGTGTTGAATGATTTAATTATGAATTTAAGTTAATATTTTAGTGCTTTTCATGGATGTTGTTGAATGATATGTTTTTCAATACTATTGTGCTTCATTATCCTTTGATTGATCATCAATAATTGTTAGGTTGGATGTATGACTGAGTAATTTATTATATGTCTAATTGGATATATGGTATTGAACTTTTATCAATCTTTCATGAAAATAGCTAGGTTGGTAGAGGAAGTTGTTAATGATTGTGTTTAATGTTATGCTTCTTATCTTGGTTTCAAGAAATCAGTAATCAATTAAGTTGCATGAGAAATGTTTGTTTTTTAGAGAAAATAATCTGGATAATAGTCTCTAGACTTAAACATATTGTTTACACATAATTCCATGAAAATATAAAGTATGACTTAATGAAGTAATTAATGATATCAACACCCTAGAACGCTTTTATCTCTTAATTTTCACTTGTCTTTACTTTTTTTGTTTGTTTTCCAATTCAACACAGACTCAAATTCGATTTCTTAGATAAAGTTGATTCAATTTTTGAATAGCTTAGTAATTAAACGTGCTATAATCCTTAGTGGAACGATACTCGGTCTTAACTGTTTTATATTATAACTTAACCCATGCACTTGCGGAAATCGCGCATCGGCCATCTAGGATTAGTTGATGTATGCATATCCCACTAATATGATTGCATTTATAGGATATAAATGCACCGCCTGACCCTGGTAGTGGACTATTGGGACCAAATAGAAGCTTCCCCACACATTTTCCATGTTTTCATGTTTTGAAATTCTAGGCTTGATGTTTTAAATTTTAAATTCTAGTATTTGCGCTGTTAAACAAATCATACAAACTTTCAGTTTTGTTTTATAATTTTAGGGGTACCTCGATTAGGAATTTTCTGTTATTTAGAATTTATAAAAATTATTTGATTTATGAAATTTGTTAATTTTTGTTAAATTTATAAAAAAGAGTCGTTTGTGATGTAAGCATGCATATAGTAACGGCCTAGTACAAGTCCTAGAAAGTCGGGTCGTTACATATAAATTGCTGGCAAAAGTAGGCTATGACTTCATAACTCACACTAAATTCAAGAGCTTGAAAATCTATGAGCAGCCTGAACTTTCTCCATTCTAGAAGAAGCTTTTGAAATAGGGGTATGCTATACCCACGTCGAGAAAAGGATTTGGATATAAGTCCCATTAAGCTGGTTCGTATAACTGGGAAGGGCAAGACAAGAAAGCAATCATATAACTGTTGAAGAAGTCGACGATTCAAAAGAAGCCAAGTAAAGAACTTCTGTATTCGATCGTCTCAAGCCTTCAATCTTTAGTCTTCCAAAGACTGGGTATGGCCAAGATAAAAGAAGAGATCAATGTTTAGGCTTCAAAGGCTAAGTATCTCCACATCAAAGAAGGATCGACCTTCAACATCTGCTTTTGATCATCTCAAAATGACAAGCGGTGAACATGAAAGAAAGATGAAAACCTTGGAGCAAAACCATTTCATGAAGAAAACAACAACGAGAAGATTCACAGTTGTGTCCCTTCACGCATGAAGAGGAAGTTGTCTAGTGACATAAATACAAAAGGTTCCTTGACGGTGAAGTCAAAACTCATCATATTGACGAATCCTTCGATTGAAGAAGATGAACAAAGTCATGATGAAATAAGAGCTTCTAAAGTTTAAATGTAGAAGCACCCCATCGCAAGAGCCTAAACTGCATGGTGCTCCTGGTCCGCATGAGCTTAAAAGGTGAATGATAAAAAAAAAAGTATTTGAACTACAGTATGACTTGATCCCTATACATTATAAAGGGTACATACGCAACTTAAAAAAATTTAAATTCAATCCAGTAAAAAGAAAAAAAACTCAGTTAAACTACGTTATGACTTGATTCCTATACATTATAAAAGATATGTAGGCAACTTAAAGAAATTTAAGTTCAGTCCAGTAAAAAACAAAAAAACTCAGTTGAACTACGTTATTACTTGATCCCTATACATTATAAAGGGTACGTAGGCAACTTAAAGAAATTTAAGTTCAGTCCAGTAAAAAGCAAAAAAACTCAGTTGAATTACGTTATGACTTGATCCCTATACATTATAAAGGGTACGTAGATTTCTTAAAGATATTTAAGTTCAATCCAAAAAAAGAAAAGTGTCACAATCGCCTAAAGCGTGACACTAGAAAATTGATGGTGTTTGTTAAAGGATGTCACTAAAGGTTGAAGATCAAGGACATACGAGCATGCAGCGAAAATTAATTTGATCAATTTTCACTATAAGATGCTCAATTTTGAGGATAAAACATGCAATTAAAAGGAGAAAACTAGAGTTTTAAGAATACTTACCATTGAAGCTCTAAATTCTCTATTGTTTCTTGATGAAAATGAATACCACTTGTTTGTAGATCACCACAAGAGTCTTCTCTATTATTCTCTGGCGTTAGATTAAATGGTGGATCCAATTTTGTGGTGAATTTGTGATGGAATGAAGGTTGAAGAAGAAAATGGGCTATGAAAGAATTTTTCAAAATTAACTCTTAATTTCACAAAATTCTTAATCCATTTTTAGCCAAAATTATCTTTACTTATTAAGGATTAACATGCAATCTAACTGCATCACAAATTGACAACACAAAACTCCAATTTGTTGGCTAATTGAGAAGTTAACAACTAAGGTAGTAGCTTAGTTAGTGGGAAAATCCAATTTTTCAAAAATTAATTTTAAGTTCAATTTTAAATGAATTTTCAAAATTGAATAAAAAAATCAATTTCTAATTTGATTTTTAATTTCAAAAATTAATTTAAAAATAATTAATTAAATAAAAAATAATTTAATATTTAATTAATTAAATATAATATTATTTTTATATTAGATAATAAAATAATATTATTTTTTCCACTTATTCCGATTTTTCTAAAAAACCAATATGAATTTCTATCCATATAAATAATATTTAAATCATATTTAAATATTATAATTAACTCTATTTGTCCGTTTAATTTGTAATTAAACGTTGATATATCGTATATATTTGACTTTCATTCCTTAAGCCGAGATTGAACGGTTCAAACTTACTCACCACACTATCTAAGGTTTCTATCCATTTATGAACTAGTAGAGGGACCTAATGGACCTACAGATCATGAGCTCCAACGATCCGAGATTAACCGGCTAAATTCTTTAACCTAGTTAACCAACATTCGTTAACTAACAGAACACTCTACTAAAGCCCGTAGCTGCACTCTCCTCATTGTAGATATATTTATGTCCACTTGATATAACCATAATCAGTAAGTCGATTCTTCACAGGTTGTCCGTAATCACAGCTAGGTCAAAATTACCGTTTTACCCTTATGAATACATCTTGTTCCTTAAGTCCAACTGATCCTCTAATGAACAATTGGTTTGTGATCCTATCACTAAACCGAGTCCCTCTCGGGCCAATGAGAGGGTGTGGCTCCTTGTTCAAGACCCGAAATCAATATTTAAGGGAACAACCTATCTACTAATCTAAGTCGGGTAGGAGTGAATTCCGTCTTGCAAGACTATGTCTCCACCTATCTACTTGGTCTTACCCCTGAAATGGGAGGCTTATTGAGTCGGCGCACCTGGGCCACTTTCACCCATGCAGATCTAAGGATAATCCCGAATAAATAGGAGTTCATAGTTAGCTCAGGATTGAGATCGAGTTACCTACGTTATCTAGTTGAAATAGTTAGTATTTAACAGTAAATGGCGTTATAAAGTAGTAGTAACTATTTCGTGGTTCGGTCTTATGCAAACTCATTGCACAGAATGCCCCCACTCACATGTCTCCACATTAATGATTTAGGATCAAATCATTTGTACTAAATACAAAGTGGGCCACATTCAATAGTGTCCCCAAGATAAGGTACCCATCCTCATCCCTATACTATTGACTGTTCTGGCTATTTTACTCGAACTTGATCCACTTTTATGTCACTACATATAGTTCAAGTTTTCATACTAAAGTCATGGGTTCTTAGTTTATTGGATTTAAAGTTATATTAACAACAATTCACTTTATTCAATAACATGTTTACCGAATAACCTCGATAAAAACTTTATTGATAAATAGAATGCATATTAATGTTTACAAACTACAAGTTTTAGGACATAAAACCCAACAGAAGATGCCTTACTAACAGCAACCCAACAAATCAAAGGAGTGTAGCACTAGAAGCAAGACACTACAAGTTGTCTGCTTATAAAGTAGCCTTCGAAGAAACTTTGTGCTATTCTCTGCTCGCTTTAAATAAGCTTTGAGTACAGGGGTTGCTCGCTTTAGTTCAGAGGCTTCATTGATGTTTCCTTATATTCTAGCTCGAAGGCTTCGTTGATGTATTTTCACCTTCAAGTTCGGAGACTTCATGAATGATTCATCAAACTCAAGTTCGGAGACTTCGCCAATGCTTCTTCCAATACAAGTTCAAAGGTTTTGTCGATGCTTCTTCAGATTCAAATTCGAAAGATTTGTCGATGCTTTATCAAATTCAAGTTTGGATGATTGGCCTCATATGCAAGATGAAGTTTAGTCTGCCTAGCTCCACCTCATTTGCGAGATTAGGTCCAGCTTGCTTGGCTCCGCCTTATTTGCGAGATCAAGTCTGATCTGCCTGACTTCACCTCATATGTGAGATCAAGTTCGATATGCTTTACTCTACCTCATCTGAAAGATCAGGTCTGCTCCATCTTTAAAATATTGGTGTCGCCCGCTCCATCTCCAAAATATTGGTTCAACTCTGCTCCTCCTTCAAAATATTGGTTCAGTTTCGCTCCTCCTCCAAAATTTTAGGGCATCTCCGTTCTGTTTCCAAAATATTAGCACAGCTCCGTTCCATCTCCAAAATATTGGTGCAGCTCCGCAATTGTGCTCGAAATGTCGATACAGCTTTTCTCCTCCTCCAAAATGTTGGTGCAGCTCCGTTTTATCTCCAAAATATTGGCTCAGCTCCGCTCCATCTCCAAAATGCTGGTACAGCTCGATCCATCTCCAAAATATTGGCGCAACTCCGCTTCATCCAAAATGTTGGCACAACTCTGTTCCTCCTCCAAAATGTTGGCACAACTATGCAATAGCGCTCAAAATGTTGGCGCAACTTCGCTCCTCCTCCAAAATATTAGTGCAGCTTCGCAATGGTGCTTGAAATGTCGGTGCAGCTCTGCTTCTCCTCCGAAATGCTGGTGCAGCTTTACTCCATCTCCAAGTTCGACAACTGCGTTGCAATTTATCTATTTTTTTAAATTTGATGATATCGTTGCTGCATCTCCATCTCCAAGTTCATTGGTAGTACTGTTGCTTCTTCATCTCCAAGTTTGATAGTCGCGTTGTTGTTTCTTGAAACACACTTAAAATTTGCATTATTTACTATTTATTTAGGGATATTTTAGTAGATGTAATGTGTTTGCTAGTGGTTTTCAGGTAATTAATGAAGAAAATGAGTTTCAGGAGCTAAAGGAACCAAACTGAACAAAAATCGGATGAAAACAAATAAAAAACCCTAGAAAACAGGGCAGCGTAACAGCTAGAGCGTAGCTATGCTGGCCTTCTACGCTCTAGACCCGAGAGCAACAATTTTTGGCATTTGAGGGAGCATAGTTGCACTCTTTTGAGCGTAGCATTATGTTGCGAAAAATTGACCAGAGTGCCGCGACGCTGTAAGGGAGCGTAGCGATGCTCTCTTTCCAAAAAAATGAAAATTTTGTAATTTTGGAAATTAATTGAGCTCCAAGTTTCTAACCTTCTATAATTGGGAGGTCCTCAGCAGCCCTAATCATAAGATTTGAAGTATTTGATACTTAGAAAGAGAGAGAGTTTAGAGCAAAGTATGAGGATACCATGATGTCGGAAGGTTCGAGGATCGTTGCAAGACCATATCCATCCCGGAGACAAGTTTGGAAGTTCGATAACTTCTCTTTCCTTTCTTTATTCTTGGTTTATTTGCTATATTTTGTTGTTCTAATGTGGATTTTATCTATGGAAGTCATGTTAGGCTAAATTTCTCATAGTTTTAGAAGTGGATAAATTCTTAGGTTTAAATTGTTGAACACTTTGCTTCTTAAATGTTAATTTACATTTATGCTTTCTAGCATGACCGTTCTTAATGCTTTTGAATGTTTGATCAATGTTTGAATGATTTCATGGTTTAGAATCTTGCTTGAAAAGTGACTTTTATATTAGATCATGCATGCTAGACTATCGTTTGAAATGACAAAAAGTAGTTGGATAACGGTAGAGATTGCTAATGAAGGCTCTCAATGCTTTGCTTAATCATTTAGTTTCAAGCGATTAGTAATTAGGGTTTAAACAAAAGAAAATGTTGTTTTCGAAAGATTCAATCCAGATAAAAGACTTTTAAAACTAAGTGTTATGTTAATTACTTCAAGAACCAAACAATTGTGTTTAATAATACTTTTAATGAAATCTATTTCCTAAAACGTCTCTTAGTTGATAATTTCCTTATCTCGATCACTTTTATTCGCTTTCTTAGCTTAGTTTACCCTAAGTGTCATTACAATACGGTCTCCTAAATAAAATTGGAATGATCTCTAAATAGTTAAAAAATTAACCAATTCGATTTCCTGAGGACGATACTCGGTCAAGGCCGTTTTAACTATATTATTACTTGACACGTGCGCTTGCGTCTATCACTTCTCTATCTATAGGTTTGATGGAATGCAGGACACATTAACATCTTTCAAGACGTGTTAACACCGACATATCTGCTACATGTCTACTAGTGGATAACCTCCATCGAAGTTGCGGGTGATAAGGAACGCGAGGCGCATTGGCGTAGTACCAACCTTTTGCCCCAACGTGCCCTATAACCTCCATCGGAGTTGCGCGTGACAAGGAATGCGGGGCACATTGGCGTAACGACAATCTTCTGCCCGAACGTGCCCTATAACCTCCATAGAGTTGCACGTGACAAGGAACACGAGACGCATTAGCCTAGTGCCAATCTTCTGCCTCAACGTGCCCTATAACCTCCATTGGGATTGGCGTGACAAGGAACGTAGGACGCAACGTGCCCTATAACCTCCATCGGGGTTGTGCGTGACAAGGAACGCAGGACGCCTTGGCGTAGTGCCAATCTTTTTTCCCAACGTGTCCTATAACCTCCATCGGAGTTACACGTGACAAGGAACGCGGGATGTATTGGCATATCGCCAATCTTCTGCCCCAACGTGCTCGTAATGATGCTTGGTGGTTTGTGTCTTGCAATTATGATCCTCCGGGCAATTGGGATGGGGAGTGGCCTTATTAGCTACTTTTTTTTTTCTAAACATATGGTTTAATTAGTGTTAGTATGATAATAATAATAATAATAATAAGGGAAAATATGTTTTTCGTCTTTATGGTTTGAGTCTAATTTTCGTTTATGGTCCTTTCAAAATCTTACACGTTTACTTATGTGTTTTGGTTTTGATTTCTATTTGGTTCCTAAGTTTCAAAATGCTACATTTTTATCCCTGAGTTTTGAGTTTTGTTTTCATTTGATCCCTAAGTTTTCAAATTTACACTTTCAACCTTAAATTTTCACTAAATGTTTACATTTTGTCCTTGGTGTTAATATCTATTAATTAATTTTAAAGAATTACTTAATTACAATTCAATTAGTTCTCATTAATTTTCAATGATATTAAAATTAATGAAATATTTTCACATCATAATTCTTTTAAGTAAATAATGGAAATTTTACACAAAAGAACAAAGTGAGTTCTAGTTAAAACTTTAGAATTAAATCGTAAACTATTGAAACCTAGGGACTAAATGAGGATTAAACTCAAAACTAAAAGGTACAAATGTAACATTTTGAAATAGAGACCAAATTAAAATTAAACATAAAATTCAGAGATATAAATATCACATTTTGAAAATTAGGTAACAAATGAAAACTATATTCTCAACCTAGCGAAAACAAAAAAGAGTAATATTTTCTCCTAATAATGAGGTTCGTATATGCTTTTGTTCTCGAAAATAAAAGGGTGCTTAAGATGATGATGGTTTCTTTTGAAACTAGGTATCTAGAGCCATGAGTTGAGGAGAAGGTCCTCTATATTATGCAATGTTAGTGCACACATGTAATAATTCTTGAAAATAAAAAATAAATTTATTTTATATGTCAGCTGGTCTTGGCATTGTTTATATAAGATCTTATCGTCCTTTCTCTTTTCTATTTTTTGTTTAATACAAAATATATTAATATCTTTTCATCATTTCCACATCAATAGTTATATATATAGTACACGTACATTTAAATGTTGATGTCGACAAAAATATCGAGACTTTAATTTTATGGAAATTGCGATGGAAATATCGATAAAATATTGATTTCAATGGATATTTCTAGAAAAATGAAAAAATAAAAAATTCAAAAACTAAATCTAAATTAGTAAAGACTCCAACCTCCTAACATAGATTCATCTGTTTTCTTAAATACTATTTCCAAATATATTGAGTAATTTGATATTTTCATAGTCGAATATATAGTGAACTATTAATAATATCAATTTAAGAGAAAATAACATAACAAAGTGTTCCACTTTGAATAAATAATCTCATTTACTTTAATATTCATATCATCTCATTTTCAGATTGAGCATTATTTATAAACAACGTTGTTAATGAAACAATATGACAATAATAAATCTGTTGAGGGTTGTCCTACGGCAAGGCCCCAAGCCTACGAGCGAGTTGAATCCTAATGAAAACTGGTAGGCGACGTGGGGAAACATGCATCCCATAAGGGAAAGGCAGAGCCTCAGGTTCTAGGCTGATCAACCGAGTAGACAAATATATTACCAATCAGGAAATAACTGAGTTGCGCTATTGGTTGCAACCTCAAGTGCTGTAAACTACTTTGATATCGCTAGAGTTACACATAACTGCAGCCGACTGTCAAAGGAAGGACATTATAAATAGCCTATTTCGATGACCCCAAAGGAGAAAGGGTAATCAATCTCTTAAGGAAAACTCTGACCTTACTTTTGTATGCTTAGTTGAACTATACATTCCCAGTTACTAACTTACACATAGAAGTGATATAGGCATGACACCACACCAGTACGAGAATCTTTCACGCAGGTCGGTTTGAAAAGCGAGACTAGACCAAAAAAAGCAAACTGAAAGTCAAGTCCACGAGAGTTACAACGATGACAAACACATGTGAGATCCATACGCCAACCGAATCTATCCCAAGACTTGCCGCATAAAAACACTAATTAAGACATTTTTATAAAGTTGAATACCCAAAACGTAGGGACAAATGTTTTTATTTTATTTTTAATCTGATAATGTGTCAACATCCAGTAATTGACATTAGTTCACATGGCTACACTACAAACCCCATAACTGACAAAGTCTAATATAAAGATTGCGACTGCCAATGCAAAGCCATGGTTTTTAATATATAATGACACCTCCCTAGCTTGCCCATGTGAGTGAGAGCATCACTTTCATAATCTTCTTCCATTCATTTATCTCCTTATAACATAAGAACATGCATGTCAATGTCTAGACTTTCTTTTAGGGTTATTGAGCTTAATATAAACCATATACCCGTATTTTATATCAATATAATTCATATATGACAAAAATAAAAGATTGGCTCCATTTCATATCAATTTTGTTTTATCTTTTTTTTTCTAAAAAAAAAATAGTTGAATTTTCAGCCAAATTATATAAACAAAGACTTGATTTTTTTCTTTTTTAATTTTTAAAAATTGACTTTTGAAAGCACCGATAGAAAGTGGATAACAAAATGAGGAATCTTATTAGGTAAAAGTAGTATTTAGAAGCTTAATTTAAAAAAAAAACAATAGTTATCAAATGGGGCCACTTTGTGTTTAACTTTTTTTTTCCCTCCGTATAAATGTAATTTTTAGTTTTGATCAGATGAAAGTATATAAAGATCAGTTTTTTTAAAAAGATTAAATATATAACTTTTAGTTCTTTTGGTGTATATATATATATATATATATATATATATATATATATATATATATATATATATATATATATATATTAGGATCATGGAATCTAAACTTTAAAATAAGACGAAGTTTAATTTGGGATTGTTGTGACTATAATACTAATAACTAGCAACTTTGCATAGTTGTTAATATGAAGGGTAGTCATTTGACTTTTCGAGATCTCTAATTAGAGTCATTACTATATGTGCAATTTGAAAACCAAAATTAGTTGTCCATTTAAACTTAAAGTAAAATTTTCCTTAATAAATAAAACATTGTTAAGACCATATTTAAGGAACAATCAAAACAAAACTTTAGTTATGGACTCCTAAAAACTTTAAATTTAAGGCTATTAAAATCAATAGTTCACAATAAAACATTCAAAATGTCTTGAAAACATGACATTAAGGTAAAGCATTGACACTTTATGAGTAATCAAATTCATCTCATCTTAAAAATCTAGGGCGTTACATGAAGTACTCTTAAGTAATGATCGTATGTGTTGAGGATAATTTTAGACCCAAGAGCTAAGGAGTAAAATAACAAAGGAAGTAATGATGTGACCGACCAAAAGGCGAAGCCAAAGGGCATGCATAGCCAAAAGGAGGGGAGTGGAATGACCCAAATGATTAACCCTCGAATGGCTGCCATTCGAGGGATCCGACCAAAGGAGGGAGAATTGGCCAACACAATAGCTTAGAAACCCTAGAAAGAAAGGAATTAGGCAAAAAAGCTCTATAAGTAGAAGAAGAAAACTCCAAGGGAAGTAAGCCACTCACCCCAAATTTCTATACTTGCCCTTTTGTTTCCAACTTAAGCATCAGAGTCTATGCGGCAAGGACAACACCGATGTGAAGATTCTTTTTGTCCCCCAAGTTTTTGTCGTCCTTTATAAAGTTACAATTGTTTCCATAGGAGCATTGGACACTATTCATTCCGTCCAAATTTTGCCATCAATAGTTGGTGTCGTCTGGAGAAGAACAATAAAAAAATTATCCAAGGACAATAAGAGATTGCATATGGATGAGTCAAAATTATCAAAACATGACCTTGCATGGTAAGGATTCAGATCAAGACCAACATCCACGGGAGTTAGAGAAAACAAGTCTCATTGGCCTCTTGGTCAGAAGGAGACCGAGCCGAGGATGGGATTCCCCAACTTCGACCAGAGGAAGAGAACGAAGCCTAGGGAGAAGGGATGAGAGAACTGGATCCCAAAACCCAAAATCAGAGGAGCTAAAAATTTTAAAGTTGTAGATTGAAGCGACAGGTAAAGAAGAAGGTAAAGTAAGCGAAGCTGAAACAAAGCAGACTCATTTGACCAAGGTCGAGGTCTACCCTTGTGCTTTTAAGGAAGGGAAGCCTTAATCAAAAGGAGTTTCCAATTTCACAAAAGAGAAAAAGAACAATTGAAAAACACCTAAAAAGATCTTTTATTAGGCTTTTGATTTAAAGTAAATTTCACTTTTTTATATTAGCTTTGATGTTGTTTCTTAGTGATTTCTAAAATTTGAGCAATAGGACAAAATTTTAAGCTAAAACAAGCTAAAATGATCCAATAATGCATAAACAAGATAACCCAAGACCGAAGGATCAAAGTGGGAAAGAAAAAGTGGAAAAAAAGACAAAGTGACCAAAAATAGGGCTAACCCGACGCATTTTTTAGAGAGCCTGTAATGTCGAAGTAGTCGCGTGCTCTGCAGCATTGCGTTGTGGCAATCGTGGCCTTAACAAGGTAGCGTCGCGGCGCCAGTGTATTTTTGGAAAGATTTGTTGCAGATTTTGAAAAACTTTGCCTATTTAACCTAGAGTTTTTGGCCAACCTCCTCATTAGAATTTGGAGTATTTGAGACCAAGAGAGAGTTTAGAACAAAATATGAAGATTTCATGATGCCAGAAGGTTTAAGGATCGTTGGAAGGCCAAGTCCATCCCCAAGACGAGCTTGGAAGCAAGATAACTTCTCATTTCCTTCTTTACTCTTGGTTGATTTTATGTATTCTTGTGTTCTAATTTTGGTTATATCCATGGAAGCCATGTTAGGCTTTTTCTCATAGTTTTGGGGGCGTAGATGAATTCTTAGATTTAAATTATTGAACACTTTGTTTCTTGAATATTAATTTGCATTTATGCTTTCTAGCATGACCGTTCTTAATGCTTTTGAATATTTGATCAACATTGGAATGGTTTTATGATTTGAATCTTTCTTGAGAGAGTATGTTTAAATTATATCATGCATGCTAGACTATCATTTGAAAACACTAAAATAGTCAGATAACAGGTAGAGATTGTGGTTGAAGAATCTTAATGCTTTGCTTATTTATCTAATTTCAAGAGACTAGTCTTAGTGATTAAGTGAAAGCAAAGGTTGATCTCGAGAGGGACAATCCGGATAAAAGACTTCAAGATCTAGGTGTTGTGTTAATTACTTCAAGAATAAGCAATTATGCTTAATAATACCTTTGATGAAATTTATTCCTTAAAACGTCTCTTAGTTGATAATTTCCATATTAAATCACTTTTATTTGTTTTCTTAGATTAGTTTAATTACGTATCATCATGAGTCGATCCCCTAAATAAAATCGGAATGGTCTCTAAAATAGCTAAAAGATAGTCAATCTGATTCCCTGAGGACAATACTCGGCTTAGGCCATTTTATATATTATAACTTGACACGTGCACTTGCACTTGCAGTAACACCAAGTTTGGCATATCAACAATCAGTTCTCCAATCAAGATAAGGAATAGGTCGAGGCCGAGTCCGAGCCAACCAAGAAAAAGTCAACGACAGAACCATTGGAATCAAGTCCTGTCACATTAAAGGATAGAAAGATGAATGGTATAGATCAGAACGTTGCACTGCTACTTGAAGTTCTCAATCGATAGAATCGAGATAATTTTGATGAGCTTATTTGCGATCCCGCCAAAGAAAAAAGTTCCATTAAATGAGAGCATGAGAGAATCCTATCCACACTGTTCAAAATTAAAGGAAAGACAGTTTTGAGGTAGGAACGAACAAAAAATGGCATAAAGGGGAGAGAGACAAGGATCCCCGTGATTTGAAAAGCAAGAACGATAAGAAGGAAGAAAGGAAATACGAATCTGCTAAAAAAGTCGATAGCCAGTGTTGGGGCCAAAAGTTAGAGATACACAAAGCAACAAAAAAAGGTGAAGGAAGGGCTAAGTCGAGGCCAAGCCTAGCCTACAGAAACGATGAGAGAGATGGACCAATCAAAAAGCTTCCTAGAGACGGATTTGAGAAGCTTCTTGGGGAAGAAAATGAGCAGAAATACAACAGTAGAAAAAGACAGTCAGAACGTCAAGAATGAAGTAGAGGCATGCAAGGCTAAACTTGCAAAGATGTAGGACAAGATAAGGGATATGCAGAAAGCTAGATCAAGATAGGGATTTGACCTAGAAGCCCTATCGATCAAGTAGACCCACCGCTCACTGACGAGATTGTGGATGCAAAGCTACCACAAAATTCAAGTACGATGATTGGACGAGAGAGAACCAACACGATTTCAACCCACTTATAAATTCGAGAAGTATATGCAAACCATGTCAGAGCTGGAAGAGATAATTATAGAAATATGCCACATGCACTTGTTAAAAAAACTAAAAAAGATGAGGGCATGACCAAATAAGAGGAATAAAGAGAAATATTGTCTCTACCATGATGAGCATGGATACCTCATAAAGAATGAATGGAGGTTAAAGATGGGATTAAAGCCCTAATAAGGAATGTTTTTTGTGAAAAAATATGTGGGAGAAGCAAATAGTGGGAAAATCAGTCTCCAAAGCAACCAACAGGGAATCGAGCTGAGCAGGGAAAATCAATCTCCAAAGCAATAAGATTTTCCACCAAGGTAGATTTGAACCATAATTGGAAGACCGACAGAAGGACATTCAAGTAGAAAACAGAAAGCAAGTACAAGACGTGCTAGGAGTGAATCAGATGGGTTAAGGATGTATTCAGTGATAAGCAAGAACTAGGATGCAAAACTTGAATTCACTGAGGCTGAGACTCAAACTCTTCACGAATCTCACAACGATGCCTTGGTCATAACCTTAAAGATTGCAAACATAGCAGTTCATAGGGTACTAGTAGATGAAGGAACCTCAATTGATGTGCTATCATCGACAACCTTCACAAAGATGGGTTAGAGGAGAGAGAGTGCATCCTGAAGGCATCATAGAGCTACCAGTGACCTTCAGGGAAGAGCCTAGCATTATTACGTAAAGAGTGAACTTCCTAGTAGCAGACTATTCATTTACATACAGTGCAATCCTACGAAGATAAACTTTGAATGAATTAAAGGCAATTCCTTTAATTTATCCTCAAGCCATCAAGTTTTTTACTGTAGAAGGAACTTGAGTAATCAAAGGAGGAGCAAAGATGTCAAGAGAGTATTACTACACAGCATTGCGGAAGCTGATAAGAAATCAGGTGCAGTGGAATTCCAAGGGTGGCTGAGGCCAACCATCCCCTTTTGCTATTTTCTTCTAATTGAATTTAAGGGTTCTTATTACCTACTCAATTCGTTCACTCTTTTTTGAGTTTGACAAGGAAGTTTGATAGCACCTAAAATGTGTTATCTTTATGCCTTTAATCTTGCCCGTTGATGATATTTAATGTGCTTAAATATATTATTTTGTAGGTATCGAGCATTTAGAGGTAGAGTCAAATGTTAGAACGAAAACGGATCTAAAATGGACCAATTTGGAGTCCTAACGAAGCAATTAGGCCAAAAGAAGTAAGAATTACAAAATTGCCACTTATTTAACGGCGCCACGACATTGTCTCGCGATATAAAAATCGTAGCTCGATTTTTAGGTCATATCTTTTTATCCAAGTGGCCGTTTTGGGCATATGACCACTCGTTTTCTTTGTTTTTTTGTGCTCTATCCATTTAAAGCATAATATTTTAGAGTTCTTTCCATCTTATTTCTATAATCAAGTCAAATGATGTCAGATATGTTGATTATGAGCTAAGGTAATCGTTTCGAGCTTGGGTTTTAGGATCTTTTCTCTGTTTCAATGTATTTGTGAGTTTTCGAACTGAGTTTCATATTGCATTGTTGGATTCAATTATGTTTATGAGATTCTGATTGTATTATTGTACTCTTGTGGATGTATAGTTATTGTTTTTAATTAACATGCAATTCCTGATACTTGGTTATATGTTGTTTCGTAGAAAGCAATAGGTTAGGTTAGTTTGCGAATCGAATAGAAAAGTATTGATCTAATCAACCTAGGATTGAACCATTTAACTAGGTGCTTGAAAGTTAAATATTCACCCTAACGTTCCCTAGATCCTAATACAATTAGAACAACTTGATTTGCATGCT
Organism: Lagenaria siceraria; assembly: GCA_002890555.2. Lineage (NCBI taxonomy): Eukaryota > Viridiplantae > Streptophyta > Magnoliopsida > Cucurbitales > Cucurbitaceae > Lagenaria > Lagenaria siceraria. Next base: position 7,721,029 of record CM016486.1, read on the forward strand.
TTTCATTTAATCAATTTGGAATAGTTAGTTGTTTAGGACAATTTAATTAGCTTTTCTAATTAATTTCGTTAGGTGTAAGCAATTAATTGACTTTGGTAAATGAGAGTTCAATGATCGAATATTTTGAATAGGAAAATTTTGTTACAACCTAAACTAGGCTTTCTCATCTTAATTTTTAAACCCTTTACTTTGCGCACTTTGCGCTTTATATTATTTTATGCGATTAATTTCTTGCAAACAACCAATATCAACCCCCCTTTTGGTTACCCTTGGGCTGTAAACTGTTTAGTTGAGAAAGTCGGGGCTTCTAATAAGGCTATTTTGATAAGGTTGTTTTACGTGGCTTTCTCAGATGTCACAAATTATGTCTTAACATTTGGTTCCGACATACCATAATTCTAGAAGAATATTTTACTTCCTAATCTAGAATTTTAATGTGGAATATTTTAATTTCCTAAACTACGAATTCTCGGTACAAGTTTATTGATGGATATTTTCCTTTTATGGTGAAGCATATTTTGTAGAAAATGAAAATATTTCATATGGAACTTTTTCCTTATCTGAACTCGGATGTTAAAAGAAGTTGTGGCCTCTCCTAAGGTTGTCACAATTGTTTATTTTCAAGAGAGTTTTCTGTATTAAGTGGCTGACGTTGTACTTCATTGTTTTGATCTGTGCTTGCTGTGTTTTCCACTGTACAAGTTCTTTAGTTGTCAATCTCAAAACTGTGAAGACATTCACTGTCTTAGGGGTAGCCTAAGGCATCACTTGCTGTTGGTTTTATGGCTGTTACAGTTCATGTCTGTGCTTTTTTTTTTTAACATTTGTGGTTTAAGTGGTGAGGTATCTTATCGCTTGTTCAAAATCTTTTCAAGCAATAATCGAGAAGTTGAAAACCAATTAAAAGGACTAGATTGGCCTATTGTCGAGGACGACCACCCAAGACTCAGCACATTTAAGACTCAGAGCGTAGAGAAATGACTACGTTTCTATCAGACGTGGATGTGATGTTTCGAAATTACAAAATTGAGATAGGTATTTCAACTCATTACCGAGGTCGACCACCCTATAATGGGCACATGGCGTGAAGGGAAGTTACATGGAGAAGTTGAGAGAAAGATTAACGAATATAGCTGACCAATGAGGAAACAATACATGATTGAAAACCAAGGTAATCAACAAGACTACAAATCCAAAATCTGAGTTAATCGCTCGGGTCAAATTAAAGAAAAATGTCAAAGCCCATCATGAAAGGCAGGTAGGCTGACTCTACTTAAGTATAGGAGGATGGAAATTAGGGAACTGGATGGAGACCAACGAAATCTTAACCAATATTCCCAACTACGCGTGTCTAGAGAAGAGGAGAATGATCCTTGATAGAAGAAAAGCCAAGCTCATGTGTCTATGCTCCTCGGAAAAGAACGGGCATGACATAAATTTTGTGCTTAACGACTCAATTATGGTTAATGCGCGCCTGGAATCTAACCGGATTTCCAAAAGAAATCTGGCTAGATATTTCCAACATGGCTAAAGATCTGAGAATGATTTTGGATTAGCCAAATTCGATACGGTTATACCAACATAAGACTGGTATGTCATATAATAAGGAAGATAGAGCAATTAAAGAAGCGACGAAGGATCGAACAATACTTCTAAGTTTGTATCGATGAACATACCAATTCTTCAGATCAAACTTAGGAGTGGGGCTAATGTTGAGGAAAATTTTAGACCCAAGGGCAAATGAGTAAAATAATGAAGGAAGTAATGACGTAACAGGCCAAAAAAATAAAGCCAAAAGGCGCAAGGCCAAAAGGAAAGGGGTGGCATGGGTCGACCCAAATGGTTAACCACAAATAGGTTTTATTTGGAAAATCCAGCCAAAGGAGAGAGATTTGGCTGACAGTATAACTCATAAATCCTAGAAAGAAAGGAATTAGGTCAAGAAAAGCTCTATAAATAAACGGGGAAGACCCTAAGGGAAGTAAGTCCACTCACCCCCAAATTTCTATTATTGCCCCATAGTTTTCCTGTTAACGTAAGCATCAGAGTCTTATGTGGAAAGCACCACACCGATGTACAGATTCTTTTTGTCTTCCAGGTTGCTGTCGTTCTTGAATTACAAATTCACAGTTGTTGCTGCAAAAGGATTGGGCACTAATAGCTCTTGAAAAGAGCTATTTTTATATCTTTAATCTAGCTTCCTTATTATGTTTTATATGATTAAATGTTTATTTTATAGGGAATTTGAGCAAAACATGCATTTTAGAGTGTTATGGGCCGTTTGGGGTTGATTTGGGTTATTGGAAGTGAAATCGGACACTCGAAGATTCAAAGATGCAAAATGCTAAAATGCCCCTAGAGGCAGCGTAGCTGCGCTGCGTTCCAAAGAAATAGCTGGCGCTGGGCGAAAATGGAGGCAGTGTAGCTACGCTGCAGCTGGAAAAGCCAGCGTCGCTATGCTCTTCATGAGCATAACGACGCCCTCGCCAGATCTATAAATATCTTTCTTTTCTTTTAGGGTTAGGGGATGAAGGAACTCATGGAGGCCGAAGTTATACTAAAATTTCTTCTTCTCTTTCATCTTTTCTTCTATATTTAGGTTAGATTTAAGTTTTATTTTGGGTTGTAGTTCATGAATTAGAGCTTCCCTCTATATTTTGTCTATTGATTGTAGAGGTATGTATATTTATTTGGTTTTGGGAGCAAGACCTAAGTAGTTTTCTTGAGATTTTTGTGGATTGTGCTGAATATATTTTGATTTCATGCCTTTCTTTGAATCTATTTCAATTTAGATGTATGTTTTTATGTGGATTGACACCCCTATCATGAATGTATGTCTTAGCTAATAGATTAGGCTTGCGTATTTCTCTTATGTTCATCTAGCTTAATCACCTAAGTAGCAATTAGTTGAATCTTGCATGCTAGGGTTTATAGCTATCCTAGATCTTAGAATGCATGTTTCAACTAGGCTCAAAGGAAAACTTGATTAATTGATTAGGTTATCCAATTAGTTAATCAACACAATAAAATCCTTAAAATTAATGCGCATGTTTTTAGTTTCTATATGGGCGCTATCGAACCAAATAGACTTAAGGGCATGTAGGTTAATTGAGCTTGGTTGTCTGACTTTAATTAATATTTAGGACGCTTGCTTAGTTTAATTGAGCTTTTCAGCTGCTTGTAGTGTCTTTGAGTTAAGGTTAGGCTATGTAGGTTGTTGTGCACGCATAAATCAAATGCATGTCTAATTAACAGAAATTGATAATTGAAAACTGCATAGGATCCCTCTTGCTCTCGAAACTAAATAAACCCAATCCTAGGTTACATTTACCCTTCCACTTTATTTTCTTGCACGCTTTTATCTCTTTCCAATCCAAACCCCCTTCATTTTACGCGCTAATTTGATAATTAACTCGACAAAGCATCATTACCGCTTGTCTCCCTATGGTTCGACCCAAACTTATCACTATTATTACGTCATCGTAGTAGTAGTATAGGATTCACTGTATTATAAATTTCTTTTGATTGGAATGTTTTTCGGGAATTAAACGATGCCCAGAAAGGTCTCTGTCAAAATGGCACTATTCACCCTGTCCAAATTTTGACATCAATAGTATGCTATCATACTACTTTGCAAATACTAGTTATAAAGTCATGCATATCTTCTAGCCCATTATTAACAACTAGGTTAATTATGTGAACACAACAAATAACTCGAGAACTAACTCGAAAATTTTCATTCTCCTACATTCTAACCCAACCCAAACAGAAAACAAATCTAACCCAACCCAACCTAGGGTTGAGGTTGGTCCAGGTTGGTCGGGTTCTCACAAGATTTTATGAAGCCTACATTCTTGACCTTTCTCAAGTTTTTATAAGCCTACATAGGGTTGTACCCAATTGTAGCCTCTAGGATAAGAGAAGTATATCTTCATTTGAGGAGGAAAGGTAAGAGTGTGACAAAGGAGTGGGTCAACACCAAATAGATCCAACTATGTGACCTTGTGGCCAAAGTAAACTTATTTAGCTCAGGGGTAATTTTCTCTTGAAGTAAGAGATTCCTTCCTCCATCTCCACGATTATTAGTAAGAACAAACTCTCGTTTCTAGTAGGGAATGTACCAGAGATAATTCTTATCCTCCTAGAAACTAATAAAACCTACCCAATTTATAAGATGACAAAAAAGTTAAATCCCGATATTCTTTTACCCTTATTTAAAAAAAAAAAAAAAAAATTAACTATCAAATCTATTAACCATGGGGATGTGCAAAGGTTCCACATCTATTTCTTAACATTTCTAGTTAAAATCTACACATTGCTCCAATCATTTTGTTTGTTCTATTTCTTATATGATATATCTGCCGTCTCATTAAACTAACAAAAACAAATTTTGGTTGTTCTAAATTCTAGAATGAACACCAATTAATTCAATTTAAGATAACTGATCTAATTTATATCTGTAACTCTTTCGATTTGTCGTCCTTGTAATACAACAGAAGGAAAATTCAAACCCTTTATTAACTCTCTCTACTTGATGGTGACAACAATTATATATACTTACTAAACTTCACAACTATTAATGCCACATCTATATCTCTTTTAATTTTTCTGACAAAATTCGGTTGCATCGTATTTAATAACCAACCAAAAAAAATATATCGTTTTATATTCATGTCGTGACAATTAAATAAGAAAAAGAAATATCATTTTAGGATGGTATCAATTAAAAGTTTTTAAGTAAATAATTGTATCGATTTAAAATTTAAGCTTTTATAAATGTATTAATCTATACTCTTTATTACGTTCCATTTAGATAAATAGTATGTGAGACATATAATTTTATCAACTTAAAATCCTAAATTTTGCAAATTAATTTTAACACTCAATTAAGATTTTTTTTTTTTTTAAAATCGTTCATGTAACAATTCTAATTGTCCATTTTCTTAATCTAATATGTGAAGAAACGCGTGTAAAAAAATTAATAAACGGACGATTTTCAAAAGTAATTTAAATAAAAGGTTCATAGTGATTCACTTATGACAATTTAAGATTTTAATTGAAAAAAAATTATAAATCCTACCCAATATTTTTTTTGGATGAATTAACTTTGAATAAGAGTGTAAATTGATATATTCGTGAAAATTTTAGATTCAAATTGATATAATTATTAGTGCATAGGTTAAATTCATATAAAACCTCTAAACCATAAGAGTATACATTAGCATCCCAAAATTTAGATTCAAATTGATATAATTATTAGTGCATATGTTAATATTAGCAACATATATAATGATATTAAACTTTATGATTTTATTTAATTAATTGAATGTATGAAAATATTTAGGAAAATAAAACAATATAAATAAATGATCCACCAAAATGTTAACTAATCTATTACGAGAACCAGTATTAGAGTTTGCAATTAATTTTTTCTCCTTATTAGCTACGTAAATATGAGCGAGTAATTTCTTTTAAGAATGGAGATAAAATTATTTATTGTTTTTTTTTTATTTTTTTTACTCCATAGCAAAAATAAAGTAACTTCTCTCAAATTTAAACATGAAGACATATAATAACTGATATACATATATATTTCATGTAACTATTTAATATTCTAATACATAGATGCAAATAAATGCATATTATCAAGAGGAACATCATATTAATTCTTTCTTATAAAGTCTCTCGTACTTAGATTTTAGTAGGGATGTTGGCCTATATAGTTACCAGGAGGATTATAGTTGCATATCACAAAAATCCAATTGTTCTCACACTTCATTCTAGCACACCCTATGTTTTTAGTGTCCCTCCAAACTATTTGCGTATAGTGGCCACACTCGTCACCGATGCACCGATTCAAATGGTGGTTGTAGAACTTTTTCTCGGTCGCCCAGAACTTCACTGCCTCTATCGCCGTCATCTCGTCGTACCCTTCAGCGAGGTTTTCACCGTAGGGCCCATTGGAGTGCTCCATCTCGCAGGTATCAATCTTACTATCGGCGTAATTCTGAGCATAAGTGGCTAGGGTGTCGTCCCAGGAGACTGGACCGACACCCACTGCAGCTCGGACGACGTTGTGGGTATCGACGAAGTCTTGAGGGGAGTTTTGTGCCTTGGAGATGGAAATTTGGAGAAAACCTACCAAGCATATGGTAGAGAAAATAATGGTGGGGGAAGCCATTTTCAAGGGGGGTTTTGGAGGAGTTAGGAGGAGAATATTCTTTTGTATTTGGTGGTGGTGATTTGGTGTATAGTAAAGGGTATTTATAGAAAAGGGAGTGGAGAAAGGAAGGGATGGTGGGTTAGTGGTTTGCATTTGTAGTTGGGGAATTGTTTAAAGAGAAAAGAAAGAAGATGAGACAAAATAAAAGAGAAGGTAATTTTCTATTGTTTGTTGCATCATTTTTCTTTCAAATAATGGGGACATTATGTAGATATGGGCCAAGCACATGTGTCATCTGACTTGCTTTTGTCGATAAAATTTGCATCTTTATTTGGTATAGAATTGTCCCTCCTCTCATTAATAGTGTCTGTTTTTTTCTTTTCTTGCCATCAAAATTCTAAGCTTTTATGAAATACTAGCCCATAACCTATACATCCACACATGAATACTTTATAGTTTTACTTTACTACATGGACAAAAAAATTTAAAAGGATTTGATCTAATGAAATATACTTTTACATTGCTTGACTTGAACAGTTGTAACTATTTCAAGAGAAACAAAATAAGTATTTATGAAAGTTTAAAGAGTAAAAGATCAATAACTATATGTCCGTTTTGAAACCTATCTCCACTGTTAGATCGATCGTTCTATGTTTCTTATCTATAGTCAAAAGAAATGAAACACTAGTACTTTATCATATAACTACTTTGACTAAAATAGTTGTAATTGGGACAAAGGATTTATGATTCGTTCAAACATATCTCGATAATGATTTGTTTGATCTTTACTTATCTATGGTCAAGATTATACCTATACATGAAATGATACACCACTTCGATCCGAGTGGTTATAATGGGCAAAAGACGTGATTGTCAGTTCAAACATATCTCAACTATTAAATCGTGATGGTTTATATACATGCTCTATATATGTAATAAAGAATAAAATGAAAATTTATAAAATTCTAAGAACAAAATGGGAATACAAAGATTTTCTTCTATATAGCTTAATTTAAATAGATTATAGATTTTTGTAACAATTATATTTAGGTTACTTAATGAATGAAATAAGGTGGAATTAGTTATAACCTTTTCTAACTCAAAAAGTATTATAAAATTTAGTTATAAGGGTTTAAGAATTTACAAAACTTTGATAATTAATAGAGATGTCAGATGAGATTTTCCATGCTATAATATAAATCATTGGGCAATAATGAATACAATATTTTATTTGTATTCTAAAGAACATATGGGCATACGTCACTTGTTAAGTTCACATGCATTTCTTTTGGTTTTTTTAGGGAAAAAAAAATTCACATGTGTATTTTATAAGAGGATGTTATTGAAGAAAAAAACCTCACCCTTTCATTTGGGAAAAGACAGCCTCCCTTAAACATTACTCACAAACTCACTCCCAATCATATTTTTAGGAGAAGACAAAAAATACACAATTCAAGTTTTTATTTTTATTTTTGTGTTTATTTGTTAAGTTTCACATAAAAAAATTATACCTTAAATTTATGCTTAGTGATTAGGAAAATTTTTACGAATAGAAAAAATGTTAAAACTATTTACAGAAAATATAAAAAAAAAAAACACGGATAGATATTGATAAACTTCGATCAGCATCTATCAGTAATAGACTTCTTTCATTTTTATCACTAATAGACTCTGATAGACTTCTATTAGCGTCTATCACAACTATCTAAAAATTTTGCTATTTTGTGTAAATAGTTTCCCTTATTTTTTCTATTTTTAAAAATTTCCCTCGTGATTATTAGAGGACATGCAAAATTTTAGTGTCTAGAGTGGTTGAAGCTTTTCATCTCTAAATGTATAGAAAAAAATACATTAAATTTATTGGCATGCAAATATTTTAATCTACATCCAAACCACTTCCTTCTATAGTTTTTCCTACATTAGAAGAAAATTTTAACCAACTAAATTAAGGAATTGGTTGAATATAGTTTTAGTCTCTGATCTAGAGTCTTTTTTTCTGTTAAATTAATAATCAACAATATTGTGAAACTCTAATTATTTATCGAAGAAATGTTTGAATTTTTAGTTAAATTCTAAGAAGTTAAAAAAGAAAAACCACTTTTAAAATTTCATAACATGAGTTGGATTTTGAAAAGCATTATTAGAAGATAGACATGATTATAATTTTAGTTTTCCATAATGAAAAATCAAATACGAAACCATTATCAAAGCATAACTAAAAATAAGAAAGTTGCAGAAACAACGTTGGTTTCAATCTATAGTAAAAATTAGAGAAAAAAAAAATCAAAAGATACGGCTTTATATGAAAAAAAATTGATAATTCAAAATTAGAAAACCGCATGGAGAAAAAACAGAAAGAAAAAAAAAGTTGCAAAAAAAAAAAAAAAACAACGTTAGCTAATCATTTCATTTTTGTTTTTTATTTTTAAAAATTAAGCATGTTTTCTCTACCTTTCTTATAATGATTTGCATTTCTTTAAGTACAAAACCTACCTTCATAGCCCAATTCTAAAAATAAAAATACGTTGTTAAAAACTATTTTTTTTATTTTCAAAATTTAACTTCATTTTTGAAAACATTAGTGAAAAGTAGATAAAAATGAAAGAAATTTAGAGGTGAGAGAGATAACCATTGTTTTTCAAAAACTATAGCTCCGTTTAGTAACTATTTTTTTTTTTTTCGTTTTTGGTTTTTAAAAATTAAGTTTATTTCCTCTCAATTTCTTACAATGATTTTCATCTTTCTTAAGTACAAGAGTTAAATTCTTAGCCAAATTTTAAATTCCAAGAACATGTTTTTAAAAATTAATTTTTTTAGTATTCAAAATTTAGTTTGATTTTTGAAAAATGGTAAAAAGTAGATAACAAATCAATAAATTTAGAGGTGAAATGAGTGTTTATAGGCTTAATTTTCAAAAACAAAAAATAAAAACCAAATAGTTCCGAAACATAACCTAAATAGTTACTAAATGGTGTCTTACTAATTTAAGTAATTTTTTTATATAAAAATAACAAGTATAGAGGATTGAATCAAATAGTAATTTCTAATATATATGTTTTTTTTAGTACAACAAATCAAGAAATTTAGAGGTCAAATGAGTGTTTATAGGCTTAATTTTTAAAAATAAAAAATCAAATAGTTCTTAAACAGATTTAAATAGTAATTTCTAATATATATATATATATATATATATTTTGAGTTTAAACCACATACTTCATAATTATTAATACAGTCGAATATTAATTGAGCTAAGCTCTGGTTGACTCTAATACTTTATTTAAAGTAAGAAGTAGATTGCTTTTCTCTAAGCTATGAAAGAACAAATTCACACTCCCATAAGTTACTGCATAAGAAAAGCAATTAATTATCTAATTGAGTAATTTAATAAAGTGGGAAATTGTTCATCGAACCAAGCATTTTAATTTTAAAAAATAAAAAAAGGAAAAAAGATGTAGCATGGGGTTGGCGTCATAGGTTCACATGTTTTATAAACTGACAAAGTCTAAACTAAACGGTTGAATAACTTACACAATTATTATTATTATTATCATTATTATTATTATTATTATTATTATTATTATTATTATTATATAATTTTCAACTGTTTTGTTTTCGAAGCAATTCATGGTGTTAATAGTACTTTGCACATGTGACTCCCAATCACTTTCATAATATTGTCTTATTATTTTAGAATATTTCATGCCATTGCTTAACTTGTACGTTTTGGTTTTTCTGCTGACTTGTCTCCTTATTTTGCTCATATTAATTCAACTTGGTAAAGGTTTTAATTTGTATACAATTTCAAATGAATGTTGTTGCTGATAGTCTAATTATGGCTAATCCTATCTTCGGGAGTGATTTTCGCATAATTTAGTTTCTTTTAAAATGATGATATTTGGCATGAAATGAAATTGATTTTAGTAAAATTTAAAATTATTAAAAATTGGTTTTGGAAGAGTTAGTTGGTAGGTGATTTTTGTTGAAATGATTGATTGAGAATCAATTCAAGAAATGACTATATAGTTCAGTTTTGTTAAAATATTGTTGGTTAGCTATTTGTGAAGGTAGTTTTTGTTGTTTAATTCATTAACCAAAAGATGATAGGTATTGCCTGTCATTAACGGCTTGCTTAATAATATCTAGTTTAGTATTTGTAATGATACAAACAACTCGATTGAATGAAATATATATTTTGAATTTTTTTTCAATGTTTATTTCTATGCATTTTTCTTACACATAATAAGCATGCAAATAAAAGTTTTAAAACATGTCTAAAAAGTAGATAACAAAATAAAGAAACCAATTTGTGGAAATGGTGTTTATAAATTTAATTTTTAAAAAACAAAACCAAATGGACAACAAAACAAAGAAACCAATATGTTAGAGTGGGTTTACCGGCTTAATTTTCAAAAACTAAAACATCGTTTGATAACCATTTAGTTTTTTAAATATATATATTATGGAAAATTATTATAAATAGAAAAAATATGAAACTATTTACAAATATAGAAAAATTGCACTATCTGTCAGCGACAGAAGTCTATCACGATCTATAGCTTAGTCTATCGCTAATAGACAGTGAAATTTTTCTATATTTGTAAATAGTTTGACTCATATTTTTGTATTTGAAAAATGTCCCTATATATATTTACGAATAAGTTGGTCAATTTTGCTATATAATACAAAACTTTTTTTTTTTCTTTTGGGAATTTCGCTAAGAAATAAGTATTTAATTAGGAAATATGAATAATCATCGTAAAGATGTTAGAAGAAAACAAGCATAATTTTTACAAAAACAAAAAATCAATCTCCTATTTAATTAGTTACCATTTGTTTTTTGGTTATAGGTTTCTAAATTATATTTGTATTCTTACAACTTCCTTATTATGTTCTTATCTTTCCTATCTACACTCAAATTCTTTAATTTTTTTTTTTTTAAAAAAAAGTTTGTAAGAACTACTTTTTTTTTTTTTTAATAGTTTTTCAAAACTTGATTTGGTTTTTAAAACACTCATAAAAATAGACATATAAAAAGAAAGTTGGTAAGAACTTTCTTTTATATATATATAGTTTTCAAAATTTGAATTGGTTTTTTAAAACACTCATAAAAGTAGACATGTAACAAAACAAATAAATCAATTAGTGGAAGTTGGAATTAGTATTCATAAGCTTAATTTTTCAAAAACAAAAAACCAAATAATCAAACAAGATCCAAATGATTATCAAACATAAAACATAAAAAGGTATCAAACGTGACTTTAGTTTTAAATATACTTCTAATTTTAGTGTGTTGTATTGGAGGAGCACACATGCATGCAAGAAGAAGGTTTGAACTAGCTTGATGCAAATGACAAGTTTAGAATAGTGACTTAAGATATGAAATCTTGTCTACTTTGGACATAAGCTCTTTATGACTGTTTTTGGAATCAATATAAAAGTCGTTAGTTCAAGGACATAATTATCCGCACTTATATATTATGGATCTAATCTCTATTTCTTAACCAATGTAGTGAGAAATACCTTCGTCAGCCCAACAACTTTAGGTGCAAAAAAAGTTCTAAAATTGGAAGCAGACATCAAAGAAAACTATCTCCAATGGTATGACTTAGCCATATTTGTAGAATCTTCAAGCGCCGAACAAAGAAGTGGAGAGCCTCAGAAGATGTAATCATGGTAGTATCTATATGTGGCTAAGCTTTTAAACGACGGTGTATTCAATCGTAATTTTGAAAGATGACTATTTGAGAGGAGGCTCGGTGGTCCTTGGTTCGAAGGGAGAAGATTGCTAGGAATATAATCAAAGTCCCATATTTAGCTAGATAATGGGATGATCATGTGGGTATATAAGGGAGGACAACTATCTCCAATGATATGAAGCCTAGCTTTTAGGTGAAACTAAAAGCGAAATCATGAGAATTATTTATGTCTAAAGTGGACAAATATTATACCATCATAGAGATATGTGGAGGTCGTTGTAACTAAAACTCTCCTTACCATTTTTTTTGACACATTATACATCTAACATATCTCTTCAAAATTATTGTGTTTATATGTCTAACTTCACTCTCAAATTCTTTTTTTATCTTTAACTGTTTATAAAAATACTTTAGCCATGATTTTTATTTGTTTTTTTTTCCTACTTTCTATGAATCTTTTCGAAATTCAAGGTACTTTTGAGAATGGAAAAAATGTGGTTTTTAATAAAGTTGTTTTTACTTTAGAATTTGACTCTGAATCCAAACCTTTTTTTTTGAAAAAGTGAAAATAATTATAACGAGTTATGAGATACCAAGCACAATTTTTCAAACTAAAATTCTAAAGTAAATGAACATTAACAAGTGTCAGCTTTTTTTAAAGAATTTTATTTATTATTATTATTATTTAATTTGTCTATGAATGCAAAGGTTTGAGTTAGAAAAATCACGAATATCATTGTAAATAGATTATAAGAAAACAAAGTATACTATTTTTAAGGAAAAAACAACTAATTACAAGACAAAGCCTTAATTTTTGAAGACTTCATTTCAATTTTTAGAATTTTTACTTAATAAATTCGATTCTTATTGAACAGAAGTGGAAACGACACACACAAACACAATGTTCAACGAAAAATGAAACTATAATCAACCAAGCATTTAACTCTTACAAAGAAAATTGTATGTAATATCTTTAGTGTGAACACATCAATTTTAAGACAAATAGAAATGTTGATGAGATCAAAGTAACAATTAATATTGATATATCCTTCGTTTTACAAAGTACAATATCATATAGTTTAATTAGGAAACTTAATATATATAGATGATAAAGCATATAACACTTTATAAAATACAATATATATAATAGTCGAAATTAGCTATGATTCAAATAGTACTATTTTGCACTACAAACGCTATCCAAGTAGCAAGAAAACTAGCATCCAGAAATTATCTTTCCAATTTAAAAAATAATTGGGTTAGAATTAATAAAACAACAAAAACAATTCTCTCTTTGATTTTGTTTCTTCTTTATTAGGCAAGCCAATTAATAACCCTGGTAATAATCTTTAATATGGACGTTGGCCTATATAATTGCCAGGAGGATAATAGTTGCATATTAGAAAAACCCAATTGTTTTGGCACTTCACTTGGGCACAACCAACAGATTTGGTGTTCCTCCATACCAACTGTGTATAATGGAGGCAATGGCTAGAGTCGTTGACACACATGTTAGAATTGTAGTCGTAATGTTTCTTCTCGTCGGCCCAAAGACTCACTGCCGTCTCTGCTGTCATCACTTCGTATCCCTCTGCTAGGTTTTCCCCATAAGGTCCTCTAGAGTGCTCCATTTGACCGGTGGCGATCTTCGTGTTTGCGTAATTTTGAGCATATGCTGCCAAGGTGGCGTTCCAATGGAGGGGCTCAACGCCAACCTCTACACGAATAGTGTTGTGGGCAGCAATGTAATTTTTAGGATAGCTTTTGGCCAAGATGGGGGCAATGGAAGCTAAGGTTAGGGTTAGCCCTATTAAGAAAAGGATTGAGAGAATGTTGGCAAATGTCATGTTTGTAGATTATAGATTTGTCCTCTAAACTAAGTAGTTGGTTGAATAGTTATTGATTGTATTGGATGTAATGGAGATTTGAGATTAGAGTTTGGCTTAGGTAGGGTTTTTATATTGGAGAGGAGAGATAGGAGATTGTTCCATATTAAGGGGTTGTTTTAGAAGACAGAGCAAAGATCTAATAATAGTGGGGTACCAAAGAAATTCTTAATAATTTCTTATAACTAATTCAATATAAATTACTAATAATAGAATAATATTGTGGGTGTGGATTAAGATTTTAAATTCTTGAATAATATGATATGTCAAGTAGGTTCATGAATTCGACATCAATACCGAGAATACAACAATTCAATTACATATTAAAAAATTACTAAAATATAACAATATAAAAAAAACTAATGTAAACCTAATTAAAAAATGGAGACAAATACAAATCATTAGATTGAGATATAGATTTTTGTTTTTTCTTGACATAATAAATTAGACCATTGGTTAAAGTATAATTTAATTGGTTAAAGTATTATATCTTTTACCAAAAGGTTAATGGTTAGAGTATTCTCCTTATTAGATAGTTTAAGGTTCTATCTCAAAACCAATTGACAATAAGAGGAATAACTTATCTATCTTTTAAAGAGTGTGATGTTCCTCGGTTTTTCTAATGTGGTGACTCGTTTGAGTTTTATAGGCTCTGATACCATAATAGATAGTATAGGATTTCATCTCAAAGCCAGCAATGAGAGGATCAGAGTAACCTATCTATCATTTTTAAACAGTGTGAGGTCCCTTGGTTTTTCCCATGTGGGATTCTCAATATGCTCCCTAAAGATGGTACCTCTTTTAGGTTCACCATTCTTGATCAGATCACAATTTCTTTTTATTGGACCGAATACACATTTGGGTTCTATGGGCTCTAATACATAATAGACAATATGAAAGATATATACTACATACACGAAAGAAATTCAGATACGATAAAGAAATTCATATCAATTTTTTTCCTCCACAAGTTCAAAAATACTTTTTCTAGACAACTTGTAGGGTGGAAAATCAAACTTCTAACCTGTAGATTGATATTACAAGTTTTATGTAAGTTGAACTATACTCATGTTCAAGTTTTATATGCATACATGAGCATAGTTCAACTTACATATATTAGCTATAAAATTCCAATATTAAAGAAAAGTTAAGAAAGTTTTAATCACACCTAATTAAAAGAGGGATGACCAATGCAAATCATTAGATCGTATTATGGATCTTGTTTCTTTTCTTTTCCATAAAGTAAATTGGGCCAATATTATTTTGGTCTATATATTTTAGAATTTATTCTATTTCGGCTCATATACTTTCAAATGTTCATAACTTTAGTCTCATGTACTTTCAATAAACATTAAAATCAATCTCTAATGTTAGTTTACGATTAAATTTTTGAAATATATACATGTGCTTTTTCCTCAATGAAAATAGTTATTATTTTACAAAATTGGATAAAAATTATTAATTTCAAACTAATATTCAGATAACCTAATATTAAGATTTATTGAAGGTACAGAAATTAGATTGGTTTGGTGGTTTTTTAATAGGGTTATCTAGAGTTCTCCATCAGACAAGTAGCGTTTTTTGTGTTAGCCATGACAAAACAAGGGCAGGGAAAATGTTGGTGTGGAATGTCTTCTTTCTAAAGATATAGAAATTGGAGGAATGATTGATTGTTTGTTGTTTGTATTGATTTGGGATTTGGCAAGGGTATTTATATTGGGAGAGAAGAAATTGGGGTGTGGTTTATGATGACTGAGAATTTGGCAAGGATATTGGAAAAATCATTTTGAAAATTATTTCTACCTTGTATAAGTTCACATTTGTTTTCCGTAGAGGATCTCACATTGGAAAAATTAAGAACCGCACAATATTTATAAAATAGATGAATTATTCCTCTCATTGTCAATTGATTTAGAGATGAAATGTCATTTATCTAATATGTTATCATAGCTCATGAAGTCTAAGCGAACACTTGGTCCAAAAATAAAAATAGGTATCAAATGGAGATTTTAGTTTTAAATATACTTCTAATTTTAGTGCGTTCTATTGGAGGAGCACACATGCATGCAAGTAGAAGGTTTGAGCTAACTTGATGCAAATGGCAAGTTTAGAATAGTTAATTTAGATATGAAATCTTGTCCACTTTAGACATAAGCTCTTTATGACTCTGTTTTTGGAATCAATATAAAAGTCCTTAGTTCAAGGACATAAATATCCTCACTTATTATACTATGGATCTAATCTCTATTTCTTAACCAATATAGTAAGAAATACCTTCGTCAGCCCAACATCGATCTTTAGGTGCAAAAAAAGTTCTAAAATTGGAAGCAGACATTAAGGAAAACTATCTCCAATGGTATGACTTAGTCATGTTGGTAGAATCTTCGAGCGCCGAACAAAGAAGCGGAGAGCCTCAGAAGATGTAATCATGGTGGTATCTATATGTGGCTGAGCTTTTAGACCAGCGGTGTATTCAAGCGTAATTTTGAAAGATGGCTATTTGAGAGGAGGCTCGGTGGTCCTTGGTTCGAAGGGAGAGGATTGATAGGAATATAATCAAATTCCCACATTTAGCTAGATAATGGGATGATCATGTGGGTATATAAGGGAGGACAACTATCTCCAATGATATGAAGCCTAGTTTTTAGGTGAAATTAAAAGCGAAATCATGACGATTATTTATGTTTAAAGTAGACAATATTATACCATCGTAGAGATATGTGGTGATCGTTGTAACTAAAACTCTCCTTACCTTTTTTTTTCCACACATTATACATCTAATATGTCTCTTCAAAATTATTGTGTTTATATGTCTAACTTCACCCTCAAATTCTTTTTTTATCTTTAACTTAAAGTTTATAAAAATACTTTAGCTATGATTTTTATTTTTTTTCCCTACTTTCTATGAATCTTTTCGAAATTCAAGGCATTTTTTAAAATGAAAAAAAAGTGATTTTAACGATATTATTTTTACTTTTAGAATTTGGCTTTTGTATCCAAATCTTTCTTTTGAAAAAGTGAAAATAATTATAACGAATTATGAGATAACAAGTACAATTTTTCAAACAAAAATTCTAAAGTAAATGAACATTAACAAGTGTTAGCTTTTTTTAAATATTTTATTTATTATTATTATTATTTTAATTTGTCTATGAATGCAAATGTTACATTAAGATCATGAAAATCATTCTAAATAGATTATAAGAAAACAAAGTATAATTTTTTTTAAGGAAAAAACAACTAATTATAAGACAAAGCCTTAATTGTTGAAGACTTCTTTTCAGTTTTTAGAATTTTTACTAGGATAAATTTGATTCTTATTGAACAAAACTGGAAACGACACACAAGCACAATGTTCAATGAAAAACGAAACTATAATCAACCAAGCATTTAACTCTTAAAAAGAAAATTGTATGTAATATCTTTAGTGTTAATATATCAATTTTAAGACAAATAGAAACATTGATGTGATCAAAGTAACAATTAATATTGATATATCCTCCGTTTTACAAAGTACAATATCATATAGTTCAATTAGGAAACTTAATATATATAGATGATCAAGCTTATAACTCTTTATAAAATACAATATATATAATAGTCGAAATTATTGCTACGATTCAAATAGTACTGTTTTGCAGTACAAACGCTATCCAAGTAGCAAGAAGCTAGCATCCAGAAATTATCTTTTCAATTTAAAAAATAATCGGGTTAGAATTGATAAAACAACAAAAACAATTCTCTCTTTGATTCTGTTTCTTCTTTATTAGGCAAGCCAATTAATAAGCCTAGTAATAATCTTTAATATGGACGTTGGCCTATATAGTTGCCAGGAGGATAATAGTTGCATATTAGAAAAATCCAATTGTTTTGGCACTTCACTTGGGCACAACCAACAGATTTGGTGTTCCTCCATACCAACTGTGTATAATGGAGGCAATGGCTAGAATCTTGACACATGTATTAGAATTATAGTCGTAATGTTTCTTCTCGTCGGCCCAAAGACTCACTGCCGTCTCTGTTGTCATCACTTCGTATCCTTCTGCTAGGTTTTCCCCATAAGGTCCTCCAGAGTGCTCCATTTGACATGTGGTGATCTTCGTGTTGGCGTAAGTTTGAGCATATGCTGCCAAGGTGGCGTTCCAATGGAGGGGCTCAATGCCAACCTCTGCACGAATGGCGTTGTGGGCAGAAATGTAGTTTTTAGGATAGCTTTTGGCCAAGATGGGGGCCATGGAAGCTAAGGTTAGGGTTAGTCCCATTAAGCAAAGGATTGAGAGAATGTTGGCAAATGCCATGTTTGTAGATTATAGATTTGTCCTCTAAACTAAGTAGTTGGAGGAATAGTTATTGATTGTATTGGATGTAATGGAGATTTGGGCTTAGGGTTTGGCATAGGTAGGGTTTTTATATTGGAGAGGAGAGATAGGGGATTGTTCCATATTAGGGAGTTGTTTTAGAAGACAGAGCGAAGATCTAATAATAGTGGGATACCAAAGAAATTCTCAATAATTTCTTATAACTAATTCAATCTAAATGACTAAAAATAGAATAATATTGTGAGTGTGGATTGAGATTTTAAATTCTTAAATAATATGATATGTCAACATGAATTCGACATCAACATGGAGAATACAACACATTTCAATTACATATTAAGAAATTACTCAAATATAACAAAATAAAAAAAACTAATGTAAACCTAATTAAAAAAGGGAGACCAAAACAAATCATTAGATTGAGATATAGATTTTGTTTTTTCTTGACACAATAAATTAGAGCATTGGTTAAAGTATAACTTAATTGGTTAAAGTATTATATCTTTTACCAAAAGGTTAATGGTTCCAGTATTTTCTTTATTAGATAGTTTAAGGTTCCATCTCAAAATTAATTGACAATAAGAGAAGTAACTTATCTATCTTTTAAAGAGTGTGAGGTTTCTTGATTTTTCTAATGTATGATCCTAAATATTCTCGATCAAGATGGTGACTCGTTTGGGTTTTATAGGCTCTGATACTATAATAGATAATATAGAGTTTCATATCAAAACCAATTGGCAATGAGAGGAACGGTGTAACCTATCTATCATTTTTAAACAGTGTGAGGTCCCTTGGTTTTTACCATGTGGGATTCTCAATATGCCCCCTCAAGATGGTACCTCTTTTAGGTTCACCATTCTTGATCAGATCACAATTTTTTTTTATTGGACCAAATACCCATTTGGGTTTTATGGGCTCTGATACCATAATAGACAATATGAGAGATATATACTTCTTACACGAAAGAAATTCAGATACAATAAAGAAATTCAGATCAATTTTTTTCCTCCACAAGTTCAAAAATACTTTTTCTAGACAACATGTAGGGTGGAAAATCAAACTTCTAACCTTGATATTGATATTACAAGTATTATGTAAGTTGAACTATACTCATGTTCAAGTTTTATATATTAGCTATAAAATTCCAATATTAAAGAAAAGTTAAGAAAGCTTTAATCACACCTAATTAAAAGAGGGATGACCAATGCAAATCATTAGATCGAGATATGGATCTTGTTTCTTTTCTTTTCCACAGTGTAAATTTGGCCATGGGAAATGTTTACATTTTAAAAAGATTTAAATATTATTTTGGTCTATATATTTTAGAATTTATTCTATTTCAGTTCATATACTCCCAAATGTTCATAACTTTAGTCTCGTGCATTTTCAATAAGCATTAAAATCAATTTTTGTTGTTAGTTTACAATTAAAATTTTTGAAACATATACATGTACTTTTTCTTCAATGAAAACAGTTATTATTTTGCAAAATTGGATAAAAAGTATTAATTTCAAACTAATATTTAGAGAACTTAATATTAAGATTTATTGAAACTACAAAACTAGAAAGCTAGATTTTCAATAGGGTTATTCAGAGTTCTCCCTCAGACAAGTAGCGTTTTTTGTGTTAGCCCTGACAAAACAAGGGCAGGGAAAATGTTGGTGGAATGTCTTCTTTCTAAAGATATAGAAATTGGAGGAATGATTGATTGTTTGTTGTTTGTGTTGATTTGGGATTTGGCAAGGGTATTCATATTGGGAGAGAAGAAATGGGGTGTGGTTTATGATGACTGAGAATTTGGCAAGGATATTGGAAAAATCCTTTTGAAAATTATTTCTACCTTGTATAAGTCCACATTTGTTTTTCTAGAGGGTCTCACATTGGAAAAATTAAGAACCGCACAATATTTATAAAATAGATGAATTATTCCTCTCATTGCCAATTGGTTTAGAGATGGAACGTCATGTTATCTAATATGTTATCAGAGCTCATGAAGTCTAAGCGAGCATTTAGTCCAAAAATGAAAAAAAAAACGTGGGATCCTCAAAATCATTAACAACCATGTTTGATCACCAAAGTTGTTACGTCAGAGAAGTTTGAGAAGTTCAAGAATCTTTTAAAATTTGTACAAATTAAGAGGGGTATTAAATGTAATTTGTAATTTCCAATTAATCCATGTCACTTTTTAAAATATGTGTAGGTTCTAGCTAGAACCTTAGGAATATATAAAGATGATTTAATTTTATAGATCAGAACTATTTTTTAGATCATTAATTAGGAAGATCTAAAATTTCCTTTGGCACCTATAAATATAGGTTGTTCTCCAACCCTTGTAACTAAGCTCCAAATTGAGCAAAGTGTCAAAGCACTAAATAGAAGAAGTTTTTCTATAATTGTCTTCATTTTAGATTCTACTCTAATTTTCTTTCATGGTCTCTAATAGACAGGAGAGTCGAATCGAGGGAAGAGAAACCCTAGGGGAGGTCGTGTGAACCAAAGCTCTTTTCAGGTCATTTTTGTTTTCATAATCTTTATTTCATTACATTCGATGTTCTTAGAGTTATAATACCTCAAATTACTTCGATAGAGGAGAAATTGACCTAAATTTAATAACGAGGAGCATGTTGACATTAATCTAGACTTTTATTAAAATACATGAATTACATAATTACATACATGAATAGTTGAGATTCAAGAAATAGTTAGATACATGAATTACTACATACATTGATGAACGTTCATCGAGAAGAAGAAAAGGTGTACAAGTTGAAAAATGCCTTGTATGGATTGAAGCAAGCTCCGCGAGCTTGGTACAGTCGCATCGATAGTTTCTTTCTAAAGACAGGATTTCAAAGGTATCCATATGAGCATGCACTTTATGTCAAAGGAGATAAGCATGGCAACTTTCTTATTATTTCACTGATAGCATCGTGAATGTACTATCTTGCTCCACTTAATTCGAGGTTGTTCCTAGATTTTATGTATTTATATGGCTATTTTATAGGTTATGGGGATTTGAAAGGTAGAACTGGGCAGTTGGAGCTGAAATTGACCTAAAAATAGGCCAAAACATAGCTTAATTGCATCAACTGGGAGTTTAAATTTGAAATATACTTCTAATGTTAGTGCGTTCTATTAGAGGAGCATACATGCAAGAAGGAGGTTTGAACTTGATGCAAATGGCAAGTTAATAGTGACTTAAGATATGAAATCTTGTCCACTTTGGACATAAACCCTTTATGACTTTGTTTTTGGAATCAATATAGAAGTCCATAGTTCAATGACATCATTATCCTCATTTATATACTATGGATCTAATCTCTATTTCTTAACCAATGTAGTGAGAATTACCTTCGTCAGCCTAACATCTTTAGGTGCAAAATAAAATTCTAAAATTGGAAACAAACATCAAGGAAAACTATCTCCAATGGTATGAGATATTTTGAGTGAAACCAAAAGCAAAGTCATATGAGAGCTATTTATATCCAGAGTGAACAATATCATATTATCGTAGAAATATTTGGATGTTTGTTGTTCCTAACAAGTAGCATCAGGTCATGTCCTGACTTAGTCATGTTGGTAGAATCTTCGAGCGCCGAACAAAGAAGTGGAGAGCCTTAAAAGATGTAATCATGGTGGTATCTATATGTGGCTGAGCATTTAGAAAAGCGGTGTGCTCAAGTGTAATTTCGAGAGATGACTATTTGAGGGGAGGCTCGGTGGTCCTTGGTTCGAAAGGAGAGGATTGCTGGGAATACAATCAAAGTCTCACATTTAGCTAGATAATGGGATAATCATGTGGGTATATAAGGGAGGACAACTATCTCCAATGATATGAAGCCTAGCTTTTAGGTGAAACTAAAAGCAAAATCATGAGGGTTATTTATGTTTAAAGTAGACAATATTATACCACAGTAAAGATATGTGGAGGCGGTTCAATTAGAAAACTTAATACATATAGATGATAAAGCTCACAAAACTTTATAAAATATAATACATATAAGGGAGTTATTAAAATTAGAAAAATAAGGGAAACTATTTACACAAAATAGTAAAATTTTTAAATAGTTGTGATACACGCTGATAGAAGTCTATCAGGATCTATCAGCGATAGAAATGATAGACTGATAGAGGTTGATAGAAGTCTATCAATGTCTATCAGTATTTTTTTTACTATTTTATGTAAATAGTTTGACATTTTTTCTATATGTAAAAATTTTTCATATATATAATAGTCGTAATTATTGTTAGGATTCAAATGGTACTGTTTTGCAGTACAAACGCTATCCAAGTAGCATGAAAGCTATAGCATCCAGAAATTATCTTTTCAATTTAAAAAATAATCGGGATAGCATTAATAAAATAAAAATAACAATTCTCTCTTTGTTTTTGTTTCTTCTTTATTAGGCAAGCCAGTTAATAAGCCTAGTAATAATCCTTCTAAAAGTTTAATATGGACGTTGGCCTATATAGTTGCCAGGAGGATAATAATTGCATATTAGAAAAACCCAATTGTTTTGGCACTTCACTTGGGCACAACCAATCGATTTGGTGTTCCTCCATACCAACTGTGTATAATGGAGGCATTGGCTAGAATCGTTGACACACGTGTTAGAATTGTGGTCATAATGTTTCTTCTCGTCGGCCCAAAGATTCACAGCCGTCTCTGCTGTCATCACTTCGTATCCCTCTGCTAGGTTTTCGCCATAAGGTCCTCCAGAGTGCTCCATTTGGCAAGTAGTGATCTTCGTGTTGGCGTAATTCTGGGCATAGGCAGCCAAAGTGTTGTTCCAATGGAGGGGCTCGACGCCAACCTCTGCACGAATGGCATTGTGGGCGGCAATGTAGTTTTTAGGGTAGCTTTTGGCCAAGATGGGGGCAATGGAAGCTATGGTTAGGGTTAGCCCCATTAAGCAAAGTGTTGAGAGAATGTTGGCAAATGCCATGTTTGTAGATTATAGATGTAGTTGGAGGAATAGTTATTATTGTATTGGATGTAACGGAGATTTGGGATTAGGGTTTGGCTTAGGTAGGGTTTTTATATTGCAGAGGAGAGAAAGGAGATTGTTCCATTTTAGGGGGTTGTTTTAGAAGACAGAGCAAAGATCTAATAATAGTGGAGACCAAAGAAATTATCAATAATTTCTTACAACTAATTCAATATAAAATTACTAATAATAGAATAATATTGTGTGTGTGGATTGAGGTTTTGAGTTCTTGACAATATGTCAACGTTTTCATATGTTTATGAATTTGACATTGATATGGAGGATATAACATTTCAATTACACCTTAAAAAATTACTAAAATATAACAATATAAAAAAATACTAATGTAAACCTAAGTAAAGAGGTGAGATCAACACAAATCATTAGATTGAGATATAGATCTTATTTTTCTTGACACAATAGATTAGAGCATTGGTTAAAGTATAAGTTAAATGGTTAAAAGTATTATTGTATCTTTTACCAAAAGGTACTCATCTATATTTTAAAGAGTTTGAGGTTCCTTGGTTTTTCCAATGTGGGATCCTCAATATACCCCCCCAAGATGGTGACTCGTTTAGGTTTTATGGGCTCTGATACTATAATAGATAGTATGAGGTTTCACCTCAAAACCAATTGGCAATGAGAGGATCAGAGTAACCTATATATACTTTAAAGAGTCTGAGGTCCCTTGGTTTTTCCCATGTGGGATCCTCAATATGCCCCCTCAAGATGGTGCCTCTTTTCGGTTCAACATTCTTGAATAAACCACAACTTTTTTTTTATTGGACCAAATACCCATTTGGGTTTTATGGGCTCTGATACCATAATAGACAATAAGAGAGATAGAGACAATAAGAGAGATATATAATACTTACACGAAAGAAATTTAGATACCATAAAGAAATTCAGATCAATTTTTTTCCTCCACAAGTTCAAAAATACTTTTTCTAGACAACATGTTGATGGGATGGACAAGTGGGGAACAAATCAAGAATAATAATAGATTTAATTAAAGCATATATATATATATATATATATATAAATATAAATGAAAGATCACATAATAATAAAGAAATGAAGAAACAAATACAATATTACTAGTACAAAAAAAACCTTAATACATTTTACTCTTTTTTTAAGGTATTAGAGAAGAAGAAGAATGAAACAAGAAGGAAAAGATAGAAAAAATTAGAATCAAGAACACTAAGCTCTCTTGTTGTTTGAAGTGTGGATCCCCGGGACCAACGCCCTACCAAATTCACTCCATCTAAATCAGATCTCTTGCTTGTGTGTTCGATTCATGACTTGGTAGATGATATTTTGTATGGAAGAACTCTCTTTCTCTCTATGTATATCTCACTAAAGTTTTTTTTTCTAAGAAAAAGTAATGAGTGTGGTGGCTCTCGCTAGGGTTTCTTGGTGTAAAAAAATGGTGTCCTCCAAATGGCCAATGATAACCCAATTTATAGAAAAATTCAAATCCTTTAATTTAGGAAAAAATCAATCAAATCAAATTTAAAATTATAATAAATAATAAAATTTGTGGAAGATTATTTAATTGATTTGAAAATAATATTTTGACATAATTAACTCCTTCCAAATTTGATTAAATATAAGTTTTCCATAAAAAAATGAATATTTAAAACTTTATCTTCCATGCAAAATAAACATTTTATTTTATTTTAATTAATGAAAACACCAAAAACAGATCTAAATGTTATTTACTAAAAAAAATATTTATCTTTTGTTTGTTTTATTTTTGAAAACTAGCAGTAAATTCGAAATTAACTCTAATAAGTAACAAAGTTAAACCCCACAAAAATGGGTGGCTACAAAGCCCACAAAGAAATGTAGAAGTGAACAAGTGACCACACTTCACTAGGATCCTTGTCCACCCTCCCCAAAAATCGTACTTCCTCATAAGTGTTGATTATGAAAATCACTAAAAAGCTTTTTAAAAAGTATTTATGTGACACTTTCACTCTCAAAACAAAATAAAAAGAGTCTAAATCTCACTTTGGCCCCTAAAATCACCTAAAATGCTCTTAAAAGGTGGCTACCTACGACTTTATCTATGAAAACCATGTAAAAAGTTCCTAAAAAGTGTTTAAGAGGCTCTTTCAATCTTAAAACAAACTTAAAAGTGTCTACATCTCACTTTGACCCTTAAAACCAAGAGCAATTGAAATCATTCATATGCAAGATCAAGTTCTTTAAAACTTCAATTAGAGCACACTAAATTAGTTCGAAACGGCTACAAGTAAAACCCAAAGGTTAGAAACTAGTCATAAGCAATATTCTATATCCAATTCACATAAGCAACAACACGCTCACAACATATTTCAGAAATTCGCCAATTAAAATCCTATCATCATAATATCACCACATTTTCAACATGCTTAGGCATCCAGAATATGAAACAATTTAAAAAGAATATAAGATATGTACATAGTAAGCAATAGATATAATGCACATAAAGTGCAAGAATCATTTATGTTATCAAACAGCAAACATACTCTTCAAATAGAAATCTACCTACCTAATGCATTTTGAAGCACTTCTAAACTATTTGAAAAGCTCTTGTAATAATAGAACAAGGTTCCAAGGTTTAGAACTTAGTTTGAGACCTCATTCGGAGACTCAAAAAGCGTTCAGAATGGGTAATCTTAACCCAATGCAACCTTAAACTCTAATTCAAGCACCTCAAATTAGGTCTAACTACAAGTAAAGCATGCCCATGAGTTAATGCCTATTTTGCCCCACCTAAATCTAAATGGACGAAAGGGTTGAACTAGAGTTCTAACAACTAAAACTTACCAAAATAGATTTGGGTTCTTGTTGACAAGTGTTCGAATAGATATATCCCTAAAGCCCTAAAGCCCTAAAAAAGAACTTCTTTTTCTTTCTTTTGACAGATATATCCAATCTTTAATTTATATAATTATAAAAATGTCATTACCGTTAAAAAAAATAGTAAGTTTATCAAAAGCGTATATATATATATATATATATATATATATATATATACACTTTAATAATAATTCAATTATGTAACCTCCTATAAGAAATGATTAACTTCATTTTCTTTGATAAATTGCAAATATTAGGAAAATACAGTGGCAAAAAATGTAATTATATGAGATGAAAAATTAATTAAAAACTAGTAAATATCACCACAAAAAGTTTATGAAACCGTAGAATTTAATTATTTATATTAAACATGTGGTGATTTACGAGCTTTTTTCTTTTGATTAATTAGTCACATATGTTTTTTCTAATTTCAAACTTTATTAATTTTGAAAAAAAAAATATTGGATACACCTTTCATCTTTTTTCATTTTCCAAAATATTGATTTTTTTTTTAAGTAGACAAAATATAATGGTGTTAAGTTTCAAAAGCTTTTGTAAAGTTTCTTTTTTCAACTATAAAGAAAGAGTTTCTTTCATCATTTTTTTATTACAAACTTAAAATTTATTATTAGGTGATGGAAATCTAAATTACTAAAATACATATTCTTTTTTAAATATATTTAAATAAATGTGTTTTTAAAAAAATGTTGGTCAATTTTCTTTAAAAATATATATTTTCTTTTAAAATGTGAACAAAAAAATTTATAATACATCTACATAATTACTAAAATGTAAATTAATTAAGAAAATCAAAATTAGGAAAGAAATTAATGTTCACTCTTTATTTAATTTTCATGGAATTGTGGTGTTTAACCAAACACAAATATATAAAGTTTCAAAATAAACCCTTTTTTTTTTTAACCAAAATCACTTAAATTATTTTAAAATAAAAATACATGTAGTAATTGACTAGTATATTACATGAAAGTTTTAATGGTGAGACTAATTTTAAGGCCCTAAATGATAAAGGTCCCCAAATTGGTCAAAAAGCCATACATGACAAAATGACCAAGTTGAGTGAGAACTTTTCGTGTGCCCGCACGGAAGCAAAACTTTTCGAAGGCCGACACTACTTTGTCCTCGATTCTAGATATATAAGGTAAAGCCCGGGTAGGAGGCTTGTGAAAGTGTGTGAAATAAAGTAATAAAACAATAAAGTCATATAAAGGATTCAATCACAGTGAGGTTTGCTCTAAGGTCCTATATGGAAAAGGCCATAAAATTGGTCAAAAGTCGTACATGACATAATGACCAAATTGAGTGAGGATTTTTCGTGTGCCTGCACAGGAGCATAAAATCCTCGAAGGTCAACACTACTCCGTCCTCTATTCTAACCCTAGTAGGTAAAGCCCGGGTAGGAGGCTTGTGAATGTGTGTGCAATAATAAAATATAAACTAAATACACACTAAATTTAAAATAAAATTGAAGAATAAAATAATTCAAGATAAAGGGAGAAAATGGCCAAACTCTTGAGGTAGAATCTCATGTCCCCAGTGGAGTCGCCAAGCTGTCGCCACGTGCCCGAGACGACGCGGAGCGGCCGACGTCCTCAAAAAGGGTTAATTTAAACAACAAAATAAAAGGAGTCGCCACCAATCCTTTTTACGGTGTGATTGGACACCGAAAATAAAGTAAATAATTTTTAATGAAAATCAACAAAAATGGTCTGCGAAAAAGTAGAGTTGGGTTTGGGAGTCGTTTATGTATGAGAAAGGTGTTAGCACCCCATAACACACGTTTAGAAAACGGTGGCCAAATTTTAAATCTTGAATGAAAAATTATTCTTTAAAGAAATCATTTGGGGAAGAATTTTTTAAAAAAATAAATGTCTTATTTCACCCCTCATTACTCCAATGTTTGAAGTAATGATCCCATAAAAAATGTATTTTAAAAAATATATATTTCAATGACTTTAAAAGAGTTTTAATAATAAAAGATTTAAAAAAAAACTTACAAAAATGTTAGCTAGAAATTAGAATTAATTTAAATGTGAATATTAAATAAGCAAATATAATTTAAGAAGCATAATATAAATTAATAAAAATTTAATAAAAACATATTGGAGATCAACCTCGGACTCCCAAAGAATCGACTCTTCACCTCAAGAATTCTAGAACATCGGACTCCCAAATTATCTAGATTCCATCGTCGGATTTTTCAAAAAATAAAAGTGAAGATTTAAATATATAACAATAAATAATTTGTAACATAAATATGAACATACAAAATTAGAGGTGAAAAGTTTGATAAATAAAGTAACTAAATACTATATTTAAAAGAAAATTATTAAGAATATAACAGAAATTGCTAAAAGGAAATATAAAATATATAAAGAAAATCAAAATCAAAATATTAAATAATAATAATAATAATAATAATAAGGGAAATTTTCACAGATAGAAAAAATGTCAAACTATTTACAAAAAATAGCAAAAAAAAAAAAAAAAAAAAACACTAATAGACATTGATAGACTTCTATCACCATCTATCAGTTATAGACTTCTATTAGCGTCTATCATAACCATCTAAAAATTTTGTTATTTTATGTAAATAGTTTCCCTTGTTTTTCTATTTTTAAAAATCCCCCTAATAATAATAATTAACAATAAATTAAAATAATAATAATAAAGAAATAAAGTGGTATGCGTCAGTTCTGACGTAGACCACACAATTTAAAAAATAATTAATTAATTAATTAATGGGCATCCCATCCTTTCTTTTCCTTTTTTTTTCTTAAATAACAATAACAATAATAATAATAATAACTCAAATAAACTTTTAACTATTTATATATTTAATCCTTTTTTATTTAAACAATTCTAAAAAATTCACTTCTTTTTAGGGTTCTTTTCAAATATAGAAAAATGAGCTAAACTATTTTTAAATATAGAAAATTATCGTCTATGAGTGATAGACCGCGATATATCGGTTTCTATCGCTTGAGCGATAGAATTCATTTGCTTGAGCGATAGAAACCGATAGAATTCTATCGCGGTCTATCACTGATAGACAGTAAAATTTTTATACATTTGTAAATAGTTTGATATTTTTTCTGTTTATAGTAATTTCCCTTTTTTTAACCTTTTAAATAAATCTTTTCCTTTCTCAACAAATCTTTTCTTTCCCATTTTAAAATCTCACTTCTCCTTCTACTTCAACATTTTTTTTTCTCCAAATTTTTTTTCTTTGCTCCTTCCCCTTTTCTGGTTTCCTTTTTTTTTTTTTTTTTTTTTTTTTTTTTTTTTTTTACAAAACTCCTCTTCTGTTCTCCTTTTTTTTAGGCAATTCAAACCGTGACCATTTTTTAAAAGAAAATCTAGCAAATCATTCAAAGGTATGGTAATCACTCTTTTTAACTTTCGCTTTTTTTTAGGACAGTAGAGAACTTTTAAGAAGATACATATATAAAAAAAATCAAAAAAAATATCCAAATAAATCAAAAAAAAAAAATAGATCTAAAGCATAAACAGAAATAAATGGATTTGTTGAGGGAAGAATGTTATTTATACCTCTTTTTCCTCTTTTATCACTTGTAGGTGCTCCAAACGAAGAAGATGAAAGTCGAAACCCGGAACTCAAAGGTCGTTTGTTGTTTGAGGTGCAGATCCTCGGGACAAAATGCCCTACCAAATGCAGCCTCCACAAAAGCTAAACCTTATGTTGTATGGATTTTTTTTTTTTTTTGTAAAAGAACTCTGTTATTTTCTTTTGTATTCTCTCTTTTTTTTTATACTAGATCTAAGGTTTCTTCATCAAAAAAAATCTCCACCCCCCACATTCAAAGATTAAAGGGAAATTACTATAAACAGAAAAATATCAAACTATTTACAAATATAGAAAAATTTTACTGTCTATCCGTGATAGATCGCGATAGAATTCTATCGCTTTCTATCACTCAAGCAAATAAATTCTATCGCCTGAGCGATAGAAAGCGATAGAATTCTACCGCGATCTATCAGTGATAGATTGTAAAATTTTTCTATATTGGTAAATAGTTTTGCTCATTTTTCTATATTTGAAAAGAGCCCAAGATTAAACCTAGAATTTATAGTCACAAAACGTTTTTAATTTAGGAAAAAAGCAATTAACTCGTTTTAAAAGAAAAAAATAAAATGGAGCTATGAGGAAAAAAATTTCAAAAATTTAATACAATTTTTTTAAAAAAAAAAATTTCTAAGATGCTTTCCTTCCATATATAGATATATTTACCTTAAACAAAACCTTTTTTTATTTTTTATTTTTTTTATTTTTATTTTTTTTATTTTTATTACTAATATATATATATTTTTTAAGATTAATTGTAAAAGAAACTTTTTACTTAAATGCTCACTTATCATTTTTTTAGCATTAAATCAAGCTAGCATACCATGAAATAAAAATAAATAAAAATAAAAATAAAAATAAAATAAAAGGACAAAAATAGGTGGCTACATAAGTTAAGGAGCGCTTGGACATTAGATTCCATTGCACACTTGGACTCTACTGTCTTCACATCTTAGCTTCGGTTTAGGGGGTGAAATATGGGGTGAGGTGTGACAAATATTTTTCTAATTTAAAATTCATTAACCTAACACTGTAACTAGTTTTTTCGTCCACTACTCTTATTAATAATAATCAATTCAAGTCATATAAATTTTGAAATATCCGAAAAACTTTATTTTTTTGACAAAATGCGTGAATTTAGCTTTTATGACTGTTCTTCTTCTCTCCTCTCTATTTTTGTCACTGTCCATGAGTCAAGAAAAGCTCAATTTGTTGTAGTGGTCTCTTACAATTTTTTTGTATTCATATGTCTAACTTCATTCTAAAATTCTTTTTTTATCTTTAACTTAAAGTTTATAAAAATTACTTTAGCCATGATTTTTATTTGTTTTTTTTTTTTTACGAATAGTTTCAAAATTCAAGGCAATTTTGAAAATGAAAAAATTGTGATTTTTAACAATGTTGTTTTTACTTTTAGAATTTTGCTCTAAATTTAAATCATTCTTTTGAAAAGTTGAACATAATTGTCACAAATTATGAGATAACAAGCACAATTTTTCAAACCAAAATTCTAAAGTAAATGAACATTAACAAGTGTCAGCTTTTTTTTTAATATTTTATTATTTATATTATTATTTTTTAATTTATCTATGAATGCAAATGTTACATTTAGAAAAATAACGAAAATCATTGTAAATAGATTATAAGAAAAGAAAGTGTAATTTTTTTTAAAAAAAACAACTAATTATAAGACAAAGCCTTAATTCTTGAAGACTTCTTTTCATCTTTTAGAATTTTTATTAGGATAAGTTCGATTGTTATTTAACAGAGAAGTGAAAATGACACAAGCACAATATTCAACGAAAAACGAAATTGTAATCAGCCAAGCACTTAACTCTTAAAAAAAAAATTGTATGTAATATCTTTAGTGTTAACATATCAATTTAAGACGAATAGAAATGTTGGTGAGATCAAAGTAACAATTAATATTGATATATCCTTCGTTTTACAAAGTACAATATCATATAGTTCAATTAGGAAACTTAATACATATAGATGATAAAGCTTACAAAACTTTATAAAATACAATATATATAATACTCGAAATTATAGTTAGGATTCAAATGGTACTGTTTTGCAGTACAAATGCTATCCAAGTAGCAAGAAAGCTATAGCATCCAGAAATTATCTTTTCGATTTAAAAAATAATTGGGATAAAATTAATAAAATAACAAAAACAATTCTCTCTTTGATTTTGTTTCCTTCTTTATTAGGCAAGCCAATTAATAAGCCTAGTAATAATCCTTCTAAAAGTTTAATATGGACGTTGACCTATATAGTTGCCAGGAGGATAATAATTGCATATTAGAAAAACCCAATTGTTTTGGCACTTCACTTGGGCACAACCAATCGATTTGGTGTTCCTCCATACCAACTATGTATAATGGAGGCAATGGCTAGAATCGTTGACACAGGTGTTAGAATTGTAGTCGTAATGTTTCTTCTCGTCGGCCCAAAGACTCACTGCCGTCTCTACTGTCATCACTTCGTATCCGTCTGCTAGTTTTTCGCCATAAGGTCCTCCAGAGTGCTCCATTTGGCAAGTAGTGATGTTCGTGTTGGCGTAATTCTAGGCATAGGCAGCCAAAGTGTTGTTCCAATGGAGGGGCTCGACACCAACCTCTGCACGAATGGCGTTATGGGCGGCAATGTAGTTTTTAGGGTAGCTTTTGGCCAAGATGGGAGCAATGGAAGCTATGGTTAGGGTTAGCCCCATTAAGCAAAGGGTTGAGAGAATGTTGGAAAATGTCATGTTTGTAGATTATAGATGTAGTTGGAGGAATAGTTATTTATGTATTGGATGTAATGGAGATTTGGGATTAGGGTTTGGCTTAGGTAGGGTTTTTATATTGCAGAGGAGAGAAAGGAGATTGTTCCATTTTAGGGGGTTGTTTTAGAAGACAGAGCAAAGATCTAATAATAGTGGAGACCAAAGAAATTATCAATAATTTCTTACAACTAATTCAATATAAAATTACTAATAATAGAATAATATTGTGTGTGTGGATTGAGGTTTTGAGTTCTTGACAATATGTCCGCGTTTTCATATGTTCATAAATTTGACATTGATATAGAGGATATAACATTTCAACTACACCTTAAAAAATTACTAAAATATAACAATACCAATGTAAACCTAAGTAAAGAGGTGAGACCAACACAAATCATTAGATTGAGATATAGATTTTTTTTTCTTGACACATGGAGCATTGGTTAAAGTATAACTTAAATGGTTAAAGTATTTTATATCTTTTACCAAAAGGTTAATGGTTCTAGTATTCTCTTTATTAGATAGTTTGAGGTTTGATCTGAAAATTAATTGGCAATGAGAGAAGTAACTCATCTATCTTTTAAAGAGTGTGAGGTTCCTTGGTTTTTCTAATATGGGATCCTAAATATACCCCCTCAAGATGGTGACTCGGTTGGGTTTTATGGGATCTGATATCATAATAGATAGTATGAAGTTTCATCTTAAAACCAATTGGCAATGAGAGGATCAGAGTAACCTATCTATACTTTAAAGAGTGTGAGGTCCTTTGGTTTTTCCGATGTGGGATCCTCAATATGCCCCTGATCAAGATGGTGCCTCTTTTCGGTTCACCGTTCTTGATGAGACCACAATTTTTTTTTATTGGACAAATTACCCATTTGGATTTTATGGGCTCTGATACCATAATAGACAACAAGAGAGATATATACTACTTACATGAAAGAAATTTAGAGACCATAAAGAAATTCATATCAATTTTTTTCCTCCACAAGTTGAAAAATACTTTTTCTAGACAACATGTTGATGGGATGGACAAGTGGGGAACAAATCAAGAATAATAATAGATTTAATTAAAGCATACACATATAAATATGAATGAAAGATCACATAATAATAAATAAATGAATAATAAAAACATGAAAAAACAAATACAATATTACCAGCACAAAAAAAACCTTAATACCTTTTACTCTTTTTTTAAGGTATTATAGAAGAAGAAGAATGAAACAAGAAGGAAAAGATAGAAAAATTAGAATGGAAAATTAGAATGAAGAACACTAAGCTCTCGGGACCAACGCCCTACCAAATGCACCCCAACTTAATTATAGTTTTTTCTTGTGTGTTGGATTCTTGACATGGTAGATGATATTTTATATGGAAGAACTCTTTGACTTTCTTTGTGAATCTCACTAAAGTTTTTTTTTTTTTCTAAGAAAAAGTAATGAGTGTGGTGGCTCTCTTCTAGGGTTTCTTGGTGTAAAAAAATTGTGTCCTCCAAATGGCCAATGATCACCCAATTTATAGAAAAATTCAAAGCCTATAATTTAGGAAAAAATCAATCAAATCAAATTTAAAATTATAATAAATAATAAAATTTGTGGAAGATTATTTAATTGATTTGAAAATAATATTTTGACATAATTAATTCCTTCGAAATTTGATTAGATATAAGTTTTCCGATAAAAAAAATGAATATTCAAAACTTATCCTCCCTTCAAAATAAACATTTTGTTTTGTTTTAATTAATGAAAACATCAAAAACATGTTTAAATGTTATTTACTAAAAAATGATTTATCTTTTGCTTGTTTTATCTTTGAAAACTAGCAGTAAATTCAAAATTAGCTCTAACAAGTAACAAAGTTAAACCAGACAAAAATGGGTGGCTACAAGACCCACAAAGAAACGTGGAAGTGGACAAGGGACCACACTAAACTAGGATCCTTGTCCACCCTCCCTAAAAATCATACTTCCTTATAAATGTCTGAGTGAAACTTTGATTATGAACATCACTAAAAAGCTTTTTAAAAAGTATTTATGTGACACTTTCACTCTCAAAACAAAATAAAAAGAGTCTAAATCTCATTTTGGTTCCTAAAATCATGCAAAATGCTCCTAAAAGGTGGCTACCTAGGACTTTGTCTATGAAAACCATGTAAAAAGTTCCTAAAAAGTGTTTAAGAGACTCTTTCAATCTCAAAACTAACTTAAAAGTGTCTAAGTCTCACTTTGACTCTTAAAACTACCTAAAATGCTGGAGTAATTTTAATCATTCATATGCAAGATCAAGTTCTTTAAAACTTCAATTCAAGCACACTAAATTAGTTCGAAACTGCTACAAGTAAAACCCAAAGGTTAGAAACTAGTCATAAGCAATATTCTATATCCAATTCACATAAGCAACAACACGCTCACAACATATTTCAGAAATTCGCCAATTAAAATCCTATCATCATAGTATCACCACATTTTCAACATGCTTAGGCATCCAGAATATGAAACAATTTTAAAAAAATCATAATATATGTACATAGTAAGCAATAGATATAATGCACACATAAAGTGCAAGAATGATTCATGTTATCAAACAGCAAACATACTTTTCAAATAGAAATCTACCTACCTCATGCATTTTGAAGCACTTCTAAATTATTTGAAAAGCTCTCTTGTAATAATAGAACAAGGTTCCAAGGTTAGAATTTAGTTTGAAACCTCATTCGGAGACTTAAAAGGTGTTCAGAATAGGTAATCTTAACCCAAAACAACCTTGAACTCTAATTCAAGCACCTCAAATCAGGCCTAATTTGCCGCACCTAAATCTAAATGGAAAGGGTTGAACTAGAGTTCTAACAACTAAAATTTACCAAAATAAATTTGAGTTTTTGTTGACAAGTGTCCGAACAGTTCCGGAATTATTATGAATCTACAAATAAGAGCTTCCAAGTGTTAAAAGACAAATTTTAAGAACCTTAAACTAGTTTGAAAGGAAAGTACTTAGAGTGTTTTAGCCACTAACTCTTACTCAAAACAACTCAAATCCTTGTTGATTGGTATCTGAACACACTTAATCCTACATATTTAGAGTCGTTAAGAAGTGGGTACCTTAAATCTCTAATGCCGAAATAGAGTGTGTAAGTTTCAAAGCTTATCATAAAAAAGAGGGGGGAAAACGCTGCTATTGAAGAAGGTTTGACGATGCTTGCTAAGGTTTGATGATGCTTGCTACTCCTGGCCGAAGGGAACGTCTCGCAATAGAATGATGGCTAGTCTGTAGAGATAGAGTTGGATTAGAGAGAGAGAGAATGGAACGAAGGGTGACAGTTTACCCACAGTGGTCGCCAACGGCACACGGCGATTGTCGGCATGCGACTGTTGACGGCGAGCGTCAATTGTTGGCAGGCAACGATTGAAGATGCGACTGTTGCAAGTCGGGTTGGAGCTTCACGCAAAGAAGAAGAGGAAGATAGGGGTGGTCTGCAGTTTGTGAAGGGAAAATGCGGGTTTTGGGTTTTTTTTTTTAAATTTTTAAATATATATACAACTTTCCTTGATCGAAATCCACTTCTTCAACTCCTTAGCCTAAATCTCATCCAAAATTCAACTTAAATAAATGAGATTTTTACATAAATGATCATCTTTTGGGCCCTATATTTCAAAAATGTCTTTAAATTTGAATTTTTTCAAGAAATAATTTTAGTGTTATTTTGGACAAATTTACCCTTTTTTATTTTTTTTATGTCCGAATTTTATATGTATTTTTCCTATTTTGAAAGTTCCCTTAATGATGGAAAGTGAAAGTGAATTTATGATGAATAGAGAAAATGCATTTAATATGATATTCTTCTCATTTTCAATTGGAGAGAAAATCTTTTTAATATTTTTTTCCATTCTCAATTGGGGAGAGAAAATGTATTTAATATTTTTTTATTTTCCTTTTCACGTATTTTATATGTATTTTTCATTCTCTTAATGATGGAGAGAGAAAGTTAATTTAATATGATTTTCTTCTCATTTTCAATTGGAGAGAAAAT
This sequence comes from Lagenaria siceraria, assembly GCA_002890555.2. NCBI lineage: Eukaryota > Viridiplantae > Streptophyta > Magnoliopsida > Cucurbitales > Cucurbitaceae > Lagenaria > Lagenaria siceraria. The sequence continues at coordinate 7,757,334 of CM016486.1, forward strand.
CTTTTTAATATTTTTTTTTCATTCTCAATTGGAGAGAGAAAATGTATTTAATATTTTTTTATTTTTCTTTTCATGTATTTTATATGTATTTTTCCTATTTTCAAAGTTTCCTTAATGATGGAGAGAGAAAGTGAATTTATGATAGAGAGAGAAAATGCATTTAATATGATTTTCTTCTCATTTTCAATTGGAAAGAAAATCTTTTTAATATTTTTTTTTCCATTCTCAATTGGAGAGAGAAAATGTATTTAATATTTTTTTATTTTCCTTTTCACATTTCTTTGATATTGCTTGTTATTATTTAACGTTTGCTTTTTGATATTATGTGATATATTCCATCGTTTGTTTTGAGTTCTATTTGTTTTCATATAATATTTCAATGTTTATTTGGTATATATCTTAGGTATTTTGATATGTATAAACTTCTAATTAGGCAACGCTTATGTGTGCTTGTAATATATTCAATATATATTAGTGTATATATCATAAAATAGAAAGTATCAGTAAAAAATTGAAGATATATATTACAGTATATATAAAAAAATCGCCCTATATATCAAGAATAAATATATATATATTTATATATTGAAAAAAAACATAAAAGTACATATAAATCCACGACGACGACAGCGATTGGTGACAGGTGCGATATCTTGGTGGCGCACGAATTGGAGTGAGATCGGAGAACTTTGGCCGAAAAAAATCGAGAAAAAAAACTCAGCGTCGGTCGAAACTTGAACGGCAGGAACGAAACTTGAACGGCGACCACGATGGCGGCCGAAACTTGAACGGCAACCACGACGGCGGACGACATGTTGAACGATGGGAACGACGTCGTCGACGGTGGTTGGGTGGTCCGAGGGAGGGAGGCGGTGACCGAAAAGATGAGAGAGAGTGTTTTGAGAGAGAGATTGAAGAAGATGAAATGACTAGAGTTTTGAAAGAAAGATTGAAGAGATTGAGGATACACTAATTTCTAGGCTACACAAAAACCTAGGTTTGTTTATTTATTTATTTATATAAAATGTAGGTGAGGGTTAAATTGTAAATAACCATTGATATTAATGAAAATATGAAAGCAAGAAGACTTTTTTTTTTCTTTTGTAAAAAATGGGATGTTTTAGACAACAACCTAAAATGAGCCTCATTTTAAGTCATTTGATGTTGAAAACCCTAAATAAATTCAATGAGCAAACTGATTTAATAAAATTAAATCAAATTCCAATTTATTTAATAACTAAAATCAACAGAGAAGAAGAAGTGAAAAAAATTCGGTGCAATCCACACTTCATATTTCATCAAAATAAAATCAAACCATAAAACTCAAATTAAACTCCAATTTACGAAAATTAATAGAGTCCAAAATTGTGGAGCATTATAGGTAGGTTTTTTTCCTTGCTTTCTTTTCTTTTCATTTCTTTTTTCTTTTTAATAGATAATAGAAATTGTCAACAATTAAAAAGAAAAAGAAACTCTAATATCTCTTAATTGCAATTTTATCTCTTTCCAAAATTAACCCAAATTAAGGATTTGGAGAAAAAATAAGTATAAACTAATGAAATTGAGTGTTTTTTTTTATTGGACAAATCCAAAAATAAAATCTATGCATAGAATTTCTTAATTTCTTTTTTTTTTTTTTTTTTGCCTATTCAAATTAGAAACCATAAATTGTCAAGCCCAATTAATCTCATATTGATGGATAAAGGCATAATTGATTCCCAAACATCTTAATTTTGTAACGTATAGCGTTACAAGTGTGGAGACGATTTTGAAGATCTGGAAAATTTAAGGAAAAAAAAAATATATAACTATTAAAAAAGTTGGTAATTCTTGAAATTTAAAATATAACAAGAAAATGAGGATTATACTTAGCTTTTTTAATTACATCAATTATTTTAAGACCTAGAACAAACCTAAACTAAGACTTATTATTTCAATTATTTTCTATATTGATAATTACTTTATAATTTATTAAAATATATTTATTTAAATATCTATATGATTAATTGAAATTTCAACCAATTTTGTTTAATCTAAATTATTTGATAAAAGCATTAGAAGAATAAATGTTATAACAAATAAGCTACTAAAATTTTATGTCTTTTTTTTACTATTGCAAGCCCGATCCAAGCGAGGCGTAAACCTAGGCTTACTTTTATTTATATAACTAAATTACACAAATTTAGTATTAAAATGAAAATTTACTAAGCACTAATAAGATTGTTAAATGCTACAGTGTATTGTAGGGTTGTGAACATAAATATTATGATTGTATAACGAAGTTGAGTTTTAAGTTAAAGAGCGCTTTGACATTAGATTCTATTGCACACTTGGACACTACTATCTTCACATCTTAGCTTCGGTTTAGGGGGTGAAATATGGGGTGAGGTGTGACAAATATTTTTCTAATTTAAAATTCATTAACCTAACACTGTAACTAGTTTTTTTGTCCACTACTCTTATTAATAATAATCAATTCAAGTCATATAAATTTTGAAACATCCGGAAAACTTTATTTTTTCGACAAAATGCGTGAATTTAGCTTTTATGACTGTTCTTTCTCTCTCCTCTCTATTTTTGTCACTGACCATGAGTCAAGAAAAGCTCAATTTGTTGTAGTGGTCTCTTACAATTTTTTGTATTCATATCTCTAACTTCACTTTCAAATTCTTTTTTTATCTTCAACTTAAAGTTTATAAAAATTACTTTAGCCATGATTTTTATTTGTTTTTTTTCTTTCTATGAATATTTTCAAAATTCAAGGCACTTTTGAAAATGAAAAAATTGTGGTTTTTAACAATGTTGTTTTTACTTTTAGAATTTAGCTATGAATTCAAATCATTCTTTTGAAAAGATCAACATAATTGTCACAAATTATGAGATAACAAGCACAATTTTTCAAACCAAAATTCTAAAGTAAATGAACATTAACAAGTGTCAGCTTTTTTTTTAAATATTTTATTATTTATTATTATTTTTTAATTTATCTATGAATGCAAATGTTACATTTAGAAAAATCACGAAAATCATTGTAAATATTATAAGAAAACAAAGTGTAATTTTTTTTAAGAAAAAAACAACTAATTATAAGACAAAGCCTTAATTCTTGAAGACTTCTTTTCAACTTTTAGAATTTTTATTAGGATAAATTCGATTATTATTTAACAAAAGTGGAAATGAGACAAGCACAACATTTAACGAAAAAAGAAATGTAATCAGCCAAGCACTTAACTCTTAAAAAAAAATTGTATGTAATATCTTTAGTGTTAACATATCAATTTAAGACGAATAGAAATGTTGATGAGATCAAAGTAACAATTAATATTGATATATCCTTCGTTTTACAAAGTACAATATCATATAGTTCAATTAGGAAACTTAATACATATAGATGATAAAGCTTACAAAACTTTATAAAATACAATATATATAATACTCGAAATTATAGTTAGGATTCAAATGGTACTGTTTTGCGTACAAATGCTATCCAAGTAGCAAGAAAGCTATAGCATCCAGAAATTATCTTTTCGATTTAAAAAATAATCGGGATAAAATTAATAAAATAACAAAAACAATTCTCTCTTTGATTTTGTTTCCTTCTTTATTAGGCAAACCAATTAATAAGCCTAGTAATAATCCTTCTAAAAGTTTAATATGGACGTTGGCCTATATAGTTGCCAGGAGGATAATAATTGCATATTAGAAAAACCCAATTGTTTTGGCACTTCACTTGGGCACAACCAATCGATTTGGTGTTCCTCCATACCAACTGTGTATAATGGAGGCAATGGCTAGAATCGTTGACACAGGTGTTAGAATTGTAGTCGTAATGTTTCTTCTCGTCGGCCCAAAGACTCACTGCCGTCTCTGCTGTCATCACTTCGTATCCCTCTGCTAGGTTTTCGCCATAAGGTCCTCCAGAGTGCTCCATTTGGCAAGTAGTGATCTTCGTGTTGGCGTAATTCTGGGCATAGGCAGCCAAAGTGTTGTTCCAATGGAGGGGCTCGATGCCAACCTCTGCACGAATGGCATTGTGGGCGGCAATGTAGTTTTTAGGGTAGCTTTTGGCCAAGATGGGGGCAATGGAAGCTATGGTTAGGGTTAGCCCCATTAAGCAAAGTGTTGAGAGAATGTTGGCAAATGCCATGTTTGTAGATTATAGATATAGTTGGAGGAATAGTTATTATTGTATTGGATGTAACGGAGATTTGGGATTAGGGTTTGGCTTAGGTAGAGTTTTTATATTGCAGAGGAGAGAAAGGAGATTGTTCCATTTTAGGGGGTTGTTTTAGAAGACAGAGCAAAGATCTAATAATAGTGGAGACCAAAGAAATTATCAATAATTTCTTACAACTAATTCAATATAAAATTACTAATAATAGAATAATATTGTGTGTGTGGATTGAGGTTTAATTCTTCACAATATGTCAACGTTGTCATATGTTCATGAATTCGACATTGATAGGGAGGATATAACATTTCAATTACACCTTAAAAAATTACTAAAATATAACAATATAAAAAATACTAATGTAATCCAAAGTAAAGAGGTGAGACCAACATAAATCATTAAATTGAGATATAGATCTTGTTTTTCTTGACACAAAAGATTAGAGCATTGGTTAAAGTGTAACTTAAATAGTTAAAGTATTATATCTTTTACCAAAAGGAAAATGGTTCTAGTATTCTCTTTATTAGATAGTTTGAGGTTTCATCTTAAAACCAATTGGTAGTAAGAGAAGTCAGTCATTTTTCTTTTAAAGAGTGTGAGGTTCCTTAGTTTTTCCAATGTGGTATCCTCAATATACCCCTCAAGATGGTGACTCGCTTCGGTTTTATGGGCTCTGATACCATAATAGATAATATGAGGTTTCATCTCAAAACCAATTGGCAATGAGAAGATCAGAGTAACCTTATATGCTTTAAAGAGTCTGAGGTCCCTTGATTTTTCCCATGTGGGTTGAACTAGAGTTCTAACAACTAAAATTTACCAAAATAGATTTGGGTTCTTGTTGACAAATGTCCCAACAGTTTCAGAATTATTATGAATCTACAAATAAGAGCTTCCAAGTATTAATAGACAAATTTTAAGAACCTTAAACTAGTTTGAAAGGAAAGTACTTAGAGTGTTTTAGCCACTAATTCTTATTCAAAACGACTGAAATCTTTGTTGATTGGTATCTGGACACACTTAATCCTACATATTCTACATATTTAGAGCCGTTAAGAAGTGGGTACCTTAAATCTCTATTGCCGAAATAGAGTGTGTAAGTTTCAAACCTTATCATAAAAAAAGGGTGGGAAACGCTGTTGTTGAAGAAGGTTTGGCGCTGCTCGCTACTCCTTGCCAAAAGGAACGTCGCACGATAGAACAGTGGCTGGTCTGCAGAGATAGAGCCGGATTAGAGAGAGAATGCAACGAAGTGTGACAACTTACCCACAGTGGCCGCCGACGGCATGCGGCGGTTGTCGGCATGTGACTGTTGACGGCGAGCGCCGATTGTCGGCAGGCAGCGGTTGAAGATGCGACTGGTTGCAAGTCGGGTTGGGGCTTCACGCAAAGAAGAAGAGGAAGATAGGGGGTGGTCTGCAGTGTGTGAAGGGAAAATGGGGGTTTTGGGTTTTTTTTTTTTTTTTTTTTTTCAATATATATATAACTTTCCTTGACAACCCTAAAAATTGGTAATCAAAATCCACTTCTTCAACTCCTTAGCCTAAATCTCTTCCAAAATTCAACTTAAATAAATTCAATGAGCAAATTGATTTAATAAGATTAAATCAAATTCCAATTTATTTAATAACTAAAATCAATAGAGAACAAGAAGTAAAAAAAAAAAAAATTCAGTGCAATCCACACTTCACATTTCATCCAAATTAAATCAAACCACTAAATTGAGATAAAACTCAAATTAAACTCCAATTTACGAAAATTGTGGAGCATTACAGGTAGGTTTTTTTTCCTTGCTTTCTTTTCTTTTCATTCTTTTTTCTTTTTAATATATAATAGAAAATGTCAACAATTAAAAAGGAAAAGAAACTATAATATCTCTTAATTGCAATTTTATCTCTTTCCAAAATTAACCCAAATTAAGGATTTAGAGAACAAAGAAGTATAAATGAATGAAATTGAGTTTTTTTTTTTTTTTTTTTTTTTTTTTTTTGCCTATTCAAATTAGAAACCATAAATTGACAAGCCCAATTAATCTAATATCGATGGAAAAGGCATAATTGACTCCCAAACATGGCGTTACAAGTGTGAGACGATTTTGGAGATCTGAAAAATTTAGGGAAAAATATATATATATATATATATATATATATAACTATTAAAAAAAGTTGGTAATTCTTGAAATTTAAAATATAACAAGAAAATGAGGATTATACTTGGCCTTTTTAATTACATCAATTATTTTAAGACCTAGAACAAACCTAAACTAAGACTTATTATTTCAATTATTTTCCATATTGATAATTACTTTATAATTTATTAAAATATATTTATTTAAATTTCTATATGATTAATTGAAATTTCAACCAATTTTGTTTAATCTAAATTATTTGATAAAAGCATTAGAAGAATAAATGTTATAACAAATAAGCTACTAAAATTTTATGTCTTTTTTTTACTATTGCAAGCCCGATCCAAGCGAGGCGTAAACCTAGGCCTACTTTTATTTATATAATTAAATTATAAAAATTTAGTATTAAAATTAAAATTTACTAAGCACTAATAAGAATTGTTAAATGCTACCGTGTATTGTAGGGTTGTGAACATAAATATTATGATTGTATAACGAAGTTGAGTTTTAAGTTAAGGAGCGCTTTGACATTAAATTCTATTGCACACTTGGGTTCTACTGTCTTTGCATCTTAGCTTCGGTTTAGGGGGTGAAATATGGGGTGAGGTGTGACAAATATTTTTCTAATTTAAAATTAATTAACCTAACACTGTAACTAGTTTTTTCGTCCACTGCTCTTATTAATAATAATCAATTCAAGTCATATAAATTTTGAAACATCCGAAAAACTCTATTTTTCCCGACAAAATGCGTTAATTTAGCTTTTATGACTGTTCTTTCTCTCTCCTCTCTATTTTTTGCTACTGTCCATGAGTCAAGAAAAACTCAATTTTGTTATAAAACAAGAGAATAAAGAACAAATAAGGAGAAGATAAAGTAGAGACTGAATGTATTCTCTATTCAATTGTATCTCTCGAACGTCCCAATGACCACTATTTATAGCGTTTACAAGATATGAAAAAGCTAAATATAAGGAGAAGATCAAGGGAAAGAAATTGGAAATAATATCTAAGGATATAAAATCTATGGACATCTATATCTAATTTAAATATTTATAACACTCCCCCTTATATGTGCATAGTGTATAGAATATATGCCTCATTAAAACTTTACTAGGAAAAACCCAATGGGATAAAAACCTAGTGAATAAAAAGAGTACATTATTTGTATACTTTAGTAACTGCCTCATTAAAAACCTTGCTAGGAAAACTCAGTGGTACAAAACCATAGTCAAGGGAAAAAGAGTGCAACACATTTACTCCCCCTCATGAAAACATCACTTGATACTCTTGGTTGTCACATACAAAAGTTGTGTTAACTCCTTAAATGTTGTTGCAGAAAATACCTTCGTCAATAAGTCTCCCAAGTCGTCTTTTGAAGAAATTCGTTGAGTAGTGATGTCGGTATTTTATGCTTTATCATCTTCATATAAGGAAACTATTGGCTTACTTCGTACATCATCAAGATTATAACATGATTTAAAGTAGTTGTTATGATCTGATTCATAAGTTGTCATAATCTAATAATTCTTCTCTCTGTACTAAGTAACCTGTTTAAGATCTAGTTCTTATGGGTTAGATAAGTAACCTGCATCTTCACAATCAAATAGATCACAAATAGATTTATGAGAATAAAATAAATCCATGTAAACTAATAAAAACATAACATACGTATAACTCTACGCATAACATATTTATATAACCTGATATATAATTATGCTACGACAGGTAGCGTATAAACTAGTAAAGATATAAGTGCACTTATTTATCAAAATTATGGTTCTTCAGAACCTAAAGTTCTTCATTGTCTTTCTGACTACATCTACAAGATGTATGTTAAGTTTTTCATACACAACCAAATAAATTAGATATCTCATGGTATTGTATCCACCATAGAAGACTATGTCTCATTATAATCAATATCATTTCTTTGCGAGAATTATTGTGGAACTTGTCTCGCATTATATAATGTGACCTCATTCTATTTGTTTTTCTTACAAATATTCACTTGTATCCAACATGTTTGACATTCTCTAATGTTTGAACTACTAGTTCTCACGATTTGAAAAATAAGTTTATGTCTATTGGATTGTTTCTTTCCACAAAAGTCAATCCTTTCTATGTAGCGACATTTTTCAATATATATCTGAGTATATTCATTTTCATAAATAATATCGTGAGCAACATTTATGCAAAAATGTTGTCAACTTATTTAAGTATGATTCCATCTTTTTCTTGGCATGACATATTTTATCGAGATCTCTTTGTCATCCTCTTTTACTTCAAGACTCTTATGAGTACTCATATTCATGATTTCTTCTAGAATATCCATATTCACAACTGAGTCATTTTGATCATTGACTGCCTTTTTTCGAGGATCTTTATCTTTGGAACCCATGTGTCTGTCATGCTTCAGGCGTGTTAAAGACTCATTAGTATTAAAAACTTGTTGCATTGGGATATTAATTTTAGATGGTGCATTTGCAACCATTTCATATAACTTGGTCACTTTCTTGCAACAGTAAATGTTGTTCTATAAATGCATCTAGCATTTGATTTGCAATATTTTGCAAATGAATTATCTTTTGAACTTCTAGTTCAAATTGATCTGTATGATGATAGAAATGAGACAATACTTATACATTTCATTCAATTTCTTTTTCCAACTTCTTAATTTCTCCCCCTAATGTTGGAAAATTTGTCTCATTAATGACAACTAGCAAATTGTGTAGTAAATATATCACCCATCAGGGGTCCAAAGATTGATTTGAAATCAATTGCAACATAGATTCATAACCTCTTTTGAGGACTCATTTTAATTGCTCCCATCATCATAATTGTTGTTGTGGAACAATGTAAACATTTACTACACATTTGCACATATAAAATATATTTGGCTTCTGGCCATAAGCTCATAAGCTTATACATGGGCTTAGAGCATACACAATAACATGTTCTCATACAGATTTAGAAGTTTTGCTATGTGAGCATAAGCTATAGGTTGTTCAACACTTCTTCCAATCAATTATCAAATGTTTGGGATGCAAACTCACTATATATGTGTGGTTTTAATAGAATAATTACTTCTTCCTTTACTAATATTATTATGAGCTCAATTATTAAATATTGCAACATTCACTTCAGGGAATGATATTAAATTATTTAGTCATAGAACATATGCTCAAATGTTTTAATCTCAAAATATATTAGATAAATATTCATCACAATGTTTCAAACTTTCTTTCTCAAATTGCTAATGCAAGAGCATAGCATGTTTGATATATGAAAGTAATATATGCTTATTAATTTAAAATATGTGCAACTACAAGTGCAACATAAAAACAATTAGCACTAATTGATTTATGCAACTTCAGGTGTATTAAATCAAAATTAGGAAGAGTAATTAACTATTATAACTTTCAAACTTTTTCATGAGAGAATTCAATCAAATATATATAATCACTATATATAAAATTTTAAAGTTTACAAAATCCACATGAAAATAATTTAAATATTCAACAATCAAATAAATTTCAATATTAGCATGAAAAATAAAATTTGACTAATTCAACTCCCAAGTTAGTTCTCAGGTAGAGGTGTTCCCTTACGGTCAGCTTAAATACCCAACCTAACCAAAACAATCCTTAGACAGAGTTTCCTTATAGTCAATTTTTATTTCTAATTCATTAATCTTTTAATTAAAGTTAATTAATAGATTAATGAATCTAAGTGAATTATTTATATTATTAAAAAATCCACTTTAAGAAATAATCTTTAATATCTTAAAACTTTCAAAATAAAATTAAGGATAATCTTGAATATTTATTCTCATATTTGAAATATAGAATATAATATTTATCAGAAACAATCTTAACAAATAAAAGATCATATTAATAGGAGAAAATCGTATCTTTATTTAAAAGAAATTCAAATCTTAACAACATATATGCAATCCAATTAAGGAAACAAATATCCTAATTTAATTTTTCACATATATAACAATTATATTCAAAGATATGGAAATATAAACTAATTAGGAAAATATCTACTACAACAATTTTGGCTTTAAATGTCAGTTTTGCACTGTCATCGTATACATATGATGGCGGATTACAAACCGCCCTTGTATCCAGTGTCATCTTAAGATATGATGGCGGTTTACCTTCGATGGCAATTTTGAACTGCCATCAACTATTATGTCATCTTATATATACGATGACGGTTGTTTAGGATGATGATTGTGAACTGTCATCCTATCATAGATATTTGATGACAGTTTGTATGATGCTGGTTAGAAAGTGACATCATACCCATGCTATCATACATTATAGATATTTGATGACATTTAATAGCTGTTATTGTTTTATACTATGATGTTAGTTTAACACTAACATCATATCTGATATAACCTGCAACAATTTATTAGGAAAATATGGAACCCAAACCCTGCATAAACGATTCTTATAATACTAATAATTCTCATCTTCCGTTTCGATTAATTTCTTCACACAAATATTGAGCAAAACAAAGATGAACTTCTAGAGAACACAATCTGCCATATCATTTCAATATAGATGATCAATTCACAAATTAATTTCAATATGGGGCTACATAACAAGTTTCAAACCTACACAAAATCCCCAAGATCTAACAAAATTTCAAAAAACATCTACAATAGCTTGACAAGAAAATAATGCTACACAATATAAAGAGCAAATAACTTGTCTATAAAGAGCATTAAAGCTAGCTTCATTTAAACAAACACAACATTATATTGAGAAAGAAAACTATTTTTAAGTAAAGTTATAACATGTTCATTCACCAAACACAATATTCAAAGCCCATCAAAATGTATAATTATCCTATATGAAAAAAAACTATATAAAAAGAAATCCTACGATGAATGTGGTTGGTCTTTGATACTCATTTTGTATATGATTTAAACTTAAAAATAAGATGCATGATTGCTAACAATTTTAAACATGCATAATATAGTCATAAGAGATTGAGGACAATTTAAATTATCATAATTAAAATTCTAAACCTTAAAATCGACTAAACCTCAAATTTGATTCAACTAGGTTTAGTGGATCATCACACCTAATAGACATCCACATAACCGGGTTACAACAACCACATGAAAATCAAAGCTTAGAATTAGTTGAACAATGTAAAACATATATCAAATGCATAAATAAAGTTAAATAGCAAAATTGACTAAACATATTTGGTAGCTTTAAGAAATTGAAGCCAATTTGAAATAAAATATTTTAAAAATCAAGATATTATATCTTACTTTGAAAAGTTGGGCGGCAATTGCTACTCAAGCACCAATATATGCATATACTTCAAATAAAATTAAGTTGACAATATATATTTATCCAACATAAATATGTCAAGTTGATATGCATGCACCCAAAATTTTAACAATGAACGTCATTCATAATAATACAATTTGACATCAAAAGATTGCTTTTCATTAACTTCAAACTAAATTCGGTTGATTTTTATGTGTTAATCAAACCGCAAACCCAATACAATTTAATCAAATCAAATCTATAACTAATGTTAAAGCAATCAATTTGCAAAAACATAAATCACATTAGTTTTAAAATCTAGTAACATGATCAGAACAGAGTACTCACCTTCTTTGAATTTTAGTTTTAAATACCTCGATAATATGTAGCCTTCAACGTTCTTGGTATTCCAATGAATCAAATCCAAAACCAATCTTTAAAGTGGTAGAGTCTCAATCTTTAAAGTGATAGAGTTTCGTGCTGATAACGTGTTATAAAACAAGAGAATAAAGAACAAATAAGGAGAAGAGAAAGTAGAGACGGAATGTATTCTATCTCTCAAAGGTCCCAATGACCACTATTTATAGAGTTTACTTGGAAAAGCTAAATATAAGAAGAAGATCAAGGGAAAGATATTGGAAATAATATCTAAGGATATAAAATCTACGGACATCTATATCTAATTCAAATATTTATAACAAATTTGTTGTAGTGGTCTCTTACAATTTTTTGTATTCATATGTCTAACTTCACTCTCAAATTCTTTTTTTTATCTTTAACTTAAAGTTTATAAAAATTACTTTAGACATGATTTTTACTTGTTTTTTTTTTTTACTTTCTATAAATATTTTCAAAATTCAAGGCACTTTTGAATATGAAAAAATTGTGGTTTTTAACAATGTTGTTTTTACATTTAGAATTTAGTTTTGAATTCAAATCATTCTTTTGAAAAGCTGAGTATAATTGTCATAAATTATGAGATAACAAACACAATTTTTCAAACCAAAATTCTAAAGTAAATGAACATTAACAAGTGTCAGCTTTTTTCAAAATATTTTATTATTTATAAATATTTTTTAATTTATCTATGAATGCAAATGTTACATTTAGAAAAATCACGAAAATCATTGTAAATAGATTATAAGAAAACAAAGTGTAATTTTTTTTAAGGAAAAAACAACTAATTATAAGACAAAGCCTTAATTCTTGAAGACTTCTTTTCATCTTTCAGAATTTTTATTAGGATACATTCGATTGTTATTTAACATAAGTGGAAATGTCACAAGCACAATATTCAACGAAAAAAGAAATTGTAATCAACCAAGCATTTAACTCTTAAAAAGAAAATTGTATGTAATATTTTTAGTATTAACATATCAATTTAAGACGAATAGAAATGTTGATGAGATCAAAGTAACAATTAATATTGATATATCCTTCGTTTTACAAAGTGCAATATTATATAGTTCAATTAGAAAACTTAATACATATATATAATAGTCGAAATTATTGTTAGGATTCAAATGGTACTGTTTTGCAGTACAAAAGCTATCCAAATAGCAAGAAACCTATAGCATCTAGAAATTATTTTTTCAATTTAAAAAATAATCGGGATAGAATTAATAAAATAACAAAAACAATTCTCTTTTTGATTTTGTTTCTTCTTTATTAGGCAAGCCAATTAATAACCCTAGTAATAATCCTTCTAAAAGTTCAATATGGACGTTGGCCTATATAGTTGCCAGGAGGATAATAATTGCATATTAGAAAAACCCAATTGTTTTGACACTTCACTTGGGCACAACCAATCGATTTGGTGTTCCTCCATACCAACTGTGTATAATGGAGGCAATGGCTAGAGTCGTTGACACACGTGTTAGAATTGTAGTCGTAATGTTTCTTCTCGCCGGCCCAAAGACTCACTGCCGTCTCTGCTGTCATCACTTCGTATCCCTCTGCTAGGTTTTCGCCATAAGGTCCTCCAGAATGCTCCATTTGACAAGTAGTGATCTTCGTGTTGGCGTAATTCTGGGCATAGGCAGCCAAAGTGTTGTTCCAATGGAGGGGCTCGACGCCAACCTCTGCACGAATGGCATTGTGGGCGGCAATGTAGTTTTTAGGATAGCTTTTGGCCAAGATGGGAGCAATGGAAGCTATGGTTAGGGTTAGCCCCATTAAGCAAAGGGTTGAGAAAATGTTGGCAAATGCCATGTTTGTAGATTATAGATGTCGTTGGAGGAATAGTTATTATTGTATTGGATGAAATGGAGATTTGGGGTTAGGGTTTGGCTTAGGTAGGGTTTTTATATTCGAGAGGAGAGAAAGGGGATTGTTCCATTTTAGGGGGTTGTTTTAGAAGACAGAGCAAAGATCTAATAATAGTGGGGACCAAAGAAATTATCAGTATTTTTTTATAACTAATTCAATATAAAATTAATAATAATAGAATAATATTGTGTGTGTGCATTGAGGTTTCGAGTTCTTGACAATATGTCAACGTTTTCATATGTTCATGGATTCGACATTGATAGGGAGGATATAACATTTCAATTACACCTTAAAAAATTACTAAAATATAACAATATAAAAAAAAATACTAATGTTAACTAACGTAAAGAGGTGAGACCAACATAAATCATTAAATTGAGATATAGATCTTGTTTTTCTTGACACAGTAGATTAGAGCATTGGTTGGTTAAAGTATTATATCTTTTACCAAAAGGATAATGGTTCTAGTATTCTCTTTATTAGATAGTTTGAGGTTTAATCTGAAAACTAATTGGCAATGAGAGGAGTAACTCATTTATTTTTTAAAGAGTGTGAGGTTCCTTGGTTTTTCCAATGTGAGATCCTCAATATACCCCCTCAAGATGGTGACTCGTTTGGGTTTTATGGGCTCTGATACCATAATAGATAGTATGAGGTTTCATCTCAAAACCAATTGGCAATGAGAGGATCAGAGTAATCTATCTATGCTTTAAAGAGTGTGAGGTTCCTTGGTTTTTCCCATGTGGGATCCTCAATATGCCCCCTCCAGATGGTGCCTCTTTTCGGTTCACCATCGTTGATGAGACCACAATTTCTTTTAATTGCACCAAATACCCATTTGGGTTTTATGGGCTCTGATACCATAATAGACAGTGAGAGAGATATATACTACTTACATGAAGAAATTTAGATACCATAAAGAAATTCAGATCAATTTTTTTCCTCCACAAGTTCAAAAATACTTTTTCTAGACAACATGTAGGGTGGAAAATCAAACTTCTAACCTTGAGATTGATATTACAAGCTTTATGTATGTTGAACTATACTATATGCATACATGAACATAGTTCAACTTACAAATATTAGCTATAAAATTCCAATATTAAAGACAAGTTAAGAAAACTTTAATCACACCTAATTAAAAGAGGGATGACCAACACAAATCATTAGATCGAGATATGAATCTTGTTTTTTTTCTTTTCCACACTGTAAATTTGGCCATTGAAAATATTTACATTTTAAAAAGATTTAAATATTATTTTGGTCTATATATTTTAGAATTTATTCTATTTTGGTTTCTATACTTTCAAATATTCACAACTTTAGTCTCATGTACTTTCAATAAGCATTTAAATCAATCTATGTTGTTAGTTTACAATTAAAATTTTTTAAACATATACATGTGCTTTTTCCTCAATGAAAATAGTTATTGTTTTGTAAAATTAGATAAAAATTATTAATTTCAAACTAACATCCAGATAACCTAATATTAAGATTTATTGAAAGTACAAAAATTAGATTGGTGGGTTTTCAATAGAGTTATCTAGAGTTCTCCATCAGACAAGTAGCATTTTTTGTGTTAGCCCTGACAAGACAAGGGCAGGGAAAATGTTGGTGGAATGTCTGCTTCTTTCTAAAGATATAGAAATTGGAGGAATGATTGATTGTTGTTTGTGTTGATTTGGGATTTGGCAAGGGCATTCATATTGAGAGAGAAGAAATGGGGTGTGGTTTATGATGACTGATGAGAATTTGGCAAGGGTATTGGAAAAATTCTTTTGAAAAAGATTTCTACCTCATGTAAGTCCACATTATTTTCGGTAGTGGAATCTCACATTGAAAAAATTAAGAACCGCACAATATTTATAAGATAGATTGAAATAAAGGTTACTTAACATCTAGACAATAGATATCACACAGAATGTTACAACAATTTATGGGACATAAACACGATCACAGAAAGATAGCGGAAGAACAGAACACAAGGTTTTTGGTAATCCAATTCGGTGTATTATTACCTACGTCGGGAGGGGGCGGTGTGTCCAAGAAAGATAACTTCACTAATATAAATGTTAAGCGATTACAATGCTGTACTTATATGTAAACAAGTGACTAGCTGGTACTGTCGCCACGTGCCCGAGACTACGCGGAGCGGCCGACGACCTCAAAAAGGGTTAATTTAAAAAAAGAAAATAAAAGGAGTCGCTACCAATCTTTTTTACGGTGTGATTGGACACCAAAAATAAAGTAAATAATTTTTAAAGAAAATCAATAAAAATGGTATGCGAAAAAACTAGAATTGGGTTCGGAAGTCGTTTGTGTATGGGGAATGTGTTAGCACCCCACAACACCCATTTAAAAAAATGGTGGCCAAATTTTAAATCTTGAATTAAAAATTATTCTTTAAATAAAATCATTTGGGAAGAATTTTTTTTAAAACAAATGTCTTATTTTATCACTCATTACTCCAATATTGAGGTAATGATCCCATAAAATAAGTAGAAAATTTTCCATCAATTTGACTATATTAAAATTTGAGAAAAAATTTCTCACCTCAAGAAATTGAGAAAATATTACAATTTCTCAAATTCGTCATACGAATAACCTTTAATAAAAAGATTTTTTTTAAACATTAATTAAATTCATTTTTTCTTGGGATCAAGATCTCGTACTCCCAAATATATGATCCCTCACATCAAGAATCTAGAAAAACAGACTCCTAGATATTTCTAGATTCCATCGTGGGATTTTTTTTAAGAAACGGTAGGTTATTAAAAAAAATTGATTAGGAAACCTTATGAAATAATAGATTGATTTTTTTAAAGGTTAGAAAAAAGGTTGTAAGAAAAATTTAAATGATTTAAAAAGAGTTATAAGAAAAGATTTAAATAAAAAGTTGGATAAATTTCAAATAGAAATCAAAATGTAACATAACGATTAACTAAGTAAATATTAAAATTTTAATAAAATATATTGGAGATCGACCTCGGACTCTCAAAGAATCGACTCCTCACCTCAAGAATTTTAGAAAATCGGACTCCCAAATTTTCTAAATTCCATCGTCGGTTCATTTAGAAAATAAAGGTGAAGATTTAAAGGTATTAACAATGTATACTTTATAACATAAACATAAACATATTAAAAATTAGAGCAAAGGGAGAAGTTTGATAAATAAAATAATTAAATACTATATTTAAAAGAAAATTATTAAGAATATAAAGAGAAATTGCTAAAAGAAAATATGAAATATATAAACAAATCAAAATCAAAACATTAAATAATAATAATAATAAGGGCAAAATGCACTTTTGGTCCCTGAAGTTTGGGGTTGTTGTCTATTTGGTCCCTGAAGTTTAAAAACGAACACTTTAGTCCCTGAGGTTTGAAAAATACTTCTAAATGGTCCCTGAGTTAATTTGACCGTTAGTTGACTAACGGAAAAGTGATATGGCAAGTTGAGCTACAAACTTTAAATGAGGTGGAAATTTTTTTACTAATTTTTCTATTTTTTTAATTAGATATATTTTTCTTTTTTCTTTTTCTTCTCTTTCCATTTTCCTTTCTCTCGTCCCTTCACCTTCTTTACAAAAAAA
The DNA here is from genome assembly GCA_002890555.2 of Lagenaria siceraria. Lineage (NCBI taxonomy): Eukaryota > Viridiplantae > Streptophyta > Magnoliopsida > Cucurbitales > Cucurbitaceae > Lagenaria > Lagenaria siceraria. The sequence goes on from CM016486.1 coordinate 7,774,790, forward strand.
GATAAGAAAAACAAAAATCTAGAAGGATGAACTCTAATTTTTGAAATAAAAAATAAAACAAAAAAAAAATTCACTCCTTCAGCTTTAATCGATCCATCCATCAGCCCATAGAGGAAGAGAGGAAAAAACATTGTGAAACAAAACCCTAATTTTTCAAATCTCGAATCGCAAGAAAAACAAGAAGGAAGCAAGCAGACCAAAAGCAAAGAAAATAAGGCATATAGAAAAATCTTCTTTTCTCAAACTCAATAAAAAAAAAATCTTTAAAATGTTTTTCTCTTCCATGTCTCTCTCTCTCTTTCTCTCAAATGTCATATTTGTTATTTGACTTTTTCTGAAAGAAAAGAAAGGTTGAAGAAATAAAAATCCCAAGAAGAGAGTGAAAAAACAAAAATCCCACAAAGGAACTATTGCATAAAAAAAATTTAAAATAAAAAATAATAATAAGTTGACTGTTTTTCTTCCTTAGTGATGGGTGTGACCAGTGTATAAACAAAGAGGAAAGTTTCAGGGGTGGAGGGAGGAAGAAAGGAGAAGGGAGGAGAGAGAAGAAAAAAGAAAAAGAAAATATCCACCTAATAAAAAAATAATATAAAATTAATAAAAATTGTTAATTAAATGTGCCACATCACTTTTCCACTAACGGTCAAATTAACTACCATTTAGAAGTATTTTCCAAACCTCAGGGACTAAAGTGCTCGTTTTTAAACTTCAGGGACCAAATAAACAACAACCCCAAACCTTAGGGACCAAAAATGTATTTTGCCCTAATAATAATAATAATAATTAACAATAAATTAAAAAAAAAATATAGTGGTCTGCGTCAGTTCTGACGCAAACCACATAATTTAAAAAATAAAATAAAATAAAATAAATAAATTAACTAATGGGATGGGCGCATTCCATCTTTTTTTTTTTAATAATAATAAACTTTTAACTATTTATATATTTAACCCTTTTTTTTAAACAATTCTAAAAAAATTTAATTTTTTTTAACCTTTTAAATAAATCTTTTCCTTTCCCAACAACTCTTTTCCTTTCCCAACAAATCTTTTCTTTCCCATTTAAAAAAAATAATAATATTTTTTTTATCATTTTCTTTTTTTTAAACTTCCAAAAAAAAAATTAAATTAAAACATCTTTCTTTTCACATTTTTAAACAATTCTTTCTCTTTCTCTTCAACACTTCTCCTTTATTTTCCCTCATCTTCTTCTTCACTTGCTCTCTTTTCATTTTTTCTCTCTTTCTACTTTTTTTTTTTAAAAACAAAACTTCTCTTATTATTTTATTTACTTTGAAAACAAAACTCTTCAACTTCATGCTCAAGAAAAAAAAGAAGGCTATGAAACTCTCAAGACTACAAAGAAACGGAGCTCTCTGTCTTAGGGTAAGTTTCCTTTTTTCTTTTAAGGCAGTAGAGAAAATTTAAGGATATGCACGTTAAAAAAATCTAGGGTAATACAAAAAAAAAAAAAAAGATCTAAAGTAAAAAAAAAAAATGGAAGTGATGAGGGAAGAATGTTATTTTTACCTCTTTTTCCTCTTTTATCACTTGTAGGTGCTCCAAACGAAGAAGATGAAAGTTGAAACCCGGCAACTCAATGGTCGTTCGTTGTTTGAGGTGCGGATCCTCGGGACAAAATGCCCTACCAAATGCAACCTCCACGAAAGTTGACTCTTATGTTGTATGGTTTTTTTTTGTAAAAGAACTCTCCTCTTTTCTTTTGTATTCTCTCTCTTTTTTTTTTTTTTATACTAGATCTAGGGTTCCTTTCTCAAAACTTTTTCTTCCCTTCATTCAAAGATTAAACTTGAAATTTATAGTCACAAAACATTTTTTTTAATTTAGGAAAAAAGCAATTAATTTGTTTTAAAAGGAAAACAAATAAAATGGAGTTATGAGAAAAAATTTCAAAGATTTAATACGAATTTTTTTAAAAAAAACACAGATTCTTTTCAAAATGTCTTCCTTCCATACATACATATATTTACCTTAAACAAAACTTTTTCTTTTTATATATTTTTTTATTTTTATTACTAATATATATATATATATATATAGATTAATTATAAAAAAAACTTTTTTACTTAAATGTTAACTTATCATTTTTTTAGCATTAAATCAAGCTAGCATATCATAAAAATAAAAATAAAAATAAAATAAAAGGACAAAAAGAGGTGGCTACCGGTACAGTGACACAAGTAGAGCTTAACTCCTTGAATGATCACCTAGCCTCCCCCTAGATGTGAGGGTACCTTAGGTTCCCCCTAAGTATGTGGATATCAGTGAAGAAATATTTAGACTCCCTCTAAGTGTGAGACTCCCTCTCGTTATGTCTTAGGATCCCCTAAATGCGAGACCTCTTCTCACTAAGACTTTAACCTTCCTCTTGACAAGTGAAGGCCACTCCACTTGATGTACTTAGGCTTCCCCTAAGTTTGTGAATCACTTTTCTATAAGCATCAGAACAATTCAATCAAGAGCTTGAGAACGAGTCAATCATACAACATCACAATCTTTGCTTACAAAAGATTGGCACACAATGAACTCTCTGCGAGAACAACCACACGGCTCTAATCTTTTCTTTTTCCAACGGCCAACCCTAAACTGACATCTACCTTCCTTTAAATATATGTAGCAGATAAGGCAAGAATATCTTTCAAAAGGCAAATTGGCATTCCACAGAATAAGGAAAAATATTGCTAATAACACAAACATTATTTTCCCAACAAGGAAAGAAATAATTTTCAGAATCAGCAATTCACCATGCATCATCCTGTCTGAGATTATGAATATAGAAACACCTTGAGAGACAATTCACAACCCAGATAACACAACAAGTTGCACCAACAACTGTCTTAAACAAATATAACCAACATCAAAATAAAATCTACATAGATGAATTATTTCTCTCATTGCCAATTGATTTGAAGATATATAACTTTGTGTTATCTAATATGTTATCAGAGCTGATGAAGTCTAAACGAGCACTTGGTCCAAAAACGAAAAAATGTGGGATCCTTCAACATCATTAACAAACCATGTTTGATCACCAATAGTTGTTACGTCAGAGAAGTTTGAGAAGATAAAGAATCTTTTAAAAATTACAAATTAAGAAGGAGTATTAAATGTAATTTGTAATTTTGATTAATCCTCTAACTTCTTCAATGTCACTTTTTAAAATATGTGAAGGTTCTAGCTATAACCTTAGGAATGTGAAAAGATGATGTAATTTTCTAGAGAACTATTTCCTAAGTCCTTAATTAGGAATATCTAAAATTTCCTTTGACACCTATAAATATAGGTTGTTCTCTCCACCCCTTGTAATTAAGCTCCAAATTGAGCAAAGTGTCAAAGCACTAAATAGAAGAAGTTTCTCAGCAATTGTCTTCATTCTAGATTCTACTCTAATTTTCTTTCATTTTCTCCGATAGAAAAAAAAGAGTCGAATAGAGGGAAGAGAAACCCTAGGGGAGGTCGTGTGAACAAAAGCTCTTTTCATGTCATCCTTGTCCATTTTCAAAATATTTATTCATTACATTCGATATTCATTACACCTCAAATTACTTTGATAAAGGATAAATTGATAACAAGGAGCAATCTCTTTGTTGAGAATCCCACATTTGAAAAAATCAAGGATATCACACTCCCTATAACAGAAATGGGTTGATCCTATCATTGCCAATTGGTTTTGAGATGGAACATCCCTATGTTATCTAATATGATATCAAAATTCATAAAGTCCAGACAATTACTCGGTCCAATAAAAAGAAATTGAGATCCGATTAAGAATGGTGAACCAAAAGAAGCACCATTTTGAGTAGACATATTGGTTTTGAGATGGAACCTATGTTATCTAATACCCTTTTTTGTGTGTCTACCATTTCTTCTTCGATTGTCCAAAGATTTTACATTATCATATTTTAAGATGGCTCCATCATTGTCTAAAATTTTTTTAACTCAATACTAAAAAGGTTGGGTACGTAGTATTTATTTTGTCCGCAAATTAAAGTAAATAACTCATTTTACCATGTTTATCCTTAATCCTCAAAATAAACCATAATTTTTTTTATCTCTCTCTTAATATAAATAGAATGACAAATGTGAATTTATACCTCTAAAATTTTGGGTTGTATCAATTAATCCCCTAAACGAATAATTGTATCAATTTAAACCCTGAACTTTTATAAGTGTATTAATTTTCACCATATTCCTGTGTTCATTAGGCCAATATCATGTGAAACTTATAATTTGAGTCGATTAAACTCCTAAATTTTTATAAACCAATCATTTTAGATCATTCATTGTGGTTATCTTTGAAAAGCAACTATGCATTAATTCTCTCAAACGTGTGAAGAAACTTCTTTAAATGTCGATTTTACAAAATGGACGAATAGAATAAATGAATGGACAATTCTAAATGAAAATTATGACTAAGTGTCTAAATTGATTAATTATGAAAATCTAGAAGTTTAATTAAAATAATTATAAGTTTTACATGAGGATTTTTCAAATGAAGCATAATGGAGAGTGTAAATTGATATTCTTACAAAAGTTTAGAATTTAAATTGTTACAATTATTAGTTCAGGTTTAAATTGACACAACACTAAAATTTAGTGGCATAAATTGACATTTTTCCCACCCAATTGTAAAATAATGAAACAAAGGTAATTCGACCCAAAAGAACAACATTTTAGAATTCAATTGAAATTATTAATAAATAATTCAAAAAATAATTTTGTATTACATACAAAAGGTTAGCAATGTATCAAGCTAGCACCACAGATTATAAAAAAGGATCATAACCTGGATACAATTGTAGACTTGATAAGAAAAAAAAAAACAATACAAAATTCACGGGCCGACCTTTGACCCCTGTTATTTTACAATCAATTAACTTGCAAGTTTAGTAAGGAAGTTGGTCAGGATAGCCTCCTGGAGGATAATAGTTGCAAATAGTGAAAATATAGTTGTTGTTGCACTTAACTTCCGCGCAACCAATCGATGTCGTGTCCTTCCAGACGACTTGAAGGAAATGGCCGCACTCTTCCTCGACGCACTTGTTTGATTTGTGGTCGTAAAATTTCTTCTCACTAGCCCAATAGTTCACTGTCAATTCTGCGGTTGTCGTCTCAAATGCTTCGGCCAAATTTTCGCCATAAGGTCCCATAGAATGCTCCATCTCGCAGGTAGCGATCTTAGTTTTGGCATAATTTTGAGCATACTTAGCTAAGGTTTTGTTCCAGGTGACTGGCCCGACACCGTACTCAGCACGAATGGCATTGTGGGCATCGACGAAGTCTTGGGGGCTGCTTTTCGCAACTGTGGGAGATATTGGAGCTAGTATTAGGGCTAGTCCCACAAAACAAAATGTGGAGAGAAATTTGGTAAATGCCATCTTAAGGCTTGTGGCTTTTTGTAAAGGAAGTTTAGTTGAAGGATTGGTAATGTTGAGTTTGGTTGAGGGCCTTTGTGTTTTGTTTAGGGTATTTATATTAAGAACATGAAATCATGTGGTTCTATTTTAGTGAGTTGTTTTGTTTGGTATAGAAATACATCGAGAGATAAAAGTGGAGGCACGTTGGAATTCCGTAAATTCCTCATAATTGAAGAATACTGTGTGGATGGTAAATTCCCAATCTCAGTATTTTTAAGGCTAATAATTAAATATAAGCAACATTTTGAAAGAATTGCAAATATATCGAAATCTATTAGTAATAGAGTTTATCGCTCATAGACGAGGAGTTTAATTATCACTGATAATAGACTCTGAAAACTATATCTAAATTCTGCTATATTTGTAAATTCTTTTAGATTGTGCTATATATGCTAATACGTTAGGTTTAATTACTATATTTGCAATTTCCCCTTCTTTCTAGGAGTACTTATAAATAATATAATATTCATTCCATATATCAATATTTTCATGATTTTCTTTTTTAGAAAATATCAATTTATACCAATAAACTTAAGGGGTTATATCAATTTAAACTTTGAACTAGTAATTGTATCAATTTAAACCTTGAGCTTTTGTAAGTGTATCAATTTACACCGTCCATTACATTCCATTTGGAAAAGCTTCGTGTGAAATTTATAATTTTATCCATTAAACTCTTTCATAAATTAATCAATTTAGACTCTTAATCATAATTTTCTAATAGAATTGTTCATGCATTTTGGTGTAGCATAATTTGTCGCCTAATAATTTTGGACCAAATAAATTTACCGTTCCTACCTGATTTCTGTAGTAGTGGTAGCATGAGTCGAGCACAAGGAACAAAAGAGCTTCCAAATTAAATGATTTACCGTCAGAGGTAAGCGAATGGGGTTGTAAGATTGATGATCACAATAAAATTTAAATTGCATAAAATAAATGCAACAAAATAAAAGTTTGAGAAAAATATGTTCAGAGAGCCTAGCTTGGGTTATTATGGAATTTTCCTGTTCAAAATACTTGATCATTAAATTCTCATTACCTAAATCAAATATTTGCTTACACCTAACCGAACCAATTAGAAAAGCTAATTAATCGTCCTAATCAACTAATTAATCCAAATCGAATTGATGAAAAGCATGTGAATTCACATTTATCCTAATTGCATTAAGATCTAGGGAAACGTTAAATGAAATATTTAACTTTCAAGTGCCTAATTAAATATTCATTCGATTTAATCTTAGGTTGGTTAGAACAATACTTATCATGTTCGATTTGCAAGCTAATTAACCTAACCTATCGCTTCTTAGAGATCAACATAAGATTGAGCGTCACACATCAAACGTTAATCTAAATCAATAACCATAAAATCCACAAGCATACGATAATATGATCATAATCTATTGAGATCAGAATTGAATCAAGCAAACACGATCAAATTCGGTCGAAAACTCACAAGTACATGAAAATAGAGAAAAAAAAAATCCTAAAACTCAAGCTAGAATGAGATACCTTAACCCATAATTGACATATCCAACATGGAGGTAAAGTTTGAATACATGGAAGGTTGAAAAGTACAAGAAAAGTAGAGGGAAATAAGATAAAAGCTAGCTGGAATTGCAGATAATAACCCTAGGTGGATAAAAGATTGTTTTATAATTATCGTGTAAGCGTCACGGTTTTGACGAAAATTTCCCGCACATTAGGTTCGAAGCGCTGTGTGCTTTTCACGAAATAGGGATATTCTGTCTTACAGCGCCGTGCCTGCAGAGGCAAAACTGGTAATTTGGTCTTCTCTTTCTCAGTTGATGCAATTAAGCTCCGTTTTAGCCCGGTTTAGCTCTATTTAGTCAATAATGCCCCGTTTTACCCTTTTAGGTGCTCGAAACCTATATAACAATCAAATGAACACATAAAACATGATGATATACTATTAACACCATTTAAAGTTGTTTTATATCTATTGATATATTGCTGATATACTAACTATATACTTAAAAGTTGATTGATATGTGATATACATCTAATATAATATTGATATTCTTGAAATTTATTTGATATGTACTAATATACTACTAATATACTTTTGATAGATTTGAAGGTTGTTTGATATATAATATGTTGCTAGTATACTATTGATATTCTTAAAAGTTGATTGATATGTGATATACTGCTAATATACTATTGACATTCTTGAAAGTTGCTTGATATGTATTGATATATTGTTGATATACTATTGATAAACTTAAAAGTTGATTGATATGTGATATAATTGTTCATAAACTTAGAATGTTGATTGTGGTTACTAATACACTCATGTCTTATTTCAAGTATTTATTGAATGATGTCCGATACACATGAAATATCATGTTTATAAAATGAAACGTGCATTCTTTATTGATATACTCTCTTGTAATTAATCAATTATGTCACAGATACACTTTTACACTTTAATATTAAATATATAAGCTTACTGATACACTTTGATATTGTATATAGTAGCTGTTTGATACACTTTGGTTATTATACATGTAAAAGTCTATTTCAGTTAGTTTAAATTAGGATATCAATTAAGAAAAGTTTTAAAAATAGAAAAATAAAGAAAACTATTTACACAAAATAGCAAAATTTTAAATAGTTTTGATAAACGCTGATAAAAGTCTATCAGGATCTATCAGTGATAGAAATGATAGAATTTTATCACTGATAGATGCTGATAGAAGTCTATCAATGTCTATCCGTATTTTTTTTTTTGCTATTTTATGTAAATAGTTTGACATTTTTTTTATTGGTGAAAATTTCCCTATCAATTATGTAACTGATATACTTTGAATATTGAAAAAGTTTGTCGTAGGATGAAGCTTGAATTTAATAGAAATAAACTAAAATAGAAATTGGAGTATAAATTGGTTTCTAATGTTTTGAAAGAAGAGTAAATGAAAATTGTATTTGGAAAACTTTAGTTAGAAAAGAGAGAGAGAGAGAGAGAGAATAAAACAGGCATATAAATGAAGTGATATACAATCCAAAATTTACAAAGGAATAAAAAATGAACTTCCAAATCTAATAAAGTTAGTCCTTCAAGGCTTCAACGGAGAAAATCCTTGTGGAGAAGAAGATGATCAAGGAGAAGACTTTGCGAATGGAAATAAGAAAACAACGGGGGGAATGGGGGAGAAAGGTGCAGAAATTAAGTAAGATATATAAAAGGGTAAAATCAGATTACATACAAAAACGAACAATAAAACTTAAGTAAATTACACGTTTGGTCCCTGAAGTTTGAGTTTTATGTCAAAGTAGTCTGAGGTTTCAATATTGAACAGTTAAGTCTACAACATTTGACAAATGATATCGATATTAGTCTTTATCCTACTAACACAATTGGTTAAATAGTTAACGGTTTGTTGAGGTGATATCTTCACAATAATAGTAAAAAGTAATAGTAATAGTAATTAGGAAAAAATACAAAAGTTTTGGGTTTAGTTTTATCATTTGGTCCCTACGTCTCAAAATGTTAAACATTTAAAATAAATAGAATTGATTAATAAAACTAAAATTTTGATTTTTGAGCTAGTAGGGGATGTAGCCCAAATGGTAGACCGTCTGCTTTGCATGCGAGAGGTACAGGGTTCAATACCCCACATCTCCAATATTGGTCTACTAGTTTCAAAATTTTAGTCATTAGGTTTTAAAATATCGCAATTTTACCTTCATAATTATTTTATATTAATTAATAGACATTAAAACTTATAACTATTTGAAACAAAAACTCAAAGGACTTAAGAAAAGAAAATTTGGAGATGCAGGGTATTGAACCCTGTACCTATCGCATGCAAAGCGAGCACTCTACCGTTTGAGCAACATCCCCTATGTGCATATAAGCATAATTTTAGTTTTATTGAGCAATTTTATTGATTTCAAAAGCTTATATTGCACTCATGTCTCATTGTGTGTGGGGAAGAAACTTAATTACTACTACTTATACAAATTATTTAAAGAGCTTTAATAATATAAACTCACTTTTCAACTTATAATTTTTCAATGTGATACAAGTAGAATTTCTCCTATGTAAAAACTTACCATAGGCCAAAGTTTCTAAGCGACGGTAAATTGTAATACATATTCTCCTTTAACCTAAAATAGATTTCCTTTGTGAAGAAGGGAAAAAAAAACATAGGAAAGATTTTGTGTGAAGTATTCACATAATATTATGGGCTGTTTTCAAATATAGAAAAATGAGCCAAACTATTTACAAATATAGAAAAAATTTACAGTCTATCAGTGATAGACCGCGATAGAATTTTATCGTTTTCTATCGCTTTAGCAATCATTCTATCGCTTGCTTGAGCGATAGAAAGCGATAGAATTCTATCGCGGTCTATCACTGATAGACAGTGAAATTTTTCTATATTTGTAAATAGTTTGACATTTTTACTGTTTATAGTAATTTCCCTAATATTATTGTATCCCATAATATGTCACTTTCACTTTTTAATTAAACATAATTCTCCATGCTCTTTAAAGAGACCCACTTCTTTTCATGGCTTCCATTTGTAATCCAACTTCCGTTTAAAAATTAAAATAAATAAATAAATACTCCTTTCGGTTTGTATAAACTTTCTTTTAGTATTATTATCTTGATGTGTGTGGCAACAATGGAATAAAATCAAAGTATATATATGTTTATACTCTTCAAATTGTCATCTTCTTTATGAATATCCTAATTAATTTCATAAGATCGTGCTTATCGATGATTTAAATATCCAAGAGAAGCTTGGAAAATGGAGTAAGCCGGTTGTGCCGAATCACTATAAAATTTACGGTGTCAATTACTCTATCCCTATACTACTTTAATTTTTGCAATTAATTTGTTATTATAGTTTATTGCATGAAATTACTTGCAAATATTTGTTCTTTAAATTAATTTCTTACATTGGTTTTATTTTTTGTTGGTTGAATTGATCGTGACCTATCCTTTACCAATCTTGTGGTTAGAATTAAAAAGGGTGCTACAATGTGTTAAATTATTGTCTAATTCAAGGTGAAATTATTTGCATGAAATTCTTGTTTAAATGACTTGCTAGCATACAATAATTCCATTAATAATTTAGTTTAGTTTGAAAATAGATCAACACGATTTAATCGACCAAACTTACTCTATGGTTTAATTTAATTTATCGATTTGGCTTTTATGGAAAATGTTGAATGAGAAATTTCGGCCAACTAAATTTCGCCACATCATCACAACGAAAGTCTGAGCCCATTGTGAAAATTATAAATTAGATCGTGTTGAGTAATTAAAATCATTCGGGTCCAAAGTCCAATACAATTCAAGCCCATTGTGAGGGTCAAAGAAGATATTGGGCCCAAGCCCCATTTAAAGGCCCATGAAAATCCTCTATAAATAGTGGCCTTAGCCCTTCATTTTGAGGACGTTGAAAAATTTGGCAATGAAGTGCTGAAGCTCTAGAAGCTCTAGAAGCTCTCCAATTCTAAAGAATTGAAGACCAAAGCTCTCTAGATCTGAAAACTGAAGCTCTGAAGTTCTGAAGATTGAAACTCTCAAATTCTCAAGATCTGAAGACCAAAGCTCTTAAGATTTGAAGACTGGAGCTCCTAAGCTCACAAGTTCTGAATATTGAAACTCTCAAGAATATTACTCTCCTGAAGCTATGGGAAAAACTGAATGCTGAATCTCTAAAACTCCCAAGATCGACTTCCACTCTCCTGAAGATCTAAAGACTAAAGCTTAGAAGACTTCTAAAAGATCAGAAGACTCTCTAAAGTTCTTAAAGTCATAAACAAGCCAGAAGTCGATCCAAGCTGATCAACAAGCTAGAGGCTGATCCAAGATGATCAACAAGTCAAAGGTTGATCCAAAATGATCGTCTAAGGTCAACAAGTCCGAAGGTTGATTCTCTAAGAAGATCATCAAGCCTAAAGACCGATCATCCAAGAAGATCATCAAGTCCAAAGGCCGATCATCTAAGAAGAACAACAAGCCAATAGGCCGATCATCCAAGAAGATCAATAAGCATAAAGATTAAAGTTCACTTCTCGAGAGAAAGCATCAAAGGATTATGTATTAGAGACTCATTTTTCTATATTTTGAAAACATCTAAAAATTGTACCTATAAGAATGTTTCATAAAAGGTATGACAATTTTTTTTTAAAAAAAAATATTTTTTTTAGGGAAACATACATAAACGACTACAGAATTACATCAAAGTAAAATATATTAAATATTTAAGTTATTTTCAAATTGACTTATATAATATTGTATTTACTTCAAAATTATACTTAAAAGTTTAGGTCAGTTTGTTAAGTATTTTGTATCTTGTTATATGTTTTTTAAAATAAGCCCATAATTAAACACTAATTCTAATAGCTAAAGGTCATTCGTTAGCTCTAAGGCCCATCTTGCCGCTTCCGATAGCTGCAACAAAGTTCACCTTAAAAGCAAAAAAAAAATAAAATAAAATAAAATAAAAAGTAAAAACTTCATAAAATAAAAAAAGTGCAAATATTAAAATAAAACTTCAATTCATCTATACGAGTGCTATATTTCAAAAAAATAAGTGCTATTACAAATTTTATTTAAAAAACAAGTTCTATTATAAAATTAATATTAATTATTTTTTAAAAAATATATACTTATTAATATTTTACTCAAATGGTAAATAATTATAATTAAAATAATTCATGTGTATAGCACGTGGTAACATACTAGGCACATTACAAAAGGCTAATTGAATGAAAGTTTGTCATCTGTCGCGACTTCCTACATTTCGAGATCAACACGATATTAGTTTGATTAAGCTCCTTGATTGATGCACGATAATTTAGAATCTAAAGATAGATTCTTGTAGTCTCATCCACTATCACATCTCAATGCTTTTGGTAAAGTAGCACGTTAACCCCATCAAGACCCGAGGCCTTCGTCGAAGCCATCCCCTTTAGTGCCACTTCCATCTCCACACAAGTAAATTCCTGCACAAGCTCACAATTATGAAGAGCATCTAAGGTTAAATACATAAGGAAGTAAAATAAAATAAATAAAATTTAGGGACACTTTTAAAAAGGGCAAAACAAAGTATATTAATTAGGCCCATAGCCCACATGTTTATTGTTTATGAAAATGGTAAAAAACGAAGCTCAACCCACATATAAAAGATGTAAAATATCGCAAATGTCTTCTCCATTGATATACATACACTTGATACACTTAACTGATATATTTGATATACTTGATAATGATGCATTTGATTGTTATACTGCTAATAAATTTGTCAATAATGCACTCGTTTATACTGCTGATAAACTTGATACACTTGATTGATATACTTGATAATGATACACTTGACTAATATACTACTAATAAACTTGATAATGATGCACTTTATATTGCTGATACACTTAATTGATATACTGCTAATACACTTGATTGATATACTGTTGATAGACTTGATAATTATGCACTTGTTTATACTGTTGATACATTTGGCTGATACACAATTAATAAACTTGATAGTCATGCACTTGTTGTTTCTATTTATGAACACTTGACTAATATATTGTTGATATACTTGATAATGATACACTAATTAAAGTTTATTAAAATAAATAAATAGATAAAAATAAAAGGAAAATTATTATAAACAGAAAAAATATCAAACTATTACAAATATATAAAAATTTCACTGTCTATCAGCGATAGACCGCGATAGACTTCTATCGCTTGAGAGATATATAGACCTCAATCGCTATCTATTGCTCAAGTGGTAGAATTATATTGTGGTCTATCGCTGACAGACAGTAAAATTTTTCTATATTTGGAAATAGTTTTGCTCATTTTTCTATTGAAAACAACCCTAAATAAAACATAACTTTTTCTTCTTTGCACGCAATAGATCCCCCTAACATCTCTCTTTGTCGTCCGCACCATCTGTCACCGATTACTCCTTTGCTGCTTACCTCTATCAACCATCGTAGCCTCACTGCACGTTCAGTCGTCGGTCGCCGGTCTTCTTCCATTTCTCTCTCTATTTTTTTCTCACTTTCTTTCTTATCTCTCTTTGCCTTTTGTAGCCACTTATTTTTGTCCGGCCTTATTTAAAATAAATTTAATTATTAATTTAATTTTATCTTAATTTTTACTAATTTTAGTTTTGTGATTATTCATCTATATAATTTTTTTTTTAACAAAAACTTGTTTTACTTCTTTTTAGCTTTTTATGTGTAGTTTGGTTAGAGTAACTAAATTGGTTAGTGGGAGTAACTAAATTAGTTAGGAAAATTGGAAGAAAAAGATAAGTTTTTTTTATTGACTTTTATTTTCAAATTTTGCATTTGAGCCAAGTTTGGCTTCTGTTTTCAAATTAAAAAACTAACCATTTTTTTTTTTGGAGCTTTTGGGAAAATTTTCTTGGCTATAAATAATCTTCTTCTTCAGCAAAAGAAAATCCTACATACAGAAACAAAAACATAGAGAAGAAACCCTAGGAGAGTTTTTACATAAAGAAAAACACAGTGAAAACCTTAGAAAAAAAATCAAAGAGCTTCTAATATCCTCCCAAAAATTTTCAAAATTTCAGAACCAAGAAAGCCTAAGCTTTAGTTGGAGGTTGCATTTGGTAGGACTTTTTGTCCAAGGATCTGCACCTCATACAACAAGCGACTCCTTGTTCGGATTTCAAACCTTCAATCTTCTTCTTCTCTCTTCGATCTGAAAAAAATAGAGAGAAAGGAAAGGTTATAAGGAAAAAACATTTTTATTACCATTATTCCTTTCATTTTCATATTCATCTTCATTATGTGAATGTAGACCTACTACTCTGTCTATTTTGTCTATTTTGTTCTATTTCACTTTTTTTTTTTTTTTTTTTTTTTTTTTTTTTATGTTCATCTTCACCTTCATCCTACATCCTCTTTGAGTTCATTTTTTTTAAGTAAAATATATGTTTTAAAAAAATAGAGATGAAAATAAAAAAAATAAAATAACATACTTTCGTGAAGAAATATTGTGGTTGCCATAAAAAAAAATGTAGTTATTTGATGAGGAAAAGAAAAGAAGAAGTTGAAAAAAAAAAAAGAAATAGAAAGAAAGGAGTTTGAAGATGATGAGAGGGAAGGGCTGAATATTTTAGAAAGAGAGAAGTTTTGAAAGAGGAAGGGTCATAAATGATTTTTATCTTATTAGACACAATTACTTGAACACCAGAAATACTATCCCTAGTAACATCACTCGGATCATTTATCAACACATGTACACCTTCACTCATTACTTCTTGCAAGACAATCACATTAGATCTATCAACATTCATATTAACATCTTCTATATTTTCACAAGAAGGTTCAGACAGACCACTCGACTTAAGAAACAAAAAGTTGGAGATGCAAGGTATCGAACCCTGTACCTCTCGCATGCAAAACGAGCGCTCTACCATATGAGCTACATCCCCTATGTGCATAATGGCCATAATTTTGGTCTTATTGAGCAATGTTATTGATTTCAAATGCTTATATTGCACTCATGTCTCATTGTGTGTGGGGAAGAAATTTAGCTACTACTACTTTTACAAATTATTTAAAGAGCTTTAATAATATAAACTCACTTTACAACTTATAATTTTTTAATGTGATACAAGTAGAATTTCTCCTATGTGAAAATTTACCATAGGCCAAAGTTCCTAAGTGACGATAAATTGTAATACATATTCTCTTTTAACCTAAAATAGATTTCCTTTGTGAAGAAGGAAAAAAAAAACATAGGAAAGATTTTGTGTAAAGTATTCACATAATATTATTGTATCCCATAATATGTCACTTTCACTTTTTAATTAAACATAATTCTCCATGCTCTTTAAAGAGACCCACTTCTTTTCATGGCTTCCATTTGTAATCCAACTTCCGTTTAAACGTTAAAAGTAATTAAATAATTACTCCTTTCGGTTTGTATCAACTTTCTTTTAGTATTATTATCTTGATGTGTGTGGCAACAAGGGAATAAAATCAAAGTATATATATGTTTATACTCTTCAAATTGTCATCTTCTTTATGAATATCTTAATTAATTTCATGAGATCATGCTTATCGATGATTTAAATATTATTTTAGTATGAATAGTTCTTCACTTTGATATATTTTTCGATCTTTGGATTTTAAAAGGTTCATTTTATTCTCATTATTTTTATTTTTTCATTTAAATCCCTATATTGTTTAAGTGTCTATTTTGATTTTTCTACTATGAAAAAGTTATATTACAAAATTTTCATACAAATTATATTCTATGCACGTCATAAACCGTTTAATTTAAAGTTACTGCTACACAATTCAAGAAATCTATTTAGTAGCATTGTAATTAAATTTTAATCCAAAAATGGGTGATAAAAGAAAACAAAAGACTAAGGAAGCCACTTTTTAAAAGTATGGAGCCATAATTCTTATGATAGAAACAAATGATGAGCAAAGAATAAGAACAAAAAGAAATCGACATACAAATTTATATAATTAATTAACATTGTGTTAATTACATCAACCAGCAAAGAAAGAAGCAAATTTTGTTATTGTTGAATGAGAAATTTTGGACCAATCACAAATTGCCAATGTCATTTCTCAAATTAATGGCAAAATTAGAAATAATTAAATTAGGGACTAATTAAAAGTTAACATGTGTCCCAAATTGAAATTGAAGACGTAAATTTGCAAATCCGAATAGTGCCACATATTTTCGTCCTCACTCTTGGATCAAATTAATTATTTTTTGTTTATTAATTATTAATATTTGGACTAAAATCTAATTGAGTCCATAAATAGACTTAATTTGGCCCAAAGGCCAACAAAGACCCAAATCCAATTAGTTAGGTCCAAAGCCAAGTTCATAGACCAACCAAGCCCAAACCCACAAATTCCACATGAAAACTCTATAAATAGAGAAATTCTACACTGAGCCTAGAGAGAATTCTCCCTACGATTACAACACTCCCGGACTCTTGAAGCTGAATCACACTTGAAGACTGGAGTTCTTTAGAATACATACATTCCTCCAAGACTCCAACTTCAAGTACATTCATGCGCTTCACTTCTATACATCCGCATTCAACCAAAAGGGAATAAGATGATCAAGTGCTAGAGATCAAACCACATCCGCATAAGATCTACATAAACTTCAGTTCAACTCCACAAACATGTTTCTCCTTAAAACCTCGTGTGAACAGTTATTTTGAGAAGAATAAAGTACATAATACATAATTAATGTGTGATCATGTAGGGTTAAGAGGATTTATATATATATGGTACCCTCCTTAAACTCTAAACAGAATAAGCCATACATGGAAAAGGAAATAGAAAAATAAGTTCAATATAACTTGGGTAATCAGATATTTTATTCAAGAGGCATCTTAACAATAACGAACATTCAAAAGTACAAGAAGTTATATGTTGATCACAATCCGTCGCGGGCACTGTACTCCACGTTCATAGCAAATTAATTAATTAATTATTATTCTGATTATAAAAAACTTTAATTAATTTACTAATAGTTTGAGTGTTTTGAAGTGTCCATTGCGTAGAGCTCGAAATAACGATTATAATACAATTTGAATTACTCAAATCAAAACTCAAACGAAAAAGATATAGCCGAAATAAGTTTAACCAGAAAATGCTTGTAGTGATGACGTGGGAGCCCATTCATCAAATTAGACTCAACCAAAAACTGACATGTGGTGCAATAGACGGGTGACACATGGTAGAATTTTAGTTTTTATTTAGTTTTAAAAAGAAAATGAATCTATAAAAAATAATATATACACACACGTGGTGTGCCTAACATAAAGTAAAATTAGAACTAAAAAAAAATAAAAAATCAAATGTGCACTTAGTCGACACATTACCGTTGGACACATATAGTTTTTATATTTTTTTATTTTTTGATTCAAGTTTCTTTTACCAACATCTAAAAGTCCAAATTAAATTTGAATTTCACCAACTTCTCTTGTCTCTCTTTTTAAACTCTTCATCTTCTCCAAAATTCCTCTAACAATTTCATAGTATTACAATCCTCCAATTTGCTAAAAACCACCATTGTTATTCTCTCTAAGCTCTCAATTTTTTATTCTCATCTTATATTGAGAGAGATATATTGTATTATGAGAATTGATTTGTTGTGAGTTCAAAATTTGTAAACCCACTCTTTTGGAGAGTTTGACAAGTGTGTTCTTCAGTTTTTTCAAATTTTTGTATGGGTTGCTCTTGATCCCGAAAAAGAGTTGTTGTAACAGTTTGATCTTCAATCGTGGAAAGGATCAGGTTTACTTTTGTTCCCAGAAAAAGAATGTGTAGCGGTTCGACTCTAAGTCGTGGAAAGAGTCAAAGACTTATGTGAAGTACCCAAGAAAAAAAGCTTTGGAAAATGGAGTAAGCCGGTTGTGTCGAACCACTATAAAATTTATGGTGTCAATTTCTCTATCCCTATACCACTTTAATTTTGCAATTAATTAATTGTTATTATAGTTTATTGCATGAAATTAATTGCAAATATTTGTTCTTTAAATTAATTTCTTATATTGGTTTTATTTAGGTTGGTTGAATTGATCTTTACCTATCCTTTATCAATGTGAAATCATTTGCATAAAATTCTTGTTTAAATGACTTGCTAGCAAAAAGAGTGTTAATTTGCTTAATTGGGCCCACCTTAGAAAAAAGTTTTAATTAGTTTGAATAAACACTGTTCACCCCCTCTAGGGTTGTCATACCGATCTTACACTACATTGTAATTGCTTAACTTTATATTAGTGAAGCCTCTTTCCTTGGGCACACTGCCCCCAGACATAAGTGATATTACACGAACTTTCTTACCAGTTATTGTATCTCTTTATTATGTCCCTACCGTTTGTTTTACATTGTGATTTATCTTGTTAATTACAACATTGTGTATGACTTGTGACAATCTGTGATAGATGCACATACTTCCAATTGGTATCAAAGCAAGTCTCATTATGTTTGGATATATCGATCTTTGATTCATTAGATGGACTCAATCAAAGAAGGTGAATCTACTACTTGTCAATTGAAAGTTGTATTTTGTCTACGCCAAAAACAATAGTTACACACGCTGAAAATTGTAAAATATATGTGAAGTTTTTAAGTTGACATCTCAACTGATTGTTGAAAATTGGAGAAAATATGAGCATAATTGAATAATTAAAAAAAAAAACAAACAAAAATAATGCAACATAAAAAACAAACTTCTTTAGGTTATAAAAATTGCAACAAATACCCTCGACAATATAACTCAATTCAGCACCCTACATACATACTTAACTCCACAAAAAGTTGTTACCAATTCAACTCAACTCAACTCAAATCTAATCTGCGCGTCAAACACTTTTAAAACTTCAAAATCAATGCATATCCTATCAACATTCCTATTCAACTATACAAAACATCAGATAAAACGGTTGAGAATCCTAAGGCAATTGTAATATATGGGACTTAGAAAAAGAAGAAAAACAAATAAGAAGGGCGCAACTACATTTTACGAACAAACTTTGTTGGAAGATGGGAAAGTTTAGCCCCTTCCTGGTCGTCTTCTCCAACTAGCAGTTGTGGACATCTAAATACCACCAAACGCTCTAGTTTTGTTAGGCATTGTATGGCCTCTCTCGAAGGTAATTCTTTCAAATTTTTGCACTTGGAGAAACCCAATGTTCTCAAACATGTTAGGCTTCCCAACCATTCTGGTACAGCTTCAATGCCATCAAAATTTGCCATCTTTAAGACTTGCAAGTTAGTAAGGTGCTGAAGTTGTTGGGGAAGTTGGGTTGTTGCATTATCAGTTATCATCGATCAACCGAAGTTCAACAAGGTGAGAAGATAAGTCTATGAAGGGACTAAACTCATAATTCTGCATGCATCCAGTTATCATCAATACTTTCAAGTTAGTGAGCTCAGCCAATCCCTCTGGCAACATTTTCAACCCACTAATGCCTAAATGATATGAGTTGTGCAAATTTTGCACATTTAGCATTAAATTAGTACACAGGTGGATGACCAAATACTCAATGGAGTGGCAACTTTCTAACCCACTTGGCAATTTTGTCAACTTATCACAACCAAAAACACTAAGTTTTTTAAGAGATCCAAAAAGATTTGAAGTCAATTCATGATCTTCCCATTGCTCTAGGTTCTTCATCCCATTAATATAAAGTTCCTTCAACTGGGGAAAAGCAAAAGAATTTCTCTGGTTGGAGTCAATGCCATAGAACTCATTTCCTATACTTCTCACACTATCCATGAAAGAAATCTCGAGTTCCTTTAAGTTGGGCAATTGTCCAAGTATTGGAAGCACTTCACATCTCTTACATTGAAACAAATGTATCTCAACTAAATTTTCCACAAAAATACTATTAGGCAAAACTTCCCCTCTAAAGCCATTAATATTCAATGATTGAATATTTTTGTGTGGTTGAAGTCCTTCCAATGCTTCTATGCTATTATATTTGTCATATTCTCCTCCTAATTCGTAAAACAATGTCCATTGAAAGAATAGATGACGTAAATTCTTCTTTTCCACCAATTTTGCAGCCATAGCTTCCTCTCTACTTTGCACTTTCTCAAGATTTGTAAGCTTTAGTGTACCTTTCAGGTTTTTCAAATGTCCAAGCTCTTCAATTTTACAACCTTTCTCAAACCCAACTGCAAATTCAGATAATGTTTGAAGATGAATCAACTTGCCCATATATGAAGGCATTTGTTTGATATCATGAATTTTGTAAAATTCTAAATGCCTCAAATTGACCAAATTTCTCAAATTCATCTTCAACAAACCACTTTCTATATTTCCAAGCTTTAGCGTTTGCAAATTATAAAGTACAGAAAGAGACTCATGAAAAAGCTTAAGCTGGTTTATACAACATCCTGAAATGTCAAGATATCTCAAATGTATCAACTTGCCCATTAAAATTGGTAAGGTCCAAAATCTATCCAAAACTAAAACACGTAAGCAAACAAAGTCCTCAACCTTATTATGAATCCCTTTATTATCACAAATCAACGTGCGCAACTTTCTTGCACTTATTCTACTCCAATTATTAGGATTTGATTCCATTTTATGATGATTTGAAATCATACAAGCAATATCATGTATTAGATCGTGCATCTTAAAGGCAACAATTATTCCATTCTTATCCTTAATGACATCTTGAAATAAGGAGCGAGACAATAAGATGTTGAAGTATTCTTCTCCTATATCCTCCATTATCAAGTTTTGATCTCTTTCTTGTTGGGGTTGAATAAATCCTTGTGCTATCCACATTTGAATTAGTTTATCTTTCTCAAAGTTATAATCTTGGGAAAAATTTGAGCAAAAGGCAAAACATTGCTTCAATGCAAGGAGTGGTAGAGAATCCACACTTAATTTTAATATTGACAAAACGAAATCTTTGTCCTCTTTTGAAATGTTTCTAGCAATGCTTTCAACTTTCGTCATCCACCTCTCATAATTTCCTTCTTCAAAAGGTTGTTCATACTTTAGTGCCCCTCCTAAAACTTTTGCAACGAGTGGTACACCACCCATTTTTCTAACCAACACATTTTTCACAATCTCCAACTTTGAATTCATTGAGAGTTCACTTGCATTTGCATTTTCTTTGAACAATATCCAACATTGATCATCAGATAATTTTTTTAAATGATGAATGGAAACTGTCTTCACCATAGTTGCCACTTCTACACTCCTTGTAGTCACCATAATACTAATTCCAGATTTTCCAATAATTTGTTTCAGACAACCACTTAACTCATCCCATAAGCCATTGATCTCTTTATCCCAAACATCATCAAGCACAAGAAAATACTTTTTGCCTTGCATCTCCTCTCGAAGCCTAAGGCCTCCTTAGAGTTCAACCCACTACAAGTATTCGTTAAGCCTTGAAAGATTCCTTCCAAAATATTTATTATAACAAATGGTTTAGACACACAAACCCATATAGTTTTATCAAAATGTCCTTTTATGACATTATGATTGAAAACCATCTTTGCCAAAGTTGTTTTCCCAAGGCCACCCATTCCAACAATGGATATCACGGACATATCCTGTTCATTGGTAGAGTCAATCACCAATTTCAAAAGCTCTAAAACTTCAATTTCCCTTCCTACAACTTCAAAATCAAGATTTGAGGTTGTTTCTCGAATCTGCTTAAGAGCATCCTCTGTTTCTGTTGTGGATTCATCACCAACTAGTCCTAAAGTATTTGCCTCCAAATAATGTTTGTTTAAAGTTTGAGTAATTTTTTTCATTTTCTTGGCCATTTTGTAACGAAACAAAAAGGGATTTTGGAATGGTGAGAAGGAATAATCACGTACCTTTCTAAATTTCCCAGTTTGTTTCACAGTTGATCGAAGATGTTCATAAACAAGTTCATCCAATAAATCATCAGCTTCATACACAATATCTTGAAGATCTTCCACCCATAGCCTCACAGAAGCATGGTGTAATTTCTTTCTATTAATGTCAGCTAAGATTGTTTCGGCTTTGAGTAACCACTTTCTCAATTGGGGCAGCTCCTTCTCCAAGCCCCATGCTAGCCCAATTTGCTCTGCTCCAAGTTGCACAAGCTTCTTCAATACTTCCTGAACAGCAAAGGTCCATAGAAATTCAGCCATATTTCTCTCTGTTTTTGAGTCCTCAATTGCAAATCATATGATGAACAGGAAATTAAAAAGTCTATGAGAATTTTAAAATGATGTTGCGTCAGAGGGAAGGAAGGTGCATGGAAAAGACCAAATAATAATAATAATAATAATAATAATAATAACTTGATGGTACATATGGTTTTTTAAGGGCTGACATGTGGCAACGATTGGTTGAAGAAAAAAAGAGAATTTTGTGGGTTACATTCCATTTATAAGTGTTTTGTCATGGGTGCCTCAGATTTCATACGAACCGTGAGATAAAAGTTGGGTGTAGTTGTACAAATTTGTTGTTAAATGTTTAAGGAAATAGCTTCGCGGTGCTGTCTAAAAAAATTGACTAACGCATGTTAAGAATTCGTAACATCGCGGTGCTACCTTGTTTTGACCTCTCGGGTTTAGGCACCGAGCACGGCACCGGAATGTGCTGTGCATGCACTCTTTTACATTTTTTTCACCCATTTTTGCCCATCTTCATGCCTTTTCTTGTCCTAGGTCAACCTTTGACCTTCATTCAGGGTATTTTGGTCATACTTAGATTAGCTCGTTCCAATCCAAATGTTCGATTTTCTGTAATTAAAAATAATAGCATCAAAGAACTCATTTTAAGCAATAAAACTAACTAGATTCTAAGCCTAAGAAATCACTTTTTTAGTGTTTTTCACTCAACCAAGAAACGAGATTATTTCCCAAAAAGAAACATCCTTCCGATGTGCTTTTACAGTCTTCTGAACTTCCAACCTAATTTGCATGACAGTAACCAACTAAACTGCTATTAGTATAGAAAATATACAAAAGACCATACTCAGTGGTGCCATTTATGTATTTGATTATTCGTTTAGCATAAGAAGATGGCTTATCTAGTGACAAGCTTGATATCTTGTACAAACACCCACAACAAAAGCAATATCAGGTCTGCAGGCTATGAGATTCAACAAGCTACCAATTATGTTGCGGTAAAGACTTTCATCAACGTTGGTCCCTTCTGATTTTTTTTTTATAGCTTAGCATGAGTAGGTGTAGGGATGCGTTTCACACTAGCCTTTTCTAAGCCAAACTTCTTCACGATATTCCTGGCATATTTACTATGAGATATGAATATGTCATCCTTCAACTGTTTAATCTGAAACCCCAAGAAGTATGTTAATTCACCTACCATACTCATCTCAAATTCAATTTTCATATGTTCTACAAGAAGGTCCACCAAGTCTTAAGACATTCCTTCCAAACACAATGTCATCCACGAACAGTTGAGCAATAATAAGGCTTTGTAATTAGACTTTTTACAAACAAGGTCTTGTCAAATCCCCCTTTCACATAGCCATCTTTGAGAAAAAATTCAGACAATCTTTCATAGCATGCCCAAAGGGCTTGTTTTAATCCATACAGGCCTTCTGAAGCTTGTATACATGATGAGGATAGGTCGGATCAATAAAACCTATAGGTTGCTTAACATACACTTCTTCATCCAGGTACCCATTCAAGAAGACACTCTTAACATCCATCTGACACAGTTTGAAATTTAGCAAACAAGAAATGTTCAACAACAGTCTTATGGCTTCAAGCTTGGCCACAGGTGCGAAGTCTCGTCAAAATCAACAGCCTCAATTTGAGTGTACCTCTAGGCCACAAGTATAGCCTTATTTCTGACCATCGTTCTATTTGCATTTGATTTTTTTCTTGAAGATCCATTTCGTACAAATTACATTGGCAGATTCAGGATGAGGAACCAAGGTCCACACTTGATTTCTTTCAAACTGAGCTAGTTATTCTTGCATGGCATTAACCCAACATTCATCATTTAGGGCTATTTTTAAGTCTTGGGTTCAACTAAGAGGTGAAGCAAATGTTACAAATCATTTGAAGATAGTCTACCCCATCCTTCCTTCTAGTAGACACATTTATAAAGACTTCCTAAAATGTCACTAGAGGTGATTTTTCTGTATTTTGTGTTGGTGTAACTTTGTGATCCTTTTATTATTCTTTTCTGTAGCACACCCCTCACTGTCAGAAGTGTCATCTACCGAATGGATGCCAGAAGACATGACTCGAGCATGTTTTCCAACATCAAGAGACACAACATGCTCATCTTCATCTTTTGATGATTTTGCAAACAAGTCATTAAAATCATCAATGACAACATTAATGAACTCCATTACGACTCGAGTTCATTTATTATACACATGATAAGCTCTGTTGTTTTCTGAGTTCCCAAGAAGACTCCATCACTCTTTGAATCCCATTTCTTTTTAGGCCCACGATTTGTCAGAATGTAGCACTGACTACTAAATATAAGAAAATATTGGATATTTAGCTTTCTCCCCCTCCATATTTCATAATTTGTGCACACGATACCAGGGTGTAAAGCAATCTTGTTGTGAATGTGACATGCTGTATAAATGCCTTCATCCTTGAAATGATAAGGGAGGTCTTTGGCATGTAGTGTTGCACAACTCCACAACACCATTTTGTTGATGAGTGATTGGAGGAAAGAATTAATCGACCAATTTTGTATGAGTGATAGAGAAAATGAGAATAAATATGGTCTAAGTGCAAGCATACACTATCAATAAAGTAATAAATCTGGAGTATTCCAAGAGTTGAATTCCACAAGACTATCTATACAATTCAATTTTTCTAAGAAAGAGCTTTTCAATCAAAACCAAAGATTAACCAGTAAATAAGTGATTTTAAGGTTGAATGTTTATAAAAACAATAAACAAGAGTGTTGAACATGGATACAGTTATGTTTCACCCAAAGAGAGTAGTGCCTAAGGCAATGTGACCGCATAATACCTGACAGTTATTTTATCATGAAAAGAAAACTCCCCCTATTCGGTCTTATGTCAAGTTCCTTTAGAAGCTTTAAGTAGCTAATGTCTATATTTCTATGGTTAGCTAAATCTTAGATTAATTTTATGCAGTTTCTTTATCCTATAGTTTACCTTATTTCTAAAGCTACATGACAATCATATTTCTAGCCTTTTAGTCTCATATTCCTTTGTGACATCAGTTTACATCTTAACCTTCTCAACATTAAGACTCCACTAGATGCTAAATTAAGTGATTAGTTTAACTTAACAAGATAACAATAAACTAAATAAAGGAAATGTACGTAAAGGTCAAAGCAACAATGATGACTTAATATAAACTCAAGCCATATCGTCTAAAGGTATCCAAAAGACTGAATCCCTTAGAAATTTGGCTCATAAATAGATAAGAATGCATAGACTTCATTTTCGTGGGTTTTCTTCAAAAGTGTGATTGACGATGATCCAAGAGCCTTCCATCCTTTTATATAGGCCAAGGTAGTTGAGGGATGGCAAAAAATGGTGCTATGAGTGTTTACCAAGCATGGCGTTGAATAATGGATTTTGACAAAAAAAAATGAAGCATCTTTGAACGGCTAGGCACGATTTTGAAAATTAGAATTTTTTATGCGGGTGCATCATGTCAAAATCTGCAAAATAGTCAAAATCAATTATAAAAGCTTGTAAAATCATCACAATCTAGTAAAAACACACTTTAGAATATTAGAGTACCTATACTTGATCATTTTAACCAATTTAAACCATTTAAGTGAAAAATATCATGCATATAGCAACTTTTATTATGACAAAGTACCAGAAAATTAAATCCTAAAATCATGCATTTTGTACATGAATCACACCCCCAAACTTAAATATTTATTTTTCCTCAAGAAAATAGAAATATAAAATAGATACTGCAAGTAAATTAACATGCTTAGTTAAAAGTAAATGCAAAGTAGACGTCTTTTAAGAGAGGTCTCAAACCTTGGTGCCTTACTTGTTCTCACTCCCAAAATGGTCCTGAGAAGAGTTTCATTTGAAAATTGGCTCAACTTCCTTCAACTATCTAATTAACATGCCAAACTAACCTAGCTACCAATTATGGAACCTAGTGTATTCCCTAATGAGTCACATGTTTCGCCAAATAAAATTTTGCTTTTGCTAGGCCTTAAGGCTTCCATTTTACAAGCCTGCATAATTTTCTTCATCTTATTTTTGCTTAGAAGCGATCCTTAGTGTCACCTCACCTTCGTTCCAGCTTGCCCATATGAGTTACCTACGAACATCTGACTACGAGCAAGGCTCATACTTGAGGCAAACACTCACTTCCCTCATTAACCATTTTGCTACAAAGGAAAGCACAGGAGTCATGCTCGCCCTGGGCTGCTTTGGTTAACTCAGAAAGGAGGAGTGTCATCCTAGCGTTATTCTTTATTCTTTTTTTTTTCCAAGGCCTAGCATACATACATACCATTTATACAAGTGATAATAAAATTTGAAGCGTATAAGCTCTCCCTCGAAACTTAAGGGAGACAATGTCCTCATTGGCTAAACGGAGAAAGAGTACAAAAAAATAATAGGTTGTTACTTTGGCTAGACTGCAAAACATAGGGCTAGGCTCTCCTAATATACTAGGTCATGTGAACAAGTAGAAAACTAGTCTAAGGAGGTTTTGCACTTAAAGTTATACAATACTCTTGAATTTTTGCTCTTTATGATTTGTCAATAAGGTATGCTAGTAAGAGATAAGCTCTAGTTATCATCATCAAGTGCTACTTTGCAAGACAAAAGACTAGCATGCTCATACTTGCAAAATCACCAAAGCTTTATTTTTGTTTTCAAACTCTCAAGTAAAAGCACTTTAAATCTACCTAAATCTAACCAAAAACCAAAAACAAAGAAAAGAACTATGCAAAAATATACTAAAAGCAATAATAAAAGAGAACTGAGAACTCCCTTAATCAGCCTTGAGAGCGTTATCATCATCTTCATGAGCGGTAGGGTCATGAAGGATATCAATAGGGTAGGGAGGCATAACTCAATAATGTCCTAGAGCCATCAAGTGCATGCATCTTTGAAACACTTCATCCTAAGCCCTAACATAGGTCCATCAGGCTCTGGATTGCCATGAAGAACTCGAATTGATAAGCCATGTATCAAACCATAACTATGGTATGGATAGAAGGTGCTGAAACTCCACGACCTCATACAGAAGTGATACAGTCGCATCACTTGTTCCTGGCTAGGTTGGTGGAAGTACGTCAGAGGCTGGAGACCTTATCTTCATGTGCTGAAGGGAAAATAGGATCCTCGCAAACTAGTGACTCATTGGATGGTAGTGGAGGAGTGGTCTTGCTCACTGAAACAGGAGCCTTTGGTGAATTATCATTCTCAACTTCTTTTTTCAAAGCTCGACATCTATCGACCCTCATATTCTTTATCCAGTTCCATCATTCCTTTAAACATGGCTTTTGTGTTGCTTGAGGGGTGGAGGTGGCTAATAGGCTTTTAGTGGCCCACCAAGATTCTGATGACGTTACTTGAATCTGAGAACTTAAGTCGATGTGGTTGCATTGTTGTCATGATGTACGCGCATTGCCCTTTTAATTTTTCACATTTAACCAAGTATAAAAATCTAAAGACTAACCTAAAAAATGTATTCTAAATAATTTCCATTATGAAAAGTTATTTTATTTAAATACATTTCACTTAACACATTTTAAAATTAAAGTACTTTCACTTTAAAAGCACATCCGTTACAAAATAAAATTGATTAAAAAACTTACATAGATGAATAAATAATATTTTCAGTATTGGTTAAGGTTGTTTTCAAATATAGAAAAATGAGTCAAACTATTTATAAATATAAAAGAATTTCACTATCTATCAACGATAGACCATGAAATTTTTCTATATTTGTAAATAGTATGATATTTTTTTCTATTTATAATAAATTTCGTATTGGATAGGTATTCTGTTTTATTAAAACATTTATTTGTGATGTCATACTAATTAATAAACTTATATTTATTGAAAATCAAATTTCAATCCAAACTAGAATTCATGAACTAAACTTAAATTATACGTCGAATTAATAATTAAAGTGACCATTCAATTTCAATGGACTAACCTGATTAATCAGCTCTATGGTGGTTACCTACTTAAGATTTAATATCTTAAGTTTTCTTGACACTCGTATATTTAGAGTCGAGCAGGTTGTTCAGTAAAATTAGTCGAAGTGCGCGTAAGCTAGTCCGAACACACGGAAATAAAAAAACATGATTAATCAATTCAACGTGTTCAATCAATTCAATTCAATTCAATTGTATATCAATTTGGTTCATTAATTTGTCTCCTAATGGCAAATATATAGAGTTGACTTTTTTCTTTCTTTCAGGAGATGCTCCGTTTGAAAAATTATTAACAATTATATTCTAAAAGTTATCTCAAATTTATATATAAACAAAAATATTTAAATGTTCACCTACAAGTTACTAACTTTACATATAAATGAAATGTAACTTAGTCAAGAATAATTTTCTTTTCCTTTGTACCAACAAATGTGAGATGAAGATTTGAACCTCCGAACTCTAGTAAATTATGACTTGAATTTATTTATTTATACTAAGCATAAATAAAAATAAAATCAGTAGAAAAAGAAAGAAAAGAAAATGAAATACACATTCTCACAATTAAATATTATATGTTTGCTTGAATATTTTTGTTTAACATCTTGTATTTCCCATAAATTCAATTTATATATAATAGATCTAAGAAATATTAAATTATTGTAAAAAAATTAACTATTTTATAAGATAAATAAAAGGATTGTTTTCAAATATAGAAAAATGAGTCAAACTATTTACAAATATAGAAAAATTTCACTATCTATCAGCGAAAGATCGCGATAGACTTCTATCGCTTGAGTGATAGAGCGATAAAAGTCTATCGCGGTCTATCAATGATAGATAATAAAAAAAATTATATTTGTAAATAGTTTGATATTTTTTCTATTTATAATAATTTTTCTAAATAAAAACTAGTTTGGTGTCTAATAAACCTTAAATTTTAAATTCAGGAGTTAATCGATATATTAATTTTAAAAAAAATGTCAAATCGTACTTATTAAGGGCAAAGTTAAATTAATGTATAATATAACAGTTAACTTTTAATATTATCAAAAAGATGACCTATTGATTGTAAAATTGATATTTTAAAAATCTATGAAACACAAAAATTGAGGATTCATGGACTTGATAAACATTTTTAAAGTTTAGAAACTATATATAAACAGACATCTAGAAGTTCATGCGCTAAATTTCTAACCTTTTATATATTTGTATTCCCTAATATGAAGTTCTGGACCCATTACTGATAATAAGGTCGATTTGATTTTTTTAATGCATGGTCAAAGTCACAACCATGGGTTATTCTCAAACGAATAAATAAATAAAACAATGGTAGGATCAATGATGAGAAACATAATTAATGTCTATGCATATAATGCATATTCATATATATATCATTATAGTCCCATAAAGATAATTTTGCATAATAATATTCCTAAAGATAACATCATAATTATCTTTCTTCCTTTCTATTACAAATTAGGGTAATCCATCAGATTTTCACTCTCTTATAAGTTCAATAAGGAAGTTGGCCTACATAATTGCCAGGAGGATCATAATTGCATACCACAAAAATCCAATTGTTGTGACATTTCACTCTAGCACAACCCACATGCTTGGTGTCCCGCCACACCACTTGTGTGTAATGGCGACACTCGTCCCCGATGCACCGGTTGGACCGGTGGTCGTAATACTTCTTTTCGCTCACCCAGAAGTTCACCGCCTCCACCGCCGTCATCTCGCCGTATCCTTCGGCTAAATTCTCGCCATAAGGACCGTAGGAATGTTGCAACTCGCAAGTACCAATCTTCTTGTTGGCATAAGTTTGGGCATAGGCAGCCAAGGTGTAGTTCCAAGAGACTGGCCCGACGCCGACCCTAGCTCGGGCAACGTTGTGGGCATTGACAAAGTCTTGGTGGGAGTTTTGAGCCAGGGTGATAGGGGCTAGGGTTATTAGCCCCATCAGGCCTATAAAGGAGAGAAGCTTGGGCAATGACATATCTTTGATGTCTCTTTCTTTTCTTGGTACAACCTCTTGAGTTGTTGATGGAGATTTGTGGAGGACTCTATTTATAGGGAGAAAGAGAGAGTCTTGTAATTTCTCTCTTTCTCTCACATTGGAAATAAAGGAAAGATGCAAGTGCATGAGAAAAGGTGACCAACAAAAAAGAAATTCCACAATGTACTCTAATAATTTTTTAATGTTGAAATTGATTTAGTAATTAATTTGTGAAGAGATAACACTATTTAAACAATCATCTAGAGTATTTAAATATATATCAATCCAACTAATAGTTCAATGGGTTAAAGCATACATATAATCTTGAATAAAATGTCAGAGATAGGAATCTTCACCCTAACTTATTGAACGCAAAAATGAAAGGCCTAGATAAACATGTACATTAAAGCAATCTTAATTATGAACTCATACACTTCTCATTATATTCACTTTTTTTTTTTTTAGTTTGAGTCCAACATGTAGAGGTAGAAAATTCGATTCTTTTACCTTTTGGTTACATATATAATGTGTCTTAACTAGTTGAGCTATACTTAATTAGGTTAAAAATAAACTTTTGATTCAAAAGTGAATTTTCTTATGTTAACATGAACATATATGTTGCAATAGTTGAGGTATATATTTTTTAAAGTTGAAGTTTTGATCTTCTGCCCACGTTGACTTTGATCCTTCCTTCAAAAGTATGATTCGTTAAAGCCGACACTAATAAAATGTTCTTAAGAAATTATGGTAATTAAGGCTTCGTTTGATAACCATTTGTAGTTAACTCCAACCGAACATAACTAGGTCTTTAGTTTTCTTCAAAGCATAGCATTAGTCTCTTTTACAATTATTCTTAGAATGAGGATTGTTATTCTTGAATAATTATGTGAGTGGGGAGACTTTCATTATTAAGAGGTAGTAATTGGTAAGTATGAAAAGTAAGTATCACCCTAAAATGTGGCGCAAACAAAGCTTTAAATTATGGAACAAAAGCTGTGTTGATTGGCTCACATGGCTATACATAACTAACAATCTCTAGACAGTTGAATTTTTCAGCTCTTTGTTTAATATTAAAACTCAAAAGTCATTCTTTCAATACTGCTTTTTTCTTTGCCCATGTGAGTGTATGTCTCTTTCCTTATCTTCTTCTTTTTCTTATTACCTTCCCAACTTGACAACATGCTTTTCCAACATCTCCATTTTTTATATTTGGTAATTAAAATAGCTTAAATTACGAAACTAGCCAAAATTTTGTCTTTGTTTTAAGAATATACATTGGTTAGGAATGGAAACAAAATCATGCATTAGTTAGGGAAGGAAGTGATTATGGATATATAAGTAAGGACCATTATCTTCATTGGAATAAGACTTTTTTGGTAGTTTTTTTAAAAGCAAAGTCATGAAGGTTTAAGCACAAAATGGACAATACTATATCGTTGAGGAGATAGGTAGAAGTTTTGTTGTCCTTACAAACCTATTCTTTCAAAAAGTCGTAATATTACCCTTGATTTTTCGTAAATTTTTCAAAACTACTCTTGGAGTAGGAATTCATGTGAATGTTGGATGAAAATTTTTGAAATGGAAATTGGGACTTGAACACTACCACAACGTTTTCAAGTCATGGCCGGCCAACTGTCATTTAAAATTCTAACGAAATTCTACTCTAAAATTAGTTTTAAAATATTATGAAAGGTCTAGATAATATTGCATGTTAGTGAAAAAAATAGTTGGTATTTTTTAAACAAATGGACAACCTTTAAGGGCAATGTTTATGATTTAGTCAAAATATTGTTAACATCTTTTTGTGCTTCTAACTTGGTTCCTAATGTTTAAATGCGTCTATTTTAGTCCATCTCAAATTTTAATAAGTTATCGTTTTAGTTTTTGACGAGGTTTGAAATATCGATGTTAATCGAGACTACTTAAAATGATAATTAAATTCAATTATACCTATGATTAATGCTAGTTGTGGCAGATCTAGAATTTTAGTTCATGAGGCTTAGTTAAAAGCTTTGTAAATATATGAACATGAGTCAAAGAAAAAAATTATAAATTTAGTTTATGAGCTTTCAATTTTGTGTCCTGTAAATCATTGAACTTTAAAAATGTCTAAATAGACTTTTAAATTTTTTATTTCATCTCTAATACATTCTTGACATGTACAATTTCTTTTTAAATTAATTGATCTATTAGATATAAAATTGAATTTATGTCTAATGAAATTAAGACTTTCAATTTTGTGTTTACTAGATCCATAAAATTTAAAAGATATCGAATAGTTAATGATATATTACTCTATTAAACACTAGAAAAAATGAAGTGGATTGAACACAAAATACAAATATGTTAAGCACGATGTTGTAACATGATAACTAACAAACATAATAACTTAATATCGAACAATAATAGTAGAGATAGAGAGACCATAGAGATTTGATAACCTAGTTCGGTGTCAATATCGACATCTACTTCTGGGGGATGTATGCTTGGTGGAAAGAAACTTCACTATATAAATAGTTTAGCAATAATTACAGCAAAGAACTTATCTAATAGACTCTCTCTTCAGTAACTCATGTACATCTTACTCTTAAGTTTCAACCTTCACCAAGGAAATACAAAGCTTTTAATCACAGTACATGAAGGTTGAGACTTGGACAATCCTTAAGCTCAAAACTCTCAACGTACTCACTTTTTTTTATAAAGGGGCTAACCCTAAAAGTTAAATAAGACCATAATATATATGATTCATCGTTCAGAAGATCTTCAAAGAAGGAAAATATTCTCTACAAGAAAATAGTTGAAAACAAACAAATCTTTGTTGCACATATCAAAAGATAAGAAAGAATATATCTTCTGTCAGAATTTGCCGTCACATAACATCTTGTTTGACATCATACAAGACACATTAACTTGATATAATACATAAGGCATGTTGCTGAGAATAGGAAAGCAAACGAGCAAATCTACACTACACATACTAGTGTGTGTGTATATATATATATATATATAAGGAAAAAATCTCTAGGCCACTACACAGAACATGTTGCTGACATAATACAAGACGTGTTACTTTTTTTAAAATAAAATACAAGACATGTTACAAAAACAAAAAAAAAAAAAAAAAATTATAGATTATAGGTTTTAGTAAATTTTAGTCAAGATTATAGATTACCATAATAAACGTAATAGAAGTATAAAGATTAAGGCTCCTAGTAATGATTTTGTTATTAAGTTTTCTATTTTTTAAATTTATATTTGTTACTTCTAAATTTTTTTAATTATAGTTTTCACCTTTTAAAAGAAACACTTCCTAATTAAATTCTAAAAAATTATTGAAAACTACGTGTTTTAATTTTTAAATTGTTGGCTTGGTTTGTGAAAACATTAGTGAAAAGTGGATAATAACATAGAAACTTGGTAGAAGTAATGTTATTTATGAACTTAATTTTTTAAAATAAAATCGTTATCAACCTCGATCTAAATTAACGTAACTAATAAATATAGGGACTACTATATTTATTTATTCTAATTTTATTTTATAACCTTGCTTTTTTTAAAAAAAAAATGTTGGTTAGGTGGCTAATATTAGACTAAGCTAAGCATTGTCCATAATTTAATCGGAAAATGGTTTGATATTTTTTCTTTGATCTAAATATATAACTATTGTTGCATGCTAGCTAGGCCATTGTAGTTTTTTATAATAATTTCATGATTTTTTAAAATAATTTAATTTAAATAAATAATGACAAAAATAGAGTGAACCTCAAATTATTCTAAAAAAAATATGGTAGATAAATCGTGGATACAGTACATGATTTCCTTAAATTGTGTACCATATCCATAAGATAATAAATAAATCGTGGATTTCGTACACGATTTTTGGCTTAAATTGTGGATTTTGTACTCAAATTTGGCCTAGATCGTATACCCCGCATGATTTACACGACGTGGAATTGACCTTGACCCACATGTTGCCAATTGGGTGCCAATTGTTCTACGAAATTCGTGGACATGATACACGATTTTCACGTGAGTTTATCATAAAGTTTTAAATATTAAAATATTTTAAATAATATTTCTTAATTTAGCTCCTTTTCTACAGGTATTTGAAAATACTATTTCAAATAAGGAAGAAAATTGTCACATTGGATTTGCGAAAATCTTCCCAAACCTATTTGCAAAAATATTTCCAAATGGTAGCAATTTAAGTTTACCTAAATTATTCACATGTTTGAATTTTGAAATTTCCTTTCATGCATATATGTTCTTCAATATATTCATTCAAAATTTAAAGTAGGATTTCACCATTTTCAACTACAGTTTTATGTAGCAGTATACATTTGCAAGAGATTGAATAAAAAATACATATTCTTGTATATATGTTAGATTGTGTAAATAAAATAATATCACTTCTATATAATGATGTTTACTCCAAATTAAGTATGATAAATAAAAATAGGTACATGTGACAACAATAAAAAAAAAAATTTAAAGGTAAAAGAGAACTAGAAAATTGATGAAAATGTATTAGAAAGAATTAAATAAATAAATAAATAAGTAAAATAACACTATAAATGTGGAGAGAGGAGACTAATGGAAGGGAAAAAATAGAGGGAATGTAAGGAGAGAAAAAAAGACAACTAATTGCTAAAAGATACTATAGGTAGAGAATTAGGAAAGAATAATAGAGGGGAAGTTTTTTATCCCTCATAGGCAACGTTACAATAAAAAAAAATATCAAACTCGTGTACAGGGTATACGAGTTTAGTACAGTTAGCCGTCTTTATAGTAGATGAAGTGGATCATAGAAATCGGGACCATTTGTATCTATATGCATTAGGATCCCGATTCATGGATCTCTCGGTTCGAGAAATCAAAATAAGAGGATCGAACCATTTCTTCTGACCCTTTTTCAAATTTGATAAATGTTGGTTGACTTCGTGTCGCGGCTGCTCCACTCCGCCGCGGTCTCATGAACTGAACTTCGTTGCCTTCCTGCGCGCGAAGCGAATTGGCGCTGTGCTGTGGGTCAGTTTCGGGGCGGGGAGCGAAGAGAGACCAGAAGAATGATTCATTTGGATCGACGATAGAAAAGGGAATGGAAAGGTTGGGAGAGGAGCGAAGCAGCTTTTTCTAAGACTGCCTCCACAGGGGATTCGTTAAGAGCTCCAAGAGGTTGCTGCTTTACTATCTATCCTCCGAGCATATAAAAAAGATATTAATAAACCATTCTTATCTTAAAAAACCACTTATTCTTTTGCATTCAAAGAAGTGGTCAATACTCCTCTGTCCTAAAATCAAAGGAAGAATTTCAGGGCAAGAAAGCATACATGCCTATTTAGCCTACTTACTGCTTGACCTACTTACTGAATGCCAAAGCAAGGAAAGACTCTATTCCATAGCTTCTGCTTGTCCTCGCTTGCGCACGCTTAGCACGCATACATGTGATTCTTCTTCTATCTCCTTTAATCTCCATAGGTAAAGGAAGACTAGCTAGAAAGAGAATTGGCGACTTTCTTCCTTTGACTTCGTAACCTGTACTGTGCCTATTCACTCTTCCTAAGGCTATCGAGTTATAGATCGGGTTGCAGGGCACGACATCCAGCTATTCAAAGAAGGCGGTCCTGAGCGGATGATCTTCGGATTCCATAACAGCACGTCCGGTGGCTATTCAAATGGATCCAGTTCCTACCCGCCCGCAACCCTTCTTGGGAATGGAATCCTATCGACTGGGTACTTTTAGACCAAAAAGATTTGAGCAACTTTCACTATGCGAGGGCTTTGGTCTGCTTCCTTCTTTTCTTTTGAATCACAGGAAATGATTCAATCTCGAACTGGGCCTGACTATTCAGTTGAAGTGAGAGTTGGTTCAACTATCGAGGATAGAAATTTTGAGGAATTTTTTCAAGACTGCCGTCTTTGCTAGTAAGTGGATCGGAACGCTAACGGCGAGGTGCCAACTAACCTTTGTCCCTGTCCCTCAATCAATCAATGGGGCAAGTCGAGGCATGTCTTCTTTCTTTCAAGCAAGAAAGAGTTAGCTCCTTTCTCTGAAAGATGAGGAGAACAACGTCGAAAGGGTTGGACCTGGCCTGCCTACAACCAAAGCGTTAGAAGCCCTTAATTAAGGAGGCCTTTAGTCAATCTGGAAGTGTTCTAGCTTGATTCTTTCTTTGCTTCGTCGCTCAGTGCATCCCCACTACCGCCTGACCAACTTTCTGTCTAACTGTCGAGATCTCTGCTCGGTGTGCTCGTTACTCGTTTAGCGAGTCAAGTCAGTAATTTTTCCTCAGCGTTTCGTTTCTAAGCTAGGTGACCAGAGCTTGGGGATTTGTTTAGTTAGTAAGGGAGTAGGCAGGGGGGGAGTCAAAGGGTGGGAATAGATTGTAGTGAATTGGGGAGTTTCTA
This sequence comes from Lagenaria siceraria, assembly GCA_002890555.2. Taxonomy (NCBI): domain Eukaryota; kingdom Viridiplantae; phylum Streptophyta; class Magnoliopsida; order Cucurbitales; family Cucurbitaceae; genus Lagenaria; species Lagenaria siceraria. The sequence goes on from CM016486.1 coordinate 7,811,261, forward strand.
AGGAAAGCTATCTTCTCAAAGTCAAATCTTCAAAAGGATGGAGTTCCAGCAAAACCCTTTCTAAGGATGAGGACGGTAGTTCGGGAGTTCGCTCGAAAGAACTGGCGTACCAAGGGGGATCTTTCGATCACTCTGTTAGATCCAAGGCACGTCTTCATCAAGCTCTCGAACAAAGAAATATGCACCAAAAAACAAAGAGAAGTTTTGATTGAGGGATTGATGTTTAGGGTTTTCTGCTGGAGCCATGATTTCCGTCTCCGCAATGGTGATCCAATGCATGCGCCTATTTGGGTATCGCGACTCCATCCGATGTCTTCTTCTTTGAGTTTCGCCTGTTTTCTATCGTCTCGACTTTATTTAGAAGCCTAGCACAACTAACAGAGGAAACTTCTTGTCTGTAACGAACGAAAGAACCAGGGCTATTACTCGAATCCCGGGCTCAAAGGGCATTCGATGGTCTTCGAGATGGTCTATCTAGTTCCATTCCAGAGGGATCGATTGTCATGTCTGAGGAATTACAAGTGGACGATTAAGCAAGCTCCTTTGTTGATCTCGAGATTGTCTAACTCTAGTCTTTTTAGAGATCGATTTCTTTAACTAACGTTCCGATACAGAAGATGGAATCAAAGTCCTAGTACTATACCGCGTTCGTTCGAAACTATTCTTAAATCTGACTTTAGGGCCTAAACGTTTACGGTCAATAAAGGAAACATTCGCAACACCGCTTATCTTCTATACTCTCCGCTAAGCTCCTCGGCAACAAACAGGACTCTTATAGACGAGATCTATTCTCTTAGCTCGGTGTACTCATGGTAAGAAAATCTGGGTACTGGAAAACCCCGAGTTTGGGAATTTTCAATTTGGGTGACGGTATTCTCCCTAGAACTATCTTATTTCATAGTATGAAAGTCTCTATCTCCCTTAAATTCTGTAACAAGGAGTGGGTTACTCATTTCTTAATGAAAGAAAACAAAATGCAGCAGGAAACATTCCATGAATTAGTTCGATTTGGGTCATTTTTTTGATTGTATGAAACCATATATAAGGAGATCAATTGAGTAAGTCTACTCAGTATAAGGAGAAAGTGTTTGATATATTGAATAATGCTAAGGAAAGATTCCCATTAAATGATGATGAATTAGAATTAATGCAGATTCAGATAGAGGATCTGACAATGACATTCGATGAACAATCTATGTTCCGGACTGTTCCAAACATAATTCCGGAGATGTTAATGAATTATCTGATGGTATAAATGCAAAGGATATCTTAAGTCATCTTTATCAGACGAGAATGATATTTCATTACTTAATGAATTTGGTCAATATACGATTGAGGCCTTAATAATATATGTTCTATGTATGATGTTTAATTCCGGGAGTTATAACAATTCTTGTGTTCGTGTTTCATCGTTGATTGAACAACTTGAGTGTAGTGTGAGGAACCAAGCATTATTATTGAAAAGACGTAGGATTCGAACTCCAAAAAAGTGAAACAAGAGAAGTTAGAAACAATAGTTCATGATCAAATGCTTCGTCTACAGATCAAATCAATGTCAAGAAATCGTATTCTATCGGATCCTTATTAATTACATTTATGTTGGACAGGAAATTGATCAAATTGAAAAATGATTTCGATCAAAATCCTGTACTGATCAAAAGGATGGTTCATATTTCATTCCGAAGAATCTCTATGCTGTTTGCTGCTTGGATTTATCATTACTTCCGATCAAGTTCAACCTTCCTATGGTATGTAAACCAATAGATTGGGGGTGTGTCAAAAAAACACGTAATTATACCCCTAAAAGTCTGTCTGATCTAGCTGGGGGTTACTTAAGTACCCTAACTGGAGATATATATGATCGTTTCCGTCTGTTAAGTTCCGGTAACATTAATAATTTTTATATGGAAATAGGATGTAAATCAAGTTACATGAGTTTGTGTAGAGTTTTGAACAAGCTGCAGGGTCAGCCCTTTCTAATCAACAGTAATTTGTTGACGCATATTTTGGATAATATGGATGCCTTTGTTTCAAATGGTTTACTCATGCCAATATTATAACTTCAATTAATATTCAAGATGTTGAAATCTTACTTAGAAAATTCTACTTGATGGATAATAGTGTTCAATCAGTATGTAGTTATACCAACTTGGTACAAACTTTATATAAGTTCATACAGCGTGCTCACACTGAGAAATTGATGCTCAATCTGGCAAAAGCCTACGATGGGTATCAGTTTTATTTGCCAGCCTTTCTGGATTTCCGTGGTAGAATCTACCGCAGTGGTGTCTTGCATTTCCATGATCGTGATCTAGCAAGAAGCTTGATAGTCTTTGCGGATGAAAGCCACAAAACAATCCGTAGTGAGAAGGATTTCCGCAAAAATGCTAATTGTTGTGCTATAGCGTTCCATTACAAGTCTTTCGAGACCCCTCAAGAGGTTGATCATTGGTTAAATGCCAATGTATTTGGCAAAAGTCATCAAGATTTCATCGAGTTATCTCGGGAAGCAAAACACCCCTTTCAGTTCTTATCCGGAGTGTTAACTTCTTCTTATGGGAATTCTTTATATTTGAATATACCAATTACCCAAGACGCCTCTGCGAGTGCATATCAGATCATAAGTGACTTTTTGTTGGATGAAACTCTGGCTAAGAGAACGAATCTCATTCGTTCTTCGGATGGCAAACCCCAAGATGTTTATTCTTTCATCCTTGAAGAGCTCAGGGAGTACATGAAAGAAGTACTGAAGAATGATGAGAATCTCTCAAATATTGTTTGTACACACTTCAATCGTGATCTCGTCAAAGGTATCTTTATGCCTAAGATCTATGGCAAAACATTAATGAGCGTAGCCCAGGATCTAAGATCACATCTCGCTCTTTACATCACTGGTGCGGAAAGCTTCACTATTGCTAAAATCTGCTTTCAGTTCTGGAAAACGAAATATGATAGCTTGGAATGCTTGATGCAGTTGATCAAAAATATAGGATGGATTGCATCTGCTAGTGATAGTCCTGTTTTTTATGGTATCTCTTATTTTACTACGGTACAGGATTATATGGTAATGGAACCCATAAATATATGGGTTTATGATACACACCATAAGAAGAGGCGTCGGGTGACTCTCAGAGTATCTTCTTCTAAGAGAGATCGTAAGAAGACAGCAATCTCTACCTTCGTAAACTTCATCCATCAGAGGGATGCCTATATAGCAATGAAAGTCATTGACTTAATGCTTGATCATGGAGCACCCATATACACTGTACACGACAACTTTATAACAACTGCAGCATATAGCGATTTGCTTCCTCAATTTTATAGCAAAGTCATTAGAGGAATGGGTCCTCCACTGAAAATTATCAACGAGTTAATCCATAAGAATGTTGGTGGAAGCCTCATGGAGTACTCAATCTGTAATGTAATCCCATTAGAAATACTTGAGAAAAGCTTAAATGAAAAAATACCATCGGTAATGAAAAGCAATAAAATGAAGGATACTTGGGATGAGAAAATCCAAGGTATCCTGACCTCTTACGAGAACTATACTCGTTATATATGCGGTGATTCTAATCCTTCTTGGGAAGCTCATGTGAAACAGTGGGATAACTTCCAGCGCCAGATTCGGCAAAAATCCTTGAATTTGAGTTTCCTCCCGTATTGGTCTGCTCTACTGCAGCTTGTATCATTGCCTCAATCTCCATCTTTCCGAGAGGCTTCTCCATGGGGACCACTGAGCGATCATAGTATAACTCTTCAATAGGAGATTCATAAGCCGCTTTCGAGGCCTCTCGGATTGCCCATTCATGAAATAAGGTGCAGGAGTTCTTTGCATCCGTAGAGGAGGCTCATCCATGATTGGGAATCGGAATGTGGGTACTTGACTGGGTGCCCCTCCATTGATCTTGGCTTGCTTCATTGCATTCATGAATTCTTTGTTTGATTCTTCGGGCTTCTTCCGATCCGCTTGACATCATTTCCCTCTACTCAAAGTATTCCGAAGTATGTTCCTCCTTTCGTGGTTCTTCAGGTGCTTCATTATTAACCGAGCTCGGGGGCAATGCGTCTTTCCCATTGATCACCATGACTTGTCCTATCGCTTCGGAGATTTTTATCTCATCCCCTCTGAGTTTTGAGTAGGGGGACCATTCTTCAAGGTTCTTCTTCTTCTGCTTTTCCCCATCTTACTAATCATAATGAAGGGGCAGGAAATCGGTCAAAGGTATCCCCAAGTCGGAATTCCAGCAAACACCAAGAAGTATCCATTCTTAACACAAGGAAACCGCCGGAGTGGGGGATTGCCCTCCTCACTGACCCCCAAGAGGGTGGCTCTGTCGCTAAGCAGGCCGGCAGAAAGGACACCAAATGCCTAAACAAGACAAAAACCTACTAGATGCTTAACACAAACTTTCCGGTCTTCCCTAACGCACACGGGGGGGATCGGCCCTACGCACCGGGGACGAAGCGTAGAGGTCACTTTAGCTTGTTGTACCGGAGTGGTTCATCGTCAAAAGAAGAACAATGGGTTGTAGCATTTCCTATAAATTGAGATAGGGGCTTTCTCGTCTAAAGACAGGGGTGAGCTTTTTCACTATACAATGACCACTACGAACGAAGGACCAACGACGATGAAGGAGGAGAAGGAGTAGGAGTAGGAGCTAGCCTGCCTTTCTTTTTTTCATATTTCTGCAACAGGATAAAGGAAACCGATTGAGAAACTTGCATGGGACTGGCTATTCACTCACTTTTTTCTGCTAATGTGCAGCGGCGAGGAGCCCACTGGTTGTTGGACTAACCTATGGTGTGTTCCGGCGAAGCGCCGGGTTGTTGGTAAGGAGCGTGAGCGGGCGGGGGGCTCACACAAGTAAGTGAAGGACCCCTGTAGGGCCTTGAAGAAGTGTGGCCCACACACGGCCAGGGAGGAAAGAAAAGGGAGGGGGATAAGGAGAGCCTTAGCCCTGAGAATCGAATTATAAACCGGCGTGGCGCTGCTGGATGCTTCTGATCAATAGAACAGGAAGAGGAGTCAGCCAAAAAGAAAGACCACCAAAAGTCACGACCACCAAGATACGCATAGTGATTCGATCTTTTGATCACCCATTTTTTGAAAACCATTTTTGGGGGCTTCCGCCTTACACACGGAAGATTGGATTGCCTGAATCACGAGTCAACTATACTGTGTTACGATCACCTCATATTGATAAAAAGTCCAGAGAACAATTTGAAATGGAAATAAAGAAACAATTTCTGGTCATAAAAACAGAAAGGCATGAATTGCGCAAGAAGTTCTTTCGGTTAAAACGCCGTGCGACTCGGAGGACATAAGACTGATTGGGCAAACCAAAAAGATTTTCGACAGAATGCTCCTACCCCACCATGCCTGTCCCTTTACCTTACCTTAAGAAGAAATAGGGGGGTATGAAGCGTGGAAAACAATGCAAGAAGTGTATGATACAACAGGTAACCTTAAGGAGTGGCGGCAAAGCTCTTGATTGATCAACGCGAGTGAACTGTGCTTAGACGCTTCGTAAAACCGCACCGATCTACGAGAGGGAGGAGCTGATGGATGAGTAGGCTTCCCCTTTCGATTCACGGAATGTGATTTGGGACACGATGGGAGTTTGCGTGCCTCGGTAGGAAAGAGATCACCGGAGTATAGCACAAGATCGCCTTTTCTTGCTGCCATGGGGTCGACCTGTAAACAAGGTAAACCCAATGGGAACCAAAAAACGGGAGGGTACCGCATTGGGCAGAAGACGATCCAAAAAGCGAAGGCTCACCCTTATTATTAATACTCACCCTAAAAGAAGGAAGGATCTTTGGCATAAAGATACCTTCTTATTAGAGAAAAGGGCAACCTATCTTACTAATAAGAAAAAAGGGGTGAGATAGGCGACAGGTAGCTTGCTTCCAAGCCGGCCCGGCCGCGAGGAAGAAAGAGATCTTTGCCGGTGCTGACTTGGATCTCGGGTGACGGAATAAGGCGGCCAGAAGCGACGAGCAGTCGCGGTCGAAGCTTGGCTGACGCCGATAGGCTAGCAGTAAGCTTGGCTAAAGCGAAGCGCTTACCAAGCGCGAAGGAAAGGGCCTTCGCCACTTGAGCCGTATGCGGGGGAACTCGCACGTGCGGTTCTTACGGGGGAGAGCTAGTAGGAGCCATCCTATCCCAATAGCGTATATTTGGAGCTCAATATGAAATCCTATTTTCTTGCAAGACCCGTTCGGATAAGGGAAAACTCCAGAGATTGCTTCGAAGTAAGATCCTTGTGTTGACCCTTTCCTGAACCAGAACCGGGGTGAGAGGAAAAGGGGATCAAAATGTCCCATCAATAAAGTGAGGGCTTTCCGGACTTTCCCCACCCCCCTTTCCATTCTGCCTTCCCCTCTCATTCCCCCTTTTTCAATAAAGAAGCCCCGCTCCCTAAAGTAAGTAAAGGGCCCCTCTCTGATAAGGAAGGAAACGAAATAATCTCAATTTGACGACAAATCCGGTCCGATGGCTGTTCTCCACTAACCACAAGGATATAGGGACTCTATATTTCATCTTCGGTGCCATTGCTGGAGTGATGGGCACATGCTTCTCAGTACTGATTCGTATGGAATTAGCACGACCCGGCGATCAAATTCTTGGTGGTAATCATCAACTTTATAATGTTTTAATAACGGCTCACGCTTTTTTAATGATCTTTTTTATGGTTATGCCGGCGATGATAGGTGGATCTGGTAATTGGTCTGTTCCGATTCTGATAGGTGCACCTGACATGGCATTTCCACGATTAAATAATATTTCATTCTGGTTGTTGCCACCAAGTCTCTTGCTCCTATTAAGCTCAGCCTTAGTAGAAGTGGGTAGCGGCACTGGGTGGACGGTCTATCCGCCCTTAAGTGGTATTACCAGCCATTCTGGAGGAGCAGTTGATTCAGCAATTTCTAGTCTTCATCTATCTGGTATTTCATCCATTTTAGGTTCTATCAATTTTATAACGACTATTTCCAACATGCGTGGACCTGGAATGACTATGCATAGATCACCCCTCTTTGTGTGGTCCGTTCTAGTGACAGCATTCCCACTTTTATTATCACTTCCGGTACTGGCAGGGGCTATTACCATGTTATTAACCGATCGAAACTTTAATACAACCTTTTCTGATCCCGCTGGAGGGGAGACCCCATATTATACCAGCATCTCTTTCGGTTCTTCGGTCATCCAGAGGTGTATATTCCCATTCTGCCTGGATCCGGTATCATAAGTCATATCGTTTCGACTTTTTCGGGAAAACCGGTTTTCGGGTATCTAGGCATGGTTTATGCCATGATCAGTATAGGTGTTCTTGGATTTCTTGTTTGGGCTCATCATATGTTTACTGTGGGCTTAGACGTTGATACCCGTGCCTACTTCACCGCTGCTACCATGATCATAGCAGTCCCCACTGGAATCAAAATCTTTAGTTGGATCGCTACCATGTGGGGGGTTCGATACAATACAAAACACCCATGTTATTTGCTGTAGGGTCCATCTTTTTGTTCACCATAGGGGGACTCACTGGAATAGTCCCGGCAAATTCAGGGCTAGACATTGCTCTACATGATACTTATTATGTGGTTGCACATTTCCATTATGTACTTTCTATGGGAGCCGTTTTTGCTTTATTTGCAGGATTTCACTATTGGGTGGGTAAAATCTTTGGTCGGACATACCCTGAAACTTTAGGTCAAATCCATTTTTGGATCACTTTTTTCGGGGTTAATCCGACCCTCTTTCCCATGCATTTCTTAGGGCTTTCGGGTATGCCACGTCGCATTCCTGATTATCCAGATGCTTACGCTGGATGGAATGCCCTTAGCAGTTTTGGCTCTTATATATCCGTAGTTGGGATTCGTCGTTTCTTCGTAGTCGTAACAATCACTTCAAGCAGTGGAAATAACAAAAGATGTGCTCCAAGTCCTTGGGCTGTTGAACAGAATTCAACCACACTGGAATGGATGGTACAAAGTCCTCCAGCTTTTCATACTTTTGGAGAACTTCCTGCTATCAAGGAGACGAAAAGCTATGTGAAGTAAAAGAATAAAAAGTCGCCGACTGCTACTAAGAACCTAACAGAACTTTTCAAAATGTGGGTTCTAAAACCACTTGTGTAGGTCGGGGTTGAGAATTGGGGGGCCAACGAGGCTGGGGCCTGATTTTCCAGCAATGACCGGTCAAGGTCAATCAAAATGGGGATTCACAGATGATTCTCAGCATAGAAGAGATCTTAACAAGTCTTCTCACCATCTCTAGAAGGATTGAACGTCGGATTGATCATCGACTCAATATCTATTATCTTGCCACTTCACATTACAACATGTCTCCTGAAAGGTCAACAAAGAGCGCCTCCCTCCACACTAAACCGAAAAACCGGACCCCTTGAGCTGAACCAACAAAGCATTCCATTGAATGAAGCCCACTTCCCTCCGTCAAAGCCACTTTCGGGGGGAACTCCTGCTCACAGGCTCCCTGAAACCAAGAGAGGAGACAGAAGATGCATAAGATGCAGAGGATACTATGGATGAAGAGTGAGCCTCTCTCCTATGTCTAGGAGTAGAGAAGAGAGCACCTTCAACCGACAATTTATTTCCAGCTTTTCCTGCTTGGCCAAGATGTGTTAAACGGAACCTTCTTCAAAAATGTCTCTAAAGGTGGATAATGGGACTACTGGTCCGCTGCTTTGACTTTTTCTTTTTCCAACTACTGTGACGAAAGAAAGCAAAGAAACTCAGCTTCTTGCAGGTCCCAATAAGCGGGTAACTAAGGTCTACTCGTCTTGGAAAGCCTCACTTTTTCAGCGAAGACCAGAACCGATTCAATCAATTGAAATCAATGCTCCCTTTCGCCATGCATAAACTGCACCGGATAAGCTAGTACGAAAATAATGTATATAAATAGAGAACGGATACGCCCAATACATTAGAAACTCATTGCCCAAAAGACCTTTTCGACATCAAAAAAAATGACTGTAATGTAATGAGAGTGTGGATTCAAAATTGTAACCTCCCATTGCTCGAGATCCGATAGCATGCAGCAACTAGTTGTAAGAAAGAGGGGGGAGGAGAAAGATATATAGAAAGTGTGCAGTGAGGGTGGTTGTAAATCACTAGGTAGCCAGTCTTTACTTAAAAAGGCCCAAGCAATGCCCAAAGACTCCCATGCCTTTCTTGGTTGGACCAACCCAACCGGCGATTTCCGTCTTCCTGAATTGGGAGAGCAAGAACAAGTCTCTCTTTTTTTTGGGGGGGAGCAGAGCAGTCAAAGAATAAACCAAACAAAATGATTGTTCTAAAATGGCTATTCCTCACAATTGCTCCTTGTGATGCAGCGGAACCATGGCAATTAGGATCTCAAGACGCAGCAACACCTATGATGCAAGGAATAATAGACTTACATCACGATATCTTTTTCTTCCTCATTCTGATTTTTGTTTTCGTATCACGGATCTTGGTTCGCGCTTTATGGCATTTCCACTATCAAAAAAATCCAATACCGCAAAGGATTGTTCATGGAACTACTATCGAGATTCTTTGGACCATTTTTCCTAGTATCATTCCGATGTTCATTGCTATACCATCCTTTGCTCTCTTATACTCAATGGACGAGGTAGTAGTAGATCCAGCCATGACTATCAAAGCTATTGGACATCAATGGTATCGGACTTATGAGTATTCTGACTATAACAGTTCCGATGAACAGTCACTCACTTTTGACAGTTATACGATTCCAGAAGATGATCTAGAATTGGGTCAATCACGTTTATTAGAAGTGGACAATAGAGTGGTTCTACCAGCCAAAACTCATCTACGTATTATTGTAACACCTGCTGATGTACCTCATAGTTGGGCTGTACCTTCCTCAGGTGTCAAATGTGATGCTGTACCTGGTCGTTTAAATCAGATCTCCATTTTGGTACAACGAGAAGGAGTTTACTATGGTCAGTGCAGTGAGATTTGTGGAACTAATCATGCCTTTACGCGTGCGCCCGGAAACATAGGCCGACTGCTGAGCCCACTCTGGCTCAGCCGCACCACCCGGGGTGCGAGCCACCCGAGAAGCAAGCTATTACAGCGAGCGGCTGGAGCTGTAGGGAGCCGAGGAGCAAAGCTGTAGATAAGATCGAAGAAGGGGCCAGGCTCCCGGTGGAGCAGAGGAGACGGTTAGGATAACGAACTTGAAACGCGGAGCCCGAGCGGCCGGCGAGCGAGTGGTTAGTGGCCAATAGCGCCCTAGTTGATGGCATTCCTCTCCGCGGCTGGCACTCGAGGAACCACGGGGCACTCCATACGGAGCAAGCAAGTCTTGGGGATGAGACGCCCGCGCAAGGACCTCAATTCTCATTAGGAGGTCGAACCAAGGACCTATGGAAGTCGGGGCTACCCCCTCCCCATGGGCAACGCAACAGTGTCCTGAGGAAGGAGTTTAGAGGCCTTATAGTAGCACGGACTGATTTTTCTTTCTAGGTCATGCGAAGGGGGCCAGTCCAAGATCGTACTGTTGCTCTACAAAGACAACAGACGCTCTCAACGGCTAGGCGCCACTCTCTTTCTGAGTTATTCCAGCTTCTTCATGATTTCGTGCCGCGGTAAAAAAAAAAAGGGCCGTCTCAGCGGAAGGAGAAGGACCTGCAACGGCGGAGACTACTGACCCTCTTCTTGTTCCTAGCCGTCTGTTACGAGTCCGGGAAGCCAGGAATCCTAAATATGAGGGATCCGGATCCCTCAAAATAGAGAAGGGTGGGCAGGGCTTCCGCAAGGGCCTCCCCCCTCTTCCCGGTCAAGATAGATGGGAAGGAGCGAAGCAGCTCGACCGATAGGGAGAGGAGCCGTTGGTCAAAGGAAAAGCCATAACCAGCCTCTTTATTTATGTACGTACACCTTTGTTTCAAGGTGGGGCCGCCCTTCCTCCTGCTAATCCGGCCATTTCCGAACCTTTCTTTCCCACCCCATTCAATGGAGGACTTCTCAATTCTTGCGATTCCCAGCCCCTTTAGCTTATTATCAAAAAAAAAGACTCAAAAACGAGGGTTCCACACCTTAGCTCGGCTAAATAGGTTTAATGATCTCTTTCTTCGATAGGCCGGTCCGGCGCTCCGCGTGGTGGTTATATTCGTAATGTTCCGACTCGCCAGTCATTATGGATCTAATGGCATGGCGAGGCAAAGGGGGGAGGGAGAACTACGAAGCTTCGTAGACTCGCAAAATTGCTCCGCTTAGAATGCAAGCAAGGTCGCTTGCTTACTCTCCGTTGGCGGCAAGAAAGGAGGCATTGGAAAGACTAGACCATACTAAAGTCAAGAGGCATTCGGGAAGCGACTAGTCGCTTCTGGCCAAGCTTCTATCAGGCCGACCACTACATAAATAAAGAGATCCATATACCAGTCATGAGCGATAGCGAAGCCTAGAAAGGCGCAAGGCAGGATCGAAGAGCTTAGTGTGAAACGCTCAGGAAAGGAGCAGAGAAGGGGTTGTGCGCCCTCCGCCCCATCTTACTAATAATAATGAAGGGCTTTTTCAGCTTGCTGCTCGCTTTTTTCTCGCTTCCGAGAGGCCAAGGGATTGGATTTCACCTATGATCAGATCAGTGGGCTACCATAGTTGACTTTTTTCGTGGTGTTGTTGAAAGCGAATTTGGAAGTAGGCCTCGCTTTTCGGAGCAGCTCCCAGCTCACACTATGGTGGAGGAGGTGCCGTGAAGATCTAGGAGTGTGAGCAGTACGAGCTGAAAGGCTCCCATACTGTTTGGAGGGCAGGGGGCATAGATGCCAAACAAACCTGACCCCTATCTATCGTCGTAGAAGCTGTTCCTAGGAAAGATTATGGTTCTCGGGTATCCAATCAATTAATCCCCCAAACCGGGGAAGCTTAAGCGGAAATGAAAGGGTAGGGTGAGGGATAAGGGGGGAAGCCCCTAAATTGAAGGCTTCGCTCGCTCGCTCTAACGCTCGTTTATACGACAGCGAGTGGAGTGCATAAGCCCCTTTAGAGATAGGGGCGAGTACTACACGAGCTCGTAAGTCAAGTACGGAACGAGCCTTGTCTACGAACTTTAGAGATAGGGGCGACCTCGTCTTGCTTGCTTCTGGCGAAGCTTAACGCACTAGATAATCGGCATTATTTTATGGTAGGAATACGACTTTTTAGGCCGACCACAATACAAGTCATGAGCGATAGCGAAGCCAAGCCGTATAAAGGCGAGCAGCCCAACTAGCAATAGCAAACGGCCTACTTATAGCCTCTTTTTCCCCTTACTTACTCCCTATTCTCTCTTAAAGCTTTACAAGCTCATCAAATGGAAATTCTTCACGTTTTCCTCAGCTCAGCTCAAAAGGCAAGGGGAATGAATTCGAGAACTTGATTGACATTGAAAGATATGTGTACCAAACAAGCAATATGCCGATTGATGTACCAGCCAAGCCAGCTCGACCGGGATATTTGATTGGACAGAAGAACAACGGATTGAACAGGACAGGACAACCGGGAAGGGAAGCCTGACATAGATATTGATTTGAACAAAGGAACTCAAATCAAACCGGTACCAGAAACCAAACAAGAGATGGAATTCCAGATTGAACAGATGACCGACCCACAATAAGACGCAAATCGAATTCCTAATTCCATTCTCTAAGACGAACTAATGACTTATACAATTCATACAGGCACGCATGAAAGACGAGCGAAAAACGATGAATTTGCCTTCGCCCAGTCAACCACTTATGATGACTTCGCCCTTACCTACCTGTGCTGGAGCCTCTCCTTCACCTCGTAAACTCGGTAAAGCGGCGGATATTACCTCATTCACCCCTTTCTGTAGGTCAGGATCAACAGGATTGGTTGGGTGGCTGGAAGCTGACGGATCCGCTCGAAAGAAGAACGCAACGAATTGAATGATGAATGATCAGGAAGGGCTGGACCTCTCTTGGTTGACCGAGGGCTCTACTTCTCTTCCCGAGCTCATGGACTCTGTTTATGGAGGGTACTGAGCGAATCGACTACACAGAACAATCAAGCCCGAATTCCCCTGGATGGAAGGGAAGAATGTGGACAGATGGAACCAAAGAGGAGCTCTCCCTGCTTAGCGCGGGCTACATTGGACCCCTAGATCATGAAGAAGGTGTCCCCTACACCGGACCGGAATCTCCATCCCGATTGGGAACCACAAAAGTGATTATCAATGGCTGGTTGAGCTCAAGCTCTTGCTTCTTGGTCACCACAGAAGCAGAACCAAAGCGAGCAGGGCCCACACCTTAGTTGTTCTATACCTTGCAGGAGAAGGGTTCAAGTACCCATTCGGGGATTAAGTGGAATATTAGCCCGGAAATGCGACTCTAACTGCTAGGTTTCGAGAGGGCTATATCGATCTCGGAAACAGGGGAAGAAAGGGAGGAAGGAAATCGATTCTTTATAGCCCTTTCCAGACCTTATGTAATTTCCTTCGGTTGGGTTAGCTTTTTGGTAGGAAAGGCGGTAGTAGAGTTGCGTCAGGTCCTTCGCCTGACTCTACTGTTTGTTTTCCAGGCGGGGATGCCCATTGTTCCCTGCTCTAACTCCTCCGATTTCCCTTTGCTTTCTTTATTACTTATCGCACGTGCCCAGTCTCAACGTCACTTCCCAAACCAAAACAGCCTTTCCCAGATCTATGAAAGGTGAAACGTTGAAGGTCCACAACAGGTAACATAAATGAACAAGTTGATTTTGTATTCGAGCTGCTGAGGGCCGGAGCTCGTATGGATACATTACTTCATTGTTCTATGTTCTATGAGGCCTTGCACTAAGCACATACTCGGAGAGGGTCGCGAAGTGTAAAGATCCGGTCTTTGACAACCGTCGTAAGAACAACAAAATAGATTGTGTCTTCGACACTATAACTATAGGCGGGACCAGTTGTAGGATGATCGCCGAGTGGCGTTCTGCTCGATTAGGCGAATGCGAGTGAGGGATAAGCTTTCCCCGTTCGCTAGGAGGGAAACTCGGGAAGAGTTCAGGCAGAAATAGATGGTGAAAACCCCTTTGGAAACTATTAGTCAAGCGTGCCATATATATTGAGGGACTCCATATCATTCATTATTAAAGCGAAAGCGACAACGTAACCTTAATGAAAATCGATAAACGGGAATGCTTTTCCTAATAATGAGCAATGCTGGTAACAGCAAATGGTTCCTAACCTCATCAAAATCAGAGTATGGCATATCCGACGAGACGGCAACACGCTTGGACAAGTAACGCGATGAACCGTACCTGTATCTCTAGGCGCTATGATGTCTTATTATGTGGATCATGTCTTCCTTTTCGGGTTCCAAACCTCCCCCTTCTATAATAGGGGAAAGTACAGACCCACGCCTAGGGATATACAAGCGCCATTCTTCAGATGGATCGCTGTTCGATAGTTATTGTAGCCGGGATAAGCAGGCACGAACTTCCGTATAGCGCCCTAGTTTGTTAGTACAAGTAGCTAAGAGGGCTGGGAAGTACGACTTGCGTCAAACTTGTGAAAGAATACTTGCAGCGCACCTGCTGAACAAGGCTCCTTGAAAGTCTTTCGGGGATTACCAGTTCCGGAGGGACCCACCATTGTACTTCTAGGGGAGGGTCTAACATAGCGGAAGGCCACGGCTTTTGTGAGTGTTCCGCACAATACGGTACGGTATGCCACCAGCATAAATGAGGCACACAAGAGACACTGGCGCGATCTCGATTTAATGCCAGCCTGGAAGTGATTCGCTAAGTCGGGTAGCGGCCGCCTATTGTAGAATCGTCGATAACCTGGCTGCCACTATCATGTGTGTAAAGATTGACTGTATAGGCATACTGGAAACCGTTTGGCAAGTCAAGGGACCCTGAAATCCGCTCCTTAGCTATAACGTTCCAGAGTCATGCAGAACAGACACTAACCGTCCGAACATTACTTTACTATTAATTAATTGGACCTTCAAGGAACGAATAGAGTACAAAAACGAAAGATTCGAGTAACCCTCCGAGCTAGGGATATTAATAAAGGCCGTAGCAAGGAGACTTTAACAGACCCGTTAGAGTAAAGCCTCAACTTTCATAATGTTCGCTTCAGTAGGATAAAACAGCAATCCCAAGACTAGCTTTCCCGGACAATGTATATTGTGAAATGGTGGTGCTATAACAAATCCAGAGTACCTTAACTTGCGGTTGCCGCACAAAGAAAGCAGGTCACCTTAACCAGTCATACCCATTTATGGAGATTCAGGATCTGAAGCTCAAATTAAAGCCATGAAACAAGTAGCTACTCCTACTGCAATTGCAATTGGGGGCTTCTTTTAAGCCAGCCCACCAAAGAATTCCACCTCGACTCCCCTCTACCAGAGAATCCATGAATTCCGGGCACCTTCAGTAGCAGCAGGAATGGGAAAGACAAATAACCAGCCAACTATGTATGCCTTCCTCTCATCTTCCTTATGGAATGGGCTCCTCCTTAGAATTAACGAGATCGTTAGTCTTGGATGAATCTTCTTGAAACGGGTCGATCAACCCTAGAGGACTCGATGGCTTAACAGTCCAGTGAATAAGCTGATTCAGAGAGATAACCCGGGCTTTAGACACTCGCCCTACTTCTCAATCTCGATAGAAAAGGTTGGGGAGTGCCAGATGCGGAAGCAGTTCCAGTCCCAGCTGCTGAGGTGGCGTAGTGACAGGTGAGAACAATAACAACAGAAGCAGCGGAAGATCCAGCAGTAGTATATTCGGTTGTTTGCGGTGGAATAGATTCAAGCGTCCGGGCCAGTAGATCCAGAGCAAATAGGCGTTGACTTAGTTGCTTTTGCAGTGGATTCTAATCCCGATGTTGATCCGACGCAACTTACCGGTGATAGTCGCAGCACCAGGAGCTTTCAAGGGAGGCAGACATGTATATCTCGATAGTAGCCGATAGTGGCATACCTTCCGGATCGAGGGTCCCCCCGGTAAACACCATACAGGCAAAATACCAGCGGGGGGAGGAGGCCCTTCTCACTTAAGCTCAAGCATTTACTCGTCTTGGGGCTAACGTGGGATCTGCTCAAGGACCTACCTACCGGTTTAGGTAAATATCTAATGCGCTCCCTGACGGGAGAGGTCCTTTTTTGAGGAGAAACTATGCGCTTTTCAAAAATGGTCGGAAGAACGGGTTTCCAAATTCATTAATATTCATATATATATTATATAATATATATTACCGGCTGGCTGGTTTTTATGCAAAAAAGACAAAACGGAATTGGATTTCCACTCATAAGGAAGGAAGGTTAGATACCTTTGACAGGGTTGTCTTTTTGGTTGAAATGGGATGGTGTTCAAACTCCCGAAATGCAGTCTAGACAGCGGGCCCTCCCCTTTCTGACTGGACTGACTCTCAGGGTCAATCTCCTCCGGAGCATGCTGCACAGCCACTCATTCGTCCTGACCAAATAGTCGAATCTATCTCTCAGCGATTGATTCTTTTCTCCACTAATAACCCCTTTCCCAACCAGCCCGCCCGATCGATTTTGTAAGATCGGCTAATTCAAAGGGGTTAATCTGGTCCGAAGTTGTCGGAACGAATCGTTTGCTTTATCGAACAAAGCTTTATTAGGGGGTCTTGGTTGGCCCCCTATTTTCAACCATTACAGCTGGCGTCGACCAGCTTTGCGATACGGACGGACACAAAAAAGAACGCTGGCAGCGGAAATGCAAAAGAGAAGAGCAAAGATTCCCGACCCAGAGCATGTTATTGACTCAACCACAAATCTGTTGAATGAAGGTAGCTTGCTTACTCTCAGCCGCTAGTTAGAAGGAAATCCGTTGACTTCGTTTATGCCCTTATGCAGTAAAGAAAGCAAGTGAGGCGGGCTAAGCTTCCATTCGAAGTAAGGTAAGAGGATTCGATCTTGCACCATCTTCAACTCTTCTCGGGATCCGGTGTTTTTCGAGAAAAGGTCCGATCCATTAATATCATGATTGGGTCGACCAGGCCAGATCATGAGTGAAATATCATGATCGGGTCGACCAGGCCAGATCATGAGTGAATAGAAAATCGAAAACGTACATAGCAGTCCCAGCTGAAATACTTGGAATAATTCTACCACTTCTACTAGGAGTAGCCTTTTTAGTGCTAGCTGAACGTAAAGTAATGGCTTTTGTGCAACGTCGAAAGGGTCCTGATGTAGTGGGATCGTTCGGATTGTTACAACCTCTAGCAGATGGTTTGAAATTGATTCTAAAAGAACCTCTTTCACCAAGTAGTGCTAATTTCTCCCTTTTTAGAATGGCTCCAGTGGCTACATTTATGTTAAGTCTGGTCGCTCGGGCCGTTGTACCTTTTGATTATGGTATGGTATTGTCAGATCCGAACATAGGGCTACTTTATTTGTTTGCCATATCTTCGCTAGGTGTTTATGGAATTATTATAGCGGGTTGGTCTAGTAATTAGGGGGCGGCCGTTCGGTCGCCTATGATACTAGGACCAATAGGTCAAAAATGGGTTTGTGCCGCAGGTGTTGAACGATCTACTCTACACAGGTGTGGGCTTACAGGGCTAGGGCTCATAAACCCTTTCTTTCATTCATCAATAGGGCCCTGGTCGGTCACTTTTCCGGGCCGGGATCGATAAGTGGAAGTCATAAAAAAGAGATCTTTCTCTTCGTACCTCAGATCAAGAGGAAGGGTAGCTTCTTAAGCTGGCCTATATATATTTATATATATAAAAAGATTCGCTGTCTTTTAACCGTCTGTTCTTCTTTGTCAACGCTACGTTGGACCTAAAGGAAAAGGCGCTACTTAGCCCTACATTAGTAGAAGTAAGCGGCTGAGTTAGCCTAGCCTACCCTACTAATGTATTGTATAGTAGGGTATAGTAGGCGAGCGAGTTAGCGAAGACGCTTAGGCTAATAGATAAGAGAGCGTCGGTGCGTAGCCTTCATTCTACTACGCTACGCAAAGGTTACGAAGTCACTTAGCTCGACGTTAGGAGAGTCAAGTCAAGGGGGAACGCCATACCTACATAGAAGAACCGCTGTTCGTTGACTTTCTAAGGTCTAACCTTTCGCTCCCCTACTGAAAAGGAGCAAAGCAGCTTCGCACCACTGATAGACTACTTAAGATTCAATTCAAAAGGTCCTACTTAGTTTCGTAAGCCTTTGTCATTGTCAGTCAACTAAGTAGGGCCTGAGGCCCCCTGCGAATCCGTAAATCTCAGGAGCATGCCGCAACAAAAGGATGGTCCCCTATGCATTTCATTCTTTCCGGAAGGGAAAAAAAAAGAAGTACCCCCATCATGGTGAACCTCTCCTTGTGATCGGGATGAGGTAGATGCCTCCCAGCCGGGGGGCGGATCGAATCGGAGTTTCCTTAGGTAGCCACCGACCTACAGTTATCCTTAAACTTCCGTGCTTGGTGGAGAAGAAGCGAACAAAGGTACGCTCGCTTCCTGTCTTGTTCTCTGCTGCGAACTGGGATCGCTCGCCAGCTAGGTCAGATTGGAGCAACCTTTTATGAGAACATATTACCCTTATTCGGGGACAAGGGGCGGAACGACCTCTCGATCTACTTACAGCTGCCCAGGAAGAAAAACGTCGTCTAGGCGTTCCCTGTTGCTCCGATCTCCCCTACGCCTAGGGCGTTGTCTGGGCCAAGAGCCATAGTTAGTTGCTGTTTCCATTTGCTTGTTTTTTTTTCTTGTTGTTGATACCGGCAAGACCCAGCCAGATGATGTCTGCTGGTTGGTAGTGAGAGGACTCTTAGTACCTGCATACCCAAAAGAAAGGGGGCGCTGATTAAAAAACAATCATTTTATTTTTTTTCTTGCTCTCCCTTAGCAGCGGGGAAGGAGTCCATCTATCTGCCTAGCTTTGGTAGATTTCCTCCAACGCAATCCACAGAAATTCAAGGAATCCCTTGGTGGATAAGTCCGACGACTCCGCAGCAGTGCGGAATTGAGTTTCTCGTCCGGTGGATCTGATCTATAGTTAGGGGGCAATACATACCAAAAGGTTCGAAGAAGGAACGCTAGCTATATGCTTAACACATGCAAGTCGAGCTGTGATTCACTAACAGACACGCGTCAAAACCAAATGACTCAGGGCATCCAATCCAATCGGCAGCGTTGGGAGACCTCACCTCCTGGGTCGACGTGTGGAGTTTGCTGGTGAAGTTCCTGGGTTGGTTTGGCCTGTCCCTGCGGGAACTCCGGCGGAAGTCTAAGGCTCTTCCCGGCTATCAGGGCAGTTAAAACCCCCTGCTCTGGTAGCTCCTCGGAACCCAAACCCTTCTTCAACTTGCCCCTATGACGTAAGGTTTGTGCTTTCTTGGTTTGCTAGTATAGTTAGTCTGTTGTTTGTTTATTTTCTTTTTTCAAATGATTGTTATAGTACGTGTGACCCGCCTGCTAGGGAAACTGGCTACTGGATTCGTGCCCAGCGCACCTTACCGTAAGTGGTCTTGGGAAGCTTCAGTTCTCTAGTTGGATTCTTATTCTTTCTTCTTTCTTTTATTACAACTTGGATACAGCTTTGGAGGCGCCCGGTTGATTGATCTCTGGAGACTCCGCTTTCGCTCGGGTAGGCTCAAGATCAGTATACTTTCAAAAATAAATTTGCTGTTGGGTGCTTTCTTTCTTTTCACTTTTCTATTCGCTTCTTTGGTTCCTCGCCTGCGGGATGCTCGTTGGTTCTACGGTTGCCCGTGACCGGTAAATCCTCCGACCCCCCAAGTATCCCGCAGCCCAACCATAACTCTAAAGGGTAAAACGTGAGTCCGCGGGCCTCATATATCGGTCAGGTGGGGTACCCCGATGGAGACACGAGGCTCAATTTAGCTGCCACCTACTCGCTAACAATGAAATGAGTAGACGGCTTTTTCATAAGTAACTCAGCGCATGTGTGTCAAGTAGTCCAGAGGGAAAACAAGATAAAAGAAAGATCATGCAAGCAATGAGCCAACATAAAGAACCGCGCGTACGTACCAACCGGGGGAGATCCCTACGAGGTGATCCATATGTACCGTAATCGTCCTCTTTGCCTTACGGCCACGCCAGTTCGCCTGGCGGCTCACCTATAAATACCCTTATCGGGCTGTTCGTCGCTACGCTACTTTGCCTATAAATACTCTTCGCCTATCTTATTAAGTCAAAAGTGGGCTTGGAAGCTGTGTCTGGACTGGCCTCCTATTATCCCGGTGCTAGCTCATTTCCCGATTGGATAAATCGAAATTGTTTGTTTCTCCAAAAAGAAAATCTAATAGCAGATGTTTGAGTTCCGAACTGGGTATTGGTGCTACTAGT
Source organism: Lagenaria siceraria (assembly GCA_002890555.2). Lineage (NCBI taxonomy): Eukaryota > Viridiplantae > Streptophyta > Magnoliopsida > Cucurbitales > Cucurbitaceae > Lagenaria > Lagenaria siceraria. The sequence continues at coordinate 7,831,542 of CM016486.1, forward strand.
AACTTGGGTAAATACCTGGGTGTCCCTCTTGTCCATGGTCGTATTATGAAAGCAACATACAAGTAGGTAGTCGATAAGGTTGCGGCAAGATTGTCGGTATTCTTTACTTCACTTCTGGTAAGGCTCATCGGTCTTCTCTTCTGGCATACTACTAGAAGAAAGTAGCTGCTCCCAACATTTCCCGGATACCACTTCCCATAGCAGCTGATCAAAGAACAGCCGATTTGATAACGGAGGCTTACCCCCTTTCTTGATAAAGCTGTGATGCTTCATTACACATTCCAGTGTCAGGGGGGATATAACTATGAATGCGGAATCCCTGATATTAAGAGATTTTCAGCTAGTGTAGCTGGCACTAACCTCTCACGCGTTGGGAATCCTGTTGATAGGTCTTGATCGAAGAACCCTTCCCTTTAGCTTCTTCATTCCATGAGGGTCTCTATTATTTTCTTTCTTTTCAAAGTTAGGCAAACAGCTTTTAGTCGTTGTTCTCAAGGAACCTTCACCCGAATTCCTTTCTGTATTGTAGTCGCTACGCAGCTAACAGCCCGAGGGCGAGGGTAAGGTACTTTATTTATATAGGCGAACAGGGAAGAGACTTTCCGAACCCGCAGAATCACAGCAACAGTAACACTTCACGAAGTGAGTTACCAATTTATATAGAGCTGGGTCATAAACCAAAGAGGAGTCAGGGTATCATCAGCTCATTCAAGCTGGCATTTTTGACTCTCCATCCCTAATTGTATACAAGAGATCATCTCAACCTTCTAAAGTATACATATTCACCGATAGGCGCAGAAGGATCCGAAAGGAGTAAGGCTCAGATGGTATCACCTTTTACCGAACGGAGGTATCGTAGCGTAGCGGCGAAACGACGAAGTATTAATTAGGGTTGATGAGCTTTAGTCATCAAGACCCTAACTTAGATCAATTCCCATACCTAAATCTACTTCCCAAGAGCGATAACAGCCCGAATCTAATGGGTTTGACAAACCAAATGGTTTTGAGCAGAAGCAGATGGAAAAAACAAGGAAAAAGCCAAGATGGAAAAGAGTTTCATTAGAAACTGAAACCTAAAGTCAAGATAGGGTGTCTGTAATTATTGAAGAGATTAAGCATGGGGAGAGTTGCATAGGATACTACCACTTAAAGCAGTACTAAGACAGTTATCTTATCTCTGTAAAATGTTCCAGAGCCACCGCTCTGTAATAACGAGGTTTTCAAGCAAGCTGGAAAATCACTTTTATATCACATTAAAGAACAAACCTTTCTCCTTCCGAATGCGACGAAGCGAGCTAGGTTACCGGGGGAAATCCTCTTCCCTTAGTTTATGCTAATCGATTGAGTAGTCATAGGAGTCGCATGAAAGCTCCTATGGAGGCTGATTGCTACTGCCCTACCATAAGAGCAATAAGCCAGTCACTGGCAAACAACCTATAACTTCCGAATCCGAATGCCCAAAAGACCTACTGGTCGGCCACTGCTGCCTACGATCCTGTGTGCGGGGTGCTCGCTGATCGGAAACCTTTCCCAAGAAAGAAGGGCTTCTCACTGAAGGGCTCTTCAAGGTAAGCAAAGCTTTACTAACCAAATACCGAATAGAAGCAAACCCCCCAGTGAGGGCACTCTGGTTCGAAAGGGGCCGCTCTCTAGCTAGGATCTTCTTTGCTATGTCCTCATTCCATCGGTGGAGAATTTTCTGCCGAGATCACTCGTCGGTTAATCTATTTATGATGAGCTAACTGACTGAAACCTTTCGTCGGGAAAATCGTATTGAAAAAAGAATACCTTTTTATTTCTTTCATTCATATTAGCCTCCCCTGCAGCGAAAATGATCAAGGATTACCTTTCAGCATCTGGCTTTTTTGGTTGGAGGAGGCTTCGCCCAGAAGAATGGTATCGTCCGCTGGTTCAACGCTCGTATTTCTGGAGCGAGAAGCATTCCTTTCTCCTTCGCTTTTTTTATAGAGAGAGAGTAAGGGGGCGGAGCTTACTTAGCCTTCTCCCCTCTTCCTATTTGAATATTATTACAATCTTCCAACATAGAGAAGGAAGAGTTTGATGATTATTTGAAGGTCCGTCATCCGTTTAGCTGCTCACACAACACACTCCACAGCAAAATGGAGTTGCAGAAAGGAAGAAGGGCGAAACTTGTCGAAGCATGATGCATGCGAAGAACGTACAACCGCTGTTTTGAAAAAAAAAACCCCACTTTTCGTTACCAACATTGAAAAGTCTTTGGCTGCGTCTGCTATGTGTTCTGAGCAGTTACGGACGAAGCTGGAGAAGAAGGCGGCTATGCTAGTTGGTGCATCTTTGTCGGCTATGATCAGCAGAGGTTGAGGTGCATTGATCCGACTACAAAATCTGTATCTCCACATGTCGTTTTCGATGAGGCATCATCATGGTGGTCCTCCGAAAATGTAGTACTGCCGGATTCCGGGATGCTAGACTTCCGTATGCGGGCACAAGCACCTGAGCAACAAGAGCCTGATATTGTGAGTAACTCTGGACCTGAGTCAAAAAAATAAGCTACACGAAGCCCTCCTGTCAGAAAAAAAAGCCCAAGGCCCGCGACCCGTCAACAAAGAGTGATGCATGCTGCTCTAGAAGAGAGCAACAAGATATTCAAGAGGATCCCTGCTGAAGGCACTGTGCTTGATAGCCGACTTAGAAGATCGACAAGGATCAGGAAGCCCAATCAATCCCAAGTATACAGAAGCCAGCTATGCAGACACTGTGACACTTTCACAGTCTTGTGCCTCTCCAGAAAGTGGAAGAGCCAAGCTCATTTGAAGAAGCTAAGGGCCTGAAAGAGTGGGAGAATGCGATGAAAGAGGAGATTTCTGCCTGAACCTTAAAGAAGAATGAGACATGGGAACTTGTCCCATTACCAGAAGGAGTGAAGCCAATCGAATTGTCTCGTTCCGTGTAGTCAGGGTATGACAGGTGAAGCGCAAGAGTGACGGCTCGATTTTGATCTCGTTGGCGCGATTGGTTGCTCGTGGCTTCTCACATCTCACAATGGGGTGGGGGATTGATTATGAAGAAACATTTGCTCCTGTGGCGAAGTTTACATCTATTAGAATTGTCGCTGCTATGGTCGCTCATTTGGATTTTGAATGACATCAGATGGGGATGTCAAAACTTCATTTTGAAATGTGAACTCGAGGATTTATATATATGGTACAACCTTCAGGCCAGGTTTTGAGGTTCTTGGGCATGAAGATAAGGTTTGCAAGCTAAGAAAGTCTTTCTTTATATGACTTGAAACTGTCTTCCCGACAGTGGTACCTTAAGTTTCATCAAGCTATTAGCGATATGGGATTTCGAATGAATTTCGACGATCATTGTATTGAAACTCGAATAATGGATGGTGAGATTAGAATATTGTCAAACTATGTTTATGATATCCTTATTGCCGGAAATTCCTTGTTTGCCATAAATCGAACTCAAAATTGGGGATGGGTGAAGCTTCTTCTGTGTTTGGAAATAGCGGGTGGCTGTGTTATCCGCCCGGACAACAAGTCAAGGTAAGCTTCCAAAGCTCCCTCCTGCCCGCTGACTGGCCACGTTACTGAGAACCTAGGAACAGCTGATTTTGAGCCACAACTATTTATTCTAGTTGGCAAGGCTTTTTCGGGGACTAGCCCGCTTCCCATTACTCGACGAAGGCTTCCCATTGTCCGGTTCTTTCTGGAATGTGGGATCGTTTTAGATCGTACCCGAGCAGCCCACTCCCAACCTTCACTCAGTCGTCAGGCTGCATCTGAACTACAGTGGCTTCAATCCGAGTCCGGGTCCCGGGCTGGCTGCATCGGGGAGGGGTAGAAGCAATGGATCGAGTGTATGGATTCAATTTCTTCTCGTCCTGGGGATCATCTCTCCTAGTCTTGATCTAGCCGGTCCCCTCGGAATGATCTCGAGATGGAAGCGGGAGCGGAGAGCCCCAGCCCAGCTTGAAGGTCTTTGGTGCTCGAACCAGGCAGCTTCCTCTCCCTCCCCGTCAATTCATTCGTTTAGGGCGAGAGCGAAAGCCCATGCAGTCTTTCATCTGTATCCGAAGGGGACAGACTTGCCGGCAACCAACTAAACTCCTTGTCCGGTTCAGATAGGCTGCCTGATGACCTCCATCCGTTTTTGATACGTACATGGATGGGATGGATGCATTTCCTGCCTCTGATTGGTCCTTCCTTCTCAAGCACCCAACTCCTAATATCAATATCTCAGGGCTAGGGATGCGATACGGGGAATGGAACCTCTTAGTACCGGGCAAGGGGAATGCATGCTATTTCCATTTCTTCACATCCCACCCAACCCAGCTATGTTGTCTCGTAGATAGCAAGGTCAGTTGATTGTTGCTCATGACAAGGCAAGGAAATTCCTCCTTCGCCCGCACTTTGTTCTCGGACTATTCCCTGTAGAATGAAGTCCCCGTAGTCCTGGCTATGTGGATACTCATTCTAAACCACATGGGAGCTTCTGTAGCCAGGTTACCGGCCATCTCGATACTCAAAAGATTACGAGACTTTTGCCCCCACTCTAATTTCCCCGTCTCCACCGGAGACTGTGCAAGGGAAGTGTCCGGGTTCCCTTGACGAGGCAGACGAAGTGCGGGTGTGCATCCGATGATCCGGTTCAACTTGCTAGCCTAACCACGTCTCGAGTTTTGATGAGTCTCAGAAAAAAAACCGATTAAAGATGCGGGTACATTAGAGATTCGAAGGTCTCCGTTTTCCATTTTATAGCGTTTATGTTGTAGGTCAACTCGAGATAGCAAGAATATACAGGAGCCATTAATATGGACAACTTTTCTCCCTACACAGGAAGCCACCACGAGAAAGAAACCTTCCGGGCCAAAGATGATTGCTGTTTTCATTCGAGAAAGACACTCCTGGCTTAACTCAAAAATAGGTCGCTCATTTGCTCCTATGGCCTATCTTGCGGCAAGGCCAGGCCCCCTATGGAAAGTCCGGGTTTCAAGCCCTAAACGGCCTTCAGGTCCACCCGCCTACTCAAGAAATCCGAGACCAGTTGTAGGAGCGAAGCCGCTTGACCGAGTTGACGAGGGGAAGGAGTCCTTTAATCAAGCTTGGAGGCGGAAAGTATTCACTTTTACAGAAAAGACTTCAATATCAGCACTTCTAAGAACTCCTAGGATAGGCTTTCGATTTATATGGATTTCGCACTGCATGGCTGGGAACGGGCCTTAAGCACTCAAAATGGCTCCTGAATAGAATAGAGGGAAGGTAATTGGGAAGTAAATAAGTCTCCTTTTTTCTATTCGGGTATGCCCATTAAAGCAGTAAAGGCTGGCAGGGAACGACCAATCATTGTAACAGAAAGAGCCCGAAGAAGCTCGAAGGCAGCAGTCGAATGAAAAAGGAAGGCGAAATCAAAGGTTGAAGGAAGCAACTTAAGAGTCTTAGGGGAATACTTTAGCTCTCCAACTGGCTCTGCAACTCCAGGGGATTCAAATCTAGCCGCCTTCCTAAGGGGTCAAACCTACAAATAGATCCCTCAAACTGGTAATGGAATTGGATGACTCGGAACTACTACTTTCAGTAGATCACTGGAAACTGGCATTTAAACTATAAGGTTGGCAACTACAGGGCCAGGGACAGATGTCAAATCCACTCAAATTTTGGCTATTGCATAACCTTTACACTTTGCCGAAATATGCCCAGTTCCTTCCGAAGGGATCTCATTATCTGAGACAGATATGTAATTCGCGGCTACCAAGTTTCCAATCACATGGTCCCAATTATCCATAGAAATTTCGTGGCAGACGTGCGCTTGATTCAGCATCTTTAGGAGCGCATTTCTATGGGGCTCTGAAAAACACGACTTCATATGCTTGTAGGGGTCTACGCCTTAAAGCCTGCTACGACCTCTTCCTCTTCCTTTTTCTTTCTTCATTGCCATCCTCTTTTTTCTTTCAAGGACAGCTTTGAGAGAAGAACTTGTGGCTCCTTTTCATTCATTCTTTCTTCACGAGCTTGTAGAGAGCCCATGAGTTGATCAATAGTCATGGAATCAAAAGATTTAGATTTCTCAATAGCAACAACAATATAATTGAATTTCGGATCGCAGGATTTTTTTAATTACTCGAACATCCTCCAAATTATCACCATATCTACGCATTTGATTAACAACAGCCAATACTGACGAAAAAGAATCAGAAATGGATGATGAAATTTTCATCTTGAGTGCTTTAAATTCTCCTATCAAGGTTTGATGATGCTCTTAGTCGGCTAGTAGATAAAGGTACGAGGGGACGAAGTGACTCGGCCAAAGGAGAGGGTTCCGAAGGAATATCTTCTTCTGTTAAGCGAAATCGATGTTCCATCTCTCGACTGGCTTATTGATTAAATATCCTTTGAAATGAAGCAAAAAGTACACCCCGCCCTTAAACTTCAAAAAATGATTAATTCCCTCGCTAAGAGAGATGGGATCCTTGTTTGATCTTATTAATATCCTCTTTCCTTGAATTAGTAATGGGACGTATATATCAAAAGTTCAGTGTGAAATTTGAATGATCTCGATTGTTTCAAATTCCAATTTGTAATTCATTGAGGTTGATCCCGAAGTTACGGAGCCAAAAATCGACTTGAAATCTTAAAACAAAAAAGTCGAAAGAGTATGTGAAATTTATTTTGTATCGTACAAATGGAATTTGTGTATGTGCTCCCGGGAAACATATAGGACTCTGACTTATTGTTTGCACTGGGAGTCATCGAAAAAAAAAGCCAGACCCGGTACGGTATTCCTTGGAATCCTGAATATGATGCTACCAATAATTGTACTAATCCACATATGTCTTTCTCCCATTCATCGGTACTAGTTGAAGAAATGGAAATTCAGAAATGTGAAACGAAAAAACTCAAAAAATCGAGAATAATAGGATCCCCATTTGGAATGAAATTATGCTATTTGTACTCCTTTTCACAGAAAATGGAGAGATGAATTTATGTATGTATTTTTTTATTGGATTTTGATCCGTCGGGACTGACGGGGCTCGAACCCGCAACTTCCGCCTTGACAGGGCGGTGCTCTGACCGATTGAACTACAATCCCAGGAAAATTAGGTGTACAGCCTAAACTTCTTATTTTTTCTCATTGGATTTCATTCGAACCATTTGGTTTCGCCGTGTTGTAACAGAGACACGAATGCTGATGAGAAAAATCATTTGAATAAGAAAGATATAAATATATCGATGATTATGGATGCAGTAAACTCATAGTGGGCTAATTCATGAATTGAATCAAATGGGCCCTTTTTTTAACTAAGCGGTAGAGTCACGCTCTTTAAACGCCCTAAGAAATAGGCGTAAGTCATCGGTTCTAATCCGATAAAGGTGCTCTATTTTCCACGAAACTCCTGTCTTAGTCTTGATTTTTCAGCAGAGGATATAGATATGAAAAAAAAAAGGTAACCGCCTGGCGAGTCGTTTTTTTATTAGTTTTTAAGCAGAATGTTCATTATGATGAGTTGTAGTCGATTAGGAGAACAGCTATGTCACTACAGGGTTTACTCTTCCTCATGTTTCATTATTCATATTTGATGTCCTGGGACATAGATATTCGAGATATTCATTATGAATCGCCAAAGTCTTCCTACTTCTCCATTGTTCCAATCAGATCCGAAAAATGAGAAAGAAATCAGGACCAGAATTGAATCATGACTATATAAGCTATTCTGATATTAAGATTCGATATAGATGAAATCGTGGAAGCGGACCTTTGATTTCCTTGGACCATGTAAGAATTCGTCGTCCGATTTCATCTTCTTGTTCCTGGATGCTCCATAGGAATCCATCGCTATTCCTTTTCTTCCACCGAGAAAGGTTCATTCCGAATCACAAGAGTTCTCTTTTTTTTTTTCATTCATTTTTATTTTCGTTATGGTAATGCAATGCACGAGGTCTCGAAAATAAATCAGGTTGTTTCTGATGATAAAAAGAGCTTTTTTTTTATGTGAAATTGATGAAAACCCGATATTTAAAGGTCGGTAATGTTAGAAGACGACTGTCGGTATCTGATGGTAAGATACCTACGGTCGGTATATCTTTGAAAGCGAAGACGGAGAGAATAAACGGACTCTTCGAGGGCTACTTAAGGCACTTTAGTGGAAACCTGTAGGACTGGAGCTGTTGGATGTTGCTCAGTGCTGCTATAACTTAACAACCAAAAAGCTCTGCGTCGAACTTCAGCCCCTTCGAGTTGGCCACGAGGCAACAGCCTCTGACGCCCCACACCATTGCGGCTGGAGGGGTCTTGCCCATCAGCCTACTTTGCCAAGAGGTGGGGCAGGAGCGCAACGACCTAGCCCAAACCCACTTAGATGAAGCTGCAAGGCGTATGAAGGGAGCGACGACCCTTCTTGAAGATCACTCCAAAAGATCAACCTAACCTAGCCCAACCTACTTAAACAACCTAAAGGCTTGGCCCGGTCTGAAGGAAGAAGAAAGTCGACCTTGTAGAGAAGCGGATAGGAGAGGTAGCCTATATAGACTCAAGCGATCAGCTCGGTGAAAACTCACCCCGTATTCTATGTGAGTCAGTTGACTTCGATTAGACCAGACCGACCCTGAGAGGAACGTGCCCACGAGGGCACCGCCAGATGTTGTAGATGAACTTCCCCAAGAAGAAGTTTAGTATATCATAGCTGACCGCACCATGGGCGGGACGGGACCATACACCCACTACACGAGTAGAATACTACTTAGTAAAGTAGAAGGGCCAACCTGAGAGCGAGGCAAGCTGGGAACGGGCTGAAACTTACGATTCGAAGACAAAGTCAGAGACTACTGGACGTCTCGCAGAGCGACTCTCAACGAGGACGTTGAGACTTTTCGAAAAAAAAATGTTTTTTTTTTGGCTTAATCCGCACTAAAGATCAAGGAGTACAAGTGTACTCCGGCTAATAAGGGAAAGGTTTTTTTTTCTAATCCAAGTTTGACTCTGATTAGATCCTTAGCGCAAGCGCTAAGTAAGCAAGCTACCTTATGTAATGTAAAAAAACCGAGGAAAATAACGTCAAGTAGAAACGAACAAGGTCTTACGGCACGATCACTATATCTCTTTTCTTTTTCTTTATCTCTCCTCTATAGAAAGAGGGGAGCGTGGTATACCTTATCGTTTGGTCAACGAGACGTACGTAAGCCGACCATGTATATGTTCTTTGGAGCTCGAACCCATAAATCGAATGAAATGAAATAATGGTGAGCCTAGGGCGACGAACATGGTTCAAGGGTGTCTATACAAAGCCCTTCTCTTCTTCACTCAAAGAGGCAATGCACTCAAAGATTTGAATGGTACTTTCTTGATAGATAAAGAATGCATTTTTTGGTTAGAAGTTAGACGGACTAACTAAAAGGAAATGCCACGCTCCGCGTGTCACGAGATATGGGGCGTTCTAATCGAAGGGTCATACTTCTCGGCCCTATTACGGTAAGGCCAATGCACCAGCCAGCCGGTGTGGTGGCGAACACGCTGTGCTGTAAGCTAAGCTGTTCACCTTGTAGACGGAGGAGATATAGAAAGTGTGCCGTGCTTGATTCATAAGATTCTATAGTAGCACTAGTATATTATTTTATTTCACTTAGCCTGCCTCTCCCATGACTTTCCGGACCCAACCAACCCGGATCTGCCCTCGAAAGTCTCTCTGCATTTTGGGAGCTGAGCATGCAAAATAGAGCAATGGATCTTCGGCCGAATTCGATTTTGAATGGCACGACTCTTTCGATTTTTGTGCTGGCATTTGAGTTGTCTCTCCTCCTCTTTCAATCGACACACTCGACACAGATAGGCTCCGGTGGCCCCGGCTTCTGCCTCTATCAGGCGGCGGCAGCCCCACCTCCACAGCCACAGCATGGAGGAGCAGCTCCTTAATCCGCACTACAACCAATCCACATTTTCTCCGGATCGATATATGATGCTAAACCGAAACCGAGCTCGATCGAGAGGGCAGCCCCTTTGTTGGCTCTTCGAGACAAAAGCACTCATAGGAATGGTGCTAATTCCCATGTTCTTTCGAGTCTCGTTTGGTTTCGAGAGCCTCCCCCTCCCCGTCCCTTACTCGTCTTTTGACAGCCGTCATCCTGGATTTTTTTTTCCGTATGCCGGGGAAAGTGTCTCACCTTTCTACATTCATTCTTAGAAAAATTTCCTCGGGTCTCTATAAAACAGAATGAAAAGCCGGGGTAGAAGCACAAAAGGAGAGAGGAAAAGTCGAAAGGGGGGAAGAAGTCTAGTGCTAGTTCTTAGTGAAACTTCTTTATCTAACTCTCATTTTTGAGTGGTTTCTTTGGAAAGAAAGACAAAACTTCCCTTTCTTTCTGTTTTTTCTTTTTTATCTCTTTGACGAATTTCGTTTTTGCCAGAGAGATTTTTTTTGAAAGATTCTCCCGTCTCGTCTCAATCATTCAAAAAGAGAAAGAATCTAAATAAAGGCGCATACGCGCCCCACTACTTCTTCATTCAGGGGGGGGGGAGACGGGACTCATTACTTCCCACTGGGCGAGAGGTGCACCTACCCACTCATCAATCACGGTGTTCAGCTGACTTGCACTGATAGACCCCTATTGTATTGGAATTAGGCGCCCATCTGTTTACTGTTGTCAACTAATCTCTTCAATGTTCAATTCGACTCAATGTTAGAACATTTCTGTGAATGCTATTCTGATTTAAGTGGTCCTATTCTGTGTCCCGTGCTAGGAAGCATTACTCCTCTTTTCATTCCAAATTCAAGAATACGACCGATACGATTGATTGGTCTATGTGCCTCTCTTATTACTTTTTTGTATCCCCCTGTTCCTCGGATACAATTCGATCCTTCTACGGCCAAATCTCAATTTGTGGAAAGCCTTCGATGGCTTCCTTATGAAAACATCAATTTTTATTTGGGTATAGACGGTATCTCTTTATTCTTCGTGATATTGACCACATTTCTGATCCCTATTTGCATTTTAGTGGGTTGGTCTGGTATGAGAAGTTATGGGAAAGAGTATATTACAGCATCTCTAATTCGTGAATTTCTAATGATCGCCGTGTTCCGCATGCTGGATCCTCTACTATTCTATGTTCTTCCCGAAAGCGTGCCAATCCCTATGTTGTGCGGAGCTGAGCATCTTCTATTCGCTGGGATCAAGCTTTTCCTCTGCAGGGGCCTTGTGCAGTAAACCCCCTACGGGCGGTCGTCCGTCGTCGTAAAGTAGTCCCCGCGAAGCTTTCGGGAAGAGGGGTAGTCTTGTGTGTAAGCATAGCATTTCTGGTCGAACCCGCCCAACCCAACTAAGAAGAACCGAACCTGACAGACACATCTTTTTCCTTTTGGGAGGGTACTCCGAGTAGTGGGTACCTCGTAAGACCTCGACCCGCCTACTCGGGTCTTGTATGAATATGCAGGAAGGGGTGCTCCTAGGTGTGTGTAGGGGTTGTGTTTGTTCGCGAGAATGGATTCCTCGTCAAGTCAGTTTGGGGGGTGTGGACACACTTGCGCGAATTCGGGTAACGGCTACAAGGGAGAAAGAGAAAGGAAACTGTACCCGACCAGGGATGGACGTAAACTCGTAAGCTACGGAGGGTAGGGATAATCGTCCAGGTCTCTTATTGTGAAACAAAAAAGCCGCCCCGCCACAGCTGGCGGGTTGGTTCCTCTGTCGTCGCCGGGGAGCTCTTGGTGAGGAGACCTTAGGATAAGTTGCTAAAACAAACGGGAGGGGAGGATCGACCCGTTCAGTAGAATTCCGAAGAAAGACTGTTGGCAGCTGGTGGAGACATTTCTTTGGCCCCCTTCAAAAGGAAATGCGGGCTGGTGGGTGAAGCTCGGCAGAGAGTTCGAGAATAGGGTAGGGTCCTGCCCTTAAGATGAAGATAAGATTCGAGTTCCAAACCTTTATGCATGCACCCCCGTACAAGTGCTGCGTACAAGTTCCGGCCAGGATAATTGGGAAAGATCAAACCAATTGGAACCGCTCACATCACAGTAGTAGTAGCGTAAAGGCCGTAAGTCGGGGGGCGGCCATAACATAAGGCTATTACTTTCACATCTCTCTCTATCTTTAGATATCTAGAGAGAGAGAGAGATCCGCTGCGTGAGCAACCCGACTGTGCCTTACATGTGCTCTACAGGCCGCACTCCATCTTTCTTCCCAACGAGCCCATTTTTCTTTTGATTTGGAAGAGTTCGAAAGGCATGGTTTTCAGTATGTCTCCAGATAGGGCCCCACTAGTCCGGCTAGCTAGTGAGCGGTTCTTTCGGGCGAGAAGCGGGCATCTCCCGCAACGCAAGCTGCATTGTTCGCCACTATCCGAGAAGCAAAAGATTCGAGAGTCCAGGCTGAAAATACATGCATAGATAGTGGTCTAATGACAAGGGCCGACGACGGAAGCTCGGGACGGAGCCGTATGATGCGGAAGTCTCACGTACGGTTCCCTGAGAAGGGAGTGGCTACCTACTGGAGCTTCGACCAACTACCATCGGTCAATTCCGCTTTGGGGCCACCCCTTACTCTACCATTATTATAGGGGTATGGGGTTCGAGACAAAGAAAGATCAAGGCAGCATATCAGTTTTTCCTTTATACTTTACTGGGATCCGTTTTTATGCTATTAGCTATTCTGTTGATTCTTCTCCAAACAGGAACCACCGATTTACAAATATCATTAACCACAGAATTTAGTGAGCGGCGCCAAATCTTTCTATGGATTGCTTCTTTCGCCTCTTTCGCCGTCAAAGTGCCTATGGTACCAGTTCATATTTGGTTACCCGAAGCTCATGTAGAGGCACCTACGGCAGGATCCGTCATCTTGGCAGGAATTCTTTTAAAATTGGGAACCCACGGGTTTTTAAGATTTTCAATACCCATGTTTCCCGAAGCGACACTTTGTGCCACTCCTTTCATTTATACTCTAAGCGCGATTGCTATAATATATACTTCCTTGACCACTTCAAGACAGATCGATCTTAAGAAGATCATTGCTTACTCCTCAGTAGCCCATATGAATCTGGTGACTATTGGTATGTTTAGTCGGGCGGCGGCCGTTAGGTCACCTATTTTGAGTTATGGACACACAAGGCCAAAACATGTGTGCCGGGCGTGCGACCCATCAACCTACTAGCAATGGGGGAGAAAACATAGCATGTCGCAACAAAAGCTTGATTCGAGGCGTCAGCAAAACACTGCCGTCTGTTCCAAAAACAAAAGCCCCTTAGCGCCCCGGGACGGGAGTGGGGGACGGCCCTACGCGCAGGCAACAGCAGCACCAGCTCTACGAAGTCAGAATCGAATCTTTCTGTTGGCTTTCCCAATTCATTCGTGAATCAGAATGAAAGGGCTAGAAGCGAGCGCTTCTAGCTACTTCGCCTGCTTCTTATTATGGCGGAAATGAACGTGCTATTTTCAAATCGATTGATAGATAGCCTGATCTGTTCTGATAGATCGAAAGAGTCGAAATGTCTCGAGAGGGGGGATCCATCAAGAATAAGGAGAAATCTCCTATTTCTATCTATTCTTGATCCGGAGTCTACATCGTACGTAGAGCGCCCAAGCGCTTTTTAGGCCTGCTCCGTTCTCTTATCCATCGGTCCAATGCACTGGGCTCATCTCGTGGAGGGAAAAGCCAAAATTGAGTTGTAGTCTTGTTGTTCGCCGCCTCGACGCATTCCCTTCTCTCCCCGGCATCGTCCCACACAGAAAGAAAGAGCGCAGAGCCCCGGCCCGACCTGTGGGTCCGCTAACGTAAAGCGAGGAGTTGAGCCTGAACTGGCGAACCGAAGTCACTTTCGGAACCATACTTCCTACAGCTAACACGTGTCCAGCGGGAACGCGCAGCGCAACCGAACGTGAGCTGCTATACCGAATCCCCCGCTGGCCATCGGGGACCGAGTGGTAAGGCCATGATCCGCAGGGGAACGGATCACTCATTCTTCCATTGGGGACAGGTGCACGAACGACAACTCCAAACGTCACACATCCGTCGCCTACCTACCGTTTAGGTGGCACCAGCGAGATCCAGCTAAGGTAAGGAACTTCGTGTCGCGGCTGCTCCACTCCGCCGCGGTCTCATGAACTGAACTTCGTTGCCTTCCTGCGCGCGAAGCGAATTGGCGCTGTGCTGTGGGTCAGTTTCGGGGCGGGGAGCGAAGAGAGACCAGAAGAATGATTCATTTGGATCGACGAGCTTTTTCAGCCCCTCAGAATCAATGGAATGAATGTATCTAAGGCTATCCATGAAAAGATCTATTCTATCTGTATAGATAGGGGATCTCTCTATACATATAAAATCGTTTTATGGCATGATATGATCGCCTAGCCGTAGCCGCATATCAGCTGCGCTCAATATGCGGGATTTCTGTTGGATCTGATCTTTCGGGAAGCTTTTGGACCTAGCGAAAAGGACTTTCAGCCTTTGCGCAAGCAAGCAAAGTCGAAGCTTTGCCAGAAGCAAGACGAGGAAGCGGAGCTGTCGTATAAACGGTAGCTTCCCCCGACCTACTTTGATTCAAAAGAAAGGCGAAGGGTTTTTTGGCAACAAGCAAACGACTTTCTATCATAGTTGCAAGGGTTCCAAACCTTAACTACAACATGTTGTACCAAAGGCTTCTTTCGGTTGGTTGAATAAGGGGGCCGTTCAATCTAAGACAGCGCTGTCTTAGATTGAACGGCAATAAGATAAGTCGACGTTCAATCTCGAAGGCGGGTTTCCGCTGAGAACGGAATAGTGTTCGTGTCCAAAGGTGAATAAAGCCCTAGCTTCTAGAGTTCGCTGCTTTTCCCAGGCCGGAGAAGGGCTTATACTGATCGCCTTTGTTTGATATGTTCATTCAGTACCAATACAAACTACAACTACACTAAAGTGGAAGGGCTACTATAGAAGCTAGAAGTAGCCTCTCGTAAAGTAAGTAGTCGGCCTAATCAAAGCGTCACGACAACAATTACCCTGATGAATCGAATGGAATCTTAATTCAATCAATAGGGGGCCGCCTACCAATCAAAGAGGCTGGAAGACTTTCCACTTCATTGAAAAAGGGAAGGGGAGAGGGAAGCGAAGCTTAGCGAGCTTTCTGCCGGCCGACCACTACATAAGCCGCTGGCGTCGAGCTTTCTCCGCCAGCTTCCTTTCATTCGCTTCGCGGGAGCCGCACAGCACATAGCTGGAAGTCAGAGGGCCCATACTACCTGCCTAACCCCTCGCTCCGAGGGACCGTAGATCGGAAAGCGCCTTCTTAATCACCCCATTCATCCAAAAGAGAAGGGGCCTATGTATTTGCATGACCCCTGCAGATTTGACTCTATCTACACTCGGAGCCAATCCCCTATCGGTCCTGCCACCACGCCGCAGAACGGGAGCTCGTGTGGAACCTTTTCTTTCTGGCGTAACTGCGGTGAAACGTAACAAAATCTTACGGTCGCGTAATAGAAGGGCCGGAGGTACGGTAAACTCGGCCAAAATATGACACCCGAAGGGCCCGGCGCGCACAATCCTTCTTCTTCAGTAAAGCCGACCTCTTTTTCGCCAGTGCTGACGCAGTGCGCACGTAGATAAGGAAAGCCAAATCCCAGTGGGGGGCCGGTGCCTTTCTTTTACGGCCTAAATTCCTATTTGTCAGCCGTGGGGAACTACTGCTCGGTCGGGAAGAGGGGAAAGGCTTGGGCCTACCTATCCCGATAGGACCTCATAAAGGAACGGGAGCTGTTGAGAGGTTCCATATTGCCGAGCCGAAGGGCAGCACTTCTGTACGTGATCGTAGTATGTCACGTCGTCTCGTCCCCGCAGCATTGAAGAGTATCTATGCACTATTTCCGGTTCACTGATAAGGAAGATAGAGTTGGGGTGGGGGTGACGGATGTGATACGTCAAGTATGACCCGGAGAGATACATGCTAACTATGGGTAGAAAGCAGGAACCATTATGTAAAGAATTTCGGGGGGTTACAGATCTCTTATACTACCATCGATCGACAGAGCGGAACAACCAGAAAAAGAAGTGAAGTTAGAAAGCCGTATGATAGGTGGTAACTATCTTGTACGGTTCGGGGGGTAATCGGCGTACTCGTATCAGTGGGGGGGAATCTTTGGCTCTATCGAACATACAGGGAATTGGAGGTAGCATTCTACCGATGTTAAGTCATGGACTGGTTCCTTCAGCCCTTTTTCTATGTGTTGGTGTTCTATATGACCGACATAAGACTCGACTTGTTAGATATTACGGAGGTTCAGTGAGCACCATGCCGAATCTCTCTACCATTTCCTTCTCTTTCACTTTGGCCAATATGAGTTTACCTGGTACTAGCAGCTTTATCGGGGAATTTCCCATCTCAGTAGGAGCTTTCCAAAGAAATAGCTTAGTAGCCACATTAGCCGCGCTTGGGATGATTTTAGGCGCGGCGTATTCCCTTTGGCTATATAATCGTGTGGTTTCTGGAAATTTAAAACCCGATTTCCTCCATAAATTCTCCGATCCAAATGGCAGAGAAGTTTCCATATTTATACCTTTTCTTGTTGGAGGGGCGACCGCCCGTTGAACTACCAAAGAAAAAGGGGTAAACCAATGTGATCATGACATTGTAGGTGCTTGCGATGGGACGGATGCGACTTCCCTCAGTTGGTTTGGGTGGCATAGCCCGTTGCAGAAGTCCCCCCTTTTTTGATCCATTTCTTTAGTCTTTAGGGAGCCAAAGCTTGACTTTACTAATCAAAAAAGGCTGGCGCAGGAGCGAAGCCGAGGGGAAGGCTCGATGTAATTGAGCTCGACCGATAGGGAGAGGAGCAAAGCAGCTCGACCGAGTTTACGAGGGAGAGGGGCGCTCACCTTTTTTTTGGCTGAGCCGTATCTTGCTGGGTGGGACCAAGAGAAAGAAAGGACGGGGGGCAACCATGCATGGTACTTCTCGACCGTGTCTCCGAGGGACAGTTGAACGAGCGACTCATGAATGCTGCCGGGTTGGACGAGCCAATAACTCGAACGCCTTCGGTCTGTTTTTTGAGCAAGAATCACAGCGTTACCTTACCTTCACCATGATACGGACTCCAAGTTCTTATGGCGGAGCACGAGGGGATTTATCATCAATATGATGATGGGA